>LR989853.1:11225833-12451666 GCA_905146925.1 Autographa gamma | reverse complement strand
AGTTTGATGTTCATATATTCGGTCTTGTTAGGATGGTTCAAGCCACGAGAGGTAAAATCATGAAGTTAATGAGAACTTTCTGTTTGAGTTACAGATGTACGAAGTTTAAATCTTTTTTGGAGTTTCTGGAGTTGTTTGAATCTCTTAGTTGAGTAAACATAAAAGTTTAGGGTGGCTTTTATTTGAGCTAGAAAATTAGGTATTCAGTGTGTATTTTTTTCCTAATATTTTTATTGACAACATTCTTGTTCCAATTTTCAAATTTCCAATGTAATTTTGTCTCATTCAATTTCATAACGTGTTGTCTACTAAATATTTGGTTTTCTATACCCAAGTGTAAGCAAGAGTGTTACCCAAATATTTACACGACCTACTCCAGACATTATTAGTCTGCTTCAACTTACTGAAAATACAAAGTACAGATACATCCAAGGTTATAAGACCAAGCTCTTCACTTGGAGACAGCTTGAAGTTCGGTCATTCTGAACAAGTTTGCCCCAAGCTTGCGAAGAATTAACCCAGTAATTATTATATCTCCAGAATTGCCTCAAAAGGTGCTATTGCAGAATTTCTTGGAGCAGAGAACGGGGTAAAGTTCGGGGAGAATTTCGCCTCCAGTTGTATTTTGAATTATGTTCCGCATACGGTTTTGTTGTTCTTTCCTTTCGTCATTAGTATTAATTTTCGTAAATGTTTTTTGGTGAGATTATAAACGAAATCCTTAATCCGAAAATGGATATTGATAATAAATTGGCGTTTATCAAGCTTTGGCTCTTGAATTTATCAATTTTGTCAAATCAACATCTCTCTACATGCCATCCAATATTGCATTTCATTTAATCAGTTTGATATATAAATTGTTCCATGTTTATGTTAGATATTTAATTTCAGTAGCTTCCAAGAAACGACCATTAAAGTACTGGATTTCCTAGATGCATTCGGCAATTCCAAACACAAATTTTACTATAAACTCTCGGGATCACAAATACGAAACGTTTTTGTCTTACCTCTGGTATACCGTCCACAATGCCCAACAACATGTCTTGGAGCCACGTGGAGTCTGGTAAAACCTCCTTCGCAGTTCTCAAGGTAGCACATGACCTCTTCAGCTGTGTAGTTATTGCCATCTATAACGTGGTCATCAAACGCCAGGATCTGGTCACCTGGATGGAGGGCTCCACATCTGAAAACAAATAAATTGTTAAAAGGCGATTAAAAAAAACAGCTGTTATTTAAGTAATATTTAGATTTCTTTGTTGGATTGTTATCTTGAACATCAGACTAAATACCTAAGAAAAATGAGGAAAATATTTAAGTATACAGTTACCAACAGACAATAGACATAGGAATCGGTCTAATTAAGGGTAAGTAATTACTAGGGTTTATGATGCCTTGTGTTTTTTATTAACAGTTTAAAACAATAGAATTCAATTTAGATGGTATCTAGACTTAAGTAGGTATAACATATCAGGTGTAAGTATAACAATTTTCTCTATCAAGAGCAAAAATAATGATGATAAAAAAATCTTGAAAGAATTTGTTAGTACATAAACATTTTGAATCACCGATTTAATTCGAAACACAATAAGAATGTTTAAATAGAATCGGAATGAGTCTGCAGATCTCGATGCAGGCTCACGTTAAGCTCAGTGCGATCTCGGATTTACCGTGCCTAGTCTTGCAGTCAACGGAATTATACGGATCTCTATTTGTATTCCTTTAAGCTTCTTTATTAGACAATAGTGTAGTTTTAATAAGTCACCTTAACTTTTGCAAATTTTTTGATGGACTTTTATTTAGCTGGAAATATTTTCCTGTTTTCAAAATGTTTGCAATATAATCAATTTTCTTATCCAAAATCATATTATCTTCAATAAATGTCTTCTTGACCACAAAGTAGATTGCAATATTTGTCATAATTACACTAATGATATAAGATTTCTACGAATCCAATCCATTTGATTTCCTTATTTGTTTTGTTGACTTGACACATAAGGTATATCGTTTCATAAATAAATAATAATGTTTAACAAATATTATTATATCCAAGATTACAATAGTAACAATACGTGGAAGAGATGATACTACACAGAGAGATTAACCTTACATATAAGTTGCTCTTAACATTAACTTATCCGTTACAAACATATTATTATTGAACTAGCATTTGCTCACGGCTTCGCTTCAATATTTACTTGTGAAACAAATATCTATTATATATAGAACTAAAACTATTTTTAACGGTTAGCACCATGACACTTGTGAAGACGTCAAAATGTAGGGAACTGAAACTTTAATATATACAGCAATAGAATCTATTAAAAGTAGTTTTTCTTCCAATGATTTATCGTTTTTTAAGTCTTATATAAACAAATCAGTCAGACATTTAATAGCTCTTTAGACAGTTACAAAATATCTTAGTTTGCTTCATTGACTTAAATACCTACTTGTTCCATTACAAAACATTAACATGAACACAAAAGTGCTGATTTTTATTGACTCAAACAAGTGAAAATTCTAACTTAGTTAAGTTACACAACATAAAGGCAAATTATTATGTATATCCTATGTAAGCAAAGAGTCAGGTAACTCATATTAAATCCATTCCTTTTCAAAATACAATTTGGCATTGATCCGACTAGAAGACATTTGAAAGTTGAAAAGGGTCAAACATCCCTTCAAGGAAAGGTATTTAGGGGCACGCGTATGAAGATTTATGAGATATTTTGAGGCGTTTTAATTGCATTGATTTTCCTTTTAGCATTAATAATTGTCCTTTTTGGTTTAATTGTAATTTTTGAGGAGTAATGAGAGTCATTTTATCGTTTACTTTTGATTTTTATTATCTAGTTCTTGTGCTCTGGTCCAATATTTACGCGTAATTTACTTAGTACCAATTTAATACATTCTAAGTAAATTATAAAGAAAAAGTACATAAATAAAGCCAAAATTCAACAGCCAAGCACTTATTTTGCTGATTCTTGTCATCCAATTCGTGTAACCCTCCAAATTAATGAGGTGGTTCCACAAAGTGCTGACAGTAAATATTTCTCTCACCGATTTTTATAAATAACGTGCCGTTGAACTATAACTGGGCTAAACCTCCTTGGGATCCAATTAAAATGTCGATAGCTCATCGGTTATAATCCTGTCACTAATTATTATCCGATGCCAGGCTTTCGCTTCATGCTTTATTGATTAATGTGACTTCAAGTATCAATATATCGGTAATATCTTGCTTTAGGAGACAAATATTAATATTAAGCTGACTGAAATTACCGATAATGGCTTGCTCTAGCTTCTAGAGTTACTTGTTATAAAGCTGCTTTATAATATTAAAATGATGTCCCCGTTTACTATACCATAATGAGGTGAAGATAATGAGCAAGAATTTCTAATAAAAATGTACGTTAACTTGCTTTTTAAAACTACATGCGATAAGGGTATTTTATAAATCTATGGATTTTTTGCAAATTTATTAAAGGATCATTAATTTTTTTTGTGTGATTTAACATTAAGGATCTCATAAAAAGAGTTGTATTACCTTGTATCCTATATACCTAATATATTATTAACTTATACCAAGCTATCCTTAAGGGCTATATTTTTTTTCTTTAAGGGCATTTTAAAAATAAACTTACCGGTCACTAATACTAGCAGGCAGTATACTATCAATATAGATAGCATTACAGGTCCCAACTCTCTGATACGTGTCGGATCCCGAACTATACACGTCATCAGAACACCTCTGATTGGTCAGGAACAGTCCCAGATCTTCGTTACAAGGCCTTTCAATTTCTATGAGGAGTGGCCCAGTGGCCAGTTTTACTGATTCCATGATGGAGACATCATATTCTATTGTTAAGCTGGTCACTTGTGGACAGTTTTGGAGAATGTTGTGGACTTCTGATAAAGTTTTGTTGGTGAGCGATACCTGGAGAAGAAAAAATGCGGTAAATATGTGAATTTATGGATGGTTACAGCATCGAGTAAATTATTAGACATAAACGATGCCTTTGAAATTTCCTTTGACTTTAGTGATTTTATCTGCCAGAAAATATAAACTCGGTAAAAAGAATCAACTTTATAATTTTTGCTCAGAGAAACATGAACGTTATGACTAAAGTTTGACAGGTTCTTCAAACATTGGCAGCATTTCATGCCATACTTGTTCAACATAAAAGGTAACAATAACTCCAACTTACATGGTCAACTTTAAGCAGTCTATCTCCAGGTTTTATCCTTGAAGTATTATACGCAGCTCCATTCGGTCTGACGTGTGTGACTACCAGGGGTTGAGCATCTAAAGACCTGCTGTTCAGCACCAGGTCGGCACTAGGAGCCGAGTTCTCCGGCAGTCCACCTCGTATGGTAATGCCGAGGGATCCGTTGATCTTCTCAACTGGTACCTCTGCTAGCTTCGTTGTAATATATAAGGAGTTTTGGGATGCTGAAACAAAAAGGTTATGGTTAATCCTTATAGAGTTTAGTAAGACATAATAACCATTAAATTTAGTCAACATTAAATTTATTTTGTGTTACTGATAAGTTTTTCTTGGCATGTACTAAAATGTTTTTAGCAAAAATTCGAATTCCGTCAAAAGCTGACTTAGCAATGTGCAAGTAAAAAATTTACAAAATCCTTTTCCCCTTTTCTGCCCCGCATCGAGACTATACCAAACGTAAATTATGATGTACTAAATTACCAATGAAACAACTAATACGTCACCAAGTACGAATATTAATCAACCGAAATTCTTGGAACTAAAAGAATGAAGAGGAAACTAGCCACCAATCATGAGGCACTGAGTAGTTTATGACAACTGGCTGGAACGGACGGAACTGAGAGAAAGGATGGGCTATTTCGGTGGGCATCAGACGTCGCATCGGAAGTTCTTGCTCAATGTGACAGGTGGCGCTAAGAATAGATAGCCCAGAGATCTAAGAATTCGTTTTAATTAAATAGTTTTGTATTTCTTGATTTGACTGCGGATGGAGATGGAACTGTGTCTGTGTAAATGTAGCGCAGTATGTGAGTAGATGGTGGATAAGTTTTTTTTATGTTCCCTATATCCAGAAAATGGTGATCTACGTATAAAGGGTTAAAAATGTGATTTTCCAATAGACATTTTTTTTTTCTAAGTTATCTTTTTGAATTACAATAACTTTTCCACATGTTTAGTTGGTTTATTTTGCCTATATGTATCTAACCTTTCCCTCTCAAATATACATTTACTTTGAAATAAATAAACTTTATTAACAGGCAAGTAATTACCGAACTTTAAGTTACGTTTATTAATATCCCACATGATATATTCACAGATTATTTCGTCTCAGCAAACAAAACAGATTGATCCTAAAATTACAGACTTAGGTCTTAGAGTGCTTTGGGATTAATGATCAGGTGAACGAAAAGAGGTGTGTCGGCAACAAAATGGATCGTGTTCGTGTCTGGTGCGACATGATATACGATTTGTGTAGTCTTTCCTCGATTTGAATACTGTGAACCTTGTTTTTAGTCTTATTCAGTTCATCACCTATATTTTTATTTTTACCTGTTTGGGATTTAGTTTTTTCTTCTTACTTTCTATTTAAGTTCCGTATTCTATGCGTGCAAGTCTACGTGTTATCATACATCATCATCATCATCCACAGCCTTTTTCCTCCTACTGCTGGGCAAAGGCCTCCCCTTTTGCGTGCCATAATATACGGTCTTGTGCCATTATAAATTTTATTCTTGTAAACTCATATCCATAATATTATTCAATGTAAGCGTTTATCTATTAAAATATTCTAAACTGACAAGCGTCTTGACAATCTACTGTCATGAACTATATTCTGTATTAGTAAAGCTATATGCAACTAGATATATCTGCAGAACGCTTGCAAATTGACCTCTGAAGATCAATTACTAGGCTGCATACTGATATATTGATCCTATTTGCCCACAATATTTCTTAATGTTTATTTGAATTGGTATGCAATTTGTGTAAATTGTGTCGGAATATTAGCTTGATATTTGCTAATTTAAGTGATAAAATTATGTCTACAGAATAACAATTAACATAAATCCGGAAACATGTTTTTTTTTTTGCTATAGATCCTATTTTGACTTAGATATTAAAGTCTTGCAGAAAACAGCTCTTCGAAACATACTAAATAATTTAATAAGGTGAAAGTTATTACAACTTCGAGAAATTCGATTCCATGATAATACGTTACTTTCGCAACAAGACATACTTCAATCTGTTATAATTCAATGATCAAAGAAATCACATTGACATTTGGTGAAGGTCCTTAGGATTACATCAAGTTTCTAGTTATTTTGTCTCGCAGTCCGATATTCCCCGAAATACTTATTGATGGTTTATTTTTTGATGTTAGCCTTATTATTTCGAACTTAGTTTTATTGACATGGATAGAACAGCAAAATATAATCAAAGACAGGTACAAAAAGAGGATTTAGTAGCTTATTTTTTAGCATTTGTCGAACCGCTCTTGATTTTAAGCATAATGCTTCAACTTTTTTCTCGGCACATACTAAAACCAATAAAAAAAACAAACTGCTAACAATATGTTTTATAATTTCAATCCAAACCTGACCCTAATCTGAATTGCCTAAATAACCGTACTACAGAAAATGTTTAGGGAGTACGGCTCAAAATCTTAACCTATGTTAGTCAAAAAGATAAAAAAATCAATTGAATACTTACTATAATGAAACTCACCATAATTCGGCATATAATACTCGACTTCCAGCGACGCCCTTTCTTCCACGTTATCAAGAAGCCGTAAGACCTCATCGTTGGTGAGTCTAGCTGTGGATATGCCGTTGACGCTACAGATCCTGTCTCCTGGGGCCAGACGGTCTGAGTCGTGGGCTACTGAGTCCTTTGTGAAGCCCACTATTGAAGGTACGATGCCGGGTTCTGAGCGCCCTGGGAACAAAAGAGAAAACATATTTAGAAGGGGTAAAAACCATAGTATTTGAGTTTGACCTATTGAATGTTGATGTATTGCAGACAAGGTGAGATTTTGAAGTGTTTGCAGTCAAAGGGAGAAACATAGTTTTTATTTCTTGAATATACCGAATACATTTAAAGGAATAGGTGGTTACTAATATAAAAATATTAATAAAAAAACAGTTCTGTGGGTGTCGGCTCTTTATTAAGAAACATGAAATGACAATGTTATTGAACGGTTCGAAATAATAAGCTAGTTAACAAATACATAAAAAGTTATTCAATTGTTTTCAAAACAATCTATGTCTTTCCATGTATCTGTTAAATAAAGATTTTTCTATTCTAAAAACTGTACACTCCACCCTTCAAGTTGAATACAAGTCGTACTAATATAAAGTCACTAGTATGTAAACTTTGAAGAGCCTGTGTACACTGGCCGTACTAACTGAGCCATAAACATCTCAGTTTGAACCTTCATAAAAGTATCGGAATGGATCGTAAATATGGAATGGCACTTTCTACGAGCGGTCATTTAGTACTTCATGTAGTGCGATGTAAAATAGCTAGGTTTTGAAGTGGAAATACCCAATTTTAGGCCAACGTTTTGTAAGGAACCTAAGTGTTCATGTTTATAAGTCTTTTCACCTTGTTGATATTTTGGTCGGTTAATATGATAATGTGCGGGGATTTTGTATTATTTATAAATTATGTTTTTCACTAAAAGGTTTTTATTGGTTAAGAATTTTGGATGCCGAACGAAATAGTAATGTTAAAGTATATTAATAAAAACCTAGTACTAATGTTACTCTATTATTTAATTAAGATTCTGCTCTCGATGTAGACTTTTCTTTTACAAGAACAAGCCTCTCATTAGAAATATTACGAACAAAATAAGAAAAAACAACACAAAAAAAAATATGAAACATACATTTCCAAATGACACAAGACTTATTCGTTACAGATATAATTTTACAGACAGACATGTCGCACCCACATCAAAAAACATTTGAAACGTTATAAAACTAACAGAATCGATTTGTTATCATCACATACTCGTTTTGGGAATACATTTGAATATTGGAAACTTATTTCGAATTCTTAAGTATTTGTATTCACGTTTTGGGTTGAATCTGATATCAATTGAATTGAATCGCTCTTGAAGGTTAAAAGAGTTATAGGTTTGATTTTATACAGACTCTATTCTGTTTTGGTACTATTTTGTTTGGCTACTAAATATAAAATACCATATTTTAAATTGCAGTACTAATAGAGTATGAGCAGTATTTGTAGGTATATTTATTACATGAAATGCTAAACATTTGAATCGCAGAGATTATATAAGAGACAAGATTATATAATGATGTCTTTCATGGTAGCAAAAAGGTAAAGTAGCTAATCAAATCTGTCAATAATTGTCCACTAGTGGGCCAAAACCTGGTTTATGGATGATAAGACTTGGTAATATGTCTTCTTTTAACGTTAGGTAGTCTTATTAATCTAATGTTTTATCATAGTCAAATATTTAGTGTCACTTTTCCCTGTGTCCCTATTTTTTCTACTGTTTTAGTGGTAGAGAGTCTATTATATATGAAAACATAAAATAAATTCCGAATAATAATAAACCTAACAGGTACGCGTTATATTTGATATTTCCTTTACGGTATTTGGAACTTTGAAAGTCACGTGTCGATTTCCAAGGATTAACTATATTAATATCGTCTAGACTTGTCGTCTTTGATGCCTTATTAGAATCAATTACTGGAGAAGTGATGTACGAGGTAAGTTTGATCTTAATATAATTTACTTTAAGTAATAAGTTATATTTGTTGAAGGATTAAACACTCGAAGTATTTTATCATCTTGAAATTGTAGTAGCTGTATTCCTGGTATTTTGTCTAGTAAAGCTTGTTCGAATTATGAATCCCGAAACTACGAATTTTCATCAGAATTTACGTTCCATTGCAAACGCTATTGTAATTATTTTCAGAATGCCAAATTAAACCAAACCTTGGGTAGCAGCTACTTTGACTGCCCAGAATTATTTTGTAGATATTTATCAAGGGACGAAACTACTGCTATATTATTGTATTCACAGCAAATATATGAACCATAAATTATAATTTCCGTAGTTGTTGCAGGAAGCGAGAAAACATAGTGCCGGCCGGTGAAATGTATTGTTCAAATCAATGATTCTGTACGAAAATATTTTGTATTTATACTCTATTGAATAGGAAACTCGAGATAAGCTTAACAGTACAAATACATTTTTACAATATTTTTTTCAATATGTTTTGGAACTATAAAATAGGTTAAATGTATTGCAAATTGATGTTCCATTTACACGAATATTATATACAAAATCATTGCACTGATCTAAAAGAAATGCACTCGTAGACTCAAAAGACACGAAGATTGTACCTGTTTAAGTCAAGAGCTTTATAAATTTCTGATGGAATACAGTCTTTCAATAAACAAGAGCCTTGGTCCTTCAATCCTGAGGCCAATTAAGTCGCTAAAGCCGGTTACAATAATCGCAATCTGAGGAAACCGAGGGTCTAGGAAATAGCCAGTTTAATCTGCGTTCCTAACTTTCATTCAAGGTGAAGTTAATCTAGATTCTAGGTATCAATATACTAGAAATGTTTGAGATCAATTTCTAGAAATTTCCGGATAAATGAATATAACACAATTATTATTATGGACAGATATTTGATCAAAAGTACTTAAACAATTTTCTAAGTATTTAGTTCGAAAGTTTCTGGCAACTTGCTGTACCAAACATTTTGACTTGTCCAAAATATTTATTCTAGGAAAGGTATTTAATGTGGATCGAGGACGTTGGCAACACTGACGACCGGTTGTGTCAAAAGCCGTGTCTCGTTATTTTAATAATTTTAAATTAATAATTAATGATAATATTAAGTTAATTTCAGTTTAAATAGTTAGTTGCATATACTACTTAAGTGACTTGTGCTAGAAAATAATTTGTTTCTACAAAATACCTATAAAACCGGCGAGTCTACCGGCTGTCATCGCAACGGATCGGATTTTAAATCAACGCTTAAACCAGATGAGTATCTTGTTTTATTTCTATAATATTAGGTTAATAATATCCTAAAATAGGTTACTTTATCGCTTATTGCCCTCAGATACCAGAACATTTAAATATCTAGGGTCCGTGTTTTGACAGTTCAAAGTACAAAATTCTACTTAAAAAATAATTTTGTGTTATATTATTAAGTAAAATCCAGGCTTATATCACATATTCATTTAGTTTGATTATGTTTATTTGCTGCTCTTCATGGTAGCCTAGGCAATTTTTAAATTAATTCCTTGTATAAATTATAACAGAAGAGTAAATCTTAGTAAATAAAGTTACCCTCTAAGTTTGATTTTTATTATTTAAGTGTAATATTTCTATTAAACATTATTATCTGTTTTTTATTTCTCTTTCTTTCTCTATCCAATAGTTAAATTTAATAAATCTTTTCAATTATTGTTATTATTTATTCTCTTTCCTCCTAATTTCTATTAATTGTCACACCCTTTTCTCTTTAGTTCTTTTCATAGACTTAACTCCCTCTAAAAACCTTCCAGGAACAGCTGAGGACTGCTTGTAAATATGCAGACCCGCAGAGCTGCATCCATGGAAGAGAAACTTAGAGTAACGCTGAAGGAGTTAGATTCAGCCAAGAAATTATGTGATGACTTGCTGAGGGAAAGGGACGAGAGTGAAATTGAAGTGAAGAAAATTATAGATAGGAACACTAGTTTGAAAAACGAATTGTCAGAATTGCACATTTCTCATAGAGAAATCTTTGAAGAACATCAAAACCTCCGTCAAATAGTTTTAGAATTTCAACAGTGTATGGGTACACATGAGCAGGCTCTTAATCGCATTACTGAACTAGAATTAGAATTAAGTGAGGCCCTTAGGACTATAACCAAATTAGAATCTATTAAAGTTCAGGAACGGGCTGCTAAAACCTGCAGTCTTTTCAATGAATTAGTTGATGGTAGCTCTGCACTTGTTAATAATAGGAAAACTTTAACTATTGATTTGACGGGAGAAGATTCTAGTACTGAATATCCTTTGTTTAGTAGTCACAATAAGATTAAGAAATATATTAAACTTAATAAAATTATTAAAAAGTACAAAAAGTGCCTACACCAGCATCAAATTCATAGGAAATCAAATAATATTAGGATTCGATATGTAAATTTAGCAAATCAATTAAATGACTTGAATGATGAATTAATTCAAAGTAGGTATAATTATGACCAGGAAACAGTTTTGCTTCATGAACAGCTTCAGGCGAGGGAAAGCACTCTGAGGGACATTTTTAGTAAATATCAAGCGTCTCAACAAGAACTAAATGAACGCATGGTGGAGGCCGCTGAGTTGGCTGACTTGGTGGGGTACAATGCAGAGAGATATGAGTCCCTGACCAACAATCTGCGTTGTACCTGCTCCTGCTCTTCACCTCCTGCCAATACTCAGAGTGTTGAACCATTGCCATTACTTGCTGATCCGGTATTGGAAACTGTTAAAACTAAATGTTTGGATTCAGTCAACAATATAAGTACCAATATCTTTTCTGACAAAGTAGGTCAAGGTATGAGTAATATGATAAGTTCCTTTTCCCAGCAGTCTGTATTTAATACTTGTTTGCCAGGTGCTAGTTTTAGTAGGTTAATAAACCAAATTAGTAGGTCTGAGCTTAAGTCAGGTTCTACTGGCATTTTACTATATGGTGATGGGCTGACCGTAAGTAGATCAAATATTACTGACTGTGTGGAATTAATGTTAGATTTAGGCCACAAAAATAATTGTAAATTTATCTTCTGTTCCCTACCTTTTTCTAGAAATCTAACTGATGAGCAGAATAGGCACATTTATAATTTAAATTTATTAATTTATAATATAACCATTCGCCACAGTGAAACTATTTTGTATTTTGAAACAAATAATTTCATTAGTAAATTTAAACTGACACAGTACAGTATGTATATGTCAACTAAATGTAAGCGACGAATTGCTAAATTGTTAGCATATAATCTATATGATAAAGATACTAATTTTGTATCAAATGTTTTTGATAATGTTAGTAATATTACTAACAGCTCTTTTACATCTTGTAATTTAAACTACAAGATAGGACAACAGGAGGGCTGCATGAATTGAATATTGTTCATCAAAACATGCAGGGTCTCTCCGGCAAAGAATTAGAATTAAGTTTATTTATTGAGAATTACAGTGTTCAGGTGTTATGTTTAACCGAGCACTGGTTAAAAACCCATGAGGTAGAAGTATTTAATAGTCTTTATTATTCCATACAAAGTGCGTTCGTAAGAAGGACTGCCATTCGAGGAGGCTCACTTATAATAGTATCAAACAATTTAAAATGCAAAGAACGTTCCGATATTGTAAACCTTTCTATCGAGCGCACTATTGAGCTGTCTTGTGTTGAACTAGAGCGGTATGTTATAATGTGTGTTTATCGACCCCCTATAGGAGACTTTAATTTATTTGAATCGGTTATGGAAGACTCGCTTAATAAAATTAAATCTAGTAGGAAAAGAATAATAGTATGTGGGGATTTTAATGTAAATATTCTAGAAGTTACAGTAACTACTACCAGGTTACTGAATCTTTTTAAGTCATATGGTTTGGTTAATTTATTTTGTGAACCAACTAGAATAACAGCATCATCCTCAACCTGTTTGGATAATATATTTAGCAATTGTGATGCTACTAATAAACAAATTTTAAGTGATTTAACATCTGATCACTGTGGACAATTAGGTAGTTTTCCTCATTTAGTTGTTAGTAACTTGCGAAAAATTGAATGTAGACCATATACTATTAGTCGCTGTAATCGTTTTAAAAGCAATGTTGTTTCCAAGGTTAAGCCATCAATCTTGGCATTTGAGAACCCCAATGATATATATAGTGCTCTCTTCGAAATTATTAAAAACGAATTTCAATCATCTTTTAAAATAAAGACTTTAAATGTTAAGAATGCGTTAGCTCCATTTAACCAATGGGCCACTACTGGTATTTATAAAAGTAGAGCAAGACTGTATGAATTATACGGAATGAAAAAATATAAGTTTGATGAACAATTTTTAAACTATGTTAAACGATACTCTAAAACATTTAAGCAAGTATGCAACATAGCTAAGGCTAAATTTATTAGTGACAAAATAAAACACTCAAATAATAAAATTAAAACTACATGGACAATTATCAATAGCGAAACAGGTAAATCTGTAAAACGTGATAATCATTTAGACATTATCAGTAACAATAAAGTAATTAGTAAAGCAGTAGATGTAGCTCAGATTTTTAACGATTTTTTTGCCAATATTCCCATAGTTACAACTTGCTCTTTAAACTCGTCCTTGATTGCTGCTAAAAACCTTTTACTAACTAGTGTCCCGAATTGTAATTCTACATTCACTTTCACACACATTGACCCTATAGACGTAATAACGGCGTTTAAATCTCTTAACCAGAAGAATACGGCCGATTTCTGGGGTATTTCTGTCAAGTTAGTGAATAATATTATAGGTGTTGTTGCTCCATATCTATCAGTGATTTTTAATAAGTGTATAGATTCCGGTGTCTTCCCAGACCTCATGAAGTACAGTAAAGTAATTCCGTTGTTTAAATCTGGTAGCAAAAGTGAACTAAGTAATTTTAGACCCATTTCAATATTGCCCGCATTTAGCAAAATTTTTGAGAAGCTTATTCTTCAGCAGCTGTTGAAATATTTTAATGATAATAAAATACTTCACAATGATCAATATGGCTTTACCAAGGGTCGCTCAACGACTGATGCAGGTGTAGCCTTACTTAAACACATATACAGTGCCTGGGAGAATTCACAGAACGCTATAGGGGTTTTCTGTGACCTTTCCAAGGCATTTGACTGCGTTCATCATGGCACACTACTTTCCAAACTTAGTCATTATGGTATTAGAAATTTAGGACTAAATTTAATGGATTCCTATTTAAAACAACGCTTGCAATGTGTAGATGTCAATGGCGCTAAATCTGGACCGCTTCCAGTTACAATAGGTGTACCCCAGGGATCAATACTAGGTCCGTTCTTATTCCTAGTCTATATAAATGATTTGCCATTCTATTTAAAAGGCATCTGTGAAACTGTTCTTTTTGCAGATGATACCTCACTCATATTTAAAGTGGACAGAAATAGGACAAATTTTGATGATATTAATAATGCGCTTGTTAAAGCTACTAATTGGTTTACGGTTAATAATTTAGTCCTAAACGCCAAAAAAAACCAAGTGTATTAAATTCGCGCTACCAAATGTAAGAAATCTTGGCCCCAACATTATTGTCAGTAATGAAGTGCTGGAGACTGTTGAATCTACCGTTTTCCTTGGAATTGCAATTGACAGCAAACTTAAATGGGCAGCTCACATTTCATATCTTGCTAGTAAGCTTAGCTCAGCCGCCTATGCTGTTAGGAAGGTTAGGCAGTTGACTGACGTGGATACAGCTCGCCTTGTTTACTTTAGTTACTTTCACAGCGTAATGTCGTATGGTGTATTGTTGTGGGGAAAAGCTGCAGATATCGAAACCATATTTGTGCTGCAAAAACGGGCTATTCGGTCTATATACCAGTTAGGCTCAAGGGTTTCTCTTAGAGAGCGTTTTAAGGAAATTGGCATTTTGACTGTTGCTTCACAATTTATTCTGGCCAACATATTATACATCCGACAAAACATTCACTCGTATGCTAAAAATAGTGATATGCACAGTATAAACACTAGAAATAAGCATAAACTATGCAATTCATCATACCGGCTACACAAGGTTCACAACTCGTTTGTAGGGCTTGGTACAAGGATTTATAATAAGATACCCCCTAGCCTGTTAGATTTACCTTTTAATTCATTTAAATCTGTCCTTAAAACTAGGCTATGTAAGAAAGCCTATTACACATTAAATGATTATTTAAACGATAAAAACAGTTGGTCGCCTTGATAGACACAAGACGGTTCTGTATGGAATTATTATTCTCCTATTTATTTATTTGTATAAATATATACATATATATATATATATAAATTTTTTTTTTTTTTTTTTTTGATTGCCATACAGATAGTATGTTACAATATTTTTGACTCAATTATACTATTGTATAATTACTTTTTTTATTTGCTGACATGATATTTTAAAATTAGATAATCGTTATGTAGATTTTAATTATTGTACAATATAATTTATATAATGTGATAGGCATACACTCAGTATGTAACAATATGTTGCCTTTTTTTTTTTATTATTATCATTTCAATTATGCGTATGTATATTAGTGTATTATTGTAATGCCGTTTTGTTAAGGGACTGTGCAGTGAATAAGTGCTTGGTTTTTTTTATTTCTTCTTATTTTTTTATTTTTTCTTTTATGCCGGCAGCAGTTTCGTCATGCTCCCTTAGTTTGTCATTGCTTGCGGTGGCGTCTTGGGTCGGGTCTCCTCCTTCCCTCTAATATGGCGAGGGAGGGGATGGCTGATCCTTGCGTCATGCTCGTGAACGGGTGCTGCTTGCGGTGACTGGTCGTTCTGCTGACCTTGGTCTCTGTAGATATATAGTATACCTTTCATTCGATAATAGTATGATACCATTTTACTTTAAACACTTGTTCATTTTGCACGATCCCTTATTGATTTGATATTATTGTTAAGACAGCGTGCTACTGGGGAGTTTGTTGCGCCGTTTCTTCTCCTCAGCCAGAGCACTTAGGAAGCGGTGAAGGGTGGGCGATTTGGGGTCGGTTCATGTCTGGCGGGGGTGGCGGCGCGTATTGTCGGTCGCGCGGCGCTGGGGCGGGCTTGCGCGTGGTGGAGCGTTCGGCCTTTCACACTGAACTGATGCGTGGGTGCGTCTTGTGTGAGAGGTCGGATGTTTTATCGTGTGCTCGTTCGCTCTGGCGTTGCGCGGCCGGTATTGCGCGCTGCCTCTTCCGCCGGATATGAACCGACCCCTGGGGTGCTGTCCTTTTGTATTTTTTTTGACGTTTAATAAGTGCTACTTTGTAGCCTAAGTTAAATAAATGATTTTGAATTTTGAATTTTGAATTTTGAATGTTTTTTTTCCCTCTATTGTTATCCCTTGATTTTCACTTAAACTTTCTCGAAGAATTTCAGTGCACAATCTTATCAAAGTCTAACAAGACAGTTAAATTATAAGATTCCACACAATAGCCTAAAAGTGAGTTCAGTATTAAACAGTGCGCTTACCATGAACACTTCAAGCAAAGCCGTTACGATTGTGTAAGCGAGACGCTGCTACGTGCAGTATCGCGCTGTCTCCCTTCCACAGGGGCCACAATACTGTTTTTAAGAGTACATGGTACAGGTACAGCATTGTTCTAGTATATGACTGTTTTCATGTGGAAAAGTTGTGTGGCTTCCGTGAGCATTGTTGAAACATATTACCGTTGTAAATGTTGTTTGCAGTTCGGTTCACAGTACCCACGTGGATTCATTGCACTTTATTTAAATTTTTCTATCGTTTGCTTGTTTCTTTTTTAAACGCGACATTTCCTTCGGTATGGAAATTTTTATTTATATTTAAAATTTTGAGGTTTTCAAAGCATTTTTTTTATAAAAAAAAGCAAAAACGTTTACGTTCGAAATTAAAGAACATTGACATACCATTAGGCAAGATGACAAATAATATATCTTAAAATGTAGTGAGCATTTAGGTACTTAAAATTTTCCACGAAGTTAAGCGGCTAAAAATAGTTCCGTGATTGACGTTAATGAATCTAAGTTTTAAATTGACATATCAATTAATTGCTCTTGTATCATCAAAGCCGTTTCCGCCGTCATTTCCTAGTATGAGCGATAATTGTTGATGGTTACGAGAACTGGCAGAAGCAACTCTGAGCAAACGAAGGCATTTTTTTGGTATTCGCAAAACTTAGATTTTTTTTTTTAAATATGCAACAAACTTTTGATTTATAAAGATTTACAAATGAGCACCACAATCAATAACTAACAAAAGAAACCCCAATGTACGGATTTAGGTTTGGGTAAAAAAAAAACAATTAATCTGAACCGTTTCCATGAGCGATTGTTTACTACGTCATAAAATTACAACACACTGTCCCACCCCAGCATTACCATCGAAATGGACGACATAAAACTTCACTAATTTTATGGCGAAACCGTTCAGAACACGCCATAATCCGTTCCAATTCTAATAAAACCACCCCAAAGATTCCATAAAGCGTGTAATAAAATTTATTCATCGCGGAATCAGAAGTGAAGTCGACTAACGACCGGATTTGACATCAGCATACTACCACAGTTTATTCCCTGTAACATGCAGTTTGTGGAGCCAACGACTCACTTCGCCACTAACAGAGCTGTTTGAATCTCGTCCAAAGCGCGCTGTGCACGTAATGGGACAGTATTATCGGTTATTCGTACGATCACAACAAGCAATGTATGATTGTAATAACGATTTGAACGACGCCTGCGGTGGTCGCGAATGGATTATGTTGAAAGATCACAATCGTGTTAAAGGAATTCTCTTTAATCCTTTTATTTTATAACGGAAAATAAAATTGATAGCAAAATTAATACTTAAAATTTCACTAATAGCAATTGCATATTATGGTTTAAATGTGGTCAGTTTTAATGTTTTCATTTTTAGTGAACTTTAGTTAAATAAAGCATTAACCAGTTCAAACACGCAATTTTGCTTTTGCATTAGAAAGAGGTATAACAACAATAAACAATATAGAAATGAAAATAAAAAGCACAAAAACAAACCCTAAGCTAAATCAACAATTGCAACGAAAGGTAATGTTCGTCGGTGATTCTATCAACTACAAGCTGTAGTGTTTCATTGGCTGGTTTGGCTCTAAGCCAAGATATTACCTTGCTTGCGTACTTTCAAGCGTCACTACGCTTTTATTGATAGGACCACAGTCCCGGTACTCGCGGTAAAAGGGAGGATTTACAAAAAAAAAAAAAACATTTTTTGTGTAAATCCTCCATTTCAAAATTGTTCCAAAAATATTTTCACTGACATTTTTTGACGGGCTGTGTACGAGTTTTTGTCACTAGGAAAAGACAAAAATGCAAACGATTCCACGCCGAGTGCCTTCACAAACTGTTTTGAAAACGACGTAATTGATAACCACTACAAAAAGATTTCGTTACCTACGTCTGTCACTCAGGCGTATACAGAACAATATCTGAATAAAAACTGCAATGGTGAACACGAAAAAGATTACTATTGTTTTTTTTGTTACAAAAGAATGACTACAGTGAAATGCTCTGTGAAAGTAATATTGGCATTCTGTTACATAAAGTAAATACGTTTGTATAATTTCGTGCAACTATTTGTCTATCAAACAAACCGTATACCTACTCCAATTTGCGATTCGCTTACCTTACGATACCTGACATGTAAATTACTCGCCAACCCAACTGAACCTTGCAATCGGCATCCCATATTGCTTTGAGACAGTTGAATATCGAATACCGGTATCAAAATCGACAACCCTAGTTCATTTATGTCACAAACATTCCGCATTCAAACTATTATCAGAATCTAACCCTTACATGAGCACTCGAATTTCACAATTGGAACATTGCATAATTCATTCAGTTTGCGTATCCATCGATAATGCTTCACTTAATGAAGGTTGATTGTACGTTTGTGTTGCTAATATGCCAATATTAGCAATTTACGGAATTCCAAACGTTTTATAGGTGTGAAGCAATGGATAAACTGATTTGTCGGCACCAATTGCTATCGAATGTGTTCGATTAAATTTGTTGCGCGAATCTGATTTCGTATCGGGTTCCAATGATTTTGACTTTTGGTTACGTGATTGGTGAAATTAGAGTTCTGTTACTTTGTGATTATGTAGCTTTTGATGTTATAATTATTGCATGTGCCATACAATTAAGCTATTCCTAATATTACTAGATTAAGTAAAGGGTCATAAATCTTGTTTATATTCCACTTCTTAAAACAGACTCACCTGCATGGTATCTATGTATTCCACATAGTATCTTTGTAGTATATTTCATTCAAACATGTTAAAGGGCATTATTAAAATATCCTACCTATATAAATAAATAAAAAATCTTCAGTTATTTTTTTCATAAATCTTTCCACTGAAAACCTAGACACACCAACACTAAAAGAAATAAATCTCAGCGTATAATATTTTTATTACGTTCCAATACACAATTTATGGTTAACTTTCATATTTTTTGTGTAACATCGATTCCGCCGATTTCCTCTTACACGAAACAATTCGTGCGTGAAAATTGGCAATCGCAATGTTCTTCCTTTTCTTTGGCGTATAATTTCATAAAAATATGGTGTTCCTTTCACGTTTCTTTTTTAATCTTCGTCGATAAAGATTATATTTTTATTTGCTTTTTCTACGGCGATCAATTTTAACTCGAGCAAAATTTTGTAATTTTTTTGGTTTCAATTTAAATTTAGTATAATCTTGGCGACATCATAAAAAAATACGATCGATTTTTTTTACATAATTAATATAGGTTTCTTAGGTTTACGCGAATGTTAGACATGATGTTACGCATTCAAATCTTAATATAAACGGCGAAAAAATCCGTAAAAAGTAGTTTTATTTCAATACATGAATACTGATCTTATAAATAAAATTGTAGACTGAATTTGCAACTTAACCACTAACTAATGTAATAATTCATACTAAAACGACAAATTACATTAATTGGATAATGGATGAGACCTCTCCGTATATTAATGAGTCATCTTAATTTTCAGCTGTCAAAACCATCCTGAATAATTAGGGTGAAATTATAACGTTTGTTGGCATTCGAATCGATGAAATGTGAACCGAGTAATCAACACCGTTTCATGTGAATTTAACTAAAACTAGGCAAAATATTATTAGTGTAGGCAATTAGAATAACATTCAGGTATTTTGCTTATTTTTATTTGAAACTACCAAGTCCTGTGGAATAAAAAATAAAATACATTATTCATACTCAACAAAACTATGGAATCGTTCTTAACGCAGATCTTAATGAAAACCAATAAAAGATGGCCGATTTAGTTCCATTTTCAACCGACTGCAAAAAAAGGAAGAGGTTCTCAATTCGGCTGCTTTTTTTTTAAGTTGATGTATTCTATCAACATTAGAAATGGAAGTACTTACTTATAAATTGGAAAGAGATTTGATTTAAGCTAACATTACATCAATAAGTTACGAAAGAAAGGATTAACATTTACTGCATTTAAAATTACCAGACTTTGAAGTAAACATTAGTTATATTCATCAACTTAACTAATAACAAATAAGCCCTGACATCTCAAACAAGAATCTTCAACACTTCTAGAACAATCTTTTATAGAAATATTGTTTTACAAAAGAAACGTAAGTAAACAAAGTGTGAACCGTTGCAAACTCCATTACCATCCATCAATAGTTCTCAACCGGCGCTGAAGGAACTAAGCGATCAAACTATTTTGCGAACAAAACCAATAAAACGGTGAACGTTACTTGTTCTTAGATGCGAACTTAGATTTAGTTATGTATGTAAGCGGTTTGTTGGTTGCTAGTTGATAAAAATATTGTTGAAGGTATTTAGATTTTGGGTACTTTTACGAGAAGATAAATAGATTTTTGGTAAATGTTTGTAAATTGCTAGTCTTAGCTCTGCTTTTCTTACTACCACTCCCTGTTATTTGGAGACACTAAATACATAAATAATATATACTGTAAGTGATTCTGAAATTAACATACAATGTTAAATAATCTACATTTCTCTTTTTGTCTTCTGCAGCCATTTCATGTTCTTGCAAAAAAGCTCTTCAAATATAATTTTCAAAAGTTTATTTTTATTTCAGAATTATATCTAGCTTACATTTCACAACGGTATCCAGTTTAGCTTATACGAGATCGAAACTAAAATACCGACAGTTTCAGCTCCAGATCTAGACACGTAACCACTAACTTCGCAAACTCCTGTATCGATATGCAAGTGCATCTACATAAACGACAATAATACCAGGATGTATGATCGTGATCATAGCTCTCGTCCGCTTCACATGTAAATGCGATGCAGGCTGCATTAAGGACGTGACGTTTGCCTTCTGACTGAATTTCGAAGGTGATTGATATTGTTTGGTTGACTGGAGTTCTAGGTAATTTTGGTCCTGAAATAATTACCAACCATAGTCCTGAAATAATTACATACCATAGTCGAAACAGAGACAAGTTTTCTATTATTTGCTTTACTACGTCACGTCAATCGAGATAAAAAAAAAACGTTTTAATCACGTGCTTATTTTGCAAAAGCAAAATAACGACTGAAAGTATTTGACGCAATGTGATAGGAATAAATATATATTTTTTATGTTATTGTTTACTTCGACAATGTTCGTAAATAACAAAAGCACCTTGAATAACAACTTTTATGGTTCATAATTAGGTATTAGCGATAAATACATCCATTGAACTAAAAGTTTTAACACTAAATCAAATTAATAATAAGAACCTAACTAAAGTCTATCCAACCAAAGTACCTACCAGCCAACTTTACCGAAAATTTCCATTAAACTAACTTAGCGTACATATTCTGTAAGTTTTTAAAGTAGTACGCTTCAAAGGCATTGCAGGCAGGATGCAGCGGGCATTCTTCACGAATCTCCGCTTTGTATGCGTTCCTTTACTGTCATGAAATGTATCGGTGATTCTGAATAGCGATGCCATATTGAAGTTCTCAGAGTTTTTGTTGCGCACTTGTCTTGTGAAGATGCTTGTCATTTTGTTCACAATTTTGTCAGTAAAGTGTATGGTTATTATACACTTAAGATTGGTGGATAAGGATATAAATGCATTCTCTTACTTTAAGTTTTGGTCTTTCTGAACTTCTATGAAAACATAACAAGTCTTTTATAAAAGCGTCAGTTATCGATTTAAAAGGAATTCACTTCAAAAATTAAAGTCTTTTTTTCCCCAGTGAACTAATAAAAACTGCCGAAAATTTCAAGTTTTACTTCACATGCTAAATATCATTGACCTACCAAATACTCGTACTGTACTTACTTATTCTATACACAATTTCATTTCATCCACATACCAAAACAAACGCGAACGTATTAAAAAAATAAGCACGTAATTTTCAAACAATCCTTTGTGAAAAGCAAAATAATTTCAACGTAACAGAATCAAAATGATTTCAGGAGCAGGGCTCCATCTTTAATTCAGGAGATCCCCCTTTTATACCACTAAAGTGATCTGCCTCTACAATGTGAATTGAGTTTTAAAACTTTCTCAATCGTTACTAAGCAGTTAAGAAGAGTTTAGAGCGGGTTGAGAATTTTAAAGGTGGTTTTAATTAAGTTGCCTGTTTTCGACTGTTGCTTTTATAGCAAGGTGCTTGCAGCGTTAAGAATTTTCGAGAAATATATTGCGGGATTACTAAGTTGGAGCTCGGATTATTTCGGCTGCTATTTGTGTTGTGTTTCGTAGAATTATAGTAGTTATTTTTCGTGTCCTATTTTAATCTGTGCTTAGTCACAGTTCTGAGAAATTAAAGCTCTAAAAAATCCTTTGCACTTTTGATATATAAACATTTTTAAACCCACAATTAAACCATGCATAGCAACTTGGTATATTCAAAAAGAAAAATTCAAAAATTTTGAACTCACTACTTAAACATTTGGAGTAAAGGAACTCTGTATCTTCAACGTTACATAACTGCTCATACAAAACCAAAACGTAAAACAAACTTGGCGATCAATCTCTCAACGCCAATAATTTATTAAGACTGCAAGACTAGTACAATACATCAGAATGAGTCAACTTGCAGTGAATCATATCTGCGGACTCAGCACGTGTGCTATCTTTAATTCAGTAGCTCACCGAACGAATGGACTGTGCAAGCAATAAGCGGAGAGCGGGTATAGACGTATAGTTGATGAAAGAAAAAGTTTTTTTTTTATTTTACGTATAGATGTGTATAACAAGGCATAGTCACAATATATTATAATGAGGTAGGTATCTGGAATAAAATTAGTACTTAAGTAAAGGAAATATGATTTTTTAATATAACCCGAAATATTGACCAAATATATGAAGGAACCAATTTTATAAAATTCCCTCAACTTCAAAGCTTTACTTTAAGGTCTGACACTGTCACAAATATTTTGCCAAGTAAAATATTTTTCTTATATTTTTGAGCATTGTGACTTACTATTTCAGCCTCGGATGCTGTAAACATAAATTTCAGAGGCGCGAGATATTACAGTAGAAAATAAAGCAATAAAACAAACTAATAGCTATACAATAAACCTTTATTACGAAGACATTATTTTATTGAAGACAGAAACTATTTTAATTATTTCTGTGACAATTGAAGGTTTTTTTTTATAATTCTATGAACTATAAACAATGAGAAAACTTAAATAATATTTCAACCAATTAATATATAAAAATGTACCTAAATATTTATTTAGGGTGGCTTATACTTTATAGATTTCTTGATCTATGAAAAATAACATTTTTTTTTCTGGTAATAAATAAAAAAATACATTCTTATTTTGTTTTTATTCATACACAGCTCCATTAATTCTCAAGATAATGGTTATGCCATAAAATCACAACCTAATAAAAGCAATACCAATAAATAAAAGTGGGAAATCCTGAATGGAGTGCAAAATCATTTATTTATTTACGGATACCCACACGGTACATAAACCAAATAATTTATTACGTAAAAAGTTAGATTTGTTGAAAACAAGTCATTCATTATCAGGAATTGGCTTGCTTCCATATTTACAAAACATAATCAAATCGCTTCCGCTCATACATTAGATCTTGAATAATATATTATTTTTGTCCCTCCAATGTTCTTGTATTTCAATATTTTTCACGAAACAAATTTGGATAACTAGCGCGGGATCTTGAATCACACTTTTGCTAGATTTTTCTCATTTTCTTTTCAAGGCAATTTTCGGGAAAGCCCTTCAATAATTTACCTTAAGAATCTTTCTTTTGGAAGTAAAATGAAATCTCGGTCCCTTTGTTAGGCAAGAGTTTGAATAAGGTTCCAATAACTGACCGTGGACAGGTGTTCGCGAAATGTAAAGAATGTAATCAAGAAAATTAATTGTGATTATTGATATTGTTGCTAGGTAACGTGCCAAGCGGAGTAATGTTGTTTTGAGTACAGTAGTACTCGCGTATATGAGTCATTATGTGTACGCACATATTTATTCCCACATCTGTTTTCTACGCTGGTATAATAAGCTATAGCAACTACGATCGATATCGCTTTCGCTCCATTCTCTCTTCATTGGTTGAAGATTCTTGACTCGGTCTTTCAGCAAAGCATTTTATATGTGGTCTACTAAATTATGAACCGCTAAGAGATCTCGACGCTAGAATGCTTTCGTACATTCGATTAAATATTTAGCTTGAAATGTTAAGGCACCTGAAAATCAACCTAAAATTTTACAGAGAAGGTATAGTATTCAACAAGTAGGGAAATTGATTATGTTGAAATAAATACTTGAATTTCTTGATCACTTCTCTGATTATTCGTGATTAAAGCATATATTAAGTTTTTTTTATAAATTGAGTTACGCAAGCATTGTGACTCAACATTGATTGGTGTCATCGCCTTTTATGCAACATCAATAAATCCCGACTCTAATTGTTTTGTTTATTTTCTTTGCACTCGCGTTGAGGAAAAATTGCATCGAGAAACGTTGTAATTTTGTTGTACCGATCAAGCAGTACATTTTAGTGCAAGTTCATTACCAATGATTGATTTGCTAGTGTATCGCTGCTAGCGAGTTCTTTGTTTCAATCGAACAAAGAAATACTAATGAGGTTTCTTATTCTTTAATTGAACCGTTAAATGTGAATGACCAAGAAACAAGGGGAAAATAACCAAGTGAGGCTTTGTTTGCACGATAATGAAGATGATGATAATAATTAAAGAAATTATCTACCGTGTAGCATAGTACAGGAACATATGCGTACAGCAAATTCGTATGAAAAAACTACAAAAATATATATTTATTGACTCATAATATTAGGAAGCGTAAATGACGCACCGGCAACTCTCGATCCCACTTATTGCTAGCAAAATGGCGTAATCCAAAATTGGCATGGAAACGGTGATCGTTAAAGGGAAAAGGGAATCCCAATTTATAGAGAAACGTATTCTGTTTGGGTCTAGTCAATATATTGACTTCTGGTTTGTTAGTACCTCCTAAATAATCATCAATTGCCTGACAGCCAAATGTAACAGCTGTCGAACTACCTTCCTCAAATAATACGGTAGAAACAATATTATTTATTGTATGGTAAATATCTACTCTTGACTCCGTTATAACATTTTAAATTCATGAGTTTCATTCGTCAACCAAATTTCCAAGAACATTTATTAATAGAACATAGTTAGATACTGGTTTGGGGCCTATTTTGTAATCGACAAATAGCTTTTATTTCAGAGATAAAATTCACGTCCGACATGTTTTGTATTGGGTATCTTATACGTCATGAGAATTACACAAAGAATATTATGTGGACAAGGAGTGGAGGTCATGACGTACAAAGAAGTTCAAGAATTAGCACAGGACAAAAAAAACTGGCGTTGAAAAAAAAAGCGCCCTAAGTCTAAAATTATTCAGATGATGTTTACGTAACTTTATGACTATTC
This sequence comes from Autographa gamma, assembly GCA_905146925.1. NCBI lineage: Eukaryota > Metazoa > Arthropoda > Insecta > Lepidoptera > Noctuidae > Autographa > Autographa gamma. The sequence continues at coordinate 12,425,972 of LR989853.1, read as the reverse complement.
ATGTATATCTACATCTGTATGTATAACCTCAATGTTGAGTATCGGATCATTAACATTAATGCTCGTTGCTCCAAGTGAAATCGTAGCTTTAGTTTTGTTTAGAATTAATTACCGATCTTGTTGATTTGCCTTAGTTTAGCTGCGTTTGGGCTGGCTTGGTTTTACTGGCTTGCGGAAACATACAGGATAGTTTGGGGAAGAGCATTTTGTAGTAATCATGATTTATCGAAGCATTCCTTTAGCAAATAAGTTTACGGCTGCTGATTATAATAACCTGAATCTATTTGTTTGTTAAATTCTTATTAAGCAGAAACAATTCTCGTACCTAGACGTTCCAGGAAAATGAAATGTTCCAAATACAACCAAACTAAACTCAAAGTCAAAAGCTCCAAAAAGTTATTACGGATTTCACAGAACTTTATTTCATTTCAAAGACTATGCTAACAAACTACGCAAATACCTTTTTGTATAAATACAAACACATAACGAAAAATATATCTGATCAGATATTGGTACCGATGCAGATGTTGTGTATGTGTATAAGTGTCTCTCCTCTTAAACATTTTTTCTCTTTACCAAGTGACAGTTCGCCTCAACAAAACCATCTCAATTTCATCCCCGTATGTTCCTCTTCTGTTTGATACAGCCCCACATGATTGATCCCAAAGATTACCTTAAGGGTGTATCGGCACAATGTCGGTAATTGGTGTAATAACAAACTTATTCCCCTTAATGGTAGGAAGTGAGCGCTCATCGATTACTTCAGCCACTTTGAAGGTTGGATTTCGTATTAGGATAATTATTTGGAGGATATACATGTAGGTAAATACCTACAATTTACATGGATATAGAAGTGTATTGATATATTTTTCGTGATTGATCATAGAACGGTTATAAAAGGTAAAAACAGTCGACATCAAAATAATATTTTAACAAAAAAAATTGGTGAAACTTTATGCTCAAAATCTTCTATACCATATTCATCAATTCTTAAAAGTTTGTTTTGATTTCAGCTGGTGTGTGGCCAAATCAAACCTAAAAACCTAATTTCATGTAGTTTCGTGTGTTGTGGTTTTTGCATAAACAAACTAAAATAGGTGCAACAATAAAGTAAAAAACCCATCAATCCGTAACAGAGTTATAAATCAGTTAACGGCTAGATTTACAGAACATTTGGAGTTGAATGGCCCATTATTATGATATATGAGTTTAGTAGGCAGGTGCTTCCAAGACGATCGTATTTAAAAGATTTCCCTAAAAGTTTGAACTTGGTAGACTTGAGGGTTGGTCCACTGCCTCCTTTACCGTCACCGTCATAGAGAATACTATTATTTCTAGCCCAGATCAAGATTTCGTGACGGACTAACGTAGGACAGGCAGCCAAAGTAACTGTATGTCACGCTCGTTCATGGCATGGTGACTGCGTTGGCAAAAGGCCTTACGCTCAATATATGTAATATAACCAAATATTTTTTCAAAATACAGATAGAATTTTGAAATAAGTGCTATGCAAATTAAGTGGAAAAAACCATTTATGGTTCGTCAGTTTAAAGGTAAGTAATAAAAAGTTTTACTGGAAGTCTAGTCAACAAAAGTATTTTTATTTAAGGAATTCTCCCAAAAAATGCTAGTAAAACTTATTCACTTTGACACACTAAAATTATTGCATTAGGAATAAAAATGTTCAAACACCATCTACAGAAAATAACACTCCTGAATTTGCTCATAATGAAAACAGATGGCACTAATTTTAATACATAAAAAATGTTTTAAGTTGAACAAACACCGTGTGGTTTTGGGCTCGTGTAATGCATTACGTAAACGCTTTCCCTCTCAGTCGGATTTCCCTAGACAATAATATTGTATCAGCGTGGCTGTCGTGTACTGAGAAAACATTGTAATTTTAATATACTATCTTCATACTGAAAACGTCTGTTATAAATGATGTAACACATACAAGGTTTAATAATATCAGTATCTTCATTGGTAAGTTTCTCATTTTAAGAATTATACTAATACAAATAATATTTAAGACTAATGAATAGGAACTATAAATGAACTGCATTCTACGAACAAAACATAGTCAAATATTTAACTGCACTATCTTCTAAAGGAGCGTGTGAGCTTAATCCACTAACAAATGTTCATTCCGTTGAAACAAGAACTAATGACAAACTAATGTCAATGCTTTAGAACAGAAACTTACGAGAATAGGGACTAGCACTATTGACCGACCATTTTATGCGACAGCAGAGAACTAAAGGAATAAAATACCAGGACTTAATAAAGAGAAGCAGAATCTAGATCCATAAATGTGACTAAAAGATCAAATAACTTCGTTATCCTCTATGAAATGCAATAAAGAGAAGCAAATGAAAAGCGCGATAAAAAAGCTCTTGCTTCCAACGTTTACGTATGAATTACATTTGAAATGAAAACGGGACATTACGAAGAATCGCCATCCTCAATCGCAGATTACAGACATCGTTGCGCGGCCAACGAATCGCTTTAACCGATTTAATCGATTTAATCGGTTCCTGTATGAATACGCTCTCGATTTGTCGTTAAATATCAGTCGAATGAATGGCTTGCTGATTGTCACTCATTACGTACTTTGATGTTCTAATAAGTTCAAGGGCGTGAGTTTGTTTTTAGGGAATTTACTGCTCATTACAATTATTGCCTTTACAGGTTATTTTAAATCAAGCGACGCTTTTACACTTATCCGTTAATGGAATTCTTGAATTCTAGTTTCGATCATGGAATCCGGATTAGCCGATAAGTGTTTAATGGACTTGTAGATAGCATTAGACTTAACAATGAAAACACTGAACATTTTAATATTGAACTAGAATGCAGAATAAAATATTTACTTAAAACTTACAAGCAATTTGTGCTCCTACCGAGCCCAAGTCTTCCATCAAAATAATTACCATCATTGGCCTACTTTTCCGCCATTTATTTCTAATAAACAATTCTAAATCCAAACAAAACACTGCACCAATACCATAATTCTTCCACAAGCTGATATTCCTTTCACTTAACTTTCCTTTATATACCAATATCTTATCACTTAATGACTATTCAATACAATATTCGTGCATTTCCCCCGAATTCGGCCATCGTTTATTATTAAAATCGGCCGACTTCCCCAGCTCGGAACAGATATTTATTGGAGCAATACTTATAAACAATGACTAAAATCTAATACAGCCCGGTGTTTTGTTGAACAATCGCGTACAAAATTATATTTAATACTGTAATTTGGAGAAAATTGCGCTGATTCGGGAGTGGAGCGAGGCGTAAACTGTTAGGAATTTGAATCTAGTTTTGCTAGTTGCGTAATTGTTGTGATTATGTTGTCTTGTATAGTGCCTCTGTTGTGTATTTTCAACGTTTGAAATGTGTTCTCAGTCAAGCTTATGAGTTAATATTGATGTTAATTATTTTGAGCCGGTTTTCGTTTGTTCTGTTTAAATAGCTAATCACTGGTTTTACCTAATAATGTAGATTTCTACTTTGCTCTTGACATATGTTAATGTTTATGTTAATGTTTTAATAAATCCTTTCAGTGTACGCACAATAAATGTAAATGTGTATTGTGTATACATTTTATCATTGGAATTTGTATGTGTTAACTGTACCTGCTAAGCATTAAGTTCTACATTATTATACTTTACCATAAATGATTGTACTTTGCGACATAGTATCTGCTAATAGAAAAAAAATACCTCAACAATATTACTGACTAAGATCGCTTTAATTTGACCCGCTCACCCCTACATCTTAAGCCCGCCAAATTAAAGATTGCAAGTGGTAAATTCAGCAAGTTGTTCGCCCGACAGACTGGACATCGGCACTCGGGACAGATGGCCGGCTTAAAGTTCCGTACCCCAGATATAGTAAAGATGTCTCACTTAAGGGGGAGTTTTGTTTCGTTGTTGTTTTGTTGAGAATTATAGTCGTGTCGCATTTAAAGGTTGGTGTTTTATTGGGTGTATTGAGAATGATTTATTTATTGTCATACCGATTGCTTCGTTTACTGTTAATATTTTTATTATGAAATTCATTCTATTGACGTATGAGATGTTATGCTCAACCGCTTACCTCAATTGGGTAGGGTACCGTTATAGTTTCAAAAATTACTATTCTAATTACAATTACTTTGTTAGATATTGCAACATTAATTGGATTACTTATAACAAAAAGGTTCAGAAGGTAATCTTAAAATCATTCAGCATCAACCTTAAAAATCAAACTAGCTTTTGCAATGTAAAAACCAATATTAATTTGACTTTTCACTAACTTCAATAGAACACTTTACCCTAAAATTTTACAGAAAATCGGGACACCAGAAAATATCGTTTCATATGAACGTCCCCTTACCATCAGTCATCAAAATGCCTAACCCACAGCGTTAGCTCGCCTATAAAGCCTACATTACAAGTGTTGCGCCCAATTCTCTTTGAGTACATACTGTTGTTATATGGATTAAGTGACGTATACGCACACACGGAATTTTTGATGGCGCCGACCTAGGTTCTGAACCAGGCTTTGTTTAATGTGATTGCTGGTATTTAGGTCTTAAGTAGGATGTGCCGTTATTATTCTGGAGGTAATTCTGTTAGTCCTGGTATTCGTTTATCAAAGCTGTGTCTAATTTGAATTCCGTTTCATGTGTTTCTGTCGTATTGTGAATGATACATAAATAGTATAATATAAATTCTCTCTATTTTTATGCACATAACATAACATATCATCACGCCTGTATCCCCGAAGGGGTAGGCAGAGGTGTAACCAATGAATACCCACAGCTCGCCGATATGTTTTTAGGTCCCATGTAATAGAGGGCGAGCTCATTGCCACTAACCAGGCACAAATCCAAACTTCGACCTGCTACTGAGACACACTAAGCACAAATCAAACCCAACTTTAATATCACACAAACTCAAAAACAAAATCACAAAACAAAACACAACAAAATCGCGAAAACAACACTATAAACTGTTCCGCAATACAAAAGTTGCCGGTAAAACTTACACCCTTAACCGGTGGCAACCTTTACAATGAATTTGGCAACTGTCAACCATGCCGACGTTTTGGGTCCATAAATATTTCTATTTGCGGTCCGAAGGTGGCACACCATCCGTTTGAAAAGGGTCCTCATGCTAGATAAAGTATTTGTAGTTAGATTTCGGGATTTCAGTAATTAAATTCGGTTTTCGATACCTTTTGCAGCTAAAGATTAATGTTTTGGGTTGGTCGAAGGGTGGCTTCATGATGTTGTGTTTGTGTATGCTGGACTTTTCCTTTAACAGTATATGGGTGAATTTCCCAAATGCCTTATTTTTTTGTCTTCGTTGAAATTAGTATTTGAAAAAAGGAATATAGTTCTGAATTATTTTTTTTAGTATTCAATAGGTAGTTATTGGGTTGTGGCAAAAATATGATTTGCCTAGGACTATTACAAATTAAGAAATAAAATACATAAACCTCTATTTTTTTGCAAATCGGTGCTGTCCCACTACTTTTTTTGCAAACAAAACAGCTTATACACTAATAAAAATGAATAAATTAGCTATATAACTTATTCTACTTCATAGAATATTAGTTTTTTTATTAATATATAGCATATTTTATTACATAATTAACGATTATTATTACTGAGAGGCACAAACGTACTTGTCCTGAAAAATATTCTCATATCGCTGGACAAAAGTAATTCAAACATAACTTTACATCGACGAGTCGGACAGCATCCCCACCCCAATTGTATTTCCCTCGTTGGTGTGTGCTAGTGGGCAATCAGGATAGAAGTGGGTTAAATCGCTGTATATGCCCACCAAAACTGTAAGAACGCCATTTCAGTTACTCCCGGACAATTATTTTATATAATCGGTGGTTGCATTTTTCTAGTGTAATGAGTAGCTTTTTAATTGTTGTTTGGTTCTAACAGAGGTAGTAAGTGAATTAGCTTCATTGTCTGTTATTGAATTTATCCTAGATACTATGCATTTTTTATAATTTTCTAAAAAGTGTGTTTTTTCTCATGTCGCTGTTCTCATATCGCTGTAATCGGTGGTCTTTTTTACCACCGATGTGATAATTTACACCGAAATGAAACGAAAAAATCAATCGGTGCCATATATCTCATATCGGTGTTTTGATTCGTGATCAACGCACAGTTTTGTCACATCGGTGGATTGCTTTATCATATCGGTAGATCATTTTATCATCTCGGTGAGTCGTTATATCATATCGGTAGATCCCGTGTCATTTCGTTAAGTATACAAAGAAACAATGGCACGTACAGACACATGCATATATACCTACATACAAAAATTCGTACATACATACATACAAGGTAAGTTTACCTACATAGACTGCCAAAATCATTACCACGATACCACTGGGTAGTGGAAGATGTATAAATAAATGTATCATCAAAGGAGGTCTGTATTCGGTAATACGTCCATAGGCTGAGATGATGATGGTGAGGTTTAGCAATTGAACACATTAAAAGTTTCTATGGCAAAAAAAAAATAGTTAAAAAAATAGTAAGTACGTAACAATAAATAACAAAATAATTAATAGCTAAAAAGAAAACATAATAATAGCTTAATTTTGTTTAAGAATGCCGAGGCCAAAACTAAAAGATGAGGAGAAGAACAGGTGGAATAGGTTGCTGGAAAGAATAAGCAAAGCTTAAATCAAAAGCAATTCTGTGTTGAGAGACATTTAAGAAAACGTTTAGCTAAACTTAAACATGAGATTTTTTTTTATATTTCATTTTAATAAAGACAATGATATTAAAAAAAATCATTATTTTTAAATTTTAAGTACCTCTAGAAAACGTAAAAAGTAGGTACATAATTTCAAAAATACATTTTTATTTTATATCTAAGAACTCAGTTCTCTTTGGATGTGATCTACCCTAAGTTCAGATCTTCATTTCTAAGTCACCTTTAAGTACCTACTAACTATTTCCTTTTTGATGTTCAAAGGTGAATAGATTATCATATCGCTGGATAGGTTCATCATTTCGGTGGATACACTTATCATATCGGTGTACAAAAAAAATAATCGGTGCCGGTTTTTCACATCGGTGGAAACCAAAATTCAAACTGAATTTTCTCCTCAGTCTTAAATGATACGTTGATGATATTAAATTTGGGGATGTTCTGTATCCTAAAGATTACATAAAACCTGAAAAATCTACAAAAAAATAAAAATTGTAAAAGTTCACCGATATGATAAAAAAAAGGCATTTGTTGAAATTCACCCATATAGCACTTCATTTTTAAGTTAAACATTTGATAATGATGGTTGTCTGATGAATGAGTCATTCAGAAATGTAACGGCACGCCACAAGTGATTTTAGTAGTTTTATTTACACAATTTATGAACAGTCGCTGTAAGGATCCCTTATAAGTTACCATTTAGTAAAGGCTTTTTAAAAAAAAAACAGTTCAACTTGGAAACGATATATTATTATATTTATTTTTGTTTATTGAAAGAAAATACCTACCTTCAAACTTAAAATTTGTCTATTATTTTCAAACCCTATATTAAGCGCTGTGATGAGACATTAGTTTTTTAGGACAACCAGTCACAGCCGTGGTCAGTTGAAAAACAATAGATTAAATTTTAATTTAATATCATTTTTTATTTTATTTTGTCATACACTATGTATAATAAAGAAATAAATAAATTAATTAAATTGATCATAAAACGGACGATACACCATACTCATATCACACCTTATGAACAAGTTCAGTTATTCACTGAAATAATATTTAATACCTACCCATAATAAATCATTTATATTTTATGAAACGGGTAATAAATTATGTTCTGTAATATTGTGGTAGATTATTGTTGCATAAGTATTTAAATAACGTAAACAACTCAATGAATGTTATTCAAAATATTGCGTTGCTTTAATGCATTGTTTCGAATACCTTTAATTAATTTATTGAGGTTTAAGTTGGTTTATAGCCGACCAATGAAAAGTCTTATCATTTTTATGATAATTATTTTTGTACATTTATTAATAACCTTTGCAAAATAATAATATAAATGTCGTTCTTTTAACTATTAATTCATAATTTACATCATCTTGTAAGTAGGTATTATTCACGCTTTTAAACTCCCATATAAAACGTATCAATACTTGCCTTGGAATAAATAAAGGTAAAGGAAACCGCGGGCACACCTAGTGTTTTAAATAAATACAATTTAATAACCATACTCATACAATAAAAATAAAATAAATCTTAAGAACTTCTAGAACTTGAATACAATTTAAAATTACTTTTGTTTCATAATGTTTATTAAGTTTGGTTTAGAATTCAAGATTCTTTATATTGCTCACTTGTATGTTATCCAATAAAACATCAAATACAAACAATTGTGAAAAAGTAATAACAAAGACACACAAAAGTTTTTACTACAACGATCACTCACATTTAACAGCAGAAATATTCACACAAACGAAAATGTACAGTCAATAACAAAAGTAATTTGCTTTTTATTTTATTCCGCTCTCTCGCAGTGTATTCGGGTAGAAACAACTGTCATTCGCACTCAGAAATGTAACGTCAAAGTTTACTTTGCTCATTTTTAACGTTTTTAAGGTTCAACCGCATCAAAGAAAAACGGTTTGACCTCATTGTTTGGTTTTGTTAGCATTTGATCAGTGAAACTTAAAATAGCCGTAGGGTTTTATGGGCCGTTCCTTTTTGATGAGGGTATAAAAATATTTATGTATATAATTTTGAAATAAACATAAATGTTATTTTTATGTTGCGAGTATGTTGTTTGTTGCAGGCGATACATTATTTTGTATTTAGTTACTTTAGTCAAATCATTTTCCCTGTGTTTAGATTTTAATTGGCTCCGTTCAATTATCTGCATTGGACACATTTAATCTGTCTGTCATTATTATAGTTTAGAGTAGTTTACCTGTTTCTCGTAATATTAATTTATCGTTTCCACGAAATGTTATATTGAAGCACGACCGGTGAATAAAGCTTGTCGCAGGTAGTATTATTACATGAATTATAGCACAAACCAATAACGTTAAAACATAACAAATTAAAAGAGAAAAAAAAAACGAAATTCATTAAAGTTCCACAATCAAATAAAGTTACAACAAATACTAAACCGAAAACGCAGGTCTGTTGGCTTAAAAATTTACTTGGCATTCACTCGAGAGATTTGATAAAAGTCAATTGTAAGTCAAATCAAGCGTGTTAGTGGTACAGTCGTGCACAACGATTAATTGTCGCGTCTAAATCCATCGGCTCACTTGACAGGTGACAGTTCGTGGTCACAACTGTCAATTACATGGCGTATTGACGTTTAAAGCCTTTCGTCTGGGATTTTAGTATTTCGTTCTCGAAGTGGCTGTTAATTAAGTAAAGGGGAAGTAAACTAGGTTTAGTCTTCGTTTTTGAAAGATTGATTGGATTACCTAACATCTAAGAAAATGTGTTGTTGTAATCTGGAGAAATAAAGTGATTTTAATTGACTGTTACCATTGCTATCTACTATTCAGAATCAATCACATGGCTGTAGCTTTTCAAGAGTATAACTAAACAGAGTAAATAACAAAAATCCTTTTATAGTAGCAGCATCTTTTTCTATAACCATTCCGTGAATATTTTATTGAATTATTTTACTGATTTCGGCGAATCGTGTTCTTATTCGTGTGGTCCTTTAAGTCTATTTAAGACCAAGTCTTTAATTTCTTTTTGCAACTGCTACTAGCATTAATAATTTATTCTCATGTAATTATTTAATTAATCGCATTAGACATTGATGTTTTTTTTACTTTTTTTAGATAAATCTCATTTGTTCACTAAAGAATGAAAAATAGTTCTTTTTGTAAAAGTTTAGGACATGTTTATAAAGATGTATTGCATTATATTTTAATTATATTTTCAGTTCGATATAGCTGCACGCAAACAAAATAAACAATATTATTTGCTCTCACGTGAACTAGTCGTCCAAGATTTACATCTAGTACCTCGCCGGAATGCACGTATTACACATTTACAAGTCAGCGTTAACTCGAACCGAGCTAACCTATTTCGCAGCAGTAAATTTATTTGCAGTCGAGAAAAAGAGGTTTCAGAAATTTCATTTCGGGGAACCCAAAATTGAATTCTTTTACGACTGCTCCAATAATCAAATGAATAATCCATTTAAAGTCGCCTCGCGGGGGAGTCCGCTAAAAAAAAGTTTTTTTTCTTTAAGTTGGTAGCACTACAGGTCTAAATTTTACTCTCAATTTATTTTATTCCATTCGTATTTCGTTGGTCCATTAAGCCGGCAGGTGAGAACGGTGTATCAAGTGGAATTTTTAATATGGTCCTCGGGAATGAGACTGTCGGTGACTGTACGTGGTTACAATTCTTTATAAGATTCGGAGTGTAACTTATTGTTTTTCGAAGGTAAATTTAAGTTGGGAATTCTCGCTGTTGCTTCTTGAATTATATATTTTTCTATTCTTACCGCAGAACTTCGAGGTCAAAATAGTTTAAGGACTCCGTCACGTAATATTACCACACAATTGTTATAAATAACTCTTTAACGCTTTAAGCGTCAAAAATTAAGTGCAAACGGGTCAATTATTATTAATGTTTTTTATTTCGGAGTATTAAAATTTTTATATTTATCTATTTTATAATTATACTAGCGGCCCGCCCCGGCTTTGCTCGGGTGCAACGCTGATAGCAAATATAACTACACAATCATAAAGTTCTGTAGGGCGAAGCAAAGCCTTGGACGCACTATTTGGTATAGGCACGACCCCTGGCCCCCGCGCGGCCCTCCGGCCGGTATCGCCGCAACCGCTATGTCGCTACATTTTAAATTTGTAATATCTTCGAAAATATTCATTTAAATTACATGCTGTAAAGGGCAATATTGATCTATATTGCATGCACAATTTATTAAAGGTACTTAATTGGATAAGGATTAATACTGTATTGCTTAAAATCGCTTTTTCGTAAATAAGTAATAAATAAACGATAAAAATGGTTATTGTGGGTTATCCTCAAGAGATAGACATATGCCATCGCGGACTTTTTTGTAGATCTTTTTAAGATGCACAATATTGTAGTACATTATTTTGATCTATCTCATAGGGTTCAGCCAGCGTTTGCAATGAAAGCTCAAAAAATGGGTTCATTTACGACCTTACATTAGAAATCTCTAAGATTATCCATATTCCTCTACTATATTATGCATGTATTATACATATAAACCTTCCTCTTGAATCACTCTATCTATTAAAAAAAACCGCATCAAAATCCGTTTCGTAGTTTTAAAGATTTAAGCATACATAGGGACTGACAGCGGGAAGCGACTTTGTTTTATACTATGTAGTGATAGTGATATTTTATATTTATCTTTAGTAGCAACAAGTCAAAAGGAATCATAATAATGATAAAAAAATTAATAGTCCAAAAAAGCGGGCAACGAAGTCCCAATTCACAATAGAGAACACAAAAACACACGGTTAAATTTTAATTTCAGTAAGTACCCAAAACGAGTTGCGTAAACCAAGCGAACATAACTCATCTCTCGCTGTCCGTAAAAAATCCTCCTCAACAATCGTGTCTCTGCATTATTCTCATTACCATAATCCCAATTACTTACCATTCCGTCTTCTGTATAATTTACTGGTCTCCTTACAACCTAGTTTGGTATGCATTCATTTTTGCAAACAGTCTTAAAACTTTCGGCTGCCTATTTCAAGGGGAATCGTAAGAAAGTTTTTTGTAGGCATTTTATGGTACCACTCCATAAAATGCCTGTGACAGTGCCCTTTAAGGTCGATATAAAAAAAATGGCGTCATCAAATTTTAATTAAATAACTCCTGTCACCTAATAACACCTTAAAGTGGATTAAGTTTCATCGTTTAAACTTTATTAATGCCTATTCTTCGGCTATTTCACCTTTCATCACACACAGTTTAATCTGTTATCGTATGCAATATTATTATGTTCATAGATAGGCATACGGTCTAATCCACTCAGATTCAACTGCCTATATATAATATTAAGACAATATCTACCGTTTACGGGTCAATTAATCTACGTACATAATCAGATTCAAGATCGATCAAATATACAATAACACAACATTACATTTCAATACTATTACCATCACATATACATAATAATAATATTCTATCAATGAATTACTAAAATAGGCAATTAATATGTAACATCTCGCGCTATTAGTTGGCCAATATTACGTATGGCATGTGTACGATCAAGAAGAGATCGTTTATCAAAAATATCTCCATTTGTTATGATAACAATTCTGGTGAGCCTTTGTCTTTTATTATTTCTGGTATAAATGAATCCCCACTTATCCATCTTCATTACATTAGTATGCCGGCTTATATCAATATTATTTGGAGTGATTTTTATTATGAGTGACTTTTGTTGGTGATTGTACTTGTTTGTTTTTGTTTTGGTACAGGCTTTTTTGAACAAAAGTACTTAGTTTACGTTTATGTGGTAAAATAGACAATACAATTAATTAATCATTTTTATGTGCATGTTTGTATCAATATAATAATTCAGGATTTTTTAAGCAAAATAAATAACGAAATCTTTCTTTTCACTAGATAAGTTTTTTTTTGTGAACTGCAAAGTTCACTAGCAAAGTAAAGTAAAATGCATTAACGTTTCATAACATGAAAAACTTTGCATAAATGCGCTAGTTAGAGTGAGAGGTGAACAGTGAGAGAAAGAGAGAGGTAGTAGAAAATCTAAAACACATGAGTATACTTCTTCACTAAGACTTCAGTAAAGTAGGTCCAAAGTTTTGAACTCCGACAGTCCTTAAACTTTAACTAAGTTAGCAACAAAAATATGTTTAACGTCATAGTTTTAATGCAAATATACATGTCTGTACAGTTAAGTCAAATTATTTAAAAGCTGTTAGGTACTTATTTTGTATGATATTTCAGTACATAACAAATATTATACGTACTTCGTCGATTAATCCTTAAATCTTAATATGTTTAATGAAGTGAGTTTTCTTTCTTGCAAGTGGCTAAAAGTATATCTTATTTATTTTATGCCTATGTATCAAATCTGTACTCCATCATTACTAAAAAAAAAACTTATTACTTAATAAATGGATAGCATCACAATAAGCAATACACAGAACACAAAATTCATATTTTTTTAACCTCTATCAAGAATATTTTTTCAACCCTTTCGCTGCTACAAAAGTCTAATTGTCCTTTTAGGCGTACAGAACATGGATGTGCCACGTGGCGCGCCATCTGGTGTCGGTGCGAGGAAACGACCTATAAAATTGGTTACGATTTAGGCAATGTCTGGATAGCAATGTACACAAGTTTTTGTATGTTCTGGGTCTATTTTCAAAATGTTTTACCAAAAACCTCATCGTAAATGCTTGTTGTGGATAATTGAAATGTTTTTATGTAAATTGTTTTCTTTTGTTTTTTTTTTCTGTTTAGGTAATGAGTATAAGTAAAAACTATTTCTATATGATACTTATTGCCCTTTGTTACTTCATTTACTATTTTTATACTTAGCTGACATTAACTCTAGGTGTGGTGAGAATTCACAATTCTAGTATTTTTTTATGGCCACAACCAGAGAAACCTAACTGCAATTTAAAAAATATCATTATTCAATCAAGTCAATCACCAAATCTTATACCATTACAGTTTTCAACAGCCTCTCACCTCTTATATGCCTACAGCTTTCGGGCACAGTTGGGTTGCAAGGCACGTGGTCCGGATCGAAGCGTTAGTGCCGGGTCACAGGCTCGGGACTGGTATTCCGGACCCGACGTGGTCTTTTACGGGTTGACGCGCAGCGAAAGGTTTGACGTAAGTTATGGTGGGGATTGTTATATACAGATTTGATGTGTTTATGGGGTATTTTTTACTGTTTATAAGATGTTTTTAACTAAAAGTATTTTTTTTTTGGATTCATGAACATTACCTTTAAGATTGTTAAATATTAAAATCGAGATGGTTACCTTTGATTACGCCTGGAATACCTATGTTTTATAAACATAAATATTGAGTTTCAAATCAGTCAGGCAACCTCAGTCCAATAGAAATATCAATTTAAAACAAGGTCATATCACATTTTACTACTAAAGCACTATTCCGTAAGAAGTTAATTTTAATATCTCACACATCGACAAATTACCAGAACTACAACTGCGACAGTTAATTTTTTTCTCCCTAATAATGTAATTATAATCATAAACACAAAACTTCAAACCCTACCCGCAACTTCCTTTATAAAGTCTGCCAAGAAAAATAGCCGGTCATAACAGCTATAGTATGGCCGGTGTCCAATGAGCCCATAATTAGGGCCGACTTACGTAAGCCTCCCTAAATAGCTGGCCCTCTCAATGGGAGCTTCGACGTTCAACTGACGGTTATAGATAGCTTAGTCGAGACGGCGGGTTTGCTTGTCTTGGAGAGATTGAAATTATTTAATTTATGCAAATTAGTATGATTTTTATTTTCTCATCATAGTTATTGTAGGTAACAAAGTGTAGTAAATTAAGTTTTTTTTCATACAATTTCTACAAAAACAAAATGTTGAGTATAAAAAAAATATCTTTATTGATTGGTAGAGTAACCTAAGAAATGATTGCTCAAGATATTATTTTCTTCGGACAAACAGATTTATCTTGTAAAAGTGTTATTTAGAATCACTGTAAAGTTTTAGTGGTCGTCATATTTTTTCTTACTCTTCCGTGACGTCATAATGATGATTTATGAGTTGGAACCAGATTTTTTCGTTACGTGACTTAAAATAATATTTTTTATTTTTTAACTGTGTATTTTGTAAGTGGTACTATTTACTACGTATTGTTGAGGAAAAAGAAAGCTATATTTATTTGAAACTAATGTAGTTAGATAAATTGTTGCAGTTTTTCAGACCCGTAAATAAAACTTACAGCTTTTCTAGAAATACATTATTAAAACCGTGACTGGAGATGGCGTGATAGGAGCTTAATTACCTTAATGTACCACGATAAAATCTGTTAGCGCAACTCATTATGAAAGTAATTAAAATATATTCTATAATAGTTCACACAATTTACTTCATACAAAACTCATTAATTCATACAAAATAGTTTATATGTCCGATATATGAACGTTTTTTTATAAGAATGTACTATTTTTAGGATAGAAGTGAAAGGATAAAAACACACAAAGAATAAGATCAATTTCAAATATAGAAACATAAAAAAACACGCCTCTCGTTGCACTCAATCAAAACTACGCGTATTTTTTTATTCGAATCGCACCAATACATAAAGTTATTCAGCCTTATAGAATATCGATACTCGTCTCGATGTAGACTCACGAACCGATATCGAGTGAAAGCACACTGCGAATCGACACTCGATTCCAATTTCCCCGTTATCCTTTTTATTGAAGCGTTTTTTATTCTTTTGACTGAGACTTGAAAATTGGGAGGTACAAGGATCTAGTGGTGGGATTTATTGAGCTGTCAAAATATAAGTTGTTGTATTTTCGTTATTTGATATAGGGAGGTAATTTCCATTTGTTTTTATCGATACCTAGAAGTGATGCATCGTTATAAATAAATAATATCGAAAAATACAATATTCCATTTTTGGTTAAGATAATATTCAACGCTTCCGAATAAATAATATAATACTCAGTAAATACCTACCTATCATTGAAATTTCGTATAAGTATTTCCAAGTAAAATGTAACTGTGTGAAAAATAAATATGAAAAATTGTGTGATACCAATTGGCCGTTTGTAGTTATTAATCTTCTTATCCAAAAATAGTTCACATAATAGTTTCCAATGTATAGAAACAGAATTTGACCCATATATTCTGATACTAACTTAATATTTGTGGCAAAACTATACGGTCTATCAGAATATAGTCTAAGAAATTCCTAAGGATCATTTTCACATTAACCGATACGATAACAGTATCGGAAACTTACGAAACCGATATCCGATGTCGGACCGGATAATGCGAAAGACAGGTAATCGATACATATAGATAAATTTTAATATCCTGGGAAGTCACATACGTAAAGCTTGTACTAAGTAACCAAACAACTGATAAACATCCCCAAATATTTGTAAATACAAAACATTATAGATATATTAAACCCAAACACAGAACAAATGGTCATGTTCACATAGATTTGGCTTGGATGGGAATAAAACGACCTATTGCAGTCAGGGTCACTAACTAACTGCCTCGTTGGCCTAGTGGTTCTAAGCGCGACTGCTACGCTAGAGGTCTTGGGTTCGATTCTAAGGTCGACCAAGATGTTATTGGGTTTTCTATGAAATTCTCAGTAGTAGGTCGGAGTTTGGATTTGTGTCCGGTTAGTGGCAATAGGCTCGCCCCCTATTACATGAAACAAACATACCGGCGAACTGTGGGTGTACATTGTTACACCTCTGCTTAACCCTTCGGGGATACAGGCGTGATGGTATGTTATGTTGGGGTCACTAACTACTACATATTGGTATTCGATACCGATATCGTATCGGATCATTTGAATAGTCTCTTAGGGGCGTTTAAAATAGTATAGTATAACTATAGGTAAGTATAGCGAGTATTATAAGGAGTGCATTAGAGCGACTATCGAATTAGGTCGCCGGAGAAATGCCTCGGACATTAATGATTACCTAGAGCTTGGGCGGCGGCGTGCTTATCATTTAATGTCTTGCAGTTTTATTTACTTGCTTCATAAAATATGGAGGGAAAATGGGATTTTGTTGTTTATCTATTTGTAATTAGTGGGCTGGAGGTGTAAAACACGTATTTTTTTTTAAATCGAAGTGTTACTGCACTGATTTCTATTTGAGTGCAATAATAATGAATTTAGTTTTTTTTTGTTAATGTCGTGCATAAATTTAACTAAAACAACACATAAATATTTTAGAAAATAACATTTGTAAATTAGAACTGATAAAATAGTGTTTGTTTAAAATTTGCCAAAAACATGAAAATACTTTAATACTAATGAGCTTGTTGACAGACAGACGACACTTACGACTAAAAAATTAAATAAAATACAAGATAATTCATTATAAAATTCAGCCTAATATCTGACTTGGCAGTCAATGTGACTCAATTTTAGACTTTATTTCGTACTTCATAAACTTGTCTTTTCACTTAGACGTTCAGACACTTACTGTACCACAAAATCCAATAACACTTTACCTTATTTTATTGTCCGTATCAGAATGTTCATCAAATACCAACTGTCCAATATCTACGGCAGTCTAATCAATATCGGTCTGTTTTTTTACTCGGCGACTAATATAGCATAATTGCTTTTCGAACATGTCAAGCGTTCAACACCATTTGAGATCTCAGCTTTTCATCGCGCATGCGCGTACTCTTTGTCTATTAAGTGTGATTTAGACGACGATACTGTTCAAGTTCTGTTACATTGCTGGTCATGAACGATCGCTTATGAGATCTTAGCTGCGTAGCCCCGTAATGTATTGCACAATGTTTTTCGGAACGTCTAAGTCAGGCTTAATGTTGGTTAGACTCGCTCGAAGTCGTGAACCCTAAATTGTGGGACATTAATTGGGAATTATTCGAAAGTTCGTGCTTTCGTTGTGACATAGTGGTTTTTCAAACTAGGGCTAATGAATGTGATGTAAAACTTTCGTGCAAACATTCACGAAGTGTACGGAAGTTTGCGATCAGTGACCGTTGTAGGAACGCAATGAAAACCACGTCGAATTCGTGCAGTACAACAAGTTATAAATAGCTGGTATTTGTAAACAAACCGTTATTGGGGCAAACCGCACCTCCTGGCGTTCTCATTAGATTTCGTTAGTGATATCATTATTAGTTACCTACTTGTGTTTTATCGTAGCCAAGCGCGCGGTTCGGTCGTAATTCTTAGATTTTTCAAGTAGATACTTTTTCTATTCAGCATATTTTTAATAAAGATGAAAATTAAATCTCCGTGTCACTACAGCCTAATACGATGCGGTGTTTGCAGATTCAAATCAGAAACTTGACGACAAATATTAGGCTTAACATAGACTTAATCAAACATCAGTCTACTCGTATCTAAATTAGCATAGAACTCATAACGGTGACAAACATTATTCGCAGATCTATCCATCAACCAGATAACTAGGTATACTATAGGAAAGCCTTATGACTTGGTACTCTCTCCGTAATTGATTGTTGTTGCCCAACTAAGAATTAATACGGATCCGGCCCGATTGCTGCCAAGGGAATACACTCCGAACTGGTCTATTAGATACCTGCTAGTATACAGTACATTAGGCATGTGTAATGTACCGGTAGCTTCACGTAAACTAACGTAAGACTGTTAGCAATCTGAGTAGTATTGAGCGCGACGAGATATCTGCAATACAAAGCCGGCGCGATACAGACGGCATTACAAACTCGGAATAAACGTGCGCCAGTCTGCGCGTCAGTCACGCGCGTTCAAATGCAAACTAAGACACCTGCGCTTCCCCTCTCTAATCAAAACTGTCAACACTAGAAACAATCCTTGTACAAGCGTGGATTGAGAACAGATTCGCTCGACTCCAATTTATACAAATACCAGCCACATTGCAAAGCTCATTCGGGATTTCGCGACGCATCCCATTAACTGAAACATCTAATTTTGAAGTTTGTTCGTACGAAAGGAACAAACAGAAGCCCGCACCTCATTAAGCCGTGTTTATTTTCGCATTATACAAATATAAGCTGTGTTATACCAAAACTTACGTCTTTGATGTCGTCTGACGCGAGACAGCGTCGGGGTTTTTGGTGGTTTCGTTTTTACGCTCCCGTAGCAGTAAAGGGGATCCTCCTTGGTGGATTTTTGCTTGAGCATGGGCAGTTTGAAATTGGAAAACATTTCAGTATACACATCACTATCACAGTTTAAAAAGTACACTTCACTGTCACGTAAGTGAGGAATCCATTTTTGATTTAACGATGGAATACACGGGATGTAGATACGTGCGTTCCCGCGTCGGTTTCTAAATATTGTGACTTGTTGTTTTCTGAGCACGCGGGTTGTTTAAATTTAGAACGCACGCGTCTGGTGTCGGCTAGGCGTCCGTTATACATATACATTCTTTTTTAATAAATAAAACTCGATACAAATATTACCGGCAATAAAGTATTATAAATAGTGAGCGTTTCTTTTATCTCGGTCTAATGGATCGTTTTTTGTGCACGTGTGTGATTGGTGTTGTACAGTAGACAGATGTTCGTTATTAATGGTATGTATCAATGCCGATCTGAATGTAAGCATGACGTAGAGTGCGGTAGTAAACCGCGTTCTGTAGTCTATGACATAGTTACTTTATGGCTGAGGACTAGCGTAGAAAATTGATAGTCGATATATTATTTGTTTTATGGAATGTCGTATATCAGTCTACATAATTGGCACTGTGGTTGAACCCTTGACTTCTATTCTATTTAGTTATTTGTTTATTTTAGGTTTTATAGCCAATACAAAGTGTAGGTGTTTTAATTTTTATTTGGGAATTTTTTTTCTTATCATTATATCTCATTATATATCATTTTTTTTTTACATGAGAAGGCCTAGTCTAAGTCCTTCCCTACAGTCTTATACCGCGCACCTCGAAAAAATCTTCAGGTTTAACAGTAAAATAACAAAACAAAACTAACTAATAAATTCATATACATACAGGCAGGCATACACTGATATACATACTCACACATAGATTTTCATTAAAATTCAATTAGGTATGTTGAGGCAATTAGCTACTTCATGAAAATAAATACCCATTGAAATTATATGTGTCATATTCTAAGTTAAAACCAGTACGCTAAGTCTCGTCCGTTACTCATAAATTTCTAGGAAATAGTTACGTCTGACTGAGAATTGTCTGAGCACATCTCCATATTACAGATGTTACTGACATAAATAACATTAAACATTTGCTTTATAACATTATTTCTAATTGGGTATGAATATTTTATGAAGGTACCTAATACAGAATAATACAGGCACTCGAGAATATAATATATTTACTGATTTATGTGCTCTACTTATTTATATTATTATTAGTTTTGTTTAGAAGGTAATACTTTGTTAGTTAAGCTAATCTAAGCCATGTTTTAGTGTTTCAATCAAAATTCTGTAAGGCATTATGTGGCTTTCTAATTTATTCTGTAGCTATATTATTCTGAGTGGTCTGCTATTCGGTTAAAAGATTTGGCATATACTAAATTTTGATTCTAACACTCATAAAGAAAGGAACGCAAAAAGTTCTTCAAGGGCTTAAAAATGCCAGGGCATTAAAAGTAAGATGGCAACTGCTAAATAATTTGAGGAACTATACCACATAATGATATAATTTTAAACAACATGTTTTAATAAAATGGTGGAGGTAAAGGTAAATAGAGTCTAAAGCGGTATTGACTTTAAACATTAGAATCCTTAAAGCAAATGAACAAGTTCCCATAAAACGTAACTAAAAAACCCAATAAACTTTAGACCTGTCCAAAAATATGCCTCTTACATAAACAGAACTCTTCGCAGCCACTTTGGCACGAAACAATCCAGTGGAGTTGACTCAATGTCATCGAAATGATGCCAAGCCGCGCGTCATCGTTGTTAAGAAAAACATACTGAAAATAATCGGTCGGCCGCACCGGAAGCCGGCCATTCTGAAACACGTCAGAAGATAAAATTATGATTTTTTTCTTCTAGCGGATCATGGTAGGTCTAAGAGTAGAGTAGAGAGAGATCAGTTACTACAAGTTCCTTCGATTATTTCAAAGGTAATTAGTGTTTCAACTCTGTAACTTTAACATGAAGTCTCAATGTTAAAGTTTCAATTACTTAAACCACACAATCATGGAAGCATAAATTCAGCATTCAATAAATCAAAATGTAAAGGAAAATATTTTCAGCTGATACAATCAAAGGGCAGGGAGATGATGATGATGACAATCAAATGTAAGGCTATTTTCATTATTACTTATTGAAATAACAAAACAAATAACTAAGATACATACATATTTCATTACATATCATAACTTCAAAGTAATATCCGCAATCAAACCAACATGCACCCATTTAAATACGCCACCAATGCACCAATTCTATATCAATAATTTATTTACCTTTGGAATAAACATAAAACTATGACGTTCAAGTATTTCATTGGCCATGACGCGCTAGTGTACCATAATGTGGTCCGAATGACGCAGTGGTGGTCAGTACTGTAAACATACAGGCCAATATTGTGTAAAAAAAGCAGCGTTTTAGGTGATATTAATTATTGATATTAATTTGTGTGTGTCAATGAATTTGTATTAGTTTTATGTGGGTTTTTAATGTAAGTAATGAAATAATATTTTTTTGTTACATATTTTTGGCAGGATATTTCTACTTTGCTTTAGATTACTTAAAAGCTAAAGATGGTATTTTTTTTTTGCTTTTGCGTGTAAGGTAAACTATCTAATAGGTGTCACTTCAGGTAATTTTAAGCAGCATCTCTCCTTTTTATCAGCATGCTCCTACTATGAATGACTTATAGCAAAAATCAAGTGATAAAGTCACTATTAGAATTCTATACCTAGTCTATATCTACATGAAAATACACGAAATAAATTAATTCCATCTTTAAAATAAGCTATTTTACTTATTACCTGTAAGTTAATGTGGGCGTGTGGAACTGTGCGACTGATTACAAACAATTGCCTTTGCCTTCGGGGGTTACAGCTATAATTGTGTAAGCAATATTAAATATGTATAAGGTTGCTTCAACATTTTCTTAAATAAAACTAAGAAAATATCTTGAAATATCTGAAGGTCGTACCTACGACATAACATAGATTAAATTAAACTTTAAATCTTGGTGGAACTGTAATAATTATATAGCCTGTTAGTATTCTTGTTTAAAGTTCAAGCCCCATACAAAAGTTTCAGCAAAATTGGTTTAATAGTTTAGTCATGAAAGCGTGACATACACACTGACTTTTCAATTTACTATGTGATCCTAATACCTATACATTTTTTATACAATAATGTGAAGCTACTAAATATAAAATTTTATGCTATGTTAAGTTTCATTATGACGGGCCTGTTGGTCTTGTGGTAAGTGACCCTGACTGCTATACCGGAGGTCGTGGCTTCGATTCCCACCCAGGACAATTTTTTGTGCGATGAGCACAACAATTTGTTCTGTGTCTGATTGTAATTTCTCTTTAATGTGTTTAGAAATGTATAAGTATGTTTAGTTGTCTTGTTACCATAACACAACCTCTGCTTAGCTTGGTATCAGATAACCGTGTGTGAGTTGTCCCGGAATATTATTATTAAATCTCTGAGCGAGTCGTTTCGTAATATCCATCCGTATAACACAGTCACCTCAGAAACGAGCCAATGCCTACTATTACTGGCACGACTTAGATGATCAATGGAGGCGTCTGATTAGTTCCTCGAGTTAATTGCAAATAGTCGAGTCAGAACTCCATCGTACAGTTGACGACGAATAGACTTGCGTACTGCTTCTCATTATTTAGAAGTAGTTGCTCAGATATTGTTAGATATTTTACCTCTAAATGAAAAAAAGGTATTTATTTTCATTTATTAGACGTAGTCTCATCTACTTAATATCCTTTTTTTTTAATTGCAAAATTAAAATTGTAGTCTGGGCGTCATCATTGAATAAAGTGGAAGAGTTTTAATGAAATAGGAAAAAGAACTGCCAAGTATTTTTATTTTATACTAAGAGGCTTTAATAAACATTTTATTTACATGGACGTAAAGACTAACTGTTTTCCTTTCTACATCAAAGTAAATAAAATAAAAGTTACAGCCTTACACTATCTACGTGCGCCAACCACTATCAATAGTACAGCAGGGACCAAGAATGGACTCATGAGCGTGCGGTAGGCTTAATTACGCACTTTACGAGGCCTATGTTGCGTCGTTAAGGCCAGGTTAAGGCCGCGCTCAGGCCACTTTGAGGCCAGGTACTTGACAGGTGGAAAGTTTGGCCTTATGTTTTGTTTTTGCAGTCCTTGCATGGTTTTCGAATATTTTGTGGTTGAACCCTAAAGTTTATAGATGTTAAGTGTTAATGAATGTTGATAACTTTTGTGTATTATTGTGATTTGGTTGACCCGAGCCGAGTTTTGGGTTAATGTCGGTGATAATGAAATGGGTAGGTTAGATGCTTATTTTGGAGTAATATATTTTAGTAATTTTGTAACTTGAATAAATTTTGGAGGAGAGGTATTTCAAATACACATGAAAATGAAAATGTGTTTGTGCAGTTATCGTAACTTGATTATAGGCAAGCAAAATGTTAAAACGCTTATAGTTCGCAAAGAACTTTTATCAGTAGGATAAGTAATTTAAAAATGCCTGTGAGAAAAACTTTACCAGGAAAAAATTAACTATTCACCATATTATTATTTCTTTTAAAACAAAACGTAATTTTATGCTATTACTCGACAAGTCAAATTAATATGCATTTCAAACAAATATAGCAATATACAAACGTCTAAAAAGTAATATATTTTAGAGCAAGTGTCCGAAATTATGTAAATAAACGCGAGAATAACACGTATTTAATTAAAAATACTCACTAAACTAATCACGTGAAGATGAAATTCACAAGAAACTAAACCAAATTTCCCCAGCTCACTTAGCCAACATTATTGTAACACATACAAACATTCCTAACGCGGTCAACTTACAAATGAACATTCAAATTAGCGTACATACACTAACATAATCCATCTAAACTAGCAAAATTAATTTCAAATCTCAAGTTCGAGTTAGGTTAAGGCCGCACTATGGCTAAAAGGCCGCGAATTTTAACCGCCTAATATTGTGAGTAAAGGAAACTACTTGTACTTGAAGCGGCCGTACTTTTTTAGCCTAAAGCTAAGGAAGAATTGGTTATTAAGTGACTTGTGGTCTAGAGAAAAGTTGAGGGTAACCAGTACCCGAGGAAGATTGCCTATAAAGTGGACTGACCAAATAAAAGCGGCAGAAATTAGCTAATAGCTCATCATGACTACATGCATGCACGAGGAAGGTGGCCAATAGAGAAGAGTGGCGGCGTGTTGTGAAGCTTGACACCTGTGTTGTGGTCGTGGTCATCACCTCAAGTCCTGAAAAGGAAGAAGAAGGCCGCTCTACGGCTCTTTTCCGCAAGCGGTAGGTACACCGTGAAACCGTAAAACCGCCCGAAACGCACATCGCTTTAAAAGCAATCGCGGAAAATAACCGACAGTGCAGCCGCTTCCATTGGTTTCCTTTACTCACAAAATCAGAAGTAGTGCGGCCTCACTAACAAAATCAGGGGGTTACAAATCGCGATGGTTTAGCTATAGTGCGGCCTTAGCCTAAGTGTTGTAAATCACTGAACTATAACCAGACAAGTTTAATTAACTCCAAGAACTTATTACCTAGAAAGGCGTATCAATGGACCCCTCAGAAATTTGGGAGTCTTATTAATGTTAACCATGGATTATTGTTAATTGTTGGCAGCTAACAACGTATGAACTTGGCTGGTTATTAGTTTCGGTATGTACTAAGTTGTGTACTGTCAAAAAGGTTCGCAAACTATTTTAGTCCATCTGACCAATGGGAGTTCTGAATCTCTAATTCTCGTTTGCAGCTATCCATACTCTGATATTTTAATTGGACTTTTAACGTATTTTTATCATTCCATTTTTTTTTTGTTAATCTTTCGTTAGGAATTTTTCTTTATATATTTATTTATAACTTTCTTGAAAACCCGTGCTAGGTTTATTTAGATGCGAACAAAGAAACGTCTAGTACCAATAAATTATTTTTGTGCCTTTAATCTCTCCACAACTAAAGATCAAAAAAAGAAACATTAATTAGTTCAGAAATTTGATTTACCGAAATAAATCCATTCAAACTTAAATTCCAACTAAATTCTTTTAATCAGTTTACTATTTCCAGCCTGGATTACTTATATAAACAGGATAAAGGCAACGTTGGGATTCTGCTAATCCATAAAGAAGTTGGACAAAGTTTACCGATAGTACTGGCCGCGTATTTCATCTAGAAAGTAATCCTTTATTGGTGCTGCCGATAAATAGGATTGATGGACTTTACGAGTGCTTAAGAAAACCCTGTCTGGGATAGATACTGAGTACTTCTCTAAAGAATCGTCTGGAGTTAAAAGTTTTTAGACCTTTGGTGTATTTTCATATTATCCTACAAAACTACAGGTTGTTACGAATTCATAGGAAAAAGAATCTTTTAACGTGTCTTTTTTGCGTGATTGTCTGTAGCATTGTCTAAATGAATGAGCTAATTATGAACTGTTTTTTTTTTATATAAAAAATTAAATGTAGTAAACAGACTAATTTAGCTTTGAAATTATGGCTTTCATTTTAAGCACGGTTGTTATTAATAGTAGATAATATGATGTGTTAGTGACAAGATTAATAAGACCAATATCCATGTGTTTAAACGTGACTAAACTATAATTTAATCTTGGAGTAAATTCTATAAGGCAACTAAGTTTCATCCTTTATAGAGACTTGCTCATAACCTGCGTATTGTGGGTTATTATATGGATCATTTGAGATACTTATACAATGTTGTTCATGCCTTTATTTATCTTTATCGTTTACTTGATGGTATTTTAAGAGTCTCTGCACATGATAGCAGTTTACAAAGACGTTTTATTAAGTTTCTTATACAATTGAAAAAGGTTCGAAAATGGCCTATGTGTGTATGGTGCGGTCAATCGAATATCGGCTTTATAATGAAATTATTAAAGTTGAGTTTTGAGGTAGTTGATTACTGTATGTCTACTGTCTGTTACAAAAACTAGTAAACTTATATTAGTTTTGTAAAACTTAATACAAATGCAAAGTCATATTTTTAACTTGATTTATATTAAAACAACTTAAAGTAATACTTGCGGTGAAAACTTTTTGTAACATGAATATATTCTATTCAAAGAGATTTTAAATAAAAAATATGCTTCAAAGAGGCAATGGCGCTGAATTTAGATGAAGACTGTTATATGAAAAGTTCCACTTTTTATATGGAGATTTTACAGACAAATGTAATAAGAGAAATATTATAATTTGGTCTGGTTTTTCACTGCAGATGTACTTTGATGTTAATGTTACTCTAAGTTACATAAAAATAAACCTTTATATATATTTTAGAATAACAGACTGTATATAGTCTAGTTACAACAAAGTACAATAGTTTTATGTAAAACATTTATTTTATCTGAATTTTCCTGACCTTTGCATGCTTTGATTTCTCCTTAATATGTTTCCACACCTCTGTTGTCTATTCAAATCTTCCATCTTTATACAATTTTCTTAGAAAATAATACTGTTTTACGGATCATCTCTTGTACTTGTAGTAAATTGTTGTAGGTACAATTAAGGTTGCTTCATTGAAAAAATACGGCGTCTTATATTTCCTAACTAAGTGTTATAAGCAGACCTGCAGACTAAGGTAGGTACTTAAGCATTTATAATTCTAGCATACTTAAGATGTCTGTTGAATCGACAAAGCCTTGGACATTGACTGACGTAATACCTTTAAAATCATACTTTACTTGTTTGAATTTATTATAATAACTTTCAACTAGGCGATATCGTGGACCTGAATAGTTATTTATAAAGACAAGGAGCAGGTTCTTTAGAAAGGTTTTACTTAATTTAATAACAATAGTACCAACCCATTTCATCCCGTGGGTGTCGTAAAAGGCGACTAAGGGAATAAAGGAACACAGAAGACGGGCAGCAGCGTCTCTGAACCGTTTGACATCTTACTGCGATCGCCAACCCGCCTGCCAAGCGTGGCGATCATGGCAATTCCTCCCAAATGTTCGGGAGAGGCCCTTGCCCAGCAGTGGGATACCTACGGGCTACTAAAAAAAAAAAAAAAAAACAATAAGCTTATTGAGTTCTGAGGTTTACGCGAATGTTGTTGTTGTGACATTGAAATAAAATTACTTTTACGGATTTTATCGCAGTTTGTATTTGAATTTTAGTTCCCGACGTTTCGACACCTTTGCAGGTATCATGGACACGGGCAGACTCTCTGGTCTGCCCGTGACCATGATACAAACCGCGATAAAATCCGTAAAAGTAGTTTCATTTCAACAATAAGCTTCTTAAAATACTGCTTTATAAAGTTCTTTGACGTCACGAAATCATTTAATTTTTTTTAAGAGACTTTTATTTAAACTTTCTTTACTGTTATGTATGGTCAACGTATATTCAGATAATTTGGTAAGTAACAAAAGTTTTTTTCACATTTCACATAAAAAATCTATCTAGTGGATTCAACAGCAAAAAACGTTACAGTGAAGTGGCGGAAATTTACAGCATTCGCCACTGACAGCCAATTCGAGCGTATATGATAAAATCGCCGAACAAACTTTCAATTGCTTTCCCAGTGACCCTTATTTACGACAAGACAAGATTCATAATCGTTTGAATTTTATCCGGAGTTGGCCTGTGAAATTTTATTGACAGTAAAGTCCTTATTTATAGGACGATAAGGTCCATAATTGCTTGTATTTCATTCGCGATATAGTTGTACGGTTTACTATAGTACGCCTGTTCGCCTTTATGGCGACAACTAATATGAAAGAATCAAGTTTTTGTAAGTATTGTGGATTGTTTGTTTTTGTCCGTCGGATGGATTTAGTGTTAAAATGTTTTGTGGGCCATATCACTCGCTGTATAAATATATTAAATGCGTCCGGAATTGTTTGTACATGTTTATTTGACGATCCGTATCGAGTGTCAGCTGGTTAACGTTTCTTTCGAGTTTAATGTCGATGTTCAACGTCCAGACTTAGTTTACTTAAAGATAATTGGAATTAATTTGTTTTACTCATGATCAAATTAGGGATAAAATATGTAAGAAAATAGAAAAAACAATATTATTTGAAAAGAAACACACTTCTGTGTTGGTTTATTTCTTTGCTCCCTTCGGGTCAAAGGCGAACAATTTCCTATAAATTAAAAGCGAATCTGTACAACAGTAAAAACCATCCCTATTCTGATTACATAACCGATGCTACAACATTGCAGTACAATCCACATTACCGCAATACGTTCACATATATAACAAACACACATAAACCCGCTGATAGATGATCCCATTCAGATCACAACCGCTTGACACGAATAATACCAGCCATAACACCCATAACACACAAAATAAAACAAAAGCCAAGCGAACTTGAAAACAATAACTTAGAAAACTCACTCATAACAAACGAACATCATAAATAGGAGAAAAAAATAAATGTTCGCATCACGCAAACAGGCCATGAGTTTGGCTCCCCGTTTACATAAGTCTGATTTATGCGAGAATGTTGGAGCCAAACTTGTTTAGTACAATGTGCTTGTTATTTACATACATTTGTGTAAATATTACAAGTTACAGACGTAGAATTATGGTGAATTGTAATCTTTGGGTTGGGGGTAGTTTCGTCGTTACCCCGGTTAAGGATAAGAGTATCTTGAGAAACAGTTGGTATTTGTCTCTCAGTATAAAATAAAAAGCAAAAAGAAAATTATTATGACATTCATTATACATAAATCTTAATTTTCTGTTGCTGAAATGGTGAAAATAAGATCGCTTTGCTAAAAACAAGACCGAAAACAAATCAAATTAGAAAAAGTTTTTAAACTATCAAAAAGTTTCTGATAATTTACGACTTGCAAGAACTTAAAACATTGTAGACTTTTTAAACTGAGTTTGCTTTAGAGATGAGAGAATTATTGTCTCAATTCAACGTTTTTCAAATTACAAGCAAAAACAAAATTTTTGAGTTAAGACTTTACGATGACAAAAATTTTGATCAAAGACATTCCAAAATCTCATTACAAAAGAGATCACATACCACCAATAAAGTATGCATATTACTGAAATATATAGCCTCGCAAACTGCCAGTAAATTCAGTTAAACTTTCAGAGGGGATGGGTGAAAAAATCCAGCTCCCTATATCATTATCAAAAAGTTATTAAGGCGTTCCTTGAAGCGTTTCATCAATTTATTGCGGCAAACAGCGAAGCCAAGCTATGCCTGATTATTTTAAAAATATGTTATTTATTGGTGGCGACGATAATTTAAATTTTAGGCTTTATGTTAATATATTTAAAGTGCATTTCGGTAATGACTGCGTTAATGTGTGCAATATGTTTTGTTTATAGACATTTTGGGTACTTTAGCTTGTTTTATTGAGCACATAAAAAGCTTTACATACACTTTACTCACTTAGGTATTTACTGTAGAGTAAGTTAGTCCTGGCAACTGAACAAGCTTTATTGAAACGGTTCAATAAAGTTCGTTACAAAAACGACCTACGTATATTATTGAAAGATAAAAAAAAACAACAGTTTCTTCCATGCTTGCATGCATGCTTGCTGTAAGTATAATTTAAAAAATCAAATGTAAATATAAATTAATTGTGGAATACGTCATCTGTCATAACATTAGAAAAAACTCCATCGTGTTTGGTCTACCAATAAATAGCAAGCAAAATTAGGAGTACGTCAAAAAAATCAAAGAAACTTTAAAGTGCGTCAAAAAGAACAAATCTATGAAAACTTTAAATCACCATCAACACAGTACCATCCTATAACTGCAGCATACACCCAAAATACAGTACTAAAGTTTCTTAAGAAAACACAATGATGGGCTTACAGCGATAGTTCCCGGCCGGGCCATATCCACACCTTTTTGGTACAGTTTTATGGGCAACTAAGCCTCCCGCATGCCTTAATGGGCGAAGTCACTTAGTCTCTTGATCCATGATAGACTGTAATATTGCCTTTGTAGTGGCCTTTCGTGGAATCTGTTTGGATAAAGGAAGGAGGCATTTGATTGGCGTACGTTCTGGCTTTCGTTGAGGCTGGGTTTTTTTTTCTTTTGTCTTGTATTCGATTAAGTTGAGGTCTTACTCAAAATGCGTGTTGTGTTAAATGCTTTGCATAAAAAATAATGAATGAAGCAGTTTATTATTGCAAGTAGGACTATATATAAATCACTTTTCACACTGAGTCCTCCTAAGCTAGATGAAGTAATGTCGAAATAAACTCATGGTTCTGTGCCATTGTGGTTTAAATGACTTTTGTCTATTAATTTATCTAAATATACCAAAATGAATTATGTTGGAAAGCATTACCAAAATACATTTATTGCAGCATTAAATACCTAACTCAGGCATAAATGTTATGCTTTTATGTTTATATTACAACAAAAATAAACATATTCATAACATAAATATAATAATATGTGGTTCTAAATACATAATATTATTATGATGGTTGCATTATTTGTGGTATAAATAATATTTATTATTGCTTACCGGATAATGCAAGCGAATTAAATGTATTTTGCAAAATGTATGTTTGATATCCGTTTACGTACATATTGATCAAAATCATGAAATGCTTGAAGTTTGTAAAATAACCTAACATTTTAAATAATACGATATTACTTTAAATTTTGACTGGTCTGTTGATCTAGTGGTCAGTAACCCTGACTACTATACCAGAGGTCGTGGTTTCGATTCCCACCCAGGATAAATCTTTCTGTGATGAGCATTTGTTCCGTGTCTGGGTATAATTTATCCAGAATATGTCTGTATGTATATCAGTTGTCTGGTAACCATAGTACAGACTGGTGAATTTGGGATCAGGTGACCGTATGTACGTTGTCCTAGCATATGATATTTAAATACTTGATACAACGTTACTTCAATCTATCGTACTTTATACTTACCGAACATTATAGCATAATTTATTTACTTAAACTCCCTGCATGAAAATCATAAACTTCCTACTTCAAAACAATACTGAATTACACAACGTATATGCAATTAATGCAACTGAAATATGCAAGAGCTTCTGATATTTCTCTAGAGATTCTAAGTGCCGGAAATGTACCGGACGAACGGTATTAAAGCCGGAGACGGGCCGTGTGTTGATACGTGCTGATTACAATTCAATTAAATTGAAGTCGATTATTCAATTGATTGGAATTGATTCGCTGCGATAATTGGCTGTTTGGCTATTTTTTATGAGATTAGTTTTCAATTTTTTGCTTTGAGAGTGTCGGATATATTTCAGGCAAGCGTTGTTTTATCCGAAGCGTACCTTTTACTAGTACCAGTAAACAAATAATAAAATTGAACCCTATTTTTAGTCCTGTTTATTTTGTATATGTCATATACCGTCTTATTCATATGTTTTAATTTTAAAAGCGCTTTACTCTGAAATGGTCTATTTTAGAATCTGAGAAGTCTGATTATAAACGAGGTTGGAAGTACATAAAAAAAAAGACTCTTGCCAAGTAATAAATGCTTAACAATTGAACAATGAAACCTAGAACCTAATCGATTCTGAAAGTATTTGTCAGGGAGCTATTACGCAAGCCTTGGGGCCCGGAAGTGGCGTAAGTAAAGCAAATATGGCGGACGGATGTGGGTCGTAAGTCACGCCGCAAATACAGGCGACTTCCGGGCGACGTTGTGTGTGTGTTTGTTTGTTCGCGCTTCACTTGCTAACCGTGATTACTGTAATTGTTATAGTTCATTTTATTGTTGTATGGCTTCATGATTTAGTGTTTAAGAAATGAGCTGAACGATTAAAGTCTGATGCCATCATTGTAACAATTTTTTTTATTTACGATTACGATGGTTTTTTGCTTTAATCGTTAATTATGATTTTCACATTTATGTTCAATAAATTCAATTAAATTAACATTTTAAACATGTATATATTTAGCATGCATGTTCCAACTCATCATTATTTGCCTAGCTTTTTCCCTAGTATGTTGGGGCTGTTTCTAGACGTCTTAACCAGATTTAGCTGAATACCATATTTTGTTTATAATGTTACAGCTCAATAGGTATAATTGTCTTATTGTGTTTATTATGTTTTGTTTTGAGAATATTTATTGTACTTACAATAACAATAAATTAATAAACTGCAGTTTTAACACAAGAAGCACTAAACCTCACACACGTAGCCGCCACTTATAACTTTTTGTGCTCACTATTGAACTTAAGGCCTTATTTGATTTATGCCTGACCCGTGCTCCTTGTACTAATAAATTCTAGTGACCACTAGCAGCGTGCTACCTAAAGTAGTGGTCAAGTGCTGGTATAATTATGTAGCCTACTTTCTAGGTGATATATCCATCTAACATTTACTGAGTCGAGTTGAAAGTTCGATTTTATTTTTTCTTCCATTCTGGATATCTTAGTTTACATTAATCTAAACATTCTGCTGTTTACGTTGATGTCGCATATTTTAAAATTAATTTAATCATAACATCGATGTTAACCTTTTTTTTTAAAAGAGTATCCTATGGAGTTTCTTGCCGGCTCTTCTCTATAGGAATGACACTTTGGAACCGAGCAACTAGAGTCAGTAGTTTGTAACGTAACGTTTCTTAAGCGCCTTTTTTTGGTTTATGAGAAATAAAAATATTTTGATTTAATTGATTTGATTGATTGAATATATGTACTTGTTATTCTTCATTTTTTTTAAGGATTGCGTGGCAATTGTCAGTAAACTTTTTAAATGATTTACGTTTTTTGTTGACCTCTTTTACTTTGAATATTGAAATAAAATTGTATATAAATGCACACAATCTAAATGTCTTATCTTAATCTTCAACCAAAAAATAATAATTACATAATAAAAAATAATTCACCTCTAACTTCCGCTTAGTAAAAGCAAAACTTGAATGCAGTACTTTTTTTTTTTTTTTACTAGCCATTTCTTTCTCACTGCAGGGCAAAGGGTTCTCTACCCTCCTTCCATTTCTCTCTGGTTAGAGCCGTGGTCATCCAAAGCAGTACTATTTGATGTTAAATATTAATGTTCTACATTAATTTATATCCTTGAGCGTATGTCCTCATATAACATAATTTTCCTATTCATATTATATGGTACTGCTAAGACCACATAATAATATAATTATTATACCTAAGGTTTATATTATAATTCGTACATTCGTGCATGTTTTGCGTGACACACATTAAATTTAAATTACGGTTACCATCTGACGTTTATGGGCTAGTCATAAGTTATAATTTTGGATAATATTACCTGCGTAAGGGGAACTAAATACAATTATATGTTTATTATTAAATGCAAACTTTATAACCTTCTTTGTTAATATTGTTTTTTTTTTTCTATTAAGTGCCCTTAGTTTCACAGATCATCATTTTTCAAACCTGTTAAGTTGTTTACAAGTTGTTATTTAATTGATATAATATAATCATTTATCACAACTTCACAAACTGTAGGTATAGTGTGTTATTCGTCATAAATTACGATGTTAATCACCAAACTATATTAATACTTTTTACCACTCTGAAATTATTATATTACTGAAGTTTCACGAAATAAAAATCATTAACCTATCTCCCAAATTAGTCTATGTGGCAAACCAACTAGATACCATACCACTTGATGATATTTTAAGTGATACAAATATAGGTCATACAGGTTCAGAAGGTTCCGTATCTCCAATACCCATATAAATGAACTTTTACTGATATGTGAGGCATCAGAATATTTCGCTTTCAAGGTTACACATTCAATTTTATTATCAACCGAGTAATAAAAAAGTATATTCCAGCGAAAGAAATAAAACGAAGATAAGAAGTGTAAAAGGCTTCAACACATCAATGAATAAATTATATCTAATGTATTCTGATGAAGTTGAAAATAAATTACATTTTAATGTAGTGTTTTAAAATTTAAATTGTTTACTACTTATACAATTTAATTTAAGTTGTAAGTGCTTTGTCTAGGCTTTTGTTCTATGAGCGTTGAACTGTTAAATTAAACGAATTTCATTTTAAAAATAACTGTCTGACATTGAAAAGTAAAGAACAATAAATTATGTATTAAATAGAATATACAATTTAAAGCTCTTTTTAGAACAATACATCAGGCAAATACTTTTTCGCACACAACCGATTTCTAAATCCCAAAAAACGTGAATAAATATTTAAACATGTAGACTTTAAAAGGAAATCGTGTTTCCTTTTTTCGATTTCTTCGAACACCGAATTTTCAATAATACCTTTTTACCTTGATCCGAGATCCGCGCGACTTTTATCGACCCTCTATTTTATTCAAAAGGCAAAGAGTACATTATCAGTTGACCTATCAATTTTGCAATAATGGTTTTGTTCACTTCACTTCCCGTACAATGCCAATACCCGGGTATCCACATTTTGAGGATGATAAATTATGCGACGGATGGAGTTATCCGGAGCAATTTCGCTAATTAAAACCGTTGTGTTCGTGTGAATATGTGTATAGACTATCGCTATACGCTGTGTGAGAAAAATCTGTGTTTAAAGCTCAAAATTGATTTCACGCAGTCATTTGTTTTTTTTATTTGAATGTTTAAACTTAGAATTAGTAAAGAATCAGGTTTAAAAGTCGCAATTGGTATCAAGCAGTAATTTGTTTTTAATTTAAATACGTTTAAATTAAGAATCAATTAAAAGAAATCTGAAATTCAATATAAAGCTTCAATTATTTTTGATTTCAAAGTGTTTAAAAAAAGTAAAAAATGTGTAGTTTAAAAAATTCTTTGATTTTTTCTTTGAGTATAGGCCCAACATGGTAACATGTTTTATTAAAGATACCTACTACTATATAGACTACCTACTTCAAATTCACAATTCAATTGACTTAATACAGACTTTACAGTGTCGTATACCTACTGTGAACTAGTTAATTATATAGAACTGTTATTTGCGTCCCTAGACCACAATTCAAGTTAGCTATTATATTCTAGCCTAGCCTTCAGTTGGTTGCTTGTTTATATAGCATAAGTAATGGAGACGAAACAGGAATATCAACAAAGTACTTTGTGAAGTGAATATAAATAGATTTATTTAACGAAACATGGAACAATTATTGCAGGGAAATAACTAGTTTACATGAAATTAAAAATAAGAGAAAATTGTTCAAAAAAAAAATCTAGATAAATTTATGTTTATGTTCACTCTTTTTCTTTTCATACTATTAAGTAGATTATCCAGATACATAATCATATCATCATCACGCCTGTATCCTCGAAGGGGTAGGCAGAGGTGTACCAATGTACACCCACAGTTCGCCAATATGTTTAGGTCCCATGTAATAGGGGCTGATCTGCTACTGAGAATTTCATAGGAAAACCCAATAACACCTTGGTCGAGTCGGGAATCGAACCCAAGACCTCTAACGTAGCAGTCGCGCTTAGCGCCACTAGTTCAACGAGGCAGCTACATAATTCTAACAAAGAATACTGACTTGAAGATAAGTCTTATATTTATTCGTTATGGATCCCACTATCAAAACTGGACCAAAATATGGGACCACACGGGAAGCACCAGCTTTCAAAGAAAAATAATCAAAATCGGTTCACTCAGTTCTAAGGTAACAAACATAAACAAAAATTTGAAGTCAAATGGTTGACCACTAGGATAACGTCACACAAAATTTCCAAAAAAGAATTCGACTAGATATAAAACCACAGCAATAATCACCTTGAAAATAACCGACCAATTCGTACATATCGTAATTAAACGTGTGAAAGGTATCTCTTCCAAGCCAATCAGTTTTCATGCGGATGCCGCGTCAAAGAGATTTTAATTAAGGTCGTATTGACAATGACGTAGTCACATGGAAATGACTGAAATAATTTAAAATAATACGGATCTGGAACATTGTTTTTGGGGCATTGAGGTTGAAGGTATGTTGGGTGGTTAATGATGTCAGTTATATTAATCGAACTTGGATTTCATTCTGTATTTTTAGCCAGAATGGACAAGTGTGCTATTAAATTGTAATAAAAGACTTGTTTTTGTGTTTGACTATTGATTATTATTAATTACTTTGTAAGGTGTCGAGAAATGACATACCTTGATAGGATAAGGTTACTATTTTTTAAGTAATATTTGTAATTTATAAATTTTCTTTGTACATGCGAATGGGATGCTTAAGAAACGCCCGGCGAAACAGTGATAGAAATTCATTAGTACGAGTTTTTTTTAACCTGTATTAGTGGGATCTAAATCCCACTGCTAGGCAAAGAGTTGCCCTCTCTTTTTTAAACCTACATTAGATCCCACTGCCGGGCACAGGCCTCCCACTCCATCCTCCAAACCTATCTGTATTTTGCAATATCCAGCCACGTGCGTCTCGCATAACTGACTAGAACTACTAAAGCCTCTCATAACATCTCAAAAGCAAATTATCTACACTTAAACACTCTATTTTAATCCTTCACTTGTTTTAATACCTTCAAACAAAATTCACCATTGAAGTACAAACTCAAAGTAGTCCAACCTTTTTTAACGAGTCGACAGTTTTGATTGTTCTCAGCCAAATTTTATCAAAAGATTTATTCTCGAAACTTGGTAACATGACATTGATTTACATTGTTTTCAAGAAAACTTGCAGCGACTGTGGATAACATCTTTGGTTTTTTATAAAGTTTAGTAAAGGTTGAATGAAAGGTGTATTACAAAGGGCTGTCAAAGTCTGGATATAACAAAGTATTGCATTGATTGCAGATTTATGTTTGAAGTTGGTTGAAATGTTTTGATCTCTTTGAAGTTTGTTAATAGATTTATCAGTAAAATATTATGCAATTTGTTAATGCTATGATCTCTGTCTCAGTAATAAATAAATTTATCCACTCTTTCAACCATTTTACTTAATCAATCATTTGGTCTTACACATAGCTGGGCAATGACATTGTTAGAGTTTGAACGTTAGGAATAAAAATATACAAATGAAGCAAAGCAAAAAGTCAGCGTTGTATACCAAAAAAAAATATGTACAAATAAATCAATACTTTTTGCTTTGCTGCATTTGTATTTGAATTTAATAAACTTAACTTAAAATAAAACTTAAAACTTAAAATATTTCAAAAAAAACAGAACTCATTTTCACATACGAGCAAAGATTCTTATGAAAATCACGTTAATGCATTTTCAAATCAAAAGTTCACATTGGATATATCCCGTTTAATAAATACGTAGTGTAGTCAGTCCGGCTCTAAGTTAAAGTCAGAAACTAAGGAACTTTACATATGACGAGAAATGTTGCGACAGTTTGCACTTTATCACGTTACGTTTTCAAATAGAATTATCTTCAGTCTCTGTTCTTTTAGGTCATGTCTGCATCTCTTAAGTTAAATTGTGATTTAATTTTGTTTATGTTTCGTGATGAGATGGAAGTGATTACAGGTGCAAATGGTGTTAATGTAGAATGAAGATTAAAAGTATCGCTGTTATTAAAGAAGAGCTGAATCGAAAATGGTCGAGTTCAGTAGCGAGTTTGGGAGAAACCTATGTCTAGTAGAGGACTTATAATGGCTTATGATGACAAAAATGAAGTGAGAACAGAACTTCCAATTAGGTATATCTACACATTTCTTCGCCTAGATTTATATCACAGAATTGTAATGAAAGGTCTATCGGAAGCCTACTCGTAATATAGACGATCTTTGATATCAAAGCGCATTCACCCACGAAATCAAACGTCGGATATATTGGTGGCGTACCAATAATCTCCCAAATTCCCATCATAAAGTGTTATTTCGTCTAACATCGACAAGCGGCTCCCGTAATAAAACATTCACGCATCACGGCGCTGTAAACGATCTAGGTCTACGGAGATCTACAAAGATAACTGGACGAAAAACCCAAACTATAATAGCCCATATCTCTTACAACATAGAGCCCAAGCCAACCGAAACTACGTTTGGTAATTTACGATCACATCAAAATAGACGAGTTCTCAAGAAGTAATCAGCTTTATGGCTTTCAAGATTAAGTTCAAATTGCTTTGTGTTAAAATTGGAAGTTTCACACCCGTATAGAGCCCAACAAGTATATACATAATGCTCCAATGGTTCAGATATTCGTTTTAGTATTCGCTGACTTTCAAAAATATCTGATAAAATTTCTATGGTTCCGTGAATATGGGGAGCTAATAAAACGTATCATAGGCCTCAAGATTTGACGAAAGACAAAGAACTTTTTTACGACACTCGATGCCTAAGTGTCTAGGCAAAGCTATGAAAATCTACATAAATTCTTATTGGCTGATGTAAGACTTGGTTGGAGTAAAAGTAACATTCTTTCCCTTTTAACAACGAGTAAAGAAAATTATCAGTATCAAAAGTTACTAAAAATGGTAAAGTCAGCCAATGCCATTTATAATGGACCACTTAAATTATAATAATAATCCAGCCTATAATCGTCCCACTGTTGGGCACAGGCCTCTGACCATATAAGGAAGGCACGAGCATTGATCACCAAGCTTGCTCTCTGCGGATTGGCGATTTCAGATCCCAAATTTTGGAATCCAGTTTTCCTCACGATGTTTTTCTTCACCGTTTGTCAGAAGTGTCTTAAAATAATTAAGAAAGTACATATAACTTTGAAAAAGTCACATTGGTACTTGCCTGGGTTCGAACCTGCAACCTTGTGGATACAAATCCGTTCATTGAACCGCTAGGCCACCACGACCACCTTAAATTAAATTATAAAGATAATAAAAATTCAAAAATCTTACATCAAGTCCGGAGTTTGAAAAATCAGTGGGAATATATTTCGCAACCCATGTGTAAATCGTTGACAAATAGCGCCATGGACAAAGGTTAGCAGTCAAATCATATTCGGCCGATTTCCGAAATAGCATGGGTATGCAAAATAATACTCATAAT
Source organism: Autographa gamma (assembly GCA_905146925.1). Taxonomy (NCBI): domain Eukaryota; kingdom Metazoa; phylum Arthropoda; class Insecta; order Lepidoptera; family Noctuidae; genus Autographa; species Autographa gamma. Next base: position 12,387,177 of record LR989853.1, on the reverse strand, counting down.
ATTTTATTGATATTACCAACTGGTATTGCGCTATGCTTGATCAATGTGAGGGTTAAAGAGAAGTGCTTTCCCCAATTTTATGAGGGCTTTTGGTTTCCGGCTTGGTGGGAAATAGATCTATCATCTTCACCACGAAGTTTGCTTTGCTGATTTCTGAGTAATAGAATATTTATAAAGTATTGAGATGGTAATTGAGTGAGTTTTACTTCTAATACATGGTTTAAATATAAATTATAAATATTGGTTTCTTAGGTTTACGCGAATATTAGACATTGAAATAAAACTACTTTTTACGGATTTTTTCGCGGTTTATATTAAGATTTAAAGTCCCGACGTTTCGACACCTTTGCAGGTATCATGGTCACGGGTAGACTAACCGCGAAAAAATCCGTAAAAAGTAGTTTTATTTCAATATAAATTATAAATTGTGATGTATTTTTAAACCATTACTACCTATTGTTTCAAAACACTTTACCTTAATTCCATTGTATATTTTCTGTATTTAAATTAAAGAGTTAAATCATTTAAATAGCTGTTACATATTTCTTAGACTAATTTAAGACCTAAATCAAAGACTTATTATGATACTGGAGCAATTTTATAATTTTTCAAATAGTTGTACTAATATTAGCTATTTCTTAAATTTCTCTACTATATATAAAGACTTAATGATCCATATTTCTCTTAATTCTTTTATTACGCTGTTTCTAAGATTTTCTCAACAATTCTGTCTTTCTAAAAAAACCCGAGCATTTTACCTGAAACTTGTTCTTTAACACAATAATTTCACTGACTGCGGCTCAAAACTAACTTGCACAATAATGGTAACGTTAATGTTAAAAGTTGTTATTTTTATCCTACCATAAATCACTATTAAACGGTTCAGAGCCCCGTATCTCTATTTTCCAAAGTTGCAATTTTAAAAATGTTATTTGTCGCGAGATTGGCAACGACGCCTCCGGCCTCTGCAGGGTTGGTTCAAGAAATATTTACGGTTTCAAGAATCTCATTCAGTGATATTACATTTATTGATCGATTTGCAAGCACACTTATTCTACAAATATTCTTAACTTCTGCCAAACTTTTGAAAAAAAAAAAACTTCCGATTTTTCAAATTTCTAATATCATTGCATTTTGATGATTCATAAAAGGATCTTTAAAATGATGAAATACTTCTTCTTTGTTTTTGTTGTTAAGTAATTACTTTGAATTGTGTTGTCAAATGGTCTTCAATAAGCTGTAAAAATGTATTGATTTTTATTTGACTCTGATAAGACTGCGCTGTTACTATCTAAATTAATCTTTACAAAACCAAAAGTTCTTGGTGGACGTAAAAAACCTTCATGTTAACTTTTTCAATTTATATTTAGATAATGTAATATAAATATTCTAATACCCAAATTGTTGAACATTCTTATTTTGCCCTCTAGACATATTTTCATGTAGGTTTGTGAGTATTATTAGACTCATTGAAACAATCGTTTTCATTCAATAAAACAATTGGATTTTCACGACCTGGATTCTATTTCTGGAATATTTACTTTCATAGCTTTATTTGAATATCTATTCTAGAAATATAATTACTTTATTACAATTAAAAATTAAACTTAAGATATTTACAATAATAAAAAAACTAAGCCTACACAGTAATTAAGAAAATATCTATTCTAATATAAACACTGAGAATTGAACATCAAAAATAATTTCACCAACATTTTCGTTTTACAATTACTTATATAATTGTAGCTATTGTGTATAATAATTATTCCCAATTTTTTTATTTAAATAAGTTTTTTTTATATTATGAAAAATCTAGTGTTTTAAAAGTTTGTTTAGAGATACAACTTGGCCCTGTATGTGTGCATATCAATAGGACATAGGGTCATAGTTTACAAACATACGTGGTAAAAAAACTTTTTTTTATTAGATACCCTAGGTAAGATCACGAACTCTTCCACTATCTTCTAAAATAGTTTACACCAGCCCTAAGTTATTTACTTGCTTGACATGATGCTGTCTTTCTATCCATGCCATTCAGTATCGCCATTACGAGTACTTCGCGTTATTGCGATGCTCAAGCGCTTTTGGGTCGTCTTAGAGAAGTAAATTAGCAATATGTCTCTATTTACAGTTCAGTGAAGTAGATTAAGCACCTATAAATTTTTCATTAAGTATTTCGATACAAAAATCTTCACTTATAGAAATTAACGTAAAAGATTATATTTAAATCACTTCCTCCCACTTCCACTTCCAGGATCGGTAGAAAAATAATCTTCGCTTTTTTATAATAATATCCTGGGACATCTCACACACGGTTATCTGATCCCAAGCTAAGCAGAGCTTGTGTTATGGTAACCAGGTGACTGATAAACATAGTTATATATTTCTGAATACATGCATATTATAGATAAATTACATTTATTCATCATAAATATCCTGTTTGTGTGAAAAAAAGTAAAGAATTTCCCTCGAAATGCGAAAAGGTATTGTAACATTTCTGTTTAACTGAAGTAAGTAAAGCGTAATGGTTTTCTTGTAATGAGTAGCTGACAGGTGCTTAAAACCCTCTTCAAAGGCCTAAGTGTCAATATTTCCCTAAAAGGTGTTGTAAAAACAAAAACAAATAGGTTCTGGTTTATACTTTAGGATGTTAACGTGGACTGAAAGGTGCTGTGAACTGAGATAGAGAAGCAGACGTCCCTTTTTTCCCAATATTTTCACCATTTTTACTATCCGAAGGTTAGAACTAAAAAATCTATTTAGAAGTTTACACTATTTAACCGTTTAGGCCTAATATTTAAACCTAGTCCTCAAAACGAACTAAACGCTTTGCAGTCTAAATTCTTCCAGCTAAATTCTGATATGCAGTCACTAAAAAAGGTAGGATAGAACAGAATGGACGTATAAAGACTACGAGCACGAGAAAATGAATGCGAGGCAGTTTAATAAAAGAGGAATAAAATTTTTGTTCAATTATGCACCTAGCTTATGCGGAAGGCTTGCGTTTCATTTGCTTAAATCATAACTTTATGCTGCTGAAATTAATGCTTCGATTCAAATCAAACAGTGTTACGTAAGTGGAGAAAGTCAGTAAATCTGGACATCAAAAAGATAAAGTAAACGTTTTTGAGAATTACGAGTAGTTCAAATACAGTGTAACAGTAAAGAGGGCTTATTTGCAGTTTTATTGGTCCCTACTTTTTCTTCTCTCTATAGTATGGTATACAACAGACATTTTTCTAGATTGCAATTAAAGAAAATTAATGTAACATCATTCATTTATTAAATGTATTTCTCGAAACTAATTAACCCCCATGGGAAATCCTCAGGCATAATTTCCCATTATTCAAACATTTGTCCCATCTTAGACCAGATCCTTTGTGGAGCCCAAACACTCCACAGCAACAATTGGGTCAATCAACACTGCACACAAAATTATTGTTACACATACGTGCACAATAATGTACCCAACAATGTTACACGTACGAGCAGCTAATCGGTTTAACAAAGTCGTTGTTTCGTCGGGCGGATCGCGTGACGTGTAGCGCCAAGATATCGCGCCTACATTTGCATGGCCGCCAGTGTATTGTCAAGTATTTAAGTCGAGATTTACTGAGATGAATTGTATTTATTTGACGTAAGTTTACGGAAATTACATTTCATATTATTATGTGCAATGTTTTGTGTGGATATTGTTTTGTTTTGAACTAAAGTTCCGACTACAACATTTATTAAACATGTTTTAAAGTCCCTCTAAAAACTGATGACTTTATGCATGTTTTAACATACGTCATACGTGTCAATACAGAACTTGATATCTATGTTGCAACAACATTCATTATTTATCTCAATTTTAGCAAAGGTCTAAAATTTATCAAGTTGCTAATACCGCTCAGAAAAACTAACAAAAATTAATCTAAACGACGGTCTAAACAAAGCTAAGATTAAGCAAATGAGATAAAAGTAAGATTAAATAACCTTAGACAGAAGCACTTTAACACACAATAAGAACACTTGAGTTCATTTAATTGAAAAACTTTTTGTTGTTCAAGAAAAAAGAGCTTTAATTTCATTAACGTGGAATGACTTCGCTTTGTTCTGTGATGGTGTTCTTAGGAAATGTTATCGGGATAGATCAGTGGGTTTAATTGAAGCAGTGTGCTGGATATTTATTACACTCTATTACTGTACAATTGTAATATAACTGTACAATTCGAAGACATATTATTTTTTGTGTTTTTTGGGTTGAAGTTTTGCAAGGAAAACCCTCAAATAATAAGACGAGAAAAACTATTTCATTACAAAAAGAAATGAAAAAAATACCTTTACGTGTAAGTTCTTGTTTTAATAGGAAGTTTATGTTGTAAGTCTCTTAGATAATTTAGTTTAAGAAGTATTATCCTGTCGTGGATAATACATCAATCTTCTACTTTTAGTAAAACGAATCGAGCTCTTGAAAACGAAATAAATACAAATATAAATACAAATTAGACTAAGTAAATTAACCTACTGGTTATATTCTTGATACAGTGCCGTATTTAATACCGCAGTAACTGGTCAGGCACTACTATTGTGGTTGAAACGATCTAATTTAGTCAAACCATTAGGTATTCTGCTTTAGAAAGAAAGCTAGTGACAAAAAAAATCCTAGAGTAGCTGGTGAACAGGCTAGGAAATCAGGTGCAATTGAAAACGGAAAATCTATACAGAGTTATTATATCATAAAACGACAGAATTAACTGTCTTTAGAACCTATAACAGACGTGCTTTCCATGTGTGATGATAGTATACCATGTAACGATAAAGCACATAATTTTATATTAATGTAATAATGTCTTTGACAAGTGCAAGATAGACATTAACCGAGTCTCAAAGCGACTTACAAATAACGACGAGCCTTTTAACCTTAATACCGCCGATCTTAATTCTCATCCAAGTGTTTGATACCTTGGATCTTCAGGAGTAATCTGGTAAAGCCAGCGACCCATTTCCTGGACTTAATCCATCCACAAATAGGATAAGACCCATTGAATTGGAACGAATCAAATAAATCGGCGATCGAATTACTCGCTAAGACACTTGGAACCTTTAATTTGTTTCCTAGTTTGGACATGATTTGTGGAGATGAATCGATGGTGTCTCCGTTAGTGGTGTTTTGGAAAGTGATTAGTAACAGGTCAATAGGGGGATGACTTAAATGATCTGCTTTGACTATTGATTTAAGTTTAGTAAATTGATTTCATCGATTAAAATCTTTACCTGTTTTTTGTATGGATGTTATTCAGAGCATTTGTTTTAATACAAGCTAAAGTATATTTACTTTTAAAATTTCAAAAATATTCTCCTTTTAAATGTTTTACAAACTTCATTTTAATCCAAAGTAAAACCTCTCCTCTCTGTGTTGTAGTACAGTGTAATTTAAATAAGCAGTACCATTTAAAAATACATTGTAGACCAAATAAATGAGCCTCTACAATATTCGTACAATTTTACGTAAAGAAACAGTGAGTGGCCAGAAAAACTGCATATATATCGTATAAATTCACACAAATTCTGACGGCTACGGTTGATTTGTGGCCGCGGGAATCCACTATAAATCTCCATTCTTTTCTTTTTTTCATTCAAGTCATAAGCTAAAAGCGAGTGTTGGTTGCCAGCGATAAATATTCAAATACACTTGTTCAGTGTTCGTATTTTTAAAGGTAGACAATTTGTGAGCTGTGACACAAACTACGATTTATTTGGGATGTTGATATATGAGCCAATTTGTCATGTTGGTTTTTTACTAAAGAAAAAGTGGTAAAATATGGACTCTTTTCGGAAGCCGGCAATAAACTAGTTTATGTCAAGTAGCAGCAATCCTAGGCTCTTTCTATATTTTTTTATTTACACGTAGAATTTTGATGACAAGGTTAAAATCATTTCTACTCAAAGGATGTAGAAAAAAAAGAGCGTCGCATTTTCTATATACTTGCGTGAGATTTTTACAGCGTTATTAAAATTATAAAAGAAAGAAAGTAAAAGTAGTGTTTTACAATCGCTGGTTTCTTTTATTTTAGCCCACACAGCGGCGAAGGCATTCCCTTTGTTCCGTGCGGGAGTTTATTATTAAAATGTTATTAGGAAGCAGAGTGGATACTGCCTTAGCTTATGACTTGGCAGACACTGTATATTACTTTTTTTAGCCTACTTCACAAGGAGGTCTTTCCCAGTTATTTTCTTCTACAATTGACATTACTGTAGTCATTTGGTTTGTTCCGAGAAGAGATAAGTCTGTTTTAATATGAATAGTTTCATTGTGTTAGCTTTTCTTTCTGAAATTGCTTGTATCAAGTGAGATAGAAGATGCTTTTACATTTGAATTAGAGAAATGAGACTCTCTGATGTCAAGAGTATTTTCTGCCACAGCTTTATTAAAATATATCTACACATGGAACAGATTATGAATATGTATGTATAATCACATGTATTTCCCTCAGGATATGTAGCTTTATATTTTACATGTTGATATAGGACAAAAATTGTTTATGTAATCCTCGATCGATGTCCAGTCTTGTTATGATTCAATTTCATGTCGATGCACGTGAAGATTTTTTCAGGAACCTACCTTAAAATATTTTTCAGAAATTCCCTTTGTAGAGTTTTCCTAAATTTTGTAGTAGAGACCTAACAGTTATATTCATGTTTATTTCCAAAATACAGAATCGCCCGTAGACGACCAAAAAATGTTTACTTGAACAAACAGTCCTACAACACCGGTGTTTGAAGAGAACCGCAATGAAATAAAAAAGAGGTCGCGTTTTGGACATTTTGTCAGAAAAATAGACGGCTTTACCTTTTAATATGAACGTCGTTTTAAACGCTAACTGGCTTCAAAATTTGGTTTATTATACTTACTACCAAATAAGTTAAAATTGCATAATGTTATGAATTAAAGATTCAAGTTGAGGGCAAGTACTTTGGGAAATGGTTTTCAATATTGATGCAAGATGCCTTTTACGCTGTATACCTAATTTCCAACTAGCTACTAAAAATATTATTATTATTATTTGTAACCATTCTTGCTTACTAGAGAAAACAAGCAAACGCAAGTGTATAAAAATAATAAAATACATGAATAAAAATAGGTTGTAAAAATTCAAACCTTTTGTAAAGCGATGTACAAACAAAAAAGGGATTAAAAAACCAAACCGCATAATAGAAATATTACGTTAGCAATTATAATTTTAATGTAACCGTTGTGGCATACTTCACATTTGGTCCCGTGTGTTGGACATTAAAAATAATCGTGCTTTTATTTTCATTGCGTTTATTGCTCATACGTTTTTACGTTGTCATGCTTATTATTTATTTGTACTGTTTTGGACCCCAGAGCATATGGCCCGAAAATGTTAGTGGAGGCACGTTTTACAGGTAATTCATGATAAGTGTTACGAATTTAATTTTCGTTTTGGTCACTTTTCGGAATTTTCCGTGCGGTTGTTGCTAGCTCATGTGAATTTAATTAATGTGTATGTTGTAAATGTTAAAGTTCGGATCATTTTTGGAAGGACTATTTATTACATACCAGCCATAGTGAACAGAAAATTATTAATTATTCTAAATTACTTTTGAGATTATCTTTACCCACAAACTCTTAGTTTAAATTAAGCTTCTGAATTGGACGATAAACTACACCAAGATCTAATATTAAGTGTCAAAATAGTCAAATTAGCTAAACAAAACACACCCAAGAAAGCAGTTATTATTTTGGACCTGAATAAAATAGATGGGAGATTACGAATTGAATTTACGACGAGACACTTCAGAACAGTGATCGTTAACTTAGTATTCGAAGGAATTTACCAATTCTAGAAACGTTTCTAAAGATACCAAGTATCTAATAAAATTATCTGATAGAAAATACTCAACTTGCTTACAAAGAGATAAAATATTTTTCTCAATTGTTTCTTTGAGAACGCGACATTTGATATTGCCTCTGAAGCAAATTGAAATTTTTTTTTGTAATATCTATTTGTAGTACAAATGTATAACAATCGTGTATATAATAATATGAGACATCTATCATGAGTATCACACACAAGAAAATATTACTCGAGCGCGTCAGAACCTTTCCGTGACGTCAAAAACAATGAAGCTCTATATTTATCCAATGTTTTCCGTGCGTTTGTTGTTGATCAACAAAACATCACAAAGTTATGAAAAACTACACCATCACAAAATTATAGGTACATACCAATGATATAGTGCATAATAAAAATTGAGAGGAAATCCATTCAGATCGGCGTCAGACAATGGGTAACCCTCACTAATCCGCACATAAAATAGCCGAAGAAAAAGCCGTGTAGTCGAAGTTACCCGGCTACCCGAAGTTACCCGGGTTACCCGGTCGTAACTCTGGACCGTCACTCTCAAAGGTTTTAGAATGGGCTTCCTCGAAGGACATACATCGTACCACTGACAACCTATTAATGTTCTCAAAAATTGGTATTGTTAAGACGAAATTTGAGTTTTTAATTTAAAATTTCCTTGTCTTTGGAGCTAATGTCCAAGTAAGAGAAATTGTTAGTGCCTTTGTATTTAGGTAGTAGCGCAATAATATTCTAGATAGTGGTCATTTTAGTTGAACAAATTCAGAGAACAACTATATCAGCAAAATTTAACTCAAAAAAATAAAGTTTAATCATTTGAATTACTTTCAAAAATACATCTCAAGTATTAGAGTAAGTTTTTTTTTTAAAGAATTGAATAAAAGTAACTTTTTTTACAAAAATTCTCTAGTATTTGGGTAGTTTTGGTATCAAGTTGGCAATATCGCAAGTCACGTAACCTTAAAACTAAAAGAAATCGGAGTCACGTTTAAGTGGGGAAAGTTTTGAAGCCTCTAAAATATGAGGAACTTTAACTTATTAAATTATGAGAACATTGTGCGATATTACTATTATTTTTATCTGTGTCTTACACTGAATAAGAAAAGAAAATTAAGATACTAGAGTTATCAAAAAAATGTGATTGTCGACCATTCTTGTTTCCAGTAAGAAAGAAAGAATAAAGCGACTAAAGAATAATAAAGAAAAGAAAAAATATTATAATGCTTCAGAACTAAAGTCTTTCCTCTTTTTCCTTGCAAGGCAAAACGCAACTGATGCTAGATATCCCCTACATTGTCCCTTAAATATTTAAATCGAGCCGAGTAAAGTGTCGGTCGAATAACTGGAATTTTATTCATAGCATTCCGGGTTTTTCAAAAGCAATTTTCGTTGTTATCATAAATTAGTAGTCCATTTACGTCGCCTTGACTCATGAACGAATAAGCTTCGTTATGGAATTACTGCTTTACGCCTTTTCGACGTCTCAGAAAACGAGTGCCAGGAAATCGTATTAAAATTCTGGAGATTAATTGGAAAACGGGTACTGTGTAAATAAGTTTACAAGATTTAGGGAGTTTTTCAAATTAGAGACGTCGTTTTGAGTTAACTGTTTGGAATATTTCCATTGATGGGATGTAAATGAACGGAAGGAAATGTAAAATTCATTGGAAAAAAACGACTTTCTTATTTTGAAACTAATAGGTTTCTGAACTGAAATTATCGATTTATCACAAATTTATTTTATACCAGACGACAAAATTACATCGAAGTTCAAAATATTATTATATAACCAGTCGTTCAAAGAATCAAAAATTCCAAACATAAAGTATCTCAATTCGCCATGAAAAGAAAATAGTGACGTGAAGCGAATGTAATGCAATAAATCCTTTACAAAAAGCCAATTTGTTTCGGCGAAGGATACGTTTTTGTTTTTATTTGTTTACAGAGGCAAACACGCTTGTAAAAACCTGAAGTTTGGTAAGGATGATGAGCACCGAATATTTTATACAAACCTGGGCAAATATTTTCTAAATTAAGGTTTTAGGTCGGTTTTGTGTTTTATCTTCATCATTTTCATAATTCAATGTGTTATCTTAAATTATTTTTGGCGGAAAATTCCTATACATTTTCGAAGAATTTTCTTGAAATGAGGAAGCTTAATTCTTGGCCATTTGGAATCAAAGAATATTTGAAATTCTTGAATATATTACACGTCTTTTTCCCGTCGTGGTTTGCATTTAGTTGAACGCGAACATTGCTCTACGTCTACATTCTTTGGCGGAGACTTAAACGTTCTGTTCATCACATGGCCACTCACGCGAATGTTACAGAAAAGAAATTCGTGCTGCATTGAGCTGCAGCGCGGTTTTCACCAGATGCTTTTAAAATTGTTTTCCAATTTTGTTGCATAGAAATGTATATGCTTATTCTGCTTTAACAGGAAAAAAGTAGTAGCTATATGCAACAGTTATATTTATTTACTTACTCTAAGAGCCTTACGATACTACTGATTTTGTAACAAAACCATGATCGTAATTTTTTACTTTTACCGAAAAACAGATGGATCCTATTTTTTTGTTACTTATGTTTTGATTAATTTAATTTTGTAGTGTAATAAAAATGAAATGCATTTACTTTGACCAAATCATTATCTAATATTACTAGGAGCATTCTTTTTTGATAAGTCTCCCAAATTGTCAGTCCCAACATGTCAGCTTCTATAACTTCAACAAATTCTATTCCGATCAACAAAGAACCTTTTAAACTCATCAAGGACATCTTATTGTTGAGGAACCTATGACATAACAAGAAAATATCAAATACCGCTACTTCCAACATCAAAGTGTATTTTTCCAAATATGAGTGTAGAGGTTGTTGGGCTGCGAAGCGAAGATTACAAAATAAGTGGGTGAAGGGGGGTGAAGGGGGAGAGGGGGGAACACTCACCCAATAGCCTTCCGGTATTCGCGAAAATATGTTATTTGAAAGGTGGAATATTTTAAATGTGATTTTGAACCTGCATGATTCTTATTGGCGATATGGTATCACTACTTTTATGTTATTAGTTTGACTTTTGCATTCATGATACGGTGAGCGTGATCAATAAAATAGCTTCGCAATTTTTCAGTAACATTGATGACATTACAAGAACCACCTGAAGTAGTGACATATACGAAGATAATGCCGGAAAAAATCTAAGTTATTGTTTATTATGGTGAGGATAAGAAGGAAAAAAATGTTTTCTTTTCTCGCGTCCTATTTCGTTACTAATGAAGCCTTCTGTTTATTCTTTTAAAAATATGAGGCACCTCACGAAATTAATAAATAATTTTACACATAATATACATTACGTAATCAAAAGCACAAAGTTATACCAGAATTTTAAAACTACGGCCCGATAAGGGTTAAAATTACCTTTTTAAACAAAAGTGAGAACCGTTTTTGTGGCTCACAGCTTCTACCTCAATATATTCGAGAAAACAGCTTTTACCCATTTTACAAATATTTTAAGTCGCCGAGGGAATTCGCGGTAAAGGATGGTACAACGAGCCCAAAAAATTGGATCAACAATTTCAGTGTATCATAAAGGTTCCGTACAACTCATTGGAATATTAAATTGGCACGGTATAAAGTGTGAAGCTGCCTTTAAATGCACTGTATCTTTAATTTTTTTGTACATTTTATTGCGTTTTAAATTGCAGTGTCGTTTATTTTTTGAAACACACCCAATAAATTGAGACCGTACGATGTTTTATTTTATGCGTCTGATAAAAATTCTTTTGTTTTTTTTTTTGCATAAAGTGAGGTATTTTGTTCATCTGACTTACGAAAAATATCGTGATGTAAACAAAATACGGTAACTTCCGGCGCTGTGAGCGAGCACAGTGATTGATGGTGCTGTATGCACTTTAAACCATGAAAATACTGATGGATAACAATGTATGGAAAATATTATGTTTGTGAGCCAGTCTTATAGTACGTAAATTGGAATATTTGTTACCTTTCAAAAGTTTTCGGAACTAGATGCAAAAATCATCTAAAAATATTGACAAATATTGGTCTACCCCTAAAAAGTCGTCCACTTTTGTGTAGGTAACGAACCCTAACCCAAAATTATTTTTACTCAAAGAAAACAGGCTGGTTAGAGAGAATTTTTCATACTTTTTACATTATTACCCTTCTAAGAAGCCACGATGATAATGTTGATAAAAATTATAAACATCTTACTCTAAGGTTTTTTCTTAATTTTTTTTCCAGAAAAAAAGATTCTAGAACAAGCTTTGGTGCTTTTTTTCTTGTTATACATTTGACATTTTAGGTCAAACTAAACATTTCATTATTTATAAAAAAAAATCTTAGTTCAAATTACACCGCAACTCTTTTCGCCAATGCTAGACCTCTAATTTGCAAAGTCTTGAGAACATTTAAAAAGTTTAGATTTATTTAAACTAATAACAAGCTAGATTACTGAAACCTTAAAACTATTAATCGGGGTTTTAAAACTTTTTTCTAGAATTAAGCAATTAATTCCAACCCCACAATTTACTGACACCGTAATTCAAGTACAAACTAATAGATCAAAGTGAAAACTTTCCAGACTATTGTTAAATTACCGTAGTAAGAATTAATAAAATTAAATCAATAAGTACTTTAAGGATTCATTTATTTTAGATACTACAACGAACCCGAATTTTCTGTGTAAACTTTAATTCAGTTGACTTAGAGAATTTAGTATGAAATGTTGGTTTATAGAGTAAGTATTTGGAATCCTGAAAGTTAATTTTAAATTTAATTAGGAAACCTTACGACAACGATCTGAGATATTTTTTAAATATTCTGCTATCTCAAATGGTCTAAGACTAAATGGTTACTTACTAGTATATGGTAGGTTCGTCATATTATGCTCATGTCAGTTTAATAGATTACCTGTAACAAAAAAATAACACGTTAAAATTATGTTGTAAACACAAAAATATTTCAAATAATATAAATAAATTCAAGATCAATCAGGGATAAAAGTAGTTTTTTTCCTCTAAGGAAAGAAATGTTTTTTTTTTTCATATTACATTGGAATAGTGTTATGAAATACGTTGAAATATTTACCATCACATCTGTTGATCAAATCATCTCACATAAATAATTCCCCTCCTTAATGTCCCCTGTAATATCCTCGATATTACTTGTATCAAAAATAATAATAATAAGATTCCGGGACAACTCACACACGGTTATCTGATCCCAAGCTAAGCAGGGCTTGTGTTATGGTAACCAGACAACTGATATACATACTTATATATTTCTAAATACATACATATTATAGATAAATTACACCCATTATAATACCGCATCATCAGTAAAAACAATCAACATCAACTTCCCAAAGGTCATACAACCAGCTGATACCAACGATACCAACATGACAGATATTAATAGTAGTCCTAATCAATACTTTATGGCCATACATCACGGTATTGTCTCTGACTCGTGACAGGTGGCTCCATCTATCAATCAAACACTGCATTATCTGGTGGAAGAGATGAGCTTTTTGGGTGATTCGCAGCAAAATCGGGGATTAATTTTAGACTAGATTTTTGGTATTTTGTTTTTGCAGAATTGTGCGTTAGATCGTGTAGTTTGTTTTTTTTTTACAAAAAGAAAACTATATGCTTGTGCTTTGTACCTACCATTATTTAGAGAATCATTTAACTTACCAAAAATTAAAATAACGCAAATAATTTTAACGCTCTGAATCTGTGTTTAATTAAGGTATATGTTTTTCTATCTAAAGATTTCTGAAATGTACTTTTGACTGTCAAAAACTCTCTTTTATCCACCAAAAAATATATTATTATTTTTAAAAAATGTACTGCCACATCTGCATACATTATATTAAAATAAACATAATTCGTATGTTTGTACACCAAAATTTAATTTATGTAAATAGCAAAGCGATGTAAATATAAAGCCTTTTTAACGTGCTTGTTTTATTTGAGTAAACAGTACTCTGAATTGAATTACTAAGGCTAGACTGAACTCCGCGCTAATTAAATTACAAACTGTTTCTGCGGCACGTTATTTTATATTGAATTTTCACTTTACAGCAACATTATCGTGAGTTAGACCATTATATTTTTTACAAGGAATACAAGGATATTATATAAACCTTAACAATGTAGGGTCATAATATCAAGAACAATTAATTAAATTTAAAAAATCTGAGATAGTATTTAAGAAAGACTTATCAAAAGCCTTCACCCAAATTCTCTTTAAAACAATGTCACAGATATCCAAAATAAATGAGCAAATCTACCAAACTCAAGTATTTTCTAAAACATAATTATTGCTAGCTTCCAAAATGTTAAGCCCCATCAATGTCATTCAAAACTTCCCTATTCATTAAAAAGTTATTATGAAGCACAAAATATTTTTCATTATACGGAAAATGTCGACGTAAACAAAACTCGCTCTAGTATTCGATGAAAAAGCACCGTCAACGAGGTAAGTTAAATTAATCGCTATTTTATTCAAACATCCAAAGGCTAAATGACTACGGCCAAACTCGGGCATGACGTGCACCACATCACAGATTTAATTTTCATAACCTCTTTATAATTCTAAATTCATCCATAAATTAACTGAAAACAAACTGGACCGCAAAACATTGGCGTCTGCCCAAACTGGCCCTGAAAAACTCCATCTGAATTTCAAATGCGAGACGTTCACGTTACCGAAATGTTATTTTGACGCTCGCACTTTTAGGGAACACACTCAAAAATCACCTCTAGCTTCTTAATAATAGAGTTTACGAGAAGTGTGTGTTTATAGTGGTAATTGGCTAAGCGCTCGGATGGACTACATTTTCATTTTCTGTGGATAGAATTGTGTAGCTTTGCTATTACGTGATAGGGCGACGGTTGTGCAACCTTGCGACGGTACTGGATTTATAGTCATATAGATTCCAAGTAGTTTACATTTAAAAGTTCTTGAGTGAGGAAGAGCTTATGTAAGAAGTTAGCAAAGGCATTTTTCTTATAGAAAATTTGTTACTTATAAAAAGTACGATTTACCGAAAGAACGTCAACTCTGTTCTTTTAAAACGATTTGAAAAAAAAAATGTCTTTTACATTCGCATCAAAACGTTAAATATAATTTGCATTTAAAATAGTTCCTCCATTTATTAATGAAAATGTTAATGTTTAATTTGATTTCCATTTAAACTTATGTTAGAGTACTTACTACCTACTGTTATAAGCTTACTCTTGTGAATTTTCTTCACCTTTTTATTAACACAACTCAGCTCCGTATAAAAGCTATTAAGGCAAAATGCTGTAAGCTTGCACAATAGAAGTAACATCAAGCTAAAAAGTTAGCGCATTTAAAATTTAAAAGACAAAGAGCATGCTCCGCTAAATGCACATGTTGAGTTCACAATGTATTTGTTCCTTTTACACTGACGAGTTTGTACGTATCTTTGTTTATAGTCTCTACAGGGAAGAGCCAATCGAGTGTAAACAATGTGTTTTTGTCCATTTCCTACGAGCCTAGTTACTCGTGTGATTGTCATCGGTTGCTTTGTGAGAGTCGACTAATTGGTTGGGGGAAGAATGTGAGCAATGAATGCAGTACCGTTGAGGTTGACAGTTATTGATACAAAAAAGGAATTGATGACACGGGTTTTAAAGACCTGGGAATTGAAGTTTGATGTTCACACGAAGTCAGTCAAGCTTGCACCAGGAAATAAAGTGAAAAATGCATAATTAAGTTCTCAAGCGTGTTTCATTTGATGGTATGAATATAATTACGCTGTAGATTATGCTGTAGTTGACTTAGATACCAGATATTTGTATTTAATTTCTTGTTAAGGAGCATAACCATTTAATTGTTACGCTTTAAAAATGATGGTTAAAAATGCGAATTGGGCTTAAAAAAGAGGTTTATGAGTCGCAATTTTATCGGAAATAAATTTCCAAAAAAAAAAATACAAAAGTAATAAGATAGATGTTTCTTTTCTACTTAAAACATAAATCACTTAAAGAAAGTAGACAAAGCTTTACGTAACTAAATGTGTTAGTGCATTGACGCAGATCTAACGAACGGTCAGCGTAACAATTATGTTAATTAAACTACAACGCCACGCAGCAAGCTTTTAGATAATGAAATCAACGGACATAGCATTTCATTTAGCTGTTTGTTTTGTTAATAAAGCGAATGTTAATAATTAACTCGTATTCATGCTAGGAGTGTGATGCTGATCTTGTTATTCATATTTTGATAAGTTTTATTCAAAATGAAAATGAATTATAGGTATATTTCGATGCGTTTCCGCCGGCTATGAACCGACCCTTAGGGAGCTGTCTTTTTTTGTATTTTGTGTTTGAAATTCGATAAGTGCTACTGCGTAGCCTATATTGAATAGAGAATTTGAATTTAAATATACCTACACAAAAATAATGATTGTTTATCACAAATATCAGATTTATTTTCTAACGAGGCTGTCTAGGTGCACCATCGCATAAAGTCTCATTAAATATATCATAAAGAAAAAAAACATATTTTTGGTAACTACTGAAATCGAATTAGATTACTCGAAACTGTCAAAATCGGACCTAAATAAAATGGGACCGAACGGGAAGCACCTGTTTTCAAATGAAATCAGAAAAAGTCAAAGGTTCTGTGGTAACAAATATAATAATACCGCGAAATTGAATACCTCCTCTTTTCTAAAGTCGGTTAAAAATATAATTAGTTAAATATTAACTAAATCAGTGATAATTAATGTATATCCCCTGAATTAATTTTGTTGTCAATGTGCACAATTAAAGTTCATTAGCATAACGATATTAAATAAGACTAAGAGGCGGCAGAAGACGCGAGTTCATACGTAATCAAGCGCGACTTACGTACAGAATTAACCATTCGACGTCACACCAATTTCTGAATTTTAATAAACGCATTTGTATGCATGAGGCGTTAGAATTTCATCGGATCCGTTCCTCGTCTTATCGTTTATTTATTTTCCTGGAAATTCATGAATGTGATGTCATATTATGAGTTATAAACGGTTTTATGTGAGTTCATGTACAGTTACGAGCAAAAATACGATACAAATGTCGAAATTCTACAACCAATATGTTTTTTTTTTATTAAACTTAAAACACAGGGTCTATGATTAAGAAACAGTACAATGCCACTTTGCGACTGAAAAAAAAAACTCAATTAAAAATTACTTAGTGTGCACTTTTTTTGCTCTCAACTGTACGTACTGCAGTCTTGAAAATGATATGTCATTACAGAGCGCTGCAGTGGTGTGATAGGCGCCCGTATGGCCGTATCTCTTGTTACATGCTATATGGTGGAGCTGACTTCGATAGTCAACGAAAATGTGGGGAAATTTAGTTTACATTACTGCTTCTAAACTGGTAACTACATGGCTTTTCGTCTGATTATTTTTGTTTAACGAGACTTAAGGTTTATGAAACGTTGATAAACACAAAATTAGATAATCATCTGTAAAACGATGTGGATAAGGCTGGCACAGGCCCGTAGAAAATGGCACGAAAAAGGGGAGGCCTATACCCAGCAGTGGGAGGACAAGGTTTGTGATGATGACGATGATGATGATGAAAACCTAATGTTGAGTGCTGTGATTCGCTGTTGGTCTTTTGGTCAACTCATCACATTGGTCAGTTGATTTGACCACAGATAAAGTTGATCAGCCTTTTAGCCAGGGGTTAAAATGGTAAAATAACCATTATAATATTTCACGTAGGTCTTCATTAGTAAGTTGGCACTTCAAACAAAACGTCTCATTAGCCGAAAATATAAGTGTGCAGAAAGGAAGATACCATCAAAATAAATCTATATCATATCCTTATTCCCACTTCCCTTCGAGTTAAGATTCGTAATATCGCGCCTACGCCCTCATTGTGACTGTTAATAATCGTATTATTGGACCCATAAAATTTGATGTTTGGTATTATCGTTTGAGTTGATCGTAGGACGGCCTCTTTGTCTGTGTCATTATACCCTAGTGTTCGTTATGTGAGTGTTACTTATGATTTGGTTCCAATATAAGTGTTTCACTGTGTTTGCACTTTTGTCATCGATTGCTCGTAATACCTTCTAGTTACAGAGTAAAAAATATTCTTTGCGCAATCCAACTAAATACTTAACAAAATCAGATGAAACATTTATTTCCTTATCCTAGTAGATTTAGGAGCTACGTTAGAAAGTTTATTGACAAACAACAGTCACAACATTTTAGAAAAGATTTTCAGGTAGAAACCGTTACTGTCGATAAATTCTTTCATCAAGCAAAACTGCCAAAATTCACACGGTTCCATATATCAACGTATTCGTGAAATTGCGTGTTTAAATTTTCTGCAAGGTTTGGGCCATAATATTTTCTACCCACAAAATTCGCTCCGACACCCAGCATTCATCAAAAGCATTACGCTAAACACATCAGTATACGAAAGAATGAACACGAAAAAAAATCAACTTTTGTTCCAGAAAATAATAGGAATGTCTCCATTACCATTGTGATGAAACTCACTTAGTGAACTCGCTCATTCACTCACTATCGAGTCTCATGAATAAGATAAGAACTACTGAATACGGCACTAAGTCGAATGTTCACTTCGCTTTAAATGTCTTTGTGTATTTTTCTTTTCGGCGGTACAAGGTATTCTTTCTCATGAATTCGTTGTGTTGGTTAGTATACACGATGAAATTAATCATGATATCATTATCCATTGGTAAATGCTTAGCAATTTATTGGTTAACATCACCGAAAATTATGATGCGATTTTGTAAGTGCTCCTATGTCTAAATATTTGCTAATTAGGATGTTACTAAAAGCCTTAGTATTTAAGCACAACAACACTACAATTTAAACCGACGCTCATTTAAATCACTAATGTATTTCCATTTGTGTCTTTTAAAACACAAAGCTTACACATAAAATCTTTACCCAATTAAAGTCACGAATTCCAAGCAAAAACAATTAAGTTAAGTGAAGTGCAAATAAACGAGAACGTTCCGAGTTCGTCCACCGTAGTAACTCTGCCACTTGAGGCTCGTCTCTTTTTGCACGGTTATTACACATGACACGCTACGCTTAGCGTACGTCCCAAGCTGCCACCCTCTAATTTTATTTAGCATATGAAATTTTATCTCCGACACATCAAAGGGACGAACACTTTGAAGTTTCAGGAACTTTGAAATTTTGTCTCTTTTCGAGTTGATTGTTTTTCGCGAATATTTTTGTTGGAGAGTCTTTGTTCGCAATCATGTTTAATGAGGCAATGTATTGCGATTATGCTTAGTACCCTCTTTGTAAGATTGGATTTAATTGAAATTGTTTCAAAACCATGTAATGTAAATTTTGTAACGACCATTAACTACGTCAACATTGCTCCTCCGTTGATCTATTATTATAGAGAATGTGATAATTTTAACGTCATTTCATTTTAAACATCACCTAAATTTCTTCTCTTTAAATACTAATGTATACTGAATAATGTGAGCAAGGTATGAATATATTTACGTAACCTCTAAAGTGCTCATGTTGCCAAGACATTTTATCCGCTACCATTATTTAAATTAAAGTCTTCTACCAATATTATCCACAACAATTTTTCACTATGCGCTGTCACAATTTTAGTTCCATATAAAATAGAGTCAACTATGTTATAATCATACGCGTGTTAAGCCGTTCGCGAACATCAACTCATATTTCATCTCTCAGCACATTTCCATTAAGAATTTCATTTAGAATATTACAAGAGGTTGTTTGGGGACAACGACCTGGCTGCGTTGCCCCAACGAACTTATCTTTTTATTTACATGAAGGATGATAATAAAACCTTACACCGAATCACAATGAGAGTTCATTTTCTTTTAGAAAATTGTTTCTGAGATAATCCTGGACTGCGCTTTTTGCACTATCCTCTTACGAGTATGTGAGATGCAGCGAGATGATAAATTGTATTTTTGCTTTCTACAAAAGTTAAAAGAAAAAGTTTCAATGTATCTCTTCTTCAAGAACGCTAGTGTGTCGTAAAACTCGGGGGAGAAGGGTTACGGTTCTCTGTATGGTTCTTTTAAATTGTCTTCAAAGTGGCAACATGCTGTTGATAAAAATTGTTATCAAGTTTCGGGCATTGACATAAAGTTACGTTGTTGTTACCGACTTTGTAACAACACAACAGTAATTGTATCTTGAAAATAACCGTACAAAGTTTTTCGTAGTTAATCAGCTTTATAAAAATATGTAAGACAGTATTACTTCAATTTAGTCGTCGTTTTGAAAAGAAAAACGTAAACAGATGCTCTCAAATCACAAAACAACGATCAAAACCAAAAAACAGCAAGGCATCATAATTCACTCCTGTAGCAAAATCAATACAAAACTGAACAAAACACTTACCGTTGGCAAGCGCTACTTAGTCTATTTTCCACGTTTTAACATTAAACAAGTAGAGCGCCGAATCCCAAAGGCACTTTAAAAAAAGGATCCAAATTGGCATTCAACTGCATCGCATCCCAAGTGGACGGGCCATCAGAATTTCCGATGAGTACGTCTGTTAGTAGTCTGTTCGATTCCCGGTTTGTTATCGCTCCCTAAACGTAGTCCAGTGATACCCTTTTCTCTACTTCGTATGGAGTTTTCTTCCTGTCTTTCTAGTATGTTCAGAATTCAAGAAATGCTCGTGAATTCGCTGACGTAATTCAGTTGAAACGGAGCATTTTTAAATGCTTTTTGTAAATATCGAGAGTGTTGTTATCATAAATATTGAGTGTTTATTTGTAATATACGATGATGATTACTTAATATTATATATATAATCAACAATATACACCATTTTAAAATGGGCCATAGACGTAACCAAGGACTTTATAAGTCACTCCGCCTGTTTTAATATTTATTATTTATTTATTAGGAGTATAATGTACTAATTTAGGGCTTCAGACAAGCAAAAATTATATATATGTAGCTATCTTAATATTCTAGCTTACTTCACATCCAAGATGCCTTAAAATTGCATCGGTGGAAATAACCGTTACTATTTATATGCATACTTTAGGGAAAATTGTAGTTTGCTTTAACTGTCAATAAAATGTAGTCTTACTCAAGCAAAGAGGGGGAGGTTACAGATATCAATATGTTATCTTTTCTATCGGCAAAGCACTGTGTGAAGAGCCAGGAATATGTGGTTGTAATCCTTATCGAAAGTTGTTATCGAGTCCATGTATAGTTTGCGTATAGGTTTCTGTATGAATCTACAAATTAAATTCACTAGAAATCCGTTTTTCGGTTTGGTCTAACTGAAGTACGAGTACAAAAACATTCCTCCTGTCTTTTTGTTTTTCCGCGGATTGTGCTTTTTTTCAGGTGCATGTAAACGTAATTATATACCAATCTCAGAATCAAAGTATAAAGGTAGCAATTTTAAGTTGCCCGTTAATATACTAGGTACTCGTTAATATATGACATTCATTGCATTTTCATCTAAAAGACTTAGGCAATATACTAGGTGACGAAATCAAAGACGAAAAACAAATGATCTATACGAAACGTCCCATTTTCCCAATCAAAAATTCACGCACTATCTTCCGACAGCTGCACAAACAATCAATGATCAAACCAATGATTTATCTCCACAAAACCAATACCTAATTATAAATTACACATTAGCAGGAAGAACAAGTGGCATTAAAGTCGGTGCGGGAACAATCAAAGGTAAATAAACAAAAGAAATATATAGGTCGGAATAAACATAGCGGGTGGTGCGGTAGACAACTGAATGTACGGGACAAGCTGGGGATAGGGCTGTGCTGAACATGCATTTCAATATACATTTTTGATGAGTTAGATTTAAATATTAGATTTAGTGTTTATTTAATTCTTGATTGAAAAATGGCGTGAACCGCGCAATGGCCCCAACCGCGCTTGTAAAATACACTAAAAGTTAATACAAGAAAAAAATAATTGTGAAAAATAAATAATAAATAATTGTAAAAAAAAGTATCATAAAGAAAATCTATAAAGTGCATTGAAGATCGATTAACAAGCTCCTTAAGCACAAAAGCTCTAAAGCTCTTCTTAACCACAAGACCCCTATTAGCAACAAAACCCTTAACCTATAAGCACAGCTTTTACTCCTTATAACATGCTAATTACAAACTTAATTAAAATATCAGCTAATTACAATAGACCACCCCTGGCTGCAATTGCAACGTGTAATTAGAAGCGTTGTGAAATTAACGCGCAAACCGCTTTCAAAACCGAAACAATCGTGGTCGGGGAACTAGAAATACTTTAATTTACGTTACGTCGGTTACAAAGTAGGTATTGTGTGTTGCCTGCTTCTATGTACGACAAGCAATGTAAGGTATTTAAGGAAAACGTACGTATTATTATTTCAAATAGAATGGAATTTTCAGTTGTTAGGTATTTTTCGAGTTCTTTTCTGAATCTTACTGCAACCTCTTTTCGTGGAAGCAAGGTTCTATCGAATACGGTTATGATCGAAGGCTTATATTGAAGTTTGATCGACTGTCTGTTCCATTTAAGTATAAAATAATGCTATTCTGATGAAGATGTTCTTATCAGCAGATAACTTAAAAAAAATATTGTTTTATTAATTTTGAAAAAACTAGAATTCAGAACACTATTATTTCTTGGTCTAGAATAGCCACTCCATTGGACTATAACGTATTATGGAGAACATGGAGCCGCATCTGTGTTATGCATATTTGTCTAGCAATATCTCCTGCATAGTTGGTTATTCCCGGGCTGAGCTTCCGTGACCAAAATTCGGTTAGAAGGATTAAACATATTTCTGCTAAAACCTTTCTTCAGTATTTTTGTTCCCCATCCTTATTTGGACTTACATAACCTGGTTTTAATTTCTACCGGTATTCTGTGGTTAATTCAAATCAAACGAACACCTATTGTCAAAACTACGGAACCACAGAGCTTATTCAACATCAGAACAAACAAGATATCGCATCTGAATTTCAAATGTGACACTGCGTAAAACTACTTGTTTTCAGTAAAGACATTATTTTTAAAGGTCTTTTCTGGTTCGGCGGGGATTTTGTATGCTGAATTAATGTTTTTTGGTACTTCTGAAGGTATAATTCAGTGGCTAAAGTGATGTGGATATGCTAGACATTTACGACGATTTTTGAAATGGTGATGCTGCTAAAAGACCCTTGAAAGGTAAACAATATCGTTTGACTTGTTGTTGTTTTTTCCGTCGTTACAGGACTGACAAAATAATTTTAAAGTGCAAGACTCAACATGATCCATATTTCAGGCATAACGGTCTCATAATATTCAAAACTTAAAAGTTGCCTCACTAATTTGGCATTGACCACTCAAAGATTCAAAACAGACAAAGTCAATGAACAGGCAAAAGAAGGCATAACACTTAACTATTCATATAACTAGTAGCTTTACACTTCGGCTTCAAGCAAACGAAAACTATTTTAGAAGAACTCGTGATGAAAACGAAACCTACACGGCCAGGGTTTGTGAAACTAAAATAAAAATAAATTGCTTATTGCTTCAGTAATATTCAGTTATAGCAGTTACCTTCAGATTAAAGTTCGGGTATTTTTTGAATTTCCAAGGGTTTATTTTCGGGAAAACATTTTTGTAGGTTGAGAAGGAAAAGGTGTATTTCTGTGAAAAAGGTAAAAAGGATTCGGTAGAGCAGAAAGCTTGAAAGTGTCTATATTACGTCTAATACCTACTGTTTCTGTACTTAAGCCAAGAATAAGAAACAAACAAACGAAAAAGGAAAAGATAATAGCAAGGATTTTTAAAAGTGTCTTAATTGGTGAACAGCATAAAAATCCAGACTTCTGACAAAAATTTAAAATGTTACCAACTTTTTGCGAATATTTTATAAATCATGATCCAAAATCTGAATCCATAGTAAATAAACCCACTAATCTTTTAACACATGTAACAGGAAAAAATAAAAAGCTTTCATAAAAAATCATAAAACAATTTTACGTCCATCATAAATCCACATTTAAAACCTTTCTCAACAAACGCGTTTAGCTAAATTCTTTTTGCACATCAAAGCTAAGGATCAGAGCGCATTTGAAATTCTGATGCGGTTTTCTTGTTTGCTCCACTAACGGGCATCGTGCGACCAGAACTCACATAAAGACACATTTCCGTAGATTGGAATGTGCTTTTACAAGGTTTTTCGGAATAGTGCCTGTTGTGGTCGCACTTTCGGGTGATTTTTTAGTAATGGCTTGTAGTGAGTCGGTTTAGCTGTTGACTTGAGGTTCGAAGTGTTTTGTTTTTACTCGACTTGTGCAGTTGACTGGGGAAGTGGTGATGCTTTGACTTTTGTTACATTTTTGCAATGTATGAAAATGTGTTCAGTTTCAGGTAGCTTAAAAATATCTAGTATTCTGATTGATTTCATCACATGATGTATCTTTTATCCTTTAATATGCAACAAAAGACCTGATTATGCGACAAGATTTACTATATCAGAAAGGGATGTTTTTTTTTTATTTAGGCACGGAAAACTTAATATTTTTGAATCTGAACTTTATTTCTGAATTTCAAGATGCAACTACATTGATATTTCTAGTAGATCCAATTTTCTAATGAAACCAAAACGTCAGTACATTACAGCACCTCATTTGACAGACGAACTGAACATCAAACATGAGTGACTGTCAAACGCAAGGTCCACTAGCCAACGGGTTCCGTACAAAGCTAAACGTACTGTAATTGGGGACCGTTGCCGATTGTTCTGGACACGCCTTTGTTGCCGAACATTAAGCGAAATCATGGGGCAAGGGGTCATTTTGAGGAGGTCCGCTTTTGGGCGAAAATTTTGTTCACCAAAAATTTTTTTGCAATAAATGCTGAATTTTCGAGATGACTTCTGGTAGTATAGGCATACGTATATAATATAAAAAAGACTTTAAAATAAAACTACTTATACGAATTTTTTGCGGTTTATATTTAAGCTTTAGGTCGAGACGTTTCGCGGAAGGTGTAAGCTATTCCGTTTTACTATCGAATTTAGCGTGAACATGATCCTTATTTTACTATATGAAAATATACAAAGCAATTCAGCCTTTTAACACATTTCTGCACGATAAAGCACTAATTTATTCACCATAGCTCAGAGAATCAGAACAGCTGTAACATATTAAGCACATGTTCGGAAATTAAGGAACATTGCACGAGCATCCTTCAAAACTTATTCACATCAGTTCCTGAACTACGATAACTTAATCAGCTAATAGTCTTTAAGCCAGATTCAGGAAAATCTCTCGCAGAATTTAATCCTATCTGAATAGCTTAACTTCATACGTGCGCTGTGTGCAAAGCAAATCATTTGAATAAGATTTTCTATAAATAATAATTATATATTAAAATGAAGTTGGAGTTTTGATGCTGTTGAGGATGTTCATTAGGAATGAGAAGGAAGGCACGTGCGATAGTTCTAAACGCTGCTTCTATAGGATTCTTAGTATTCAAATACATGAGTGCGAAGTTTGTGCTTCAACTCCGCGTTTTAGAAGCAAGTTTGTGACGAGCTTTCTAAGACATAATACACGTGTCGTATTATCCTTGTCGGGTCAATGACATCGTTTCTCGAAAGCTCAGTATTTTGATGCTTATGTTTGTGTTGAATAAACATAATGTACGGCTAATGATGTTACGATAAATACCGTTGAATTTGGAAGAAAGGTAATTTTGGGTATTTTGGTATTTCCCTTTGTGTGAGCTCTTAGAGCAATTACCTAATAAAAACAAAAAGAAACCAAGAAATTAACCTAGTTTCCTTTGAAGTCATAATTATTTTTATAATTACAGTAGTAGTTCTATCGATTGCTACCGTTTTTTCAAACGACTTTATATTCTCATCCTATTAAATGTTTTTATCAGTATATATACATCTTCATGAGCAAAAGATTTCTCCTTTTTTTTCTTTCGAGTTTTCCGAAAGAAGCTCGTATTTAATGTATAAACTCCCACGTCTCAATACAGCCTTATCGTTCGGCTGCAGTTGCACAAAACACTCGGCAGCGTATAACTATGTTAGTGTTAGCCAAGCCTTCGTTACATAGTCAGGTGCCGCAGTAATCCGGTTAGCCGACTCTACTTCACGACAATACTAGTCATGTACTATTGTTTTGATTTCTAGGTGCTGTTGAGGGATTTGTTCGTTTGTTTAACTTTCTTCTTATCGAGTCGATCAATGGCAGTTAATTTTTTACCGACCTGTATTCAACCATGCTCACGGTATTGTCCATTTAACTTTGCTAAAATATTTTAAAAATATAGATACATTCTTAATAACATTAGGTGTAAAAAATAGGTGCAGATTGAATAGTAACTTTGAAAAAATACACAGTCAACTTACAAGATTTTTTGAGGCAAATACAGTGTACCTACATAAAAAAAGTAAGTACACATAACTAGGTGATGGTAAATAAGGCAAAGTTTTACGTGACTGAAATACTATCCTTGAAAATGATAAGATCATGCTACATCATATATTTACAAGACTAGACAAAGACGGTTTTTCGTATATGTGAGTAACAAGTTAATCTTCAAACGTTACATAACCCGAAAAAAGGTTACCTAATTAACCCAAAACCACTACCTAAAAAAACCTACAAAAGAAATTCCCTAGCTTACCTACACCAAAACAGACCAAGACTAGCAAACAAAACTTTTCGGTAAACGAAAAACTAGAAAGTTCTTTTTAGTCGGCGAATGTCCAACGTACCTGTATTTACCTAACCATGCTAACTTTAACTGAAAGCCTCTATTGAAGTGCCTGTGACGTGTTTACTAATGGCGACAAAAACTGCTGCGCTTATTTGTACCGATATCGATGAAACAGAATCCAGACGATTCTGTTGCACTGCAACTGTGTTTGCGTATGTTTAAGTGTTTTTTTGGGTTTTCAATATTTTTTTAGTATATTTTTTATGATCATACGATGCTTAAGATCCCCCAAAGTCGTATGAAGTATACTGAAAAGGTTACGATAAACAAAAATACTTTAATTTAAAATGTTGTAGCATGACAAATAAACATGGTTCTTATTCTAAACAGAGGTGTGAAAATACAAAGCCTTTCTACAAAGAAAAGAATATTCAAGTTCTAAATAAATAATATTAAATCCTGTAGAATTCACAGCTGCACGCGCTCCACATTCATAGAAATAACGCAACATTTCAGATTGTCCATTACACACAATAAAATACACAGCGACAGTTCCATTTCAAAAGCAGTCTTTATTACTTTTCTTCGCATTGTCCTACACTTCACAGACGTAATATACTTTAACTCTCTTGAAAAAACTAGCTAAAACGTGACTCCAACAAACGCAGACTTCCCCGAGAATATGTTTATTTCTCCAGCGCAACTGTACTTTATAACAAACTTAAATGCTTGAGCCGCAATATTTTTCTTTGCAACTATCACGTAAGAAACATCACAAGTTCATACTTATTACGTACAAAGAGGATTTACTTTAAAACTTCAATCTCAAAGATTAACACTCATGAAGTTAAGAGGAGAATTTTCACAAAGAAAATTAACTGCGAACAACAAACTTCGACGCGGCGCCGGCGAAAATGTATGTACCGTGCAGACCGACTGTACGTGTAGGGCTGTCACTTAACAAGTATCAAGTGTCTGCGACAGTAAACTCTCTGGGCTTGAAAACAGATTCATTAACGCAGAATTAGCGCACATTACGTTGTTTACGGTGTTCTTTCTAACATGATTACTTGGTTGATAGTCCTTAAATTTGTGTAAGCGTTAATGTCCTGTATTTACATCGGACGTGAAAAACTTTAATTACGTAAGTATGAAAATTATTACAAATTGAAATTCAGCAGTAATAAAGCGAATGTAGGATACAATATTTTCAAGTGTTACATGGTGCGCAGTAAACAGTAAATATCGAAATTTCTATTGATCATTTTTATGTAATCCTTTATTTAACGTTACCCTAATTATAATCTAAATCTAAATAAAATGCTAGACAAAAAAAAACATTCTCACCTGTATTCACTCAATAACTTTTTGCCAGCCCTAGAAGGCACAACCGGGTGGAACTAGTTTAAACTAGTATTATAACGATAAGACAGCGGGCGCGGCGTTTGTTCTGCGACGACGTACGGAGCCACTCCGTATGAACGTTATTCGGCGGCTTGCTCATACACTTGTACACTTGTACAAACGGCAAACCGCTGTGATTTGAGGACTAAGTTAACTTGCGAATTGTTATGCTGTTGTTTTTTTGGAAACGGGATTTTAATCGCCAAAATTTTTTTACTGGCAGTAAAGTTTATTTACAGTTTTTTCATTCTGTTTCATTTATTTTATAGACTTTGAGGGAATAATTTCAGCTGACTTGTTTGTATTCACACTACTTTAAGTATGACTCCTTTATGTTACAGACAGTTGTCAATATCTTAATTTTTGTCGGTTTTCTGGTCACTTAAATTTTGACCACTACAATTGTTCCTTCCTTTTTTTAATCATATTAAGTGAAAATATTTTACACGCGGTAATTCATTACGTAATATATTTACCTTAACAAAGAGAAACACTAAACAGGTAAACTAAATTCACAGCACAATACTAAAACAGTAAAGTACTACTAAGCTTTAGAGGTACACGTCAAAGCAAAACACATGTTAATTTTAATTCATTGTATTTCGTTTAACATTGCAATTTATAATTAGCTAACATTGCATTGTTTGCTAGTTAGTGTAGGATTGCTAATTAATTTGTAACGTGCACGGATACATTCTGTCAAACATGCCAAGAAGGATGGTTACAGTTGCAAAACTAATATTTGGTTTCGCGATTAGACACTGTTTTGTTATCAATGTTTTTCAATTTTGTGTCTAAAAATTATTTTGTAAATGGAACCTATGTTCTTGAACAAGGAAATATTTAGTAACTAGCTTTTATTCGCGGCTCCGCCCTCGTGCTTTTTGGATAAAAAACGTCCATTTCCTTTTTGGTATCTAAGCAACCCTTAACTAGTACCATGAAAATCCGTTCAGCGTTTTAGCCGTGAAGGCATCACCAAGGAGATAAGAGACAATAGTCAGGCAAAAAAAAAAAAACAAGTATCTTTTGCATTTCTAATATCAGCAAGGACTAGTATGGATAGATTTAGTCAAGTAGAACTAAAAAAACTAAAAATTTTGTTTAAATTTTCAAAATAATTGCCTTTCAGCGGAACGTCAATCATGGCAGTGAATAGGTGGTAGTCGGTATTTCCACGTCATGTCCATACGTACAACGTGAACCGACCGATATGAACCAATCATAAATGTGCCATATATTTAGTAACCAGCAGAGGTTTTTAAATAAACTTTTATTACATACAGTGACCTGACTGTTGAAAATGTATACTGAACGTCCCAATTTTTTAAGTTCAAATGTATAATCCACCATTGACGATTTTTGGATCTATGCTAAGTAATAATAATTCGTAAAATATAACACAGATTGTTATTAGAGCCAATTTTGGGATATTCCCCAAGAAAGACACTGGTTTACGTAATTAAAAATAAAATTATTAAATTAGTATACAGCATAGCCAGATATGATTGCTGACAAAATTCAATAATATACGAAAAAATAACAATACAAAAACCAACTACAATCACACTTACACTCCAGAACTACAAAACACAAAGCATCTAAAACTCAAAGAACATTTAAATACAGTACAGAAGGGAGACAACAATTCCAAAGCGCCAATTCCTTAAAAAACTCAATTGGACTTGTGATGCAAATTCGTAAATCTACTTTACCGCTTCGCGAAGCTCTGCGACTGAATTAAACTCTATTTAGATATCCACGATTTGCTGAGTGATCTAACTCGTCCATGAAGTGGTTTCAACTTATTTTGCACGGAATTGGTTTTCAAATGAGACTAAGTTTAAATTACTCGTGTCGTTCGCTCGAGTTTTTTATTGAGTGTATTGGAAGATAAAATGGTCAGCTGTTCCTGGATAAATCTCTATGCTGTCATTTCTTTCATGCTTATCGTTGAACCGGAAACTGCTAAGCAAGTGATAAATTTTACTATTCAAAAAGTAAGAAAAAATCTTTGAAACTATCCTATCTGCCTCTGATTGATGTAATTAATCATCCGTAGTGGACGCAAATATGGATGATGATGATGATCGTAAAATATCACCCTTGTCAAAATTTTTAGTAGGTAGATACCTTTTGCAAAACTAAAGCAATAAACCAAAATTAAATTGCAATAACACACACCAAAAGCGAAAAACATGTTTGTTTCCCTTCAAGTGAACGTTTATCAGCGAAAACTTAAATAGGTAAGTAATACTGCCACTAAATTAACAGAACTTTAATTGTAATGTACGAACCCGAATTTATGTAAGTGTAGCCCAGAGCGGTTTGCGTGCAATGTGAGTTTGTAGTACATTTCTACAACTTTGTTGTTTCTCAACACATTTATTTGCGCACTTCCGAAATTAGGTCGCGAAAGTAACTTTTTTGGGAATGCTTTCCAAACTCGATTTTTCTGTTCAGTGCAGTAATCATGAACGTTTTCCGCTTTTAAACTTTCGCTGTGAATTAGTGGGATTTTAGTGACGTTTGCCGAAAAATCATTAAAAGCAGTTTCTAGAAAAGCCCGTCATAATTATAGGACTTTTCAATATTCAAGTTAAACATTTTAATATTACTGGAATAAAAAATGCAGACAAAAGTAAATAATATTTAAAATACTATTTTTTTTTTAAAGTCAAAACTCATTTACACAAATTAATAATTAGGCTAGCAACTTTTTAAACTTGATATTATTATCACCCTGATTCACACACCCTACTTAAATCTATTTAACATTATTTCCAAACAGGATGCACTGACAGTGATGCATTTCATGCAGACTCATAAAACTGCACAACGGAACCAAACTGTAATGGAAGTATAATTCGGTAGGAGTAGGGTGCTCATAAATTTTAATAATATTTGGATGTTTAATCCGCACTTGGGCGTGACTGCTCCAAACTTTTGTACGTGGAATTGTATTTCCTTAGTTTTGATTTATTTCATATTTAGAGGTGATGTAAAATTCGGATATTCTGATAGTTAATTTTAGTACTTTCCTGAGTTGGGACATTGATTGAAATTTCATTTGCACCCAGAAGTTAGTATGGTCCGAAACACAAACATTAATTCACTTTATCTAAGTTTTTTTGTTAGAAATTAAAACGTTATAACAACTTATAATTATGTTTTATAACTTATGACTTAAATTTAATGTTTTCTCTTTTCAAACTCTATTAAATTTTTTTTCTTATTACCATCTAGACTAAATAAAAAACTAATAAAAACACGAATTTCAATACCTTTCAAGTTTGGTACAGAACTGAAATTTGATATTACTTTAGGCCATAGTTTTAGTTAGTAAAATCAAAACAAAATCACATTATGAACGTCTTCCAAGTATGTCCAATATCATAGAACTTATAATAATATTATGTTCTATAGATTATTCAAATCATCCAAGATAATAGCTCATGCATCTCAAGTATTTCTAAACATATTTGAATTTAAATTTTAAAATCAGATCCGGTTCCGGACAATTCCGTGCGCGTCTCATTAAAAGTCGGACGTGTGGTCGCAGTCGCTAAGCCGTATCGTTT
The DNA here is from genome assembly GCA_905146925.1 of Autographa gamma. NCBI lineage: Eukaryota > Metazoa > Arthropoda > Insecta > Lepidoptera > Noctuidae > Autographa > Autographa gamma. Next base: position 12,355,591 of record LR989853.1, on the reverse strand, counting down.
GCAGAATGAAATTCAAATACGGATCTGTTTGGAACCTAAAATAGGAATTGTCGACTTGAGACGGATCTGAATAATGTTATGGATTGGAGGTTTCATAAAATTATGGTGGTGTTTAAATATGATTTATAAATAAATAGTACTAAATAGGTATATATTATAATGTAGAATATGCATGTATATTCGTAGATAATAATAGGTGCAATATATACGCTGCAAAATTATGCTATTGAAATACTGATAAGCGATAGGAAATTGTTATCCTTATTCAAGGAACTGTAAAAATCTCATCAAATCAATTTTTGATGGTAGTAATTACATAAATAAAAAAAGGATAAATATGTCCATAATAATGATAATAAGCAGTAGGTAATACAAGGCTGAAGAAAATGATGAAGATTTACACCTATGTCACATATTTTTTCAAATTTAATTTTGATATAATATTTAGTAGTTTTATTCATATTATTAAAATTTCATACTGTTTATACTGTAGTTGTACACAACAATAATTACAAACTGTTTAGTCAACCGTGACATTATGGCAGTCACATACCGCTCGTAATTTGTGTGTGGTCACTACGGCTAATGATAAAATTGTGTTGTTTTGCCCATTTATTATTGTTATTATTTTATTAAAACAATTATATTTTATGTGATAGTAGGATAATTCATTATTAGTATGCCAAAAATGTTAACAACTTTTCGGATTCATTTTAAGAATTTTGTGATCCAATTTGAAAACTAATTAATAAGACGCGTTTTTGCGCTTTATCAAAAACTAAGCATAGGTCGCCGTAACTTAAATTAAAAATAATATTATGATAAGATTAAGAATTTCAATTTTTTTTTGAAAACTTTCATGGTTACGTACAAATTAAGTGAGCGTCTATGACAAAGAATACATTAATAGGCTTATCCACTATACTAATATAAATGACAAAGACTAAAAAAAAAACAAGAGAAAAGTAGGCATTATCAATAAATCGCTCTCTTCATACAGAAAATGTAAATTTATTATTTTCCAGTTATCATTTCCAGTATTATGTTAAACCCGCCCGGCTCATTAGTTTCAATGTTTGCTATTACGTGACAAATTAAGCATACATCTGCGGTACACTGTAGTTCTGTTAATGAACCACAAACAAAATGTCACATGAATTAAATATAAAATTATTTTATGACATTTTTAATGCTACCATTTGTACTACGATATTTATTACAACACCAATGTCATTAATGTCGACAATTTATTTTTCCAGGTAGTGTCTCAATAAATGTCCCACACTCGGACAATTATGTCCACACACGTATTTTCCATGTGCTAAGCATGTCAGGTAGTGTCTGTGTGTCTAAATAAATGTCTACGCTAAGACACTTATGTACACTACGTGCGGTAAGTACACTAAGCATATAGTTTATAGTGTCGCAATGAAAACAGAGCATAAGGCAGCATAAACACAAAATTAAATTAAATGGAGCCAGAAAGTAGCTCCAACACATTAATTTGAAACTTACATAGAAAATAAAGGTCCCATTTACAAAACTTACGTAACGAGTACTGAGCTAAATAATCATAATTTATATCTCGCCACAGATAAATTAACGTAGGAAACCATTATCAGGCTAACAGATGACAAGCGAGGCATTAAAGTCTAAAATTGTACAAAACTAATTACCGCGAAGACCGTTTGTAAAGGTGCCCGCAATGTAATGCGAGGCGGGCTAACTTTAGGCGGGCTGTAAACTTGCGATTTGTCGCAGAAATGTGCGGCGTCTCTGGAGAATGTCGGTGCTAAGAACATGTAATATTTTTAGTTTAAGTTTACATTTTAGCAACGTTGTTTACATTTTTTTTTTTATAATTGCTGTATTTAAAATTCAAATATTATTTCACCCTATTAACAACCTCTTTCTTTAACATTATGTATGACGAGTCCCTAATGAAATACATAATTATGTTACCACAAAATGCAAACTATTCAAGTAGCAGATTACGTCAAAATACAAAAAAAATACATAAAATGCCAATATCGACGTTACATAAATAGTTAAATATCCAACAACCAAAAAAAATGAATAGCATTAAGGAAGCGAACACCTGAACAATACAAGAAACAAGTAATTTCAAGTGACATTAAACTTCTCATAAGTCGAGCACTAGCAGAAACCTTAACAGTCCCTTTAGCAACAGTATATTAAACCGTGACTACTGAAGATGTACTGGTCTTTGATGTCGAAGAAGTGGACGACGGAAATGCAGCCGCTGGTGATAAATATCTAGCTAATGGCACACCGTGGAAAATCGGAACAATCGCTAGATTAGATGCGGTTGATTTATTTTCGAAATTAGTGGGGAGTGCAAGTCTTGTAATATTTAACTGATGTTAGTTCTGGAAAATCATGTTGTAGTCGAAAAAGTGATAGGGTTGATAAATGCAAAAATTATATCAGTAGAAAAAATATATAAATTAGTTTTTTAATTTGTAAATTCTATGCAATTTGTTAATATTTGATCCAGTTTTGCAAACGACATCAAAAGGTTTACTTAACTTGTATATTTTTTCAGTCTTTATTCTATCAGCCAATAATTTAAAACTTACATTATTAAATGAATCATGTTACAAGCCAGTAATTTCAGTATTTCTTCGAATTAGGTCTCAGTAAAGACAAATTAATTTCACCAAAATTTAGGCTTTAACTTTACAAAAGAAGCATTTCGTCAAATTAAAAGTTAAGAATCCTGTAGAAATCTCTTTTAAAGCTTGATATATTTGAAGAATTTGGTATGACGACCGGATTTGTCAGAAACAATGTTCTTCTATAAAATATACGTGAATTTTAAAGTCTTTATAATTTTCTACAGTATTAAACTCTTTTTACATTTTATGCACAATATTTTGTATCGTCTTTAAACATCTTTCTCTCACGTGCTTGTTATATTAGTGCTCTTTTCCATGCATGACTCAAGTTTAGTCAAATTGAAGTAAAGCTTTTGGGATTTTGGATAAAATTGAATATTAAAGCTCTAAGAAGATTTGTAGCAATAATGTTATTGTCAGCTACAAATAAAATAAAACAAGGAGGTAATAAAAAAACTAAATATTAACCGTTTATAACTAAAAAAATATGGTAAGCTTGAAAAAGTTCTTTGTTAGAAAATAAAACTGAATAAAATATAAACTAGGTATCTACCATATAAAACAAAAGCTACAAAACCTTCGCACTTCTTACTGGAATGTAAAAAGCCTGAAAATAACTGAAAAACCCAATTTAGGCCCGAACTGTATGGCGTCTATTCATTCCAAACGTTTAAAACCAAAAACGATCACAAAAAATATTGCTCGTCCAAAATAGACCGTAGCGCTTGGCATCAAGATTCCAAACAGTTTGCAAACAATTCTAGGCGGTAGTTTATTTGAGAGATCATTCAAATTTGTAACTTTATACGCTAAGTATAGAGTTGAGAGTTGTATGAGCTACTTTCCAGTTTAGTTTCAACGCTCGCGCGTGTGGAACGCTTGAATTATGCACCTTTGAGCGTCGCGCCGAGTTTTCAAACAAGATTGACAAACATATCAAAAGGATATGCTTCTTTATGAAATTACCAGTTCATATGTGCCTGCAAAATGATAAGCTATATTAAGCCACTCGGTGACTTTCTATGCTTTCTGATTTATGAGTTTTAAAGACATAGAGTTTTAAAACACTAACGTAAAATCTGCATGACTGGCTCGGTACACGAAGTGACTGAAATAGATATAGTTGTAGAAAATATTTATTGTACGACAAATATTGTTGGTTAGTAGCTTAATATACCAGGACAAAATACTGTTAAGTCATTATTAACGCTGTTCTTTCATATCCATCCAATTGAGAGGACGTCACAAAAATCAGCCCAGTTCACTGCCTAACGTGACACAAATCGTTAACAATTCCGACCAAATCGCGTATCAAAACCCAATATTCGTCATGACACTATCGATATTGCGCATTTTTGGGTTTCACTTAATTTCACGGTGGTCAAAGTAAGTGGGTCCCGCAGGGTACGCCGCTTGGCCCGCTAGTTTTTCAATTTGCCATGTTGCGATGCACCGCACGTGGCCATATTGCGATTTTATTCACTCCGCCGTTCAGTATAAAGTGGGACATTTTAGATTGCTGCAATATAGATAGGCTTTTGACTGGCAGTATTTGTGTTATTAAAATGATAGCAATGCGGGAAATAGGAGATTTTTTGGCTGGCTGGGTATTTGTACAAAGACCGAGATATATTATGAGCTATGATTTTAACTTTGTACTGAATGAGATTTCTTTAATGAAAAACATTTATAGACTCGAATTTTAACTCTGAAAAATCAAGAATATTCCTTATACAGTTATTTTATTTATGGCATTTATTACAAGTATATTTATGTTTACATTTGCTTTTATCTATCTATAAAATTACTACTCTATTTGACTTTATATGTTTGTTTTAATCCTGTACAGTGTAATATGTGTTATATTCGGATGTTCTAACTAAACAAAATTCAAATAACGTAATATTTACAGAGTAGGAACAAATAATGAATGTTTTAGATAATTGTTTCCATGTTCGTTGAGCAATCATATCAAAATAATATTTACTTATAGTACGGTCAATCTGGGTAACTTAAGCTTTCAGTACAACTTTGACTCACCACTTCCAATTCCGATTAATATTTTTTTTTCTGGCTCTGTACAATACTTTACGCATAGAAATATTTTTTATTATATACATAAAGGGCTTCGTTAAAACCCATCTAATGTCATTATTTGATAAATGTTAAAAATCCATAGATATAAAATAAAAAGGGCGGGCTGTGCGCAACGTCTTTTTAAAAGTGCTCAAAAAACTTTGTTGCTTTGCGATTTTTAGACGCTGAATAAAGGTGAGTTTCAGTTCAGACAATAAATTAAAGTTTAAAAACTTAAATACAATTAAAATTTTCGCAATATTTTTATGGATATTGTTAATATTAGCAAATTGTGCATCGGGTCCTTTAGAACTATCAAATCCGGGTAACTTTGACTCGGGTCAAAGTTACACTGATAGTTTGAACTAACTCCACTAACGTACTGGGGAAACTTAAATATATTTTTTTTAAAGATAAACTTACATTAACATGGCGCGAAAAAAGTAGGTAAAAAAAAAATCTATACATTACATCATTATTATACATTTCGATGGTAAAAAGCCTTAAATGTCGCTCATGCAGAAGGCGATGGAGGGTTGAAAGCTGCCTAATAAGCCTGATATTATACGCTGTTTCCCAAAAAATGTCGTGAAATATTTGTCTACTACTAAAGTGACCAAAAGAAAGAATTTTTTTATCATTGATGATGATTTTCTTTGTATGGAATGGGGAGAGTAAGGCTGGTAAAGAGCTGATTTTGTTATTTTCATTTTGGATTTTTATGTTAGTTTTTATAATTGATTAGGATTTGATAACTTAGTTTTGTTATTAATGAACAATTTAAAAGACTTATAAGACTGATTAGATCTTAATAAGTTCTAAAAACCTCTCCTTTTAAAAACTAGTGATTTAACTAACTGCGCACTTTATTTTTCATGTTTTCAACCGTATACCTTTGAGAAAAAAAATAAAAATCATTTCTAATGTTAGTTTGTTTCATATTATGGCATAAAAAGAGGGTTAAGACTCACCAAATATAACAAAACCTAATTTAAAACAGCAAAATCCGTATCATTAAGTGTGTGAGGTAATGTTACCCAGGTCACCGTATAACTTTGCCTCGTCGAATTTTCAATGATTATAAAGCTGTAGTTTAAAAAAAAGATTTAATTTTTTTATTTCTTAAAAATAGGCATTGTAAAGCCACTAAAAACATTTATTTCACAGTAGTTTGATTAAGAATTATATACGTAATTTTAAAAAAAGCTCATAAAGTGAGTCAAAGTTACCCAACATGATGGTATCGTACCTAATGTTTAGTAGTTTTGAAATTGTATTTAAAGCATTGTATTTCCGGTTTTAAGTTATAAAGTTGTTTTCCACATACACAAAGTAATAGATCAAACTCACATTTTTAATTATAATTTAAGTAGTATAGACAAGAACACTACCACGGTTGACCACATAAAACAAGCAAGAAATAAAATAATGGACCTTATGGGTCTAAGATAAAGCTTGTTATCAACTTGCAAGTTTTGTCGATAACAGTTCAACTGCACAAAATACGATACCAATTAAATAAATCCAAGATATTTTCCAAAACAACAATAGGAGCGACATCTTAAAATTTTATCGAAATTTCGTTTGTAGGTCCCTGCTGCAACTGACTCCGTACTGGCAGGCTGCCAATAAAATAATATAAGAACCTCCTTAGACTTTGCTGCTTAATACCTCGGCCAGTCTGTTAATGTTAATGAGCCTAAAACTTTAACCACGCCTGGGTAACTTGGCAAATCAAAAACAAAGCGAAAGAATCAAGATAAATGGTTAAACTTCATGTAATTAGTTCAGAGCGAAATATTTTGCGGCAAAATGACTAAATAAGCCAACTTAGAACTTGTTGGGAATTTAGGTTTTGGTTTAGTTAATGATTATGATTTTAATACTCTTATATTAGGATAATCTTCTGCGTAGCTAGCTCGAAATTGAATGGCTATATTTTAAATGAAATGAAATGAAATGAAATGAAATGAAATGAAATGAAATGAAATGAAATAGTTTATTCTTGTAAGTAGGACTATATAAATCACTTTTACAATGTCTTCCTAAGCTAGATGAAGTCGACATTTCCTAACTGACTACCCTGAGAAGAAATGTCGAAACAAACTCGGGGGTCTTAGTCTCTTTTATAGTCCATATAATACAATTATAAATTAATAAATTGGTGTAAACAAATGCAGAGTATTTACTGGACTGGTCTTTGGAAGAAAGAACCAGATCGATCTGAGCAAGCCTGTGCCAGCAGACGGCAAGCATGCCCCGAATAGCTCATGCAGCTCAACCATTTTTGAGGGAGCTGCACAACCCGGTACACAACAATACCGCCAGTGGCACCATAAAAATATGTGGGGCAACAACTCACTCAGATCGCCAGCCCAATAATAACTATAGACTAAAATGTATCAAATTATAAATCAAGCAAAAGAGTTAATGATATACCTGCATAATGTTTACACTTACAATGGATACAAAATACACCTTAAAGCAAGGAAAAAAATAATGAAATTGAAAAATATAATAGTAATATAAACATTATTCACTTGGCATGTCAAAGTGTAAAATATTGTATGCAAAAGCACAAAACATGTCAGTATTGTAGAAAAGGAAAAAATGAATATGCACTAAGCACAAAACATGTCAAAAATGTAGAGAAAAAAAAAAAATGTAAAAAATGAATATGCACTAAGCACAAACATGTCAATAGAATACAATAAAATGCATATGCAAAAGCACAAGACATGTCAGATTGTAAATATGTACAACATGCAAAAAAACAAAAAAAAAGTGAAAGACAGCTTAAAAAAAAACACAAGCGATAGCTGTATAAGCGAGCAGCTCAATCCCAGGCGTTTCTATCATTTAAATAATCGGATATCCTGTAATATCCTTTAGTTAATAATTTTGATTTAATAAAAAATTTAAATTTCTTAAGGGGAAGTTTACGAACATCCATAGGAAGTTTATTGTAAAAGCGTATACATTGACCCATGAACGAGTTGCTTATTCTATGGAGGCGAGTAGCATGAACTGTTAAATTATTTTTGTTCCTAGTATTTCGGGAGTGAACATCAGACAATTTGACAAAATCAGGTTCGTTTTTGTGAACATAAAGTAAATTTTCAAAAATATATTGTGAAGTTACAGTCAGAATGTTTATCTCTTTGAATTTTTCTCGGAGAGAAACTCTAGGACCTAGGTTATATATAGCGCGGACAGCTCTTTTTTGTAATAAGAAGATTGTATTAATATCCGCACAGTTTCCCCAAAGGAGAATGCCGTATGTCATCAAGCTATGAAAATAACTGAAATAAACAATTCTGGCTGTATCCACATCAGTAATTTGTCTAATTTTCTTTACAGCATAAGCAGCTGAACTTAGCCTTCCAGACAATTTGTTAATGTGTGGGCCCCACTGTAGTTTGGCGTCAACAGTAATGCCAAGAAAAACAGTTGACTCAACAGGGTCCAACTCTACTCCATTCAGTTGTACATTGGTGCTTAACTGCCTCACATTAGGCGTAGAAAATTTTATTAATTTAGTTTTACTTGAGTTCAAAAGCAGATTATTAACATTAAACCAATGGACAACCTTAGATAAAGCCAAATTAACTTGGTCAAAATTTTCAAGTTGACGCTTTACTTTGAAAACAAGCGAAGTGTCATCCGCAAATAATAGGATTTTGTGATCATCCCTTACACAAAAAGGTAAATCATTGATATAAATAAGGAATAAGAAAGGACCTAGAATTGAACCCTGCGGAACACCCATAGTTACCACAGATCCTTTTGATTTTTTGCCATTAATATCTACTCTTTGTATTCTATTGTCTAAATATGAACTGAGAAGTCTAAGAGCCTTATTTCTAATGCCATAGTGGTGTAGTTTCTTGATAAGTGTGTCATGGCAAACACAGTCAAAAGCTTTGGACAAGTCACAGAATATGCCTAAAGCATCCTGTGAATTCTCCCAAGCCTCGAATACATTTTTGAGTAGTTCCACACCTGCATCTGCAGTAGACCGACCCTTAGTAAATCCAAATTGTTTGGAGTGAAAAAGATTCTGTCTGTTAAAATGCTTTAGCATTTGCTTTAAAATTATTTTCTCAAAAATTTTGCTCAGTGTAGGCAAAATTGAGATAGGTCGAAAATTCGTAGGATCGGTTGTACTACCAGATTTGAAGAGTGGAATCACCTTGCTTAATTTCATTAAGTCCGGAAACACACCAGATGCGACACAAGAGTTGAACACAATTGCCAGAAATGGGGAAATACATTGAATTATTGAGGATATTATATGAACTGACAACCCCCAAAGATCGGTGGACTTTTTTACTTCTAAATCTTTAAATGCATCTAGGATGTCCTTATCACTAACAACTGTAAATTCAAAACTTGTCCCACATTCTGCGACACAGTCTTTAAGTATATTGTATGCCGAGCTGGAAGAAGACAACAAAGTTTGTGTTGTTAATACAGGAATATTAGTGAAAAAAGATTCAAACTCGGTTGCCACCTCCAAATCCGCCCTAACATCTATATCATTAATTTTAAGATGAAAATTATTATTCTTAACTGTGGTTCTTCCTATTTCAGAATTAATAATATTCCAAGTAGTTTTAATTTTGTTTGCAGAAGATTGTATTTTGTTTTTAATGTGTAAAGATTTTGCGGCAGCGCAGGCTCTCTTAAATGTCTTAGAGTAATTTTTAACATACTCCCTAAATCTTTCACTATGATCATGGTTCCTTTCATTATATAATTCAAATAATCTTATTCTGCTTTTAAAAATACCTGGTGTTGCCCAGTCACTAAACAAAACTCGATCACTTACAGAAACTGATCTAGATGTAAAAACCTTCTTAAACTGAGAATGAATCATGTTAAATAATGAAGAGTAAGCTTGATCAGGGTTATTGTGATAAGGCAAGCCAGGTAGTTTTTCATTTAAATTATTTTTAAAAAGTTCTAAACGATAACTGGTCACAGGAACAAAATTAACATTTTTTCGATTTGCTTTAACAATGTCTCTAGTAAATGAAACCAACTGGCCACAGTGATCTGAGTCTAACAGATTGATAATTGAATGGAAAGTTGGCTTCACATTTGTAAAAACATTGTCAATACAAGTGGCACTGGTGGCAGTTATTCTAGTTGGCTCAAGGAAAATATTATATAAATTATATGACTTCAATAAGATTAAAAATCTATTAACAATACTAGATTTATCTAATAAGTTAATATTAAAGTCTCCACAGACGGCAACTGTTTTATTAGTATTAGATATTTTTAATAATACATCTTCTAGGATTTTTTCAAAAGTATCATATAAAGCACATGGGGGCCTGTATACACTCAATACAATGAACTGCTCAAGCTCAATACATGCTATCTCAGCAACTCGCTCAACAGACAGGCTCACTATGTCTGTGCGTTCTTTAAATTTAAGATTATTCCGAGCAATAATTAAAGAGCCTCCACGTATTAAATTAACTCTGCTGAACGAGCTGGCTACCTGATGGTTGTTGAAGCTGAACATGAACTGGTGGTCCCTTAACCAATGTTCAGTAATACACAAAATATCAATGCTATTACAGTTCATGAACAACTCCAACTCCAATTCTTTACCCATCAAACCCTGAATATTCTGATGTACTAAATTTAAAATATGCTTATTATTGATTTTATTATTGGCATTCAAGAAGTTTGATGGATCTCCTAATAAACAACTAAGACTGGAACTATTGCCAGAGATCACCTCTATTGTCTTAAAATCTAATTTAAATTACTTGGAACATATTCCAAGGTATCTTGAATAAAGGTACTATTATCTATCTGCTCAATAGGAGCAGATTGGTTAGCCAAACATTTGGCTTCGTTCAAAATACAATATGATAGCGAATTTGCTACTTGTCCAATATAATAATTACAAAGATAATAGTTATCTTTAGTCAAAAAGTAATTATAACTAATGATGACATTAGTGTCAATAAATTCAAATCGTTTATTATACAGTGTCATTGTATGAATTTTATTGTTGCATCTGTACCTAGCATTGTTTTCAGTCTGTGACATACCTTTTCCATAAGGAAAAGCAAATAAGACAACTTTATTTACATTAAGTTTTGATAAGTTTTCAAAATAACTGATTAACATATTTACTGTTACATTACCTCTTCTCCCAATTAAAAGTACAATAGTTGTGGATGGGCAATAACTTTTACTTACTATTTCATCTAATATTTGTTTATAGGAAGCTCCAGGCATACAACAATTTATGACCTGAGAACCTACATTTTGGTATAACTTATGAGATATGTTTTGGCCCATTTCATCGCTAAATATCATTATTTTATTTTCGTTTATTACATTAGATTTAACATTCTGGTTTACATATGTGGCGAAGGAAGTACTTGTGAGGCTATTACACAACTCCGCAGAATGAGTCACAGGTGGCAACGACTCCAGAGAAACAGCTGACTGTGAACAACTCGGCATATCTGTTTTACAGTCTGATGTTTGACTGTTTACTAAAGAGTTGTACATCCTTTCATTCTCACTACACAGATCTACCAAGCCATCCATTGCCAGTATATATTCTCCTATTTCCTTTTGTGAGGTGTCATATTTAGAACTAATATTGTTCAAGGATTCCTGCAAACGGAGAATCTCTGACTGAAGGTGTTGAATATCAGCCTCATATTTTAATTTTGTATGATCAAACTTACATTTTAACTGTTTACATTTATTTAATGAGTTGAAATTATTTTTACAGGTAATTTTATTGTTTTTAATAAATCTTTGTGTTTTCTTAATTAATTTCTTAATTTTAATATATTTCTTTAACTTATTGTGACTACAATTTATTTGCTGTACTGTGTTATCACAAGTTAAGTCTATTGTTTCAATTTGGTAATTATTTCCCAAAACTGAGTTGGCAGAAGGCAGTGGAGCGGTACCAACCAGTCTATCAAACAGAGCATTTGTATATTGTGCCTGGATTTTCTGGCTAGCACCGTCCATTTTGTGGATTGTCTCCTGGGCTTCACTTAATCTACTTTTAAGGTCAGCGTTGAGCTTGAGAGTTGAATCAAACTCATCACTGCACTGATCAAATTGATCTACTAATATTCTAAGTTTATCCCGTTCCTCTGTGATGTTTACTAATTCGGTATGAATTTCAGCCATCTCACTTTTGAGTTTGGTATTGTTGTTTAAAATTTGAAGCACTTCCTTCTCATTGTCATCTTGTTCTCTTTGCAACTCCTCACACAAATTTTTGTATTTATTTAATTCCTGTAATGTTACTTGGAGTTTTGATTCCTCCAAGCGAGCAGCACCCCTTCTAGTCATCACTCTATCCATTCCAGATGCAAAAAATAGAGAAGTGACAACTCAGATGGGTGTTAAGTCAAAGTTAGAAGAAGAGTTGCAAAGTTTGAGGTTGTAAGTTAATCAGTTTAGGTTAATCCCTTGGCAATATACACCAAGACACCGTTGTAGTAAACGTGTGTGATAAAGAAATAATATGAATATACTTACACGCAAGTTTAAGATGACAATGCACTTTACAATTATCGTTACAGTTTAACTTAGTTTGACAGCGAACTTTTCTGTTACAATATACAGTTTTGCACTTTGTTACACACTTAACATGGAAGAATAGCACTGTTCTTACAAAGTATTGATTATTACTTAGTATATTATCGATAATTAAGTGTTAAATATAAACAAATTAAATTAAAATTTAAATAATTAATTGGGAGAAGTTTTGTTGACGTCTTGTCAACGGTGTTCAAGTTTATTAATATTTACTTTTTAAACGAAGTAAACCTGATTCATTCTAAGAATCAATGATATATTTACCAGCTATCAGCTCAAACCAAAATTTAATATAAATTATATTCATTTATCCAGTGTAATATGTAAATATTAAATCAAAGATTAATAATTTTGTGACTTAGATTAAGAAGCTTCAAAGTCCTTAAATTTTAATAAAAAAGAGAAAATAAATAATGTTTATATTACTGGATAAGACGTCGCGATATTGCTTTTTATTTAATACTTTAGACACTACACCCCTAATCTCTTCTTTTATATAAATGTTTTTATTTTTTTAAGACGTTACGCGGCGAACATCATATTATTAAACTGTATCTCAGTATGATATTAAAGAAACATCTTGAGCCAGACTGTTATGAGAAAGCACACTTACACGGTCTGTATCATCTTAAAAGGGTGAAACAACTAACACAAGATAAATATTTGCGTTCACTCATTCTTTATCCTCAAATTTATCATGATCATAATATCTCTCTTCTGAAACCTTTTCAACAATATTTGATGTTATTTGCCTAAAACAGTTGTCAGTTTCCCTTTGTCTCGTAAAGCGATTCGAACTGACCTCTGACCAAAATGCCGAAAGCCATCAATCAATTATTGAGTTAGGATTGTTATTTATTTTTATGGCCCTCAAAGTGACTTGGATTTTTATGGCCAGCATTAATATCGCCAATGTTGTTTTAGGAGTGAAAGTAAAACAGTGAACGACACTTATCTTAATGAAATATATTATTTATTTGGCCAGTTGTAAGAGTTGAAGGAAAAACCGTCCACTTTGGTATAATCGATCTGTTTTCCTTATCCTGTTTTGCCTTTGCTATTATTAAGATTATCAAGTGCGATATGTTTAATTGATGCTTAGCGCATTAATTTACTTGGTTTAATACTTTTTTTTTCATCATTATTACGCTTTACTTCTAACACGTTAATATAATGTTTGACATTCTTAGATAGACCTAATTTAGAAAGGACACTAATTAAAACTAAAATAATGTCTTCAGTATTAGAATTTATTGCGTGTTGTCTGGGTCTTGGATGGCAATTTGTTGTGAGCGTAACTAGAGAAGGTCATAGGACTTAATTATAAATGATAAAAGTGACTTTTTATAATACACTGACTCTAACACAATTTAGTTCTAATTAATGTTTTTTAATAAAATGGAACATTTGATTTAATAAAGATGATACAAGACAGTGATGAAGCATCCATAGATACAATAACAAAATTTACAAAAAAATAAAGTTTTCAGATAATTGACAATAAATAAAGTGATATAAAGTGCGACGAAATTACTACAGAACTAAAAGTGATACTGCATAATATACAAGAAAACTTGACTGTGCAATGTGCATAGAGACTTAGAAGCAAGGCTGGATAACGTTAACGCTAAGTGCATTCATTACGTTTCGCGTTTCTAATCTCTTCTTTGTTGCAAACTTGCATGCAACGTACAACACAGTACAAGGGAAAGCTTAAAACACTTTATTCTTGAATATAATAATGTGTCGGGGATTTAATTAACAACGTTGTTATAGGTATTACTAAGGATTTTACGCCCGCTTTTTGTTCTTTTATGGCATGCAAATTAAAATTTTAATTTAAGAACGGTTACGACTATGCAGTTAGAATTAAAATAATAAGGCGATTTAATGCAGATAGCTTTTAGGTGCTTGAGTAGTGCAAATAAATGTTGATGCTCATGTTAGGAACTAAAGAGTCTAGTTTCGTTCGGAGACATTAACTCGGAGAAATTGCTACGCCACCTAGCGCTGGAATGCAGCCAAAGGCTACACGCGGTACCCTCAACTTGTCGCTACTTCTATGAGCGATGGTCCTTCCGAGTAAACACTTAAGTGGGGACCGAACACCGGTTTTTACGACAGGACATTTTGAACCAGCCAAGTTCCTCGTAGAATTTCAGCAAGGTAATCAGATCAAAATCAACCTCTACCATTGCGAATTCCAAAAGGATGCAAATGAATGTCAGGAACACAGGCAGAAGGGTATTCCCGTAATAGATAGAGAGACAAAATTTATCACGACTGCGCTGGACATATACGGTGCTAATTTGTTTGGCTAAATGGGCTACTGCGCCCCGAACGTGTTACCCGGCTAGCGTGAAAAGATATGCAGGTACTATGGTCCTATTGTGTTTTCTGTCGTCCTTATTTAGTAGGATTATAACTTTAATTATTTGTTTTGAATTTGAAGACGGGATGGAGATTACAGCTGTTGGTTTATTTTATGTCGTGGTGACTGGTTCGTGTTATAACGCTTTATTTTATGAGTAGGTGTAACCTATTTATGAATAATTGTAGTAGCTAAGTACGAGTATATACTATTTAGACATATGATATAAAAATATGAATTTCAACAAAATACTGTATTGTTTACCAAAATAATGTATTTAAAATATATTTCTACCATTTTTATATTATGTCCAAAAGAATGCAATAAACTGCAGCTAATATACTTTTTGAAGTAGGTAATCTCGACAACATCAATTATTTTCAACTAGAATTTCATATAAGAATAATTGATTGCATTTTGTATCCCAAAGAATCTTTGAAAAAAAAATAGCGGACAGGTTATGCCCAAACTTTTTATTGGACATTGTTTGATAACAATCTATGTATCACGTTAAACCTTGTTTCACGACACAATAGCCGAAATTTTGCATTCAGGAAAAACATTGGCGACCGTAATTTCTGTAAAATTAAAACCCATACCTCGTCCAAATCGCACCGAGTTTCAAAAATATAATCATCCTACGGAAAGGTGTGACAATGGTGTGTCTCCTGTCAAATTTTAATGTAACACCTGGGACTATGAGATTTGAATGTTTGTGATATGGGTTTTCTAAATTAATGACATAATTTGATATGAGGTAAAAGTGGGACAAAAGTAAAAAAAGAAATACTTAGCAGCAAATAAAAAAATATTATTTTAAATAACGTTAAAAGAATAGTCTGCTTCACGTCATTTTATAGTGTTGTAAGTTAATTTCGAAGTAGTGTATCGTATTTTTGTAATTAATGCCATATTTTTCTTCGACCTCATTGTTATGGGAAGCAGTATAAAATTACAAACTTTTATAATTATATCTCACTTGTCTATTTAATTTCGTAAAACTGAATATATAACATATTCAGTTTTAATAATAAATAGGTAGGTGAATAGGTTTCAATAATAAAATATCATAAGTTATATTTTAACACATTAAATATAAAAATTATGTTAACTCAATTAAGAACAGATGTATGTTCTACAGATTAAACGTCACACTAAGTAATCCAAAAATATAAATATAAGCTTCAACACCGCATATTATTACCCAAAAATACGAAAAACAAAAATAATACCAAATTATTAATTACCCATTTTAAAACACGTAATCTGAGCTTAAAAATGATTAATGAGTTGGCTCTTTTAAATTAAACCACTATATGAAGCAACGGATAGAATTTTATGAAAATATTAACATGAATAAAATTCTCATGAATATTCTATGTGGGAACTTTGGCAAATATTTTTAGATCAGATTGGATATGTTCTGGGGAAAGGCTAATTTATTAGAAACTGGAAGGGAGGAACATCGAATGTCAACATATGGCTTGCTGTAATAGAGTGTAGACAGAATCAATTGGTTGGCACTATTTTAGACTACTCGTACTTGTGTGTATATGAACAATTTTGTTAATTTATATTACCGTACCTAACATAATTGTTTTAACGAAAATATTATCGTATCAAGCATAAATCAAGTTAATTCAAATTGTAAAAACTAACTGACTAGCTGTCTGTTGCAGTTTTTCCTTTTTCGTTTATTTATAAAGATTGGAGATAGATTTATGCGCCTTAATTTTATTTAATCTGATGTGTTTTCTGCGACCCTTACTTTATGATTTCCTATTTACTAAAATTTAACTAATATTTGTATATAACTTGTATTTATTGAACCACAAAATTAATAAAACAAACTTTAATAAATCCTCATAAAAAGAAATCAAACATCTTAAAACAATAGAAACTTCAAGAAATCTTGAAACACAAAGCAAAAACTTATATATTGTTAATCCAAGCATCGTGCGTAATTCGAAGTCGAGCGTCAGAGATAAAACAACGGCACTGTTTAGTAAGCGTAAAAGTACGGACTTCACTAATGTTTATCGCAGTCGAACACGCACTACGAAAATATTTATAACGTAAGGTAAAGGGTATGGAAGAAAACACGAATATAAAATGGAGTAAGAAAATTCCTACATTTCCAACATTCCTTTACAGGTATGTTTTTCTTATGTAAACAAACATAGGTTACCTTAAGCTTGTCTGTATTAACAAATTATTGAGGCATCTTTCTTTATAAACATAAAACATAGTCCAAATAAAAAAATTGTAACTTAAGAAAAGAGAGACTGTTTTTTTCGAGTTTTGGTTAGTATGGTTTGTCTTCATCCAGAATACCAACAAAATTATGTTGGGTAACAGTGTCTTTAAATTTACGGACCTGATTTCTACTCTACGTTAAATGACTAAAACCAATTTACCAAATGTGTTAATTAATTATAATTTAACCTTCATCAAACACACAAAACGAGAAATTTATTTCACCTGAAATATACCTATCTATAGCTGTAAATAGTAACTTCCTATTGCCACAATCTTCACACATTGCGAATAGTTCCCACCATTACATTGGACTTATGGTAAGCGACGAAACGGAGAATATCTGATAAAGGTAAATAATTCTACCCTTTCAGGATTACAGTCATGCCTCATGATCGATCGCTGCGAGCATGTTAGATCGCTTGAGAGGAGACACTGAAACGAAAATGAACTTTAATATTTTGTGTTTATTTCTTTGTGTTGTCTTGTGTTCCGTACTAAATAAATAATCTTTCTATTCTATTCTATTCTAATACTTTGAAATAAAGTTGAGTTTTAACTGTAATAAATGGCTGCAGTATATTAGGTAGTTTGTTCATGTAAAGTTGAAAATCATGATAAAAAAATGTATTTCACGAGTTTTACTAAAAGCTTTTATTTATTAAAGAGATAATGTTACAAAATAAGGTATTGATTTGTTGGATTTTTTGTAAGCTGCTTATGCTATCATAATCTTTATTTTTATACATAATATTTTTGTTTAATACTAAATAACATAAAAAAAAAACATAATCACACAAATACTCAACAAAATAACTTCTTAAAATCCGAAACACAAATAAACTCCTCCTTTTAAACCCTCCTAAATCCTATTTTTGGCTCAAGACATATAATTGGGGCCAAATATAAAATAGGCGGCTTGTCAGCGTCGAGGGCGTTTGAAACGTCCTGACATAGAATCTTGAAGCACTGAACACTTGCCCACTTCCCCAGTTTGTTAGCTGACGTCAGCCAACTTGAGGCGAGGCCTTCCGAGTCGATAACTTAACTTGTTTATAAATTAACTAGCCTGGAAGTGAGGCTGCATGCGTAACTTATTAGATGGAAAACTTTAAGTACGTGCAGTTATAAATTGATAATTGAGAAAGATTTTGAAAGCATAGTGAAGAGGTAACTTGCTATATTTTGATATATTAGGTACTCTAGTATATTATGCAAAGCTGAACTCTGAAACTCAAAATCAAACCCAAGAGCAGCGCTGCAAGACCTCAAGACACCGTGAGCTCATATTGCGTAGGCCGGAACACAAATAATTAATAAAAATATGAAGGTAGAACGAGCAACAACAACCGTCAAGACGAACACCACCTCAGTCTACCCGTGACCATGATACCTGCAAAGGTGTCGAAACGTCGGGACTTAAAATCTTAATATAAACCGCGAAAAAATCCGTAAAAAGTAGTTTTATTTCAATATGAAAAGAGTTACGGTGAAGGCACGAGGAACAAAAGTCTTAGGTGAATAGATAGAGTTTGACAAAAAACCATTATTAGCTGTTATTTATTATGCAAGTACTTATTACCTAACCCCTTGCTTTGATATAAAACACGAATAAGTGTCTAAAGAAAAAACTAAACTTCGAAATAGTCTGTTTAGACACTGAACGAACAAGATAAAATACATTTAGTAGCGACACAAAAGTGTAAAACTAAGCCAAATTCTATGTTGTATAACAATTGAATTGAGTTTACTTTAAAACCGCGAACGTGATATTAATTAAATACTTTACAAAACTTGTAAACAATACTCTTATTCATATTGCGTTTCTTGTTGATACCACTGAAAATAACGTCATATTATGTTCATTTTGTTTTACTGAATACACAAAGATATTTTTTCCTGGTTGTAAATCTATCACCTAAAGAACAACCAAAAATAAAATATACTAAACAATACGGTAATTTAATCCGATCCTCAAAATAATCTGCTTTTCACCAAATTAAAACGATTCATTACAAAATTCTCATCAGAAATTTACTTACAATTTTGAATCAAATCTCAAAATAGAAGAAAATTTATTTCCTCCGTACTGTACCTGTAACAATAGACATTAAACTGTATTATTCAACGGTATTCCTTGAAATTAATTTTAAAATAAATATCAACGGTTTATAATAAAGGAAATTCATTTCTGTAAATCGCTAGATGCTTTCGGGAACAAAACAAATTGTAATAGACCATCAATTACGAAGGCGAACATTTATCAAAAGTTATCTTCAAATATTTCATAAAGAAAAATTGCCTTTGAATTTGTCCTCCGATCCCTTTATGAGTAAAAGTATTCATGTAAATATTGCTCATAAGTCACCATAGTGACAGATAGTTCTTGGCACCTGCGCCTGTATTACATTAGCTTATAAAATACAGC
Source organism: Autographa gamma (assembly GCA_905146925.1). Lineage (NCBI taxonomy): Eukaryota > Metazoa > Arthropoda > Insecta > Lepidoptera > Noctuidae > Autographa > Autographa gamma. Next base: position 12,336,222 of record LR989853.1, on the reverse strand, counting down.
AATTTGTTTCGTTGCCAGTTACCAAAGCAATATTCAGGTATTACATTACTTATTCTACGTATGTGTTGTGTGTGTACTAAAAGCAAACAGAACCTTTACATAACTGATTTTAATGGAGTTCTATTTCATAATTATGGAATTTGATATTAGAGTGTTTGTATAAATAGTATTTGCGTAACATAAATAACCTGAAAATGTGCAGAATATCAATGTATAGTATTGTATAGCTAATAGTGAAACTGGAACACCTTGTTCAGAAAATTCGTGACAAAAATCGGAACATGAAAGGCACTCGTGGCCGCGACGTGACAACAGCGCGTTTTGACTTGGATGACGCGAATCGAGGGGCCTCGAGCGCTGGACCGCAAACGCTGACGCATTCACTTTGAAGCCAAACGAGTTGCCTCTTAAAAGATCCGCAAGTTTGACGTCACTGTCCAAGAGCCCTCGAACCGTCAGAACGAACGAACGAACGTGTCTCGTCAGTTTTTTGATACGCCCACTCATATCAAAGAGGTTATTGATCTAAGTGGATGTACGGAAAAAATGAGACGGTAATCGTGAAGGACAAGATGTTTTACCGATAAAAATAGAATTTCACGAAGTCTGGAATTTGATAGATGATGTCAACGAAGTGTGAACGAGATTGTATCTTAACATTTCACCTTATGTGGGATGTTTTTTAGATGTTATTTGTATGGTCGGATTATTCATGCGCAATAATCGAAACATGTCTAGGTCATATTTTAGTAGTGCTTACTTAAAGATATTGTCATGATTTTCAAAATATAATAAAATTATTTTGAGATTCTCAGACTGTAAGTACAAAATTTCCCTTCAACCCTCAAAATTAAATTAAAATCCTAATTTTAACCAACTAACAGTAGCAGAATCATTTAAATAATCCTTACTAAATACATATTGTAACATTTAAAGTAAATTCTTCAAAGAATATAACAATGATTGACGTAAATATTCTTGTAGTTCTCAAAGTTTAATTTCCAGCTTTCATTACGTGCTAAGTAAAAAGTTTCTGTGTCTCCATAATTATGTTCAGGCAGATTAGAATTGGAGATTGGGGTAGAAGCCGAAGTAATTTGTTTTGTTTTATTACTCAGTTATTTGTAACAATTCGCCTGTCATTTTAGCAACAGCTTCTACTGATTAAAAGTTTTCTCCTTGTCTAATTTAAATTTGTTTTCGAAATATGTAAATGGAATTTTGAGTTAGTTTCCATAATTTAATGGAAAGGTGAAGATTTATATTTATGTCTTCTTTCATTTGAGAGCTCAGCTCTTGTCGTATTTTTGTGTTCCAATTAAATTTGATGAAAAAGGTTTTTCTTGTTATTTGTGTTAATGCTTCAACAGAGTATTTTCGTAATTTTCGTACCTACAAAATCGGATCGACGAGTTTATAGTTTTTGTCTTTAAATAATAATTGCCATAGGAATAAAAATGTCTATCTTCTTAATTCATACATTATTATCATTCCAATACATTCCAACAGTTCTGGTCTCTACACCCAGTATCTCTCTTACCTGGTAAAGTTTTCACCTATACGTCGCTGCTAGCAGGTTCCAACTCGGTACACATATTGGTGTAACCAATTCAAAGTTCTGAATTCGATCACTGAGCTCCAATTTTGGCCAACACCTTATGTATTGCCGTTTGGTTAACATGCTTTAGTTATGTTCAGTAACTTCTAACGTACATTAATAATAACTGATAGCCATAAACAAGTTGGTCGTATAGTAATCATGAGATTTTTTAAAAATAATATATTTAAAATGTTTTTTTTTTAAATAAACACCATTCATAAAATTAAAAATAAATCTTTTTACGTACTTACAGGTCGATAACCGGTGGTTTATTTCCATACATTTACTCCATCATAGCCTATGTAATTACACGAACATCAAAGGTGAACAATCTTCTTTTAGAATTTGCAAAGAAATATTAATGTCTTTGCAGATTTATTCTCTAACATATTTTAGTAATTATACATCAAAACCGTCACAAATTCAAAGAGCTTTTCATATAAACAACACTAAATTCTTGCATCTATCCTCATTAAAACGAAATCGCAATAAAACCAAGAAAGGACACTGACAGACAACCGGTGGATACTTGCTTACATCATAAATAACATTTATATGCAGCTACAGCAGTCCTTAACGTAAAGGAATAGGGTTTACTTTTGAGTGGATGTGGTGTAGTCTTAAGTTTGTATGGCAACAAAGTTAAGAGATGTCAAAGGAGTGACATGAAAGCGACGAAAGACGAAGTTACATCAAAGTATGCTTGTATTTCGTACGGTTATGATTCATGCGTAAGAATGTTAGAAAATGTTTGCGAGAATCGATCTTGTATAAATGTATTATCGTCGTGTTTGTATTCTTTGTAGAAGTTGTCGCGACGTCTGTATTTACCAGACATACGTGTTCTGATACTATTCATTTTTAATAATAATGTAAATACTGTACTTCTTCGAATTTCTTCATAAACTAGATCTGAAGAGTTATCGCCTTTATATAGATATAAATGGTGTTTGATAGCCATAAAACTGCCTTTTACTACTTAATATAAAAAAGGTAATCACAGTTATTCAAAAACCACTCACCCATATAAAATTATAACTTCACCAGCGTTATTCACCGAACAATTGTTGCACCAGAACAGAACCAGAGCAAATAAAAACTTCAGCTAACAAAGTTAGGACTACAAACACGGGATTAACAGGGCTTTAACTCAAACATGAAACCGCTCTCCATTTAAAACATCTTGTCCAAAACCAGGTGTGTCCAACAAAATAAATACTAAACGCATACAAAAAACAAACGAACCTGCAAACGGAAAATAACACGTATTCCCTACAATTTAAAATCCAATTTCCATTGTCGAAACCTACTCTGTTAATTTTAACTTTTTCATAGAAATAGTGCAATGCAATTTTCCTTTAGACAATAGACGGAATTAACTCTCCCGTGATATCAGCGTTTTACACTTTCAAAAAGGTTTTATTTAGTGCAAATTGTTTGGTTTTTGAGGTGTAATATTAAAATGGAGGTTTTAACAAAGGAATAAACGGTTTTAAAGGCGCTGAATGGATTTAGAATGGAAATAAGCACTTAAGTTTTGCATAGTAACAATTGTGTAGGCGGAAGTTGGAAGCATTCAGAAGTAACACCATTAAAGAAAATTCAGACGATTCTGAGGATTATGAGGAACAGAAAATAGGTTTGTATTGCCTATTATGTTCCTAGCTTAAGAATAAACTGAAAGGGAACTTCATTAATAAAATAAATAACAAAACATAATACTCTTTTTCAAGAGTATTATGTTTTGTTATTTATTTTAATTAAATTTATGTTAAAGTTAAAGTAAATTATAAAATTAAACGTTTGTGGATTATCTCAAAAGAAATATGAAAATCACATTGTTGATTTTAGGGTAAATTTGCAATATAAACTTTTAGACAGACCCTTCGCACATTGCGTTTACAGAAAGCATAATTAAAAATAATACTTATTTTAGTCTGCCATAGCTAAAGGAACTTAGAACTTATTATTGAACTGGCAAAATTTAACATAGTATGTAGGTCTGTACTAGCTTTAGCTATTTCATTGTCCCCAACTGAAACTAAGGTTTTGCAATTATATCCTTTAGTTTCTGAGCTCAAGTCTCACGTAGTAATGGAAAAGCTACTTAGTGGATTCAATTACAAACAGAGAATCCTGTTTAAACATTCTTCCTCTAGCAAGGAATTTCTAAAATTAGTTTTTTTACCAAAAATTTAATTTCAAAATATGGAAACCTAGCTGTGCACCGCGGTTTCTCTCGCTCTTAGCTTTTTTTTTCAGGCAAGTGATGTTATTTTAAGAATTAGGTGTCAAATGCAAAACGATTTTTTTCATCCGATTGGCGGTCGCAGAGAACAGCTCAAACAAAAAAAAATCTAGCAAGTTATGTAAGCATAGATAATTAGTGTAGATGTATAAATACAGTTTTTGTTTACATAATGTACCTATGATTTTTTATTTATTCGAAACAGATAACATCATTACAGATCCATAAAATCCAGTCCGATGCTATACATACATAATTATTTATAGAGTGCATATCAGAACACGTATCAGAGCTATTTCTCTACAACAATTTATCATACCCACACAATATATTTCCAATTAACGTGTAAACGACGTTCCACAGCCGTAAAATCGCAGCAACCCCTTGACAGGCAAATGACAGGGAAATGCGAAACATATCACCAACGTTATCAACGTAACGTGTCTCCATTTATCACCGCACTGAAGTATTGCGTATTGCTCGTAATATCTGGCTGGTTCAAGATGTAAGAAATCAAATACATTTATGAATTGTTAAGTCTACCAAAGCAGCTTCTTGAAGGTCCAAATTCTTAGAGCAAGATCGTGGAATGGAAGTGTTTGTCCAGCAAAGAGCCTTCAACGAATTACCCGTATTTTAAAGTGACAGAATGTTTTTTTTTTAGGTGTTCCTACTGTGGTGAAAAACACCGTAACAAACCAAGGCAGAACGAGATAAAGAAAAAAATCTGAATTAAAATATGAAGGTAGATCGAGCAACGTCTACTGTCAAACCGAACCCTTCTACCCGTCTGCCCGTGACCATGATACCTGCAAAAGTATCGAAACGTCGGGACTTAAAACCAAAATAAACCGCGACAAAATCCGTCAAATAGTAGTTTTAAAAAAAAATATGAATTTTCTTGACGGCACAAATATAAAAAAAGCACTCCACATAAAGGCATTATCCAAGATAAGGTAAAATTTTAAGCAAAGGAGTCTTGCATAACAGAAATTCCTGATGCAGTATACGGAATGTGTGTATAGAAGGGTGTACAAAATATCCTAAAACAATATTTTTTTTTTTGTGCTACTACTTAGAACAGCTACGGAAATGACAATCATTATAGCCAAAGTACAACAAATTAATATTTAACCAAATTAATGTTTACCTTTTTTTGCAGTTCTGTATTTAATTTACTGTAAAATTATTGTTTGCCCTTCTTTAATTTGTTTATTGTATACCAAAACACACACTTAAAAAAATATTTAACAGGAAATATGATTTATTATTAATTATTTAAATTATTTATTTAATCCCATTCTCTCACAACTTGTACCACCATCTTGTAACAGTCGTGGAGTGCGTATGTAATGTTTCGTAGCCGTGCATTATATTGTACGTAATATATCAAGCTTGAACAAGTACTTTTCGCCATGTTGAAATTCATAATGTATACAGCCAGTTGATATCATTATTTTGTATTTATTTTAAACAATGTGAAATATGCTGATAAGGACTTGTTATTCTGTAATATTTTAACTTTCAATTTTCTTTTGATATTTTGTCCCCAGGTTCGTGAAAAAAACCATACTATCTTAAGCGCTGTAATTGGTAATTAGTTTGGTAATTACTATTTCTCACAAACGTCTTGTTCAGTAGAATTAATAAGACATTAAATTGACCAACCTTTCAGAACGGTACGTCTTCATCGATTAAAAATAAAATATTATGTGTAGTATGGGTATTCGCAAAAGCATTATTGAAACATCATTTTTTCTCCTTTTTTAGAAAAAGGAGAAAAAATGATGTGTGCATTTGAACTTTCTCTTTTGTCTTAAATTGTGGTTAAAGTATTTTTCTATAATTTGTTGTGATAAAGGGTACATCAGATCAAATCAACGAGAGGTTATGAAAACACTTTTTTTGTACATTATGAAACAAAAACTATCATCAACATTTTTTCTTATAACTTAGACCAACAACCTTCGTGTTTCTAAGCCATGGAGAGCATGTAATGTATCCAGTACATAATATTGAGCGCAATACATCAGTAGAGGGAGCCACTCGGCTTCTTTCCACTTGACCTTGTTTGAGTATTCCCTCTGTATTTCTAAACACTTCATTCTTAAGAATAATAGTTTTAGGTTTGCTAGTCACGGGTACAAATTTTGTTGGCAAGTGTCTTAGTCATTGAGTCTTTATTGATTTTAGCCTTCGACGGAAAAAGTTTCTTTCAGTATTATGTGTCCGTCTGTAAAATTTAAGTTCTTTAATGAATGAACCGATTATGATGCGGTTTTGCTTTTAAAGCTAACGTTATCTAGATAGATGTTAGGTAGATGCGATGCGATGAAAGCTATTAAAATCTGATAAGAAACGTATTCATGAGCCATTTGCTAAAATTTGTAGAAGGAGGTGGTTTCTTACATTTAAAATATGTAGTTAAATTAGCTTGTCAAGTATGATGTTCATTCAATATTTTATATTATGTAGAATGTTAACAAAATCAAGTAAGCATTTAAAAGTTTGTTAGTAAATAAGACTGTGCCATCTATCCAGCTATCTTACTGTACCAAAAGTAAAATATGTTTATTAAGGCAAAAACAGTAGCAAACATGAAGCAAGTTACTACCGAAATAAAATAGACCAAATTTATGTAAAAAAATTACAAAAAGACCGCAAGATTAAACGAATGACATATAATAATATACGCAACACAAAATAGTAATATCGTAACTAAAAAGTTGTACAACCAATAAACGATCTTAGTTAATAAAAGCCAAATTACTTCGAATAAATAAAGTAAAACAAACAATTTAGGGATCACAGAACAAACTCCGAGACATATTCAAACAAGTAATTAGTAAAGTCACAATATTAAGTTTCAAATTACGCCGCGAAATAACAAAATGAAGAAATTAATTTTGTCCTGCGCAAACTTTGCCGAACAAACTCTGTATGTACCTAAGTATACTTATTTGCACAACGTAACCGAGACAATTTTCTTCAAATGATCATAGTGTATTGTTTTAGGTCTTAGAAATAAGATGGGGTCGTGGGAAAGTATTTACACTGGTGAGAAATTAAAAAGGGGTAAGTCTCCCCCGGGGACCCCTGAATAAGGTTTCGCTTTTATTTGTTTAGAAGCGTATTTTGGTAGCAATCAAAAACATTTACTCTTGATGTTAAAGAGAAATTCTTTTTCGTTGTAAATGGATTTATATTACAGGATTATTTTATGTCTGTAATATATGCTTGCCTACACTTACTTCTTTCAAATTCCTATTAATTTGAAGTTAATGTATTTACTACAATATTGTGCAAATCAAAACCATGCTATTTTTCAGATATTATTACTTCAAATGTAGAGGGGAACTTTTATCTGGAATCAGTTTCTCTTACTTCTTAGAATAATTGTTATTTTTTATTAAAAAATAAAGCTTAAATTATTATTATACAAAATAATTATTAATTCACGACTCCACACCTACATCTCCAAAACCTTTCAGAATCGTTGGCACGGAAAAAGAAAATGACAAATCACCGAAAAAAGTCCACCCATTATGGGAGCTATTCAGGACCCTTTCAAACAAAGACATCGGCTCCAATATAAATTATACTTGCAATAACAGTTAGGTAGTAACAATGATAAACACAAAGAATATTAGTGTGAATTTACATCGACCTTTTGTTCTCCGGGCAGCGATGCGCGTTTGTATGTGGGACACACGGCAAAAAAACATGAACAATCTTGAAATCGTATTTTTTTTACATTACTTTATGATAAATTGACGGGCCTGTTGGTCTAGCGGTTAGTGACCCTGACTGCTATACCAGAGGTTGTGGGTTCGATTCCCACTCAGGACAAATGTTTGTGTGATGAGCACGATCATTTGTTCTGGTCTGGGTGTAATTTATCTATAATATGTATGTATTTAGAAATATGTAAGTATGTTTATCAGTTGTCTGGTTACCATAACACAAGCTCTCTTAGAGCTTAGCTTGGGATCAGATTACCGTGTGTGAATTGTCCAGGAATATTATTATTATTATAAATAAGTTTTGAAAATTTATAGCCAAAAATGCGAAGTCTCATTTTATAGGCAATTTAGGTACTCGCTCACAAAAATTTTAGTTAAGTATAAAACTTTTGTGATTGATAATTCACTTGAGAACTAAAATCCATTTATTTAAATCATACCTAAATGTATGACAGAATACTGTCAAATTCGAAAAACTTATACATCTACAAGAGTCTTTAATCAAAATTATGTCTTCAACTTGAAAATGTTATCATGAAATTTAAAGTAGATAAGTACTAACAAACTCGATAACTAAGGATATTCATGAAAGTTACTTACGATACTTGATAGTTTCCGTCGTCATTTATTAGCGGCTGTAAGTGCGAACTAATATCGAAGTTACGAGCATCTATATTAAATCGCTGCAGCGCTGCAAAGCGGCCAGTGTATTGCCGTTCGTTAAGCGTAGATGCGCTTTATACGCTGCTGTGGCTAATGAAGTGTTCTGATATCGATGAGCTACTGTTCCTTTGTATTGATTATGGTACGAAATAATTGTGTTATTATCAATTTCATTACCAACGTTATTGCATGTTTACCTAGGCGATAATATTGATTTCAGGAAGGGATATGTGGGTGTTGCCATTTCTACACATTATGCAAAAATTATAGACAAAGCTAGTCATAACTTAGTTTTAATTGTAATTTAAGTCAGACTGCTTTTTAATTCATTACTTAAAAACTATTTACCTACTCCTCTTCAAACTATCGTGATAAAAAGAGATCCGTAACTACGTCAACGTAGTGGGATAGTATCAAGCAGTTTTTTTCCATTATTTTACAAAACATAATATTTTCGTGACCTTGAATATCAGCTGGCCATCCTACCAGCCTCTGTGTACGCCATAATAATGGAACACTCGCATAATAAATGGCGACACGTTCGTAAGGTAACATCGCTCTTTCATTTTTCTCACGGTCGATTAATCTTCTTGTGGGGATGGTACTGGTTATTCCAAGTATATCGACAAATGGCTGGGAATTTATTGCGAACGGTTCACTGCTTCCCGAAGTATGGTAAGTATTAAGAGTTACAGGTTGGTTAGTTTTATATTATTTGTCTTGACGAGGGTGGAATGGATGGGGATCCCCCCAAGCGCTTACGTCCACGTTCGTGATCCCTGGAAACGCCGTCCTCTGACACTTCGGTAACGCAGAAGCAGAGGACGCGCGGCTAAAGTGCGCTTGAACTTTTTGGAAAATCGAATCAAATTACGATGCGATCTCTAGATGTTGGAAAAGGTCCTTCTCAGGACCAGGGGGAGGGTCCCACCTCCCAGCCCGTTGAGCGGTTTGCTCCGGGTCTGGTAAGGGGGGGCACTCGCCCGGAGGAGTTTTGCGATACAAAAAGGTTGTCCGGCTCCCTTTTGGGTGAGCGTGACGCCTTGGAGGATCGCGGTGTTGAGGGTGAGGGTTTTACACCCGGTACAACCCTGGTTGGTGAAGGGCGGAGGACGTCGACTCGCCTCGCGCGTTCGGACGCCGAGGTGTTTAAGCGTCCTTCGAGTCGCAACTCTTGCTTCTCAATCTCGGGGAGCAAGTTTTTCAATCCGTCCCCAGGATGTTTGTCCTCGGACGAGGAGGGCACGCTTACCGACGCGTCGATAGCGAGCTCGGCGGGGGGCTTGTGCGAAACACGTAAACTCTTTACAAAAGAGTCGCGCAAGCGCTCCCGCAAATCAGCGGGTGTCGAGGGGTCCAGCTCGGACGCTCCCTCGGTTAAGAGCACCAAGTCGGCCTCTAGCAAACGTGGCCGCCCCCGGAAGCCACAATCATCAACGGACCACTATGTTGGTCTGGCAGAGGCTCAGCGAGAGGCCAATAGGCTGAAAAGAGAGGCGCTCGCTCAAGAGCTCGAGGTGAAGGTTGCGGCGCAGGAGCGCCAGGCTAACCTCGCCCGGGCCAAACATGGTTATGGCGCCTCTGTCTGGATAGACTATTCGGACAAGACGGTGGCTGAGCTGCAGTCCCTTCACGATGCTGACATGGGCAGCATCGTGGAAATAGCTAGGAAATCTAGCAATATGAAGGGGACCCTGCAAAAAGCCCTACGGGACCACGCGGAAAACGCTAAGAACATCTTGGCATCGATGGCAACGCGATCGGCCCCGGAGGAGGTGCAACGTCTCCAGGCAACAGTGAATCGCCTAGAGGAGGAGAAGCTGCAGCAGCACCGGCGCATTGAGGCCTTAGAGGCCAAAATCGCCGAGCTGGAAGGCGCTGTTACGCCCCAACATGTCGAAGTGGAAGCAATGGACGTGGCCTCTGCCATGACAATCACGGCAAGTCCCACAGCGTCTCTCCGCGGTGTAATAGAGGAAATGCTTCTCAAACACGCCGCGGAGACAAAGGTTTTTGTGCGATCATGTTTCGCAGGGATTGAGGACCGCCTCAATCCCCCCAAGGTTGTTCGTCCGCCTTTAGCAGGGGACAAACCAAAAACGATAGTGTCTGAGAAAGCGCCTCCTAAACCCGTAAAGGGAAAGGGTGTCGGCAAGAAGTCGGCCCCTAAGGGTACTGCGCCTTTGGCGGAATTCGAGGTCCCGATTTCTTATGCGTCGGTGGCCTCCACTGCTTCACACACCAAGAAGGTAAATCTTGGACCTTCGAAGGGAACATTAGTCTCCCAAAAAGGCACTCGCCAAAAAGCGATCGTTTCCAGCCCCCATGTGGCTGCAAATCCGGGACCATCAAGGCCCCGGGCGCCTGAAATTTCAGCTGCAGTAGACAGCATGCTTCCCGCAACAACAGCTGCTAACGAGTGGCAGGTTGTCGGCAGCAAAAAGAAGAAAGGCCAAAAGAAGAAAAAGGCGAAGGCACCCACTGCCTCAGACCCTTTGACTACTAAAACGGCAAAAAAAAGGAAAAGGAGGGAAAACAGCCAAGAAGGCCCCCAAAATGGTTCCCCCGAACTCCGCAGCAGTGGTATTAACCATCACACCAGAAGCTGCGGAGAAAGGCGTTTCTTACGAGCAGGTGTTGACCAAGGCCCGACAATCGGTTAACCCGAGGGAGATGGGCATTGAGGAGGTCAAGTGCCGGCAAACGCAGACCGGGGCTCGACTATTCGAGTTCTCGGGAGCGAGCCGTGACACCAATGCTGATCTCTTTGCAACCGCCCTGCGGGAAGCGGTTAGTGGATTGGCTATAGTGGGCAGGCCAACGAAGAGCACGTCCTTGGTGATTTCCGAGCTTGACGACTCGGTCACCAGGGACGAGGTGGTGGCGATAGTAGCGGCCGTAGGTGGTTGCACTCCTGAAGCCATCAAGGCTGGAAAAGTCCGGCCTGGCCGTCGGGGGATTGGCGAGATTCGCCTGTCGTGCCCAGTAGCGGCTGCGGAGGCCGTCCTCAAAAAAGGGTTGTCGATAGGGTTCAGCTCTGGCGTTGTCCGCGCGCTTGAGGACCAACCTATGCGCTGTTTCAAGTGTTTTTCACTTGGACACACCCGGGCCCGCTGCCCATCGCCAGAGGATCGTTCGGATCTTTGTCGCCGTTGCGGTAAAGCTGACCACAAGGCCGACGCCTGTAACAGCAAGCCACACTGCTCCGTATGCGCGGCAAGCAGCAAGGTGGCGAACCATACTATGGGGGGTGCCAAGTGCAAACCCCCCACAAAACGAGGCATAACACCCGCCCAGACAGGGCCTGTCAAAGCCACCACCGCTGAGCCGGTGGCAGGAGGTTCCCTACAAATGGAGGAGTAATGTCTAGACACACTCAGAAAATACTCCTCCAGGGAAACCTGAACCATTGCCGGGCGGCTCAAGACTTGGTGGCTCAGACCTTGGCCGAATGGGGTGCCGAAGCGGGGGTTGTCGCAGAACCTTATTTTGTTGCTCCTAATTGGCTCGGTGACTTAGATGGTTTGGTGGCCATAATTCCACGACCGTCAATGGACTCCCCTCCTATGACATTACTAGAGAGAGGTTCGGGCTTCGTTGCCGCCACCTGGGGGGAGAATGCGCTCCTAGGAGTGTATTTCTCGCCTAATCGCTCACTGGCGGAATTCGAGCAGTTCTTGGCTGCCCTTTCGGGAGCCTTATCGCGTTTGGCACCGAGGCAGGTGGTTGTCCTCGGAGACTTTAACGCAAAGTCGGTTTCCTGGGGCAATCCATCCAATGACGCGCGGGGCCGTGCTTTGGAGGCGTGGGCAGTTTCGGCTAACCTCACTCTCCTCAATAGAGGGACGACGCACACGTGTGTGCGGCTGCACGGGGGGTCTGTGGTTGACTTAACCTTCGCCTCTCCTACACTTGCTGCCACCGTGTCGTCATGGCAGGTCGAACTAATGGAGACTCTATCCGACCACCGCTACATCCGGATAGGTTTCTCCACCCAACGCCCACAGGGCGCGCAGGGGAGTTCGCCGTTTCCGAGGTGGGCCATTACCCACCTAGATCGACAAATGGTGAATGAGGTCACCTTAGTGCAGGACTGGTTTGGTCCACCAAACAGTCCTGATGTAGATGTAGCAGCTTCAGCAATGCGGGATTTGTTGACCGAGGTGTGTGATTCGTCTATGCCTCGGTCCCGCCGGCCTCCACCTAGGAAAGCGGTTTACTGGTGGTCTGCAGAGTTGGCCGATCTCCGACAGAGCTGCATGGCCGCCAGGAGAAAATATCAGCACCTTCGTCGACGCCGCCAAAACCGGGATCCTCAGGGAGAGGCCCGGTACCATCTGCAATGGCAGGAGACAAAGAAGGCGCTGAAGACCGCCATTGGGGCGGCTAAGGACGCAGCAAGGTCAGAAATGTTGGAAGGACTCAATGCCGACCCGTGGGGGAGACCGTACAAAATGGTGCGCGACAAATTGCGCCCCATTGGTCCCCCACTTACGGAGACCCTTCCAACAGATCTCTTGGACGGGGTTGTTCAGGCGTTGTTTCCGTGCGCCGCTGATATCACTCCGCCAAGGATGAATCCCCCGTACGGGATAGGTCCATCGGAGGACATTCCTCCGCTGTCCTCGGAAGAGTTTGCTGGCGCAGTGTCGTGCCTCAGCCGAAAAAAGACGGCCCCTGGCCCTGATGGGATACACGCTCGAGTTATGGCGATCGCCAGCTCCCATTTAGAGGAACGGTTTCGGGACCTTTTCGACCGATGTTTTTCTGTCGGGAGGTTCCCGAAGCCATGGAAGGAAGGTTTATTGGTCCTTCTTCGGAAGCATGGGCGCCCAGCCGACTCCCCGTCGGGATATAGGCCAATCGTTCTTTTGGACGAGGCGGGTAAGACCTTCGAGCGTATCATCGCGGCCCGCCTGAAAGATCATCTTGCCAGGATCGGCCCGGACCTGTCTAATGCCCAATTCGGGTTCCGAGAGGGTCGGTCCACTATAGATGCCATTCATGGTCTAAAACACCTGTGCGCGGAGGCGAAGGAGAGAGGACAGGGAGTGCTAGCGCTATCCTTTGATATCGCTAACGCCTTCAACTCCCTGCCTCACGCCGTCATTTTGGAGGCCCTGAAGTACCACAGGGTACCGCGATACCTGGCGGCGCTGCTGGCTGACTACCTACAGGACCGCGAAGTCCTGTTTAAAAGTAAAGACGGCAGTCTCAAGCGTCATCGAGTAGCCACGGGAGTTCCACAGGGGTCGGTCCTTGGGCCACTCCTGTGGAATATTGGTTACAACTGGGTTCTTCGGGGCGCCCTCCTCTCGGGCATGGATATCTTCTGCTATGCAGATGATACCCTTGTCACTGCCCGGGGGAAGACATATGGGGAAGCGGCGCGCCTAGCTTCTGTCGGCGGTACGTTGGTTGCCAACAGAATGGCTCGCCTGGGTCTAAGGGTGGCCTTGGAGAAGACAGAGGCCCTGTATTTCCCTGGGCCTCGTCAGCGGAAGCCCCCTGACGCGCACATTGTGGTGGCGGGCGTCAGGGTGAATGTTAAGGCCCAGATGAAGTACTTGGGCCTAATCCTGGACGCCAAGTGGGATTTCGGCCCCCACTTCCGTGATCTGGCAACACGGCTACTCAAAGCGGCTAACGCCTTCTCGTGGCTCCTTCCTAACTTGGGGGGACCACGGGTCAGCTGCCGTCGCCTCTACGCCGGGGTGTTGCGCTCTATGGCGCTCTACGGAGCCCCAATATGGGCAGACGCCCTCTACAGGAGAGAGAACGTGTCCCTCCTGCGAAGGCCCCAACGGGCAATTGCGCAACGCATTGCGAGGGCCTACTGTACGGTGGGACACGCAGCTGCTTGCGCCCTCGCCGGGACTCCCCCCTGGGAGCAAGACGCAAAGGTCCTGGCCGCCGTATATCATCAGACGGTGGCCCGGAAAGCGCTCGGGGAGCGCTTGTCTCCGGAAGAACGCGGTGCCGTGTGGCGCGAGGCATATGATGAAATGGTCCTCCGTTGGCGGTTAGGGCTCGCCAACGCCCGCTACGGACGCCGCGTTACTGAAGTTGTGGGTCCCCTCCTGGAGACATGGCTTGAGCGACGCCACGGGTTCCTCACGTTTCGTCTGGTGCAGGTGCTGTCTGGGCACGGGTGCTTCGGATCGTACCTGTACCGAATCGGGCGGGAGGAATCCCCTGCGTGCCACCATTGTGGCGCGGTGGAAGACACGGCGCAGCACACCCTCGAGGTCTGCACTGCCTTCGAGGTGGAGCGCCGTGTCCTAAGCGCAGTTATTGGTCCGGACCTTTCGTTCGCGAGTGTGGTCAATGCCATGCTCGCGGACAATCGCGTCTGGCGGGCAGTGTCTCATTTCTGCGAGATCGTCATTTCGCAGAAAGAGACCTCGGAGCGCGAGCGGGAGGCTGATCCTTCCGCTCCATTGCTCCGCCGACGGCGGGCGGGTAGGGCGCGGAGGAGATCCTCCGTAGCCAGACCTGCCCAGAGGGGGATGCAGAGGGCGGGGACGGGGGTCCCTCAGCCTTCATTGCACGCGTCTCCTTCCTTGCTGGGCGGGGGTGGTGTAGTGCCATGCACTGCCCCCGCTGTCCTCCCTCCTACATAGGACGGAGGTCATGTCGGGCCCGCCACTAAGCGGGCAGTCGCCGGGGGCGTTATGGTGTTAAGACTTCGGTTGGACGCGTAACGCCGCCACTAAGGCGAAGGATGGCACCAGGTGTTTTGCCGGAGTAGTCGGAGCCTTTCTCAAGGCTCTGGAAGCCCGGACTCTTGCATCCTCAACCCCCTGGGGATGCAAGGCTGGCTCATAAAAGAGTTTCACCTGACAAAAAAAAAAAAAAAAAAAAAAAAGGGTGGAATGGATGTTTTGGTTCAGGATTGTGTCTTCTTTTTCAGGATTTGTCAATGCACTGAAAAGCTCAGATATCTCTAATAAAAATGGTCAGATATTTTGAAGGAAGCTTTTTAAACAGTTTTACGTGACCATGATTATATAGTTACTCAAGTCTTTAAAGAAAATCACACTACAATCAACACTATAGTGTGTGACACTATTATTGATTACCCATTACGGGATGGCTAGTGTATTGCCAAAAACTGTTCGGAATCCTAAAATAGAAAGAGTTATCGGGTTTCACTTAGGGAATCTAGATCGCCAGTTGTTGATTTATGGAAATACTACGTACAGAGGTATAGGAAAATACCGTTCGAAACTTAACATTAGCAAAGCAAAATGTGCTATTTAAATAATTATTTTAAACAGACACAAAAGCAGAATAAAATTAGCTACTTGTTTACTTAATCAAATTTAAATAAAGGTCCTTTCTAAAAACATTTCAAAAGTACAAATGTAAAAGTAAGTTGTCGGCATTCAAAATAATTCTATAAAAGGTATGCATGGAATCTTTGCCAGTTTCAATATGTTCGCCAAACTTGTACGACCCGACGAAATTTTTCGTCAACACAAAAGCGGAAGACTCTTCGTACAATTTTAAAAGTTTTTTCTTCGTTTTTTTGTTCTTTGTTTTCAAATTCCAAAATTCTATTATCAAGTTTTTCTGTCAACTTGGGTCGCGGTGTTCTTTCTGAGTATTTATTAAACTTTATGATAATATGTTTTGCCAACCTGATTATGTAATAGCATTCGTTTACATTCTCATGAATAATGGCCAACTTTTTGTGTTTTTCAGGAGTTTTATGTTTAAACTTCGTATTACATTAAAAACATATTACTGATTGGATATAGTTGGATCCATCAGGTGCTGAGATAAAAATAGTTACATTTAAAAATAAATATAAATATGGAAACGAAACCATCAAACAAGGAATATTTAACAAAATATTTCCAACCCTATAGTTCCACTAACCACAAGATAAATAAAACTAAACTCAACGATCTTTCGAAACCCAAGATCAACTTGAAAAATAATTCACAAAAAATCGCAGAAACCCAAGGATACGTGAAAAAGAGATTACTAACGCCACATAGATTTATGTTAAAGCAAACAAAGACAATAATGTTCTGAGCTCCAAATCTTCGGATGGAATAACTGAAGTGGGGTTTCTTATACCTACATCAAAGTTCATACAAATAACGGGAAAGAAGAAACTAAAGAATTGTAAGGATCAAACATTTGGAGCATCTTTTTTTTAAGATTTTAATTTATTAGGTATCAATTCCTCTAATCCAATTCCATTAAGGATCCAATTTTATAAGTACCTCACTATACTGTATTATATAAGGTTATCTAGTCTGATAGCCTTTACATCTTACAATTTTTAGGTCAAGAGCTTACCTTTTTCTCTATCACCTAATTAAAATACACAATTTGTTAAATTTTATTTGAAACTATATTAGTTTATTTATGTGATACACAATTATCAATAACTACTTTAACCTCATACGTTTGGTTATTTAATATCTCTACATACATAATATAATCACCTCGGAGCTAGTCAAAGACCACTTCTGTCCACATTCATTATTCCCTTCATACATTCTGGTTGGTTATCGTCCTCTTGACCTGGTCTTTTTCATTCACTCTCTCGACATAGCCAAACCAAATCATCATACCTTTCTTAATTTTGGTGTCAATATCCATCATTTGACGTACTTCATCCACCTTACCATCCATTTCTGCTCTTACATTAAACGTAGTGAAGCAGTTCTCTCTAAATATCTCTTATGTACTTAAAGCTTTTATGTACTTCTTATGGACTTACATAATTTTTACGAGAAACCAAGACTTTACATACAAACAAATAAACAATATTCGTTCTCTTTTCTCGAGACATACTTTGACCTACATTATAAGAATCTTGGCCAGCGTTTGCCATTCCCGAGGGACGCGATGGAGCGGCATCGTTAATATTTATAAATTCTTGACACTCACGTGACCAGCTAGCTGCTGTTGTAGGTATTGACAAGATTTTACTAGAACACTCATATTACTTACAAGAAGTAGGAGTAATAAGGTTTGTTACTCTGAATTTGTAGTGGTAGTATTAGATAGAATTGGTATCTGTGTTTGATCGAAACATTTTGAAGCACTAATATTTTTTAGAGATTTGAAAACGCATGGATTGTAATGGTTCAAAGACGATTTACTAGGAATTATGGATCATAATCATAAAACATTTCAAAATCTGTTTCAGTGCTCAAAAAATCCAAATTCACGAGAACCGCTTAGAAAAACGTATGGCTGGTTAAACCTGACAACAAACGTTTTAACGTTTACGATCCCATAACGTTTCCTAGAAACTAAAAGTTACCTGGCTACAACAGAAAAACGATAGTCGTACCATTTTCCACCGATACGAATTCTCCCAAAAATATCACCGAGAATACCGCGCTACCTAAATAATGCCCCCATCGTACACGGTCCATAAATTCCACGCATTTCTATAAAACACTTACATACGTACATACATTATCCTTAGAAATACGGATTTTTATCTATATAAACCAAGCATGAGGATAAAGTTGGGTCGACACAAAAATGTATGTAAATGCTGCTCTAAGATATTTCGGAAACAAATCTTTGTACGCATCACTTGAAACGGTCTGGAGAATTTGCTTAATTATTGCCTTGTATTATTTGATATGCCCTGGATTTGCAAGACACATTTACATACTTCTCCTAGCTTAAATAGATCAGCTGCTCGTTGTAATATATGAATAAGTTGACGTTAATTTATTATACCCCAGTTTTTTTTTCTCTTTTTAGTTTTGTTTCTTTTTCTATGTCAGAAATTGCTCTAATCTTTTTATTGGATTTCGTAGTAGATGAGAGGTCAATCTTTATAAATAAACTTATAAAATTTAAACAGTCACTTATTAATTAATTTTAGTGCTATTCTTCTAAAATAACTTTAATCGTAGCACCATAATTTTAATTCAAAATCCGTGCCACTGTAGTGTTGTTTTCGCAAGTCTAAAACGTTACGTAACGACTTCTTAACTTCAATCTCTTTAAGGATTATCAAAAACAAATGTAATTTCGCGTAACTCAATTATCTTTGTAAAAAAACAAAGTTGTAAGGTCAAGGAGCGGGTAAGCCTCAGCTGCAAAATAACAGAGTTGTGTATTCCCGTGGGTGCTGTAACAGGGATGGACAGATCTACTCCCCTCGCATCAAACTGCGATCACTTATTTGTTTGGCAGTGTGATATAAAGTGCAAAGGTTGAATTTTATTAGGTGTTTAAAATATCAAGTGAAAAGAGGTGTGCGTATATTTAGAAAAATGATTGTATTTTATTGTTGTTGCTGCTGTTTTTTTTTAATAAGTGTCTAGCGAATCTTTGACGTATAAGTTCATAGGCGTTGATCTCGGACATATTACTAATTGCTTTAGTTTTATCTATTAGTTTCAAAAAAGCCATTCATAATTTGAGATTTGATTTCTAAGACATTCATAATTTGAGATTACGATCGTGTTAGCTGCAAAATACCCTATTAATATAAATATTTTAAGTAAACATCCATCTCTTAAAACCACCAGTAAATTAAACTAATCTTATCAGCATTATCTTGGTAGCATCACAAATAAAAGACCAAACTGTTCTGAAGCGAGTTTGAACGCAATTTACTAATTAAATAAATGCTCCACTTTAACTAGTTTGTTTAGAATGACGTGTGGGTGTTTGTGGGCGAGATAGTGAGGGGAAATTGAAGCGGAGGCTGAGTGCCGAACGACGAAAGACGAAAGACGTTTGAAAGATTGACGTTTGATGCGTTGTCGATTTCAATAAGGTTGTGGTGTCGGTGTAAACATGAAACTGCATGTGTAAAATTAGTTTTGTGTTTCTTAACGAAATTTATAAAATATTGTTATACTTTTAACAACATTTTTATTTAAACGTAGGACTGTCTTAGCTTTTATTTTTTTTTCTACTCGTATGTATCTGTAAGATCATGTGATGTATTATAATATATGATTAATGTTTTCGTTCAATTCACTATTATACACGTCCATTATATTTTTCTTGTTTCCATATAATTTTCATTACATTCAGCGGTCGCGAACACACGCTTCTTCCTACCAAATCTGTTATATCCGCAAATAATATACTCATATATTACAAATTAATATACATACTAAATACTCAATACTAATACCGATATGTGGAATCCAAACTCACATAGTTTACCCCATCACTAGTATCCAAAGATTCTCACGAATCTTGTAATTCACTACAATTCGGGGTTTAATCAAGATGTTTTAAACACTTGATATATTAAATGTTCTTAGTTACTTTCAAAGTAAATGTCGGTTGTTTGTTGGCTTTCTAATTGTTGTTTCTATGAACTTTGAACAAAGTTTTATTGAGAGTACATACGTTTTAGTTAAACAAGTTGCTTGAAGCAATAATTATTGTACTAGATAACGTAATTTAAATAGTTTTCATAATGGTTTTAGTTTAAATTCGATACATTTTATTTGTGCTAAACAAAAGTCATATTTTTTTAAAACATAATATGTATATATATATTTTTTTACCATGTAGCATAATATGTCTTGGTATATGTTACCTTGATGGTAACATTTACCAACACATATTATAAAATATTTTTTTCTCAAACAACAACAACAACTAAACCTTTACCTCTTTTCATCATCATTATCAAACTGATCAAAAACAATTAGTGGTTCTCAAAAAAATATATCTTAAGCCTTATTTTACACAAAAATGTCTAGATTAATTTTAATACGAAACCAGCAAATAACACCTAAAATAAAATTACATATGCAGAGCTCGTACTATGTTTATTGATTTTACACCAAGAGAGACTTAAGCAAAATACCGTGGCCCTAAATTATAATCCTTGAATCCCCATTCCCTAGAAAGCTTCGGCCGGCTTATAATAATAAGCCTATTTCAGCCCACTACGCTGACTACTTACATTCCCAAGGAATCTGGCATTAAACGGTTATTTTGTTTTGGTCTTTAACTAATATAAAAAAGTTTGGCACTGATGATGAGACATAATCTTTAAGTAATAACAACTGCTAATGAACACTTTTAAACTTTTTGGGACACATAATGCTTTTCGGGCAATATTTATCTCTTAACTCATAAACATAGTCTTGTCCATCACATTCCCACAAGTAAACAAGTTTTTACGTCTGAGGAAGAAAATATAAAATAGTGCACAAAAGATTTGGAAATAAAACAGGTTTCAATAAGAAAAACTATGGATAAGTTAGTAGTTAAAATTTTATAAAAACTTAATCCTAAATTAAATAATAAACAATCAAATTAGTTTTTCAAACTGCAAGAAAACTCATCCGAAGCAGGTCACTAGTCCAACTTGCAAATCGAAACTCCATAGCTCGATACCGTCAGTTTGTCGATCACTCGCGAACAGTGGTAGTGCAATAGTTTGCTAGCGTAAACATGTTCGCTCTGACGGGCGACACATCCCGCTGGTTATCAAATCACTTTCCAATTCCACGAACCTCACCATTTTATTTAACTCCAGCATTTCTCGATAACATGAAATTCTCGATATGAATATTACGATAACGTAACGAGCAACGTCTTCATGATTGCGTAATTCTCGTTTACAAAGTAAGACTATATTTAAGATGAGATGGGCTTATAATCCGTGAAATATTACGTACTTTAATTTGACTATAAATCACGGCGAAGATATTATCCTCGAACCCTTTCATCACAGGCCAGCTTAAAACCATATATCTCCAAATGGAAATTAAAATTGCCTAATCCTTCTCAATGTTAATCTCATTGCCATACAAATTACTTCGCACCCGACACATTATCCAAAGTTGGGGTCCAAAGTACCCCAATCACGCGTTATAGAGGTCCAGAAGATGTAGGGCCCAACTAATTCCGGATTTAATCATTATAATCGGTTGCGGTCACGCCAGCATTTGAATACTAGAGTGATTCTAACTTAGATTGCTGAAATGATGGATACGATTGTTCGGGTTGCTAGTGACGAATTGGTCTCCCATGTTACTATATACGTCGTGCATAATACACACACATACTTAAAACAGTAGCTAATTAAAAGCCTAACAACCGACTTTTCCGTTACTTAGACAATAGTGGTTGTATTACATTTCAGCCAATCACAAAAAAAGAGCAAAGCATGTATATGTATATCCAAGCAAAAACATAAGAACATAAAATCCTATAATACATAAGTGGAGATCATTTGTGATTATCATTGCTTTCACTCTTCTCAATCTTATCCATGTTTCGAAAATCCAAGTCATCACAAGTGTAACTTTGTGACCCACAAAAGTTGTGAACGATGAGGATACTTCAGTATTGGCGTGCTTGTCTTACAGCAGATTATATTGTTTTTGTTTCTAAGGTCAGGTTTATGCGTGATAAATAATACTTATGGATGTTATTTCTTGTGATTATTCGAGAATCTTCGTTTGTTGTTGGAACAAGTTGTGAGAAGCTTGCGAAATGGATCATTAATCCTCAAAGACGTCTAGTCACTCATTTCAAAAAACACCCTTAGCTTTCTGAAATAAAAACTACTAAGAGGAAAATTATGCTTTTGTTGAAACTTTCCTTTATACGTATAGAGTTTAGAAGCTTACTTTATTGAGCCTGTCAAATTTTAAGCTACCAGAAACAACATCACCTAAATCGTCTAAAAATATCTCTGTACCCGCAGAACTTATTCAGTCTACAGAATATAAATGGAAATCTGTTCAAGAGTATTTCTAATACTTCCATTGTTACATAAAGGACGCTACAGATCCGTGACACTTGCGTCGCAGCCTGAATTCAATTTAATAGTGTTAACGCTTCTGAAACTACTTACAGCGACAACTCGTAAGCCCATCCTTCACATTTCGCAATTACAGTTCTCTAACTCTGAAACTTTTATTAGAATTAATGTCGGGAGTATGAGAAATTTTAGCACCGCTCCAAAGTAATAGAGAAATCGTATTGGGTTTTAAAACTGTCACAACTTTAAAATATAGTGCCAATAAGGTGCCTCATCATTTTGGAGACCAACGCAAATGGTGTGACTTGGGCGACCTTTGCTTGACTTCTGAAACTTGTTTGGGGTGTGCAATAAGGTTTTATGCTTCTATTTGTTCGTCTTTAGCAAAGGGTCCGCCATCTTACTTAACAGTTATTTTGTTTAGATGTATATTTACTGTGCATTCTCATCATCAAATATCAAAAGGTAAAAAATATTTGAGGTTATAATTTTTGAGATCGAGAAACCCAGTATACTGGTTCAATTTGGCAATATAAGCAGAGAAGATTTATAAAGGGATTGTGTTCCAGATAATATCACTATAGGCAATAAATTCCGGGGTTAGTATAGCAACATAGCGTGTAACCTAAACTGTACAAACAAGCCGCTGTGATAAAATATTGCAAGGCTAAAACGCTACGAACAATATTGACTGTTATTGAGTAAGTAACTTGAACATGATCAAAAAGATTTTGGTATTTCCGTTGTGTTTTACTATGATTGTGATGTCGTGTCTTCAATTGCAGATTTTATGATACATAAGAATCAACAACCGTTTAAGTCTTTAACTTTTTTTCAAAATAAAGTAAGCTTTTGTATAACAGT
Organism: Autographa gamma; assembly: GCA_905146925.1. Taxonomy (NCBI): domain Eukaryota; kingdom Metazoa; phylum Arthropoda; class Insecta; order Lepidoptera; family Noctuidae; genus Autographa; species Autographa gamma. The sequence goes on along the minus strand of LR989853.1, from coordinate 12,313,369 downwards.
GTGAAAAAAATGGAAGAACAAGGATTTACTATCAGAATCTCTATTGTTTTTTTTTGTATGATTTATGTATGACAGCCGTAAGAGACCTTTTTATTTATTGCAAGCAAAGCAATGTGATGGATAATAATACTTTTCGGCTCGCCATGAGTTTACGTTTAGGTATACCCTGTGTCGCATGTCATCGTTGTCAATGCGGTGAGACAGTCGACAACCTCGGTCACCATGGCCTGTCCTGCAGCAAGAGCGCAGGGCGTATATCTCGCCACTCAAATTTGAATGACATAATTCGTCGTGCTCTTGTCGCCGCCGGAGTACCAGCTGTTTTGGAACCCAATGGTTTGGTGCGCGGCGATGGCAAGAGACCTGACGGTATGTCTTTGCTACCTTGGAAATTGGGTCGGCCTTTGGTGTGGGACGCAACGTGCGTCGACACCCTTGCGCCGTCCCACGTTCTAAGTTCAGCAGCCTCTCCTGGCGCTGCTGCTGGAGCTGCGGAGACCCTTAAGCGGCGGAAGTATAATAACATTGTGGGTGATTATATTTTCGAGCCGTTTGGGGTTGAAACGCTCGGGTCATGGGGTCCGAGCGCACGAAATCTTTTCAAAGAACTTTCCAAACGTTTGGTAGAATCTACTCGTGATCAGAGGGCTGGTTTGTTCCTTGCACAGAGAATCGGCATAGCCATTCAACGTGGCAATGCAGCCAGCCTTCTGGGCACGTTCCCCGCCATTGACAAGGATGACGATGAGTTCTTTGACGCCATTTAGTTTTTATTTATGTAAGTTTTAATTTTAGTATAGTTAGAGTTTGTTCTTATATTAGATTTAATTGTGTATTAATAAATATAATGTGATAGAAAAATAAATTGGTGTAGGTCACGGATTTAATAACCTTACCTATTACCAAGACTCAACTATGTGTGCAATCTGGATAAAACAAAACATAACCACGTAATAAATTACATAACAATTTCAACGTAATTTAGTTTTCAACGCGCGACTTCATATCCTGTCTTCATTAATCTACGTTATCTGTAGCGCCCAAGTTTGTGTGACCTACAAAACTTGGTGTTTGCTGAGCACCGAAATGTTTCAGTGCCTGTCCTGTGTCAGATTATTTTTGTTTTTGTTTAAGAAAGGTTAGTTGTGTTTGTAAGTGTATTTTGTTGTTGTGTTAGGAATTAAGTTTTGTACTATATAAATTAGTTTATTAATAATGTACTCGGAAGTATGTAAAATTTTCATTGGTGAATGAGGATGTTTAGGAAAGATTTTCATCAATTGTGGAAAGTGGTTTCAAGATCTTGTTACAAGGAGGTCATTATCGCTACAATAATGTGGTAAAATCATTAATTAATGAGGCGCAAGAAAAAATAATCGAAATAAGATTCATCATTTTACGTGCCAGAACACATCAAACCATACTTTTAAAATACCGACAAAAGTACAACTCAAATGTAAAATTTTCAAACAAAGTAGTACGAACTCAATGTTGCGCCATAATTGAATGGTACGTGCACCAGAATAACACATTTAGCATTTTACTAAACATCGCAAAATACTTTAGTCGTAAACGAGAACAGGATACTCAACTTTACGACAGTAGTGTCTGCTGTTTTACCGACAGAAAAATACGTTTTCTGTCGGTAAAACAGAAAATTTTAAAAGTGGAAATGTCTCGACAGCTGCACGGTGTTAAATGTTCTACGGATATAAAGATGATAGATGTGGCTAGTTCAAGCATGATACTATTATTTTGCATTGCTTATTTTAAGATTTCTATGTATATTTTATAAAAGCTCTATCCGCTTTTTATGAGGATGAAAAAAAAAATAACGCGTGAGTGTTTTGAGACTCTCTTGTTATTAATCAGACATAGGTAATATGTTGATCCAAGATAGGCTGTGCCATGTCATATATTTTTTTATTAACTTCATGGATGTTTTTTAAGCATTATAATCGAACTATGAAACCTGTCCAGCTTCAAGGTACTAAAGCCAATAATGTAATCTGTCCTTTTCATATATTTTATTTTTTTATTTTATACTTTGAACCCTTATGATATTTTCAGGATTTCATCTTGTTTTCATCGTTATAAAAACTTTATTCTCTTTTAATATTGTGAAGATCTTAAAATCCCTCTAAATGTTACTTCCTCCGGTCGCATCCAGCAGAATTCCAACTACTAATTCCTTAAAACACATGAAACTATTTTTACTCCCCTACACGTACAAATTTAGTCCCTCTTAGTAGCTGTGGGGTACTAATTGACGCTTTAAATCTGTCCTCGCCCTTTAGCACTTGCCGTACGTTTATGATTTTATACGTAACTTAATGTTTACCCCCTACTTTACTTGTGGAGAGATGAATGAACTCTGGTTTAATAACATCTTGTTTTAGGTTAGCTTGTTTAATTGGTGGGTATGTCTAATAATATACTCATAAATACCATCTCTAACTGAGTAACAGAGACTTACAGAGACAACAGTTTTATGTGTCAATGAAGCAATGCTAGTGAGTGCTTTCAGTTTCATTTGGCCGCAAGTTAATTTTTGCAGAATGTTTAGAAGCACATGAGATTGAAAATGCAAAAAAATACACTGCAAAAACCTAGTTAGTACGGTGTATTCAATGTCAAAAAATGTTTGAAAAGAAATCGTACCACTTTGAAATAGAGATTTGCGTACAAAATGCAAGTCCAAATAATTGACAGTATTTTTTGTCATTGACATTTCTTCTACACTCAAACACACACACAAAGTTAAACCCATATTGATAGTACAAGGTACAAGTGTGAAACTTTTCAAATTTTAGTCTGTGGTATTTATATTTTCGGTGAAAAATTCTTTACTTTTTCATATTTGGCCTGCATTTGCGTGATTAAACGGACACAGGTGGACCCATGTTTGCTCTTAAATAAAAATGTTGAAAATTGTTTGTAACTATGAAAAATTTTACGGGGATAAAAGCGGGGAGATAGTTTGGTTGGAGCTAGTTTAAAAATTAAATATCCGTGAAATGGGAGGTTGTAGATAACGGTACTTACATACATTGCTCCTGGCCAGAGATGCTCACATGTTTATCGTAGATTATATAATTATCATGGGTGGTACCATTCGAAGGACTTGGGAGAAGCCTGGGGTACAGAGTCCCGGGCCTAGCAGTGGAATAGAACAGTCGAAATAAATAAATATTTATTTATTTCACACCAGACTGGTTACTGAGATATCTGATTCGACTGCCACAATTGACTACCGAATGGGCACTAATGGACAAATTATCCGAAAAATGGTACATGAAATGAATATACCTGAATTTAGAATCAAATATCCAGGAAAACAAAATAATCTTAATTTATTATTTGCCCAACTTTTCCTTACAAACCGAAAGTCAATTTAGCAATTTATTGACAGTTATAATAAACAACAATGATTTACAAAACTAAAACTGTTTTGTAAACAGTCTTACAGTTTAAAGTAAACAAACAAAAGTTTCTTCAGTTCATAACGGTAATTTACTTAACCCTCTGCTGCGGTTAATTATGGTTTTCTTAGTTATTACGAGTTTTACGACTCAGTTTCCTGTTTGGACTGGGGCCTAACCTGCCTGATATTAATGATTTCAATTACAATTTTAATGTTCGCATTTTGTATATTTTATTTTTATGGTCTTTTTCGAGATATGTTCTAAGTAGGTTATAGTAAATTGTACGTATATTTTGCGTAGTAGGTTCGTGTCGTAGTAGGTTTAGGGAATTTATCGTGAATCTTTAAGACTTTGAAATAATGACTAATTTAATATTATTTTACTGATACTGTTTTAACAAGTCAGTAAATTCAAATTCAAATATTCTTATTCAATATAGGCTACGCAGTAGCACTTATCGAACGTCAAACACAATACAAAAAGATAGACAGCACCCTAAGGGTCGGTTCATATCCGGCAGAAACGCACCATGCACCTGTTCTTTTATAAATCGCTTTTCACTAACTAAATAGATACATAATATTGTTAGACGGTGATAATTGTAGTGTGCCAACATTAACAACCATTAAACTTTTAATTAGTTGTTCCCATTTATAACAACATATAAATGGTCTATAGTTATACTTAATACTGTCAATAAAATAAATTACTTTCTCACTGGGAAAGGTGTAAGTGATCTTAGCTAATATTATTTTAGTATAACTAATCTTCTTTCAATATCTAAAGGTAGAAGCTCAATAATCTGAGCCTAAATTAATAATATTGGTTCCAAAATTATGAAGGAAAAATAAGGAAACATACTTCAAAAAGAAGTTAATGGAAATGTATAAGGTAGAAATGAAACTTAAATATTTCGTTTAATAAGCAATTACCTAATCTGAATTCGTCGTTATTAATTACCTACAAAAAAAATATTTTACTCCGAAATCAAAGCAAAAACTACATCAAATCGTTTATTGCAATCCATATTATAGACTTACAAGTGGTAAAAAATGAAAACCCTGCCATGCACAGAAAAGTAAACAGTAAACAAAACAAGTAATCCAACATAATCTATCAACAAAAAATACGAGTTAAAAAACATGACTGATAAATGTTAACTCCAATGCCAAAAAAGCTTTATTCATACATCGTCAATTTCTACGCCAGTTCAAGTCCTAGCTATCGTACTTTCCTCTTTCACATTACTAACTAGCAAAACGCCAAACAAAGCCAATACGTCGGAACCGAACGGTTACGAACTCGATATTGTAAACTCGTCTAATTTGAGTGAACACTTTTGCTTACTAGAGATATCGCCGCGGGCGGTACACGCCACGGTGTAGGTAGATCAGTAGGTTGATTGATTCATTTGTGAGCTGCCTAACTGATTTTGTTAGTCTGTGGCGATAAAAAATTGAGGCCTTCTGATAGATTTATACCATACTGATAAAAGTAAATTTATTTTATCTTTTTGTAGAAAATATTAATTTACTCTGAGTAGTAGGTGTAGTAAAAAGTATCGTTATTCGTTTAGTATTAAGTCAAAATTTTCATTGTTTACCGAAATTGCCTTAGTGATATAATTTATTTGTATTGGCCTTGCTTTGTATGCGCTGGTCCAAATAACTAACTTAACTGTACAGTGTACTGTGCATGCATATAATACAATAATATTTTACGAGCAATATGTGCTTGTGTACCAAGTTCCGAGGTTTACGTAAAGCTGAGCGTCCAAAGCAAAATTATCCTTAACAACATTCTATGCATCGTAGACGGTTTTGCCAGAATATGGATTTACTTTTCACTACAAAGCATCCTTTGTTCAGACTTAACCTTCGGCTCTGCTTTTCAGCGCGTAGTGTATGGCGTATACAGATTTAGAGTCGGTATCGTTTGACGCTGTAATTACCCCGTAAATCCTCGGACAAAATTAACTCGCGCCTCTGAGCGTGTTATGAAAATGCATCGTCCACTGATTCATATAAAACTTCGTGAGATATTTGATGGGCGAGTTTTTTTGGCACGATTTGTACTGAACTCTGTCTTTTTTGGACATTTAGTATTTCATGTGTTAAAATAACGTTTCGCATCGCTTTAAAATATTGCGATTAATTTTTGTGCTGTAAAATTTTGAATTATGTGACAGTCACGCAAATTGCTAACAGGGGACTATATTTTTAGCTTTGGACTCGGAATAAAATGAAACGTTTATCAGGAATACCGTCATCAAATTGTCAACTTTTAATAAGTGTTATTAAAAGAAATTAAGTCACTTATTACCTGTTTGGTCTTTTCCCAAACTATTTTGAGCTCTAAGTAATGGTACCTAGAACTTAAAATTAAATAAGAATAACTTTCACAAACTCATCTTACAGTACTTATTTGTACAGAAAATAAAGAACATTCTACAACATATTTCTCTATTACCAACAAGGCCAAATAAAATGCTTACTATCAAACATATTTCGTAATAAATCAAAAGATTTTTTTATCCTTGTCTAGTTACTGAGGAAAATGTTAACACGATACAAATTGGAACAAAATGAAAGCTATTTTCCATCGTTACAAATGTTTAGATTAAATATAAAGGGTAGCTTATTACTAAGTAGGGTTTTCATATAAATTGTTGTAAGCTTCGTACAATTTTGGGTTATATAAGAATAAAATTGTGTGTAAAATTCTGTGGTTTAGGTTAGCAACATACTTTTATGATGTTGGAGAAATAATTAAGACTACTATTTATAAAGCAATTTTGTAGTATAATTTTGTCTTCTAAAAGCCTGTAACTTTTTTTTTCGTCACGATTAGTTTGGATATAAGTAGAAATATGCACTTTACGAATATTAACTTTCTAAGCATCATAATTTCTGTTGATACAGCAAACTTTGTTAAACAACGTTTAACTCCAAAACCATTCGAACACTTTGGTATTACGTGCTTGATAAGAAACTGCTTACGAACGCTTAACATTACGAGAACGACACCTTTACGGCACCTTAATATCTGCTCCAACACACAAGCTAAAGTAACTAAGTACGGACGTAAAATTACTTCTAGGTGGTCTATTTATCTAAGAATTCTCACAGTCACGAACTGAGAAAATTAAACGTCCTAACAAAGGAACGGTACTCAAACACTCTCTATTAGATTAGTGACGCCTAAAGATCCCTTGCATAAAATTAACACCATCAATGAATGTAGATCACCAGATAACACGACAAATATTAATTTAACAATCATCACGGCGCCCGAATTAACATTTTAAATACATTTACAACGGGGTCGGGGGCATGCCAATACCAACCAAACCCGAAAGTTAGTCCCTATCGATTAAACACCACATCTGTTCGCAGAGCACCCAATAAATATGTAAATTTGCTTTGGATTAACCCCGATTGAGGAAAGAAGCCGCGTGTAAATATCTATAGACCTCGAGTAATCATTTTCGAACGTTATTAAATTCGATTTTATTATATTATTTTATTGCTAATTTTTTTGGCGGCCCTAAAATGTAAATTGTGTATTTATATTCGTACCTCGCACGGAATATTGAGGAAATTATTTAAATATAAGAAAAAATGAATTGGTTGTTTCAATTTATGTAAATCGGGAATAATTTTAAAGTACATTTTTGGGTTGTAACGGTGTTATAAAGGTAGCTATTGGAATCGAATTACATTTGGAATTACTGAAGGTATTCATATTTTGATTAAATTTACTTTATTAGTGCGTAACGACGTCCTAACTGACTTTACATAGTAACTGTTTCGTGGAGGTCTTACGTAAATTTCTTAGGATGAGCAACATATTACATAGTTTGGGAGATTCTGGGTAGTAACATTAAGGAATTATGACCGGAACATATCAATAAGCTCTCCCTGTTTCATAAGACAAAACCACCAACGACGTTACGTATTCCCATAAAGGGTTTACAGACAACACGCCCCTGGAAATAGACTTCATAATTTATGTAATATTTACTAGCTAAAGCTGTACAGAGACCTATTGGGAAAGGTATAAAAAAAGTCTGTAACTTTACCTAAGTGGGATAAAAAGCTACGTCACAACATATTGCTATGAGTATGTCGTAGCATTATGTTATGATTATCTATGACAATATTCATTTATGTGTTATTCCGATGTATTAGCTACATTATTGTAAAGTTTCATTAAAATCCATTCAGAAGTTTTTGCGTGAATGAGTAACAAACCTCCATACATGCAAAAGACCTTCCGCATTTATAATATTAGTAAAGATTCTAGATATACTCTGTGTATGTGGCAATTTTGATCTAAATTGTTTCAATAGTTTACGAGTAATCACATAACAAATATTCAATATCTTTTATGATTTTTTCAAAATATCTGTAACTCTGTATAGTAGTATTTTGGTGGACACCATTAACCAGTTTACAAAACATTTACACTAGACCAATAACCAAAACCAAATTTGCTTGAAGAGACAAACCACACAGATATGCTTTTAATTCCACCATGTAGGAAAGAATTCCGTGGTCATAAGATTTATGCGCTCAAAGGATTTATGTGCGGCAACAGTCGGTGCCTATGGGCCAACCATGGCATTATGGTAGGCATTTACTCCGGGCAAGTCCATTGTTTTTATTATAGTATTTCATATGTTGGTAACGACTTTCGGATGATAAAAGATCTTCCTGGTTTTTGTAGCCTTGTTTTGGGATCCTTATACTGCTTGCTTTTTTTTAATTCATATCGACTAATATTTGGTTAAGTAAGAGAAGTGTTAGAGGACCGGGAGCATTCTGTTATCTAACTTCCGCTTAAAAAAAAATGTTGCCTCATTATATTTCCATTCCTATTTTGCACTGAGTCGTTCTATTGTGATAAAACAACGCAAGTACCAATCATAACCTCAACTATTTTCTACGCAAATTTTTCTAACCCGATGAGATCTAGCAATATACTTCTCAAACAATAGCCCAGCAAGCATTAAGATATTTAAACCCACAGCTCTGACCTTTTATATTAAACCACTATCAAATACAGCACAATTCTAGCTTCTCTTAATATAAAGTCAGTTGTAGCTGACAGAAGAAATTTATTAAACGCTTCTCCAGAAAAGAGCTTTTAAGTCTTCAACTCTTGGAAATTAAATACTCGGTTCACTTGAAGACAGGTAAGCGTTGTATATTTTTGTAGTATAATTTCTCCATGCAAGCCAATATGAAACGTATGTTTAGTGACATAAAACACATTATAGAAGAGGCTTTGTAGACTATAATATTTTTCTGGGAATACGACTGAAGTTCAAGAATATTTAAATGTAGTTTTACTTGTAGATCGCATGCTTTACCGATAGCTAGCTATTCTGCTTAAGTAATCACCCAGAGATCGCTGAGTCTTGTGAAAATAAATAAAATCAAAGTGAGGAATTTCAATTCTTGAGGAATTTTACACACATTGAGGAGTGTGTCTAAAGCCTTAACCACGATCAACTCACACAATTTTATATTCTTTTTTGTAATTAAAAATTACAGATTTTCATGATTTTTGATGCCATTTTTTTCCAGGTTCGATTCAACTATTCAGAATAAATCCATCTTTACATGTGTGAACAATATTCCCAGTTTGAAACCGTATATTATATAGAGGATCATTAATCGAGTGACACAGCACATTACGGCAACACGGCGCGTGTGACGTCACGTGAAAAACAGCTCGAATTCCCCTATTTATGCACGTGGAACCCGATTTATCTTGTTACGTTAATTTCTGAATTAAATGGGAGAAATCATTTTTGGGAATTTTGCTTGATTGTTTGGATAATGTCCTTTTGCATCGACTTTGAAAGCGGATGATGAAAATGAACTAGTGTACAAAGATGGTCATTTGTTCTGTGATACTGAAGTTTCATAAACGGACTTTTACAACCTTTTTTAAGCAAAAAAATACAACAGTATTATTTTTAATAAAAATCGGATTTTTTTTATTTCATTTCATCTTTAGGCGTCTGTTATCTCATCTTAGAAAGATATTTTAATATCTGAATTTGTATGTTTTAAATATACAATCAAGAATCGTAAATATGTTCTATATATTATTATCAATATTTACGTAATCATCTCTCCTTCAATCTTTAACACGATCGTTTTTCATGCCAGTAAACACAACATTGTATATTCTGAGGTTATCTTGTTACTTTAATAATGTTCAGGCGACCTAATAAGGCAAACTTGAGATTTCTTCCAGGAAGGCTTCTGAGAAAAAGTAATTGAAGTACGAAATAGGCGGGCGTGGTGTGTTATTAAATTAATATAATTACATAGCTGAAATTTCAAAGCCCGTTTTTTGCTAGTGTTACTAAGTCAATGAAGATACTAAAGATAACTGTCAACTGCTTATACTGTCATTTAGATAGTTTTAATACTAATTGATTACATTTTTTTGTCGTTTGTTGGAAAAAAAATAGTAAAAAAAGTAAAAAATCTTCGACAAGTGATAAAAATATATTATATTTTTGGCCGTTAAAAATAAACAACCATACTTTATTTGTATTTGAACGTCAGACTATGAAGTTTAGAACATCTACTTTATAAATAATTATATATTTAATAGGAATACACAATTAAATCTAATATAAGAACAAACTCTAACTATACTAAAATTAAAACTTACAAAAAAAACTAAACGGCGTCAAAGAACTCATCGTCATCCTTGTCAATGGCGGGGAACGTGCCCAGAAGGCTGGCAGCATTGCCACGTTGAATGGCTATGCCGAAATAAATAAGTTATAAATAAATTATGTTATTATTTTATTTTCACATTTCAATGTGTGCCAGTAATCTGTGCTTTTCATTTTCTAATCTCCAGTATGTACCTACGTTACAAAGGTTCTATGTACACGTATAAGAGAAACCTTCTTTGGTCGCGTTGCCTTAGTCTTTCCACTAACGACGTTGAAACTCTGACGCTAAGCTTATTTCGGATTTCTTTTAAAAAGAGCTGTGTTTTTATTTTAAATGTAGGTATATACTACATATATCATGTATTACTTTGAGTTTTTTTTTTGTTTAGTAAATCGAGTGTAAAGTAAAATAGTCGCTCAGTAACTTATACAACCAACAAAAATGTTTAGTGTCTTAAGAAATCAGTCAAAAAATATAGAAGAGACAAAATATGAATTTGTTTTCACTTGAAATTTTGATGATATTTTGATGTATTTCTAAAATACAACGATGGTAAAAACTATTTATGAGACGATCGACATCTGTCAGAGATGTCGATTTATAGTTGAATTGCGAACCTCCTCTTGGCACCAGTTAAAACATTTAAAACAACACTTTAACAACATTTTAACACAAAAATCAGGAAGTCACATCATAATATCCTCAAAAACAGCTTCTGAACACAACGTACCTGCCAGTTTAAGTCCGATACGTTTCCCGGGCGGCTTGAGCAGCTCTATGTGTGTGCGGCGCAGCCCGCGCTCCGTGCACAGACCCGAGTCAGTCGACAGCGATGTCTGAGATTTGAACACTGTAACAAAAATAAAAACATTCTGTTATTTAGTATAAGTAACACACAAGAAGAGGTTGTAAATGAGTTGTATTTAAGAAACGGCGAGCTGATTTATTTTATAAACCAGACCAGCAAATTGTTTCATTAAATGCGTAAATAGGCATTACGAAAATATCCTAACATAGAATGAGAAATTTGAACATCGTAACTTCCATAGCTGAATTGTTACAGTGGCTGTTTTGTCTAGCCAGTAAATAGTAGCGGATTCGATTCGTGGTTGAGGTATAAAATTGCCCTTGATATAATATAACAATATAATAGTATAGAAAAAAATATTTCATCGCGTAGATCTTCTTATCCAATTTCTTGCAACCAATTTCAAAACTAATACAAAACCACCTTAAACAAATGAAATAACAATAACTCTACATTCCAAAAACATAACCCAAACCCGCGCAATACCGTAACATTTAACTGGCGGACGCACAAATCTCTCGGGGCTCGTTAGCGCCCAACTTTTACTGTAACTGCACTTGTGAAGCACCGAGCGTCTCTTAAAATAATACCCAGTGCTGCCCCCTCGATATCGATACTGACTTGTGGCACTTTCTGAACTAATAAACGATGTATTAGCTTTATTGGAGGGGACTATTTCCTTGGCACTTTTAACCGACGTCAAAAAGGAGGAGGTGCTCAATTCGACTGTCTTTTTATGTTTGTTTCCTCAAACTTCTGACTGGGTGCACTGATTTTGATGATTCTTTTTTTATTCCCGTGTAGTCCCATTTTAATTTGGTCCAGTTATGACAGTGGGATCCACAAGCAAACTATAACAGACTTCTTTAAAATTGGTAATTTTTAAGTGAACCTAATTTATACACTAATTTATTTACCTATATAAGTCTCTTCTTGATTCTATTTGGCAAGATCTATTGAACAATTTGTATCGAATTAATTAGATGAGTATAATAATATCTTACATACTTATGTCGCTTCGTCCACTTTCATTATTCCCTTCATTTATGAGTATTATCTTCTATGTGCTATTGAAATTTGAAACGTATACATTGTCTCAAACTATTCTTATACTTGTAAAAATAAAATCGCTAGGTATTCATCCAAAGATTGGGTATAAAAATAAAACAGAATGCCATTATTGAAGTCCTTATTCTGTTAGGTAAAATGTTAACAATTTAAAATTTGGTAAATAAAACTTAATTAAGAGTGATAAGAAGATCACTAGAAACATGGTTTTGTTAAGGGAAACAAAATATTATTGTCGCGACTCATCCGCGGCGTAAGTTACATTATTTTAGCGATTGTCTGGAATTACACTGCATCTACGGTCAGAAAATCTTAATAAGGTATAATGTATCATTATTTTGATTTTTTAGTTAATTAATACTGTGGTGTCGTTTAAATCAAAAAAAAAAAAAAATGTTTATTGCAAATAAAATTTTAATGTTTATTGCAAAATGATTTTAAATACAAGGTTTTAAATACATTAGGTGTATTATAAAAATCCTATGCAAATTATGTCAAACAAATCTGCCTAAGCTTCCTGTACATGTTTTGTTTTTAATCATTTTACAATGACTCAGTGGGTTGTCCGACGACAACAGCGACTTTAGGCGTAATCGCTTAAGTTTATGCCTTAAACAATTATGTTTTGAATTGTTGTTTGTAAATTTCAGCGGCGACTTTTCGGGTCGTTAGCGAAACTTGACATTTCATTTTGAAAAAAAGAAGGATTGCTTTTTATCCGTCTCTAATTTGCTGGGAGCAGTCTTGTCTAACTTTTTCTCTCGTTTTTACAATTTTGGAGCTTGTCTTCCCTTTTATATAATTATTCTTATAACGAATGTCGTTAATATTCTATGTTGAAAGCCTTTGCTATTGTCTTTCATGTTTTCATCCTTTTAGGTTAAGATGGATTGGATTTACACTTGTTTTGGGTTATTAAGAGGTTTCTTGGTATAATCTTTTTGAACGGTTTTTAGTTAATTCGTGTCAAAGACTCTTATTAAAGAAGATATCAAAATTAGTTGTGCTAGCCAAACTGTTACAGTTAAATTTTTGTCACACTTTTATTCAAAATAGCTTCTGGTGAGTTTAGTACTAGGTCTGATTTTGTGTGAAATATGCTTTGAAACTATAAGTTTAAATACAGTTTAAATATAACCTTTTATGTTCGAAATAATTATAAATATACTTTTTGATACCATTAAAGCGAAGCCTATCTACTACTTAAATAAAACCTTAAAATAAACCTATTAACAATACACTCAGTTTATATAAATAAAATGTTTACAACAAAAAATACACTGTTGATTCGAAAACTAAAAAAGCAACCAGTTATTTTTCACAGCCCATATTTATATATTCAAACGAATCTGGACTTAATCTTTATAGAAATAAATATCATTTTCAAATAAGATAAACAAAAGCCAATTACGTTGAAACTAAAATAATTTGTGATTGTTCTTGTTTGTACTCCTTTTCAGTTGTGTAAACATTGTTTCATAATAATCGAGGTACAAGAATGATAAATAGAATTTAAAGCAGGTAGTTAATTAAAATTCATGAAAGTTATTTGTTAATTCTATTTTGATTTCGTTATTACTTTTATGAGATGGACTTGAGTGAGATGAGAATTCTATGAGAAAGATTACGGAAAGCTACGGACCTACAAATAATTATTTAAACTGTAAATAAGAAAAAAAGCGACTCCAAAATAAGTCTTATATTTATTTCTTATGGATCCCACTGTCAAAACTGGATGAAAACTATGAAGTAAGAAACAAAAAAATACAGTCGAATTGTACCTCCTCCTTTTTTTAAGTCGGTTACAAAAGAGAACTGCTTTTTGTTTAATTCTCGATTTTAAAAAGGGATAGTATAGGTACTTCCATATAATAGATACTTATATTCCTTAAGTCTTAGATTCTGAGAAAATAACTATATACCAGGAAAAAAATCTCTGAAATACGGAAAAACAGTGTCTCAACAAACAAAAGAGAGTACATAATACATTTGTTCCGTAAATGAATAAAACAATTGATAAAGACCCCATCTCTGAACTGTGGAATTAGTCGGCATTGCTCGACGTATCATTCATCAAGAAGTCGAAATAAGAAGTATGAACATCAGTAAATTGCACGCTCTTGTTAAATCAAGTAATAAGGTAAGGTCACATTGACAGCGATTTATGTACTTGAAAATCAATGCAAAATGTATGTACTTTTTTGTAGTAAGTTAAGATTTAATAAATCATTAAATTTACATTAACAAAACCCCAAAAACGTTTTGCGAATTGCAAAAATATAGACTGATACTTACAGAAAATTATTTTAATAACAGTTATGTCATAACGTTTTTAAAAATATTGGCATTTAGTTATCATTGATTCTTTTTTTTTCAAAATCGCTCCTCTTATACCTCCGCTAACAAAGAGACCTGTCCTCAAAGAAAAAAAAACGCCGCCGCTTTTGGCACGCCACATATCCAAAACGTGCCGTAACGGTATTCGGCTGACAGTGACACCGCAAATACCCGCGTTCATTTCTGGTCAGTAGCTCTGAACTTAATTAAAATACTTCTGCATTTTACAATTAATTGGGCCACGGACCGGTTAACTAAATCCGTGTGATTTACTGTATTATTCATACCTGTATGATAAATGGGGGAATGAATTATGGGGAAAATAACTAACTAGGTTATTATTAGTTTTTATTCGTAATTACTTTTATTCTTTCCAGTCAAGTTACACGTTAAGTTTAGGCGCTTTTCTATTTTATTTATTTATCAAAAAGTAATTTGAATATTTAAAAAAAAATGATAATATATATAATAGGGTGTAATGCATTTTGCGGCAACAGAGTGGTATTTTCAACAACAAAATATAAGTATACAAATAGTTTATGTTACAGTATATACGAACAAATGCTCCCTCTATTCAAACTATATTACTGCATGTCCCACCACATGTCGTCTTTCATGCTAAATTACTTTCAAAAGGGAAAAAAGATCACAGCCATAACTGTAGCTTTCCCCTAATTGGTGTTTCACAGCCCCAGCACAAAGTTTAGTACAATTTACGCAAGTACAATTAGTTGTCAGCATAAATTCGTGGTGATAAGTTTCGGTAACGAGTTTCTGTGTTGCACTTATTCGGCTAAACTTTCTCGGCCTGAGAGGAAATCAATGTAACAGCCCTTTGTAAACCCTCTCGACTCTGACGTACTAGAGTATTGTTCTCAGCTTTTTCCTCAAGAGGTAAATAAGATTTTGTTGAAAACAATTTGTTGGGATTGAAAGCAAGTGGACTACATTGTGTTTGGAGAATGTCTATTTGATTTGAGCATTGATGATATAAGTAAGAAATTTAATTTTCGTTGGTATTGTATGTTGTGACCTTTTTCCGTTGACAATGAAGAATAGATATAACGTTGTAAAAAATATTAGCCAGAATGACAAATAAATATATTTTGTGTCGTAAATAAATGTTGGCTGTTTTATTCTCAATATGGGAAAAGGCAAGTCCTCTGTAGAGGGTCGCTTATAAACCGGTAAAAATGTTAATATTTTAATGTTAGGAATAAAATAATCAGCCTACAACTCTGCCTAAAATAACGCTAAGTCAAGCTGTTAACACATTTTTGAGACAAAAAACAACAAATCAACGACCTTAAAAAATAAGCGTCGATTATCACACTATATTCTCCATTTTATAATCACACAGATTTTCAAGCACTTCCTCCTTAAAAGCCAGTAATATAATCTATAATAATATTACACTCTCTAGATCAGAGGTAAACTATCATAATTCTCACTTGGCTAGCCTACATTGGATTTGCACCGACGGAATATGACGTGTAAATGACAGCCAATAGAATCTTCTGGCACCGCTCTCATTGGTCGAAACGATTGGCGAGGTTACTGTACGCCTTGTTGAATATACTCCAAGTATTTCCTGGTATTTTGAAGAAATTTTATGAAGGTCTCTGTGGTGTTTTGTTTTACGAAGCAATATTGTATACGACAGTTCACGTTACTATCGTTTTTTTTATCAAAAAACAGTATATTATATGAAATATATGTCATAATTCAGATTTTAACGATAGTTTCTATGTCAAGAACCAAGGGGGTTTCCATTTATTATAAGAACCCGGAAATGTAAAAATAAGTTATAAAATGTAATATACAATCAAAACAAGTTACCAAGAAAGCATAAACCTAACAAATTTCTAAAATTACAGATTAAAGTGATAAAACTCAACTCAAAACTCAAACAGAATCACGAGTCAACAAAAACAAATTCGAAACAAAGAAACGTATCTTTGATTAGGCGCTTTATTAATCCTTACAATACGTACTTTAAAAGTGGGACATGCTCTATAACCCCCGTTTATTCGAGTCTATAGAAGTCTGCTATGAGAAGGGATCACGTAATCCATTACCATGGAGGGACGTGACTCTTTCAGACTGGTACAGTCTGTAGGTAATTTTATTTACCTTCTTGCTCGTGTTTTGGGATAAGCTATAAGAGTTAGCGGGGTTTGAATTACATTTGTTTGTTTAAGAAAACCATGTAGAGGAACTTTATGCTATCATAAAATAATATTACAATTCCTTCATATCTAAAAGGTGCTCCAGAAATGAAATAGGTAAGTACTGCTATCGCCAAGCATTAGAGTTTAAAAGAAATGATAAAGAAAAAAGTACCTATAGATATTTGTGTGATCCACAAATCTAAAATCAATACACGCTTTAGTATGTGTACTTTTTTCTACCACATTTATTCCTATCTATGCATGATATAGCTGATTTGGGTAAAAGTATAAGCAGGAAATTTTGGGAAAATGGATATTTACTCTTAAGTCTTTGTTTCAAACTTTTCTAGGGTCGCTTTTCTCGCTCACATCTTTTGTCTTGTACCACACTGTGTTCGGAAACTTGTTTCGTTTTGTTTGTCACGCGAAACTTTTCGAAGTTTACTCGATGTACAGTAGTTGTCTTGTTAAATTTTTTATGCTTACTTTACGCGATACAAGAAAAGTTAGAAATGCCTGACTTTGTTGCCACTTAAATCTATTCTGTTAATAAACAAACATTGTGTTCATGTACTTTTTCTGAAAAAAAAAACTAAAAGTAAAAGATTTTTGAAAGATAAAAATATTTAATTAAGATGCGACGACTGCAGTTACTGAAAAGGAGGATCGTGGAATAATTTAAGTTTTCATCGTCATCATCAGCCGGAACACGTCCACTGCTGAACAAAGGCCTCCCCTCTAAACGCCACAATGAACGACAACTCGTCAATTGCATCCACCGTCCATCCATTTAAGTGTTACATTTATGTAACTTTGGTGGTATCACAAAATAAGGCAAAATAGTATATATAGTAACAATGTAAATAAAATTAATTTATTTTTATTTTATTTTGCCTATTAAATCTGTACTTCTTACCTAAGGTAGCATAAGACTTCAAAGCTATATATTATATTATCTACTATCGATACAGGCATCATACGTGTTTCTTACACGCGCTTAGTTTAGGGTCTGTCTCACACATCATTAGGCCCGTGGCTAACGATCGCGGTAATTCTGAACACCCTTACAAGGTTACATACGAGAACATTATGTGATTATAATCTGTAGGTAAAGTTTAATATTCATTATTTATAAAAATATTTGACCACTAACTTGCAGCTCAAAGTAATTTAAAAGTGTCCTCTTATTTGTACCTTTTTAGGTTCACACGTCAAATAAAATAAACACGATAATGTTTTTAATTATAAACATAAAAAATATATCATTTCCTCAGCCGACAGCTTATTAAAAATCTGAGTTATCTTAGCAAAAGTAAATTAATTATGCTAATTACCCTGAAAGGGAGGGTCTCCGTTACGGCTTTTGACCTTTTTTCGGGCACCCAAGTCAAGCGAAACAATTTTTAAATATGATGTTTTTAGGACGCTTTAATTGTACCCTGATAACAGTTCGTTAACCTCATAAGGACAGTCAGCAAATAAACTCGCAGTTTCATTAGACCTGGCTTGAAAGATCATGTTTATGTTATAAATATGCACACATTAACATAGAGGTTAGGATTTAATTAAGTCATGTACTACTCATAAAACAGTTGTTCTACCACATTTAAACAATGTTAAAGAAAGGCTATATCTAATATCAATGTACAATGAAGCCTACTATAAGCTTATCTTCATATTATAAAGGGAATACGAAATAAAAAAAAACCTAATGAGATCTCCACGTCATAAATATAATAAAATATTACAGAACCTGGTTTTCAAAGAGGAATTTGGATAAATGCTCTTTCGATAAGTATTAAAAAATATCATCTAAGTAGCACATACTCCTAAGACCATTACTTTTCCCTTAAGATTATAGATATTTAACCCTCACTAACGAACGCAAACAATTTTCAATTAAGATTTGGACCAGTAATAAGCGATGTGATCATAATTTGTATCACCTGCCCACGCGAAGGGACTCACCTTTTACTTTTTTAATTAAATTTCACGTTTGTTTATTAAGCGTTCATGTATATGTTAACCTTGGTACGTCACATAAACGTTGGCTCAAAATGACATACAAGGACTACGCTTAGAAATTTAGGTCATAATTTTTTCTATTTTTTTTTTCAAATGGAAGTCTGATTTACATTATTTGTATAGAAGGCTGATATGTTGGAAATCACGTCGACAGCTTACTAAAAAAACACAATAGTCTCACGCTGACTTGAAACATATTTTATTCCTATTCGATTTACATTAAACATTGACTTTAATATTATTCCAAGTTACATTTTGAAGTGATTGATGAAATTATATGACATAGTGCATCCTTTAGGTAAAATTCTATAGTGTCATCGTTATTTACTTAGCTCGTCTGAAAGTCTGATGAGTCACACACGACAGACCTGTCTATTTTATTTATAACACAACCTACGCAATACCTGTCTCAGTGTCTACTATGTATCTACTATCCTTTTTAATTAAGTTTCCACATCTTTGTCATAACAACCTCCTTGTATTTAATTACTTTGTTGGTGCGTGGTCCTCAAACTAGCACTTATGAAATGATGAATAGAACGAAATAGGGTAGGGATAGGGACACTTCATCTAACTAACGAGTACAAAATGAGTGATATAGAGTATATTCTAATGTGGAAAAACTTAGTAACCAAGCCACGTCTCCATATTAAAATAATTTAATAAAAATCTCGTAACTCCGCACCAACTACAATAAATTATTATAAAAACTGAAAAGTTTACTAAAATCCTGAAAAGTAAAAATCTCAGTTGAAAACGCAGTACTTTAAAATTCTTTCTGCTATTATGACGCATGATGTATGAATAGAGCTTTCTGCTCGTAAAATTTCAAATTAGCTCGTTCCTCCTTTTAAATTTTCTCTAGCAGTGGCGAAGGATTTTGAGAATAAAGAAAGTTAGTGGATTTTATGATTTCATTAGGTCATTAAAGTTTAACTTACAAGGCAGATGTGGATACGACATTGTTTTAATGGTCTCTAAGCGAGCAAT
Organism: Autographa gamma; assembly: GCA_905146925.1. Taxonomy (NCBI): domain Eukaryota; kingdom Metazoa; phylum Arthropoda; class Insecta; order Lepidoptera; family Noctuidae; genus Autographa; species Autographa gamma. Next base: position 12,293,838 of record LR989853.1, on the reverse strand, counting down.
TACAGCAAAGTTCAAGGCGAAGGAAAGGTCGAATTTTATGAGATAGTGCGTCCACTAAAGTTTTTGTAATGGAAAGGAAACAACAATTTCCTGTGGGACCCTCAAAAAGATTAATCCACAAACAAGTTTTTTTGTAATTTTCAAGGTCCATTACATTCAAAGTGAATTGTAGTGTTAAATTGGAATTTGGCTGTATCCGGCAATTTAAAAAAGTCTAGACGTAATAAAATAGTAAATTCGTATTATAAAAATCAAGGCAATTTTCATGAAAACACGAAAAATTATACATATAATAGGAGTTTAAAAACACAGGTGAAATAATAAAATAGGTTCATTAAACCGAAGAATAAGATAAAGACAATTATATTCTATAAGAAAATTTTGATTTTTTCAGCCTCATAATAACCAGAAATACTAAATCCAATTTTAATGAAAATACCGGAATTACGCTCAAGAATATTTTTAGGAAACATTCGTTTTGCTCGAAACGACGAATTCTTTTGTCGCACGAAGTTAATTGTTATGAGTCTGAACATTAATCCTCGTAACAATTGAACAAGAATAAAAATTATTTTACTTTCTATACCAGCATGATTACTGAAAACGACAATACGCTGAAGAAGAAATAAACTCGAATTAATTACCATATAATGCTACTCCAAAAGGTTTCTAAGTAAAACATAATTCTTGAATGCCCGGATTCCAAATTTCTCGCAACTCGGTCTATCCCTTTATTTATTTCCTCTACAAACACGTTAACATTCCAGAGAAATAATATTACAAGTTTAGAGGGCACAAAGCTAACCCCGCTTTTATAATTAGTCACCAAAGCTCGTGAATCATTCAGACATCCTGCCTCGCTAAGAGGAATTCATATTGGACGCAAATTAGCAAAAAGGCTTAAACGCCGTACACTCCTAAAATAGGGAATATAAAAAGAGAAAATGGTGCTTAAGATCTATCTTAATTTAGAGTGTTGGTAGTGACAGTTTGCTAGTCCATCGCTTGCTTTCATGACGTCTTCTTTTAACGCCAATAAATTAAAGTTAACGAACAGTAATGTTTGATTTACCAACAGAATTTTATTTAAAATATCCGTCTTAACTTCATCTACATCCTTATCCTCTAACAGTTTCAAGACGTCTTCATTTTATTCATCCTTCACTATATGTTTTTCTTTATCAATATTTTGTATCTTCTGTCAATCGATAGAAGCACAAAACTCAATTACTCATACACAATCGAGTGTGGTCGTACCTACACTCCACCGTTAGCAATTCAGCCTCGGATACATTCAAACATCGGTCAATCATCGCTAGTCTAACCTCTATTTGAATTTCAGATTGATATCAGCCACAGTTCAGTTACATCAATACTAATATTGGGAAAGTCTTCTGTACCTACAATACTTCTCAAATACCATAATTTTGCTTCCGATGACAATGCCCATTATTTCTTTTGCGGCACTTAAAACATTTCTCTTTCCAGGCTCTTTATTATACGTTGACAGCCGAGAGCAAAGACTTTTTGTTCTGACGCGCTTGTTTAATTCATTTATAATTAGCGCGCTACGGTTGCAAAGGAAAAAATGTCTCTTGAATTATGAGCTTATGTTACGTATGAATTGTAGCGGACTTATTCTTTCATAGTCAGACGTTTGATAAAGCTACATGGGTATATTGTTTGATGAAGTTAGATTATTGCTCAATCAGAATTCGTTTGAATCGTAGCATCGAATTAAAATATTACTTGATTAATGGCTCGATTAAACCATATCTTATTTCGCATCATCTTCTTAAACCAATAATAAATCAAGTGAGTATTCGTTTTTTCTTTTCAATTCCAATATTTTTCATGTATCTTTTTTGTTCTGACAGCTCATTAATGTTCCATTAAAAATCTGTCCATATTCCCAAAAAAAACTTTTTAGATAATACTCAATGCTTGAAGTAATGGAAAAGTCAAAATGGCTAATGACATCGTCCCGTGTTGTCTTGACTGACCCTTTTTTCGTTTACACAATATTAAACAACTGACATTTTCTGATCTCGCCTTAACAGGAGTGGTCCCAGCTAATAAATAAGGGAGTCACAAAGGCGGTATATGCGAAGTCACCACCCATCCATTAGTATGTATAAATTCATTTCAATTAAGAAAATACGCTCGACACAAAGAAATAATTGCTGTGGAAGAACTGAACATAATTCCGTTGCAAATTCGTTTGATGGACTCACTTAAACTTACTGTCAAAATAAATTTACAACTTAATAATTCATCATCAGCGTTCAATTCGATGTTTTAGGATGATCCAAATTGAGGCCGACTGGGAACTTGAGTTTCAGAATTAATCTCTTATGAAAAGTTTCGCTTTTAGTATTGGAAATATTTATCAGATCTATGTAGCTATACAGAGGGGTTCCTTGTGGGCGGTAGCCATAATTGAAATTGTTTACTAATAATGTTTGGATGATGAGTTGTTTATGCTTCGTAATATAATTTACCAGCTATATCATTTACATTTTACTAATACGCAATGTTCTGGAAATAAACTTGATTTAGATGAAACAGATTCTCCGTAATATAAGATATTGCAAATTGTTATTCTACTTAATACAAGACAGTGATGTAAAATACAATTGAAGTTACTTGAAAACCTTTCCATAAATAACCACCACATTTTAATTAAAATTATTTTCATCAAAATTTTACGACGTCGGCGTCGCTTTGACAACCCCAACCGGCGAACAGTCTAACACACCAAATTTAACCAATACCCATCTTCGAAATTTTAGTAATCAGTGAGAACAGATGCGAATTATCGCCTTCTAGACACGTTATACTAAATAGATGGTAACGGAAGGTCTACTGGGCGCGATAACTTGCGTTCATTCACTAAATTGGAAACTAAATATAGATGGAAATGCTGGTGTAATATTGGATATTTTGATAGGTTTTGAGATATCTGTGTCACTTTAATTTTGAACTGCTGTCTAATTTGTTTAGTGTTGTATTTTTTACGAAATCAGGGGTTTTATCTGCACATAGATTAAATTATGGTCGCTTAGGTAATACATAAAAATACGTGAGGGAGGAAAACATATTGGAGCGTGATAATTAAAATACTGCAGATGCAATTAGAACTAAATAATATAATCACCGTCCTTTGATCTTAGTCACTAGAAAAGTTATTAACGACTTTGCAATAAGGTTTAAAATTGACACGAATTAGAATAATAAAACAACATTTCTGATATTTAAATTAACGAAAGCTATTTAAAATCATAAATAATGAAGAATGAACCTTCTGAACATTTACAATGTATGATCAAAATGAGTACTGGCATCTGTTTTTGACGCGAAACAATATCTGTTGCGTCTCATTATGGAAATATATGTCGTTTAAAATAATTTCACTGACAAAACCCTGTTTGAGTTCATTATCGTAAATATGTGACAGCCGGTTAGCTTAGTAATAGCGTTCCACTTTTATTATGGTTTTAGGTAAAGGAGAAATAAAATTTATGAGTGCATATTTTAGGGTTAATTCTCAGATTAACATTTTAATGGCGATCTGAGAGTGAAAGAGGGTTATGTGCGGCTTTTCAGCTGAGTAAGACTGGATTTTTAGTAGGCTTGGATTATTTTTATTAGGAGTTTGTCTTGAGATGCCTGTTGCGTGTGTTTCAAACTGCGTTTTATATCGTAGAACCAATTTTGTAATGTATTTATATTAAAAACGGATAGTTTTTGATCATACTTTCTGTAGTTGATGTACAATGTCTTAAAAGTAGATAATTTGTTAATCCATTTTTAACTTTAAATGAACGTTAATAAAAATCATTTTCGAACCCCACCAGATTCCAAAATAGAACCACTTAGGCATCCAAAAGTAATTTTAATTTACTCATTTAATATCGACAAAAGGTTTTCACCAAATTCCTTACCCGAACTCATTTGAGGTCGAATTTTGAAAACATTTCTCTTCCCCAGAAAGTTTTAATGTGGCCAGTTCTTCCATGAAAATTTAAAAAGAACATAAAATTTTAAGGGGATTATCGACATAAAACTAAAAAGTTTAATAAATTATCAATGGAAATAGGCCATTGAATCTTCGAGGTAATAAAAGATGTATTAATAAGTATGTCATCGTGTCTTTAGTTGAGAATGCTTTGATGCCTTGTATAAAAGTTGCTATTAATGTTTTTTTTAGAATGTGATGATTGACTATAATTTGTTTGAGGATTTTCTCGGTAATAGTATAATAGGCACATAATTAATAATAAAAAATGACAAGATGTATTAGAGACACTACAAAACTCATTTATCAAACAAGATACATTTTTTTTTCTTTTTTAGGTTTTTTGATGGTTGGTATTCTTGGTAATTGGGTATTCTAATAGTTTTTGAATGCAAACTTTTTACTTCTTACCAATAAACTTTTTATTTTGGCTTTTCTAAAAAGAAACTTTTACCTTTTAAATAGTAGGTGAGAAAATTCATTATTTAAATATAATCCAATAATATATGAGCAGTTCCCTGAATTGAAACCTTTTAAATGCTTATGTTCCATACATTATTCGAATATAACCTAATGAATAACGATTTAAGATTTTAATGAAATGAAGCCTTCCTTACTTTGCAGATTAATAAAATATATATCTCAAAGCAAAAGATATATTTTGATTATAAATAAGTTACAGGTAAGGGTCGGGTAAGAACTTGTAGACAAAAAATATAATTTAAGATAACAAACTAATAAAAAAAAACAATGTAATAGGTACTTAATAAACGAATAACTACAGCCTATACCAGTAATCTTACTAGTTGTGTTGTAGAGATCCGATATGCATCCATCCATGTAAAATACGTCATTCAGCTAAATAAAACAGCTTGGGTAGACAAGGCAGATAACTAGAGCACATCCCTCCTAAAACGTTTGTAGTAGTAGTAGTAGTACTTTTTAACGACGAGTATTTTTAAACGACTACAATTTTAATATAAAATTACTTATCCTAGGTCTTTACTAAACTCACAATATTCCTAGAAAATCATAACGTTACTACCACTTTGAATTTATTGGTCACTAGACTCTCACCAACAAGCTTGCCTAGCCCTTAGTACATGCCTAGAATACTAAGCAGCTAATAACTTAGGTTCTGTATATCGAAGTATTATGAATGAGGTTAGCCTTTACACACTTGTTTAGGTTGAGTTATAGACTGTTATTGGTCTATCGTTTTTATGATGTATCAATGTGTCAATTTGTTTAGGATTTTATTTTCACTTAAAGGCAGTCTTCATCTATTTAGATTTAAAGTTATCTCTGACTTCAAAACCTTCCTTAAAAAAGTATTGCTAAACAGTTCTAAAATAAAATTGTACCCAAGTATTTTAACTTAAAAAATATGGTGCGGTGGGAATTTTAGGAACCAAGTGCTTTGTCTACATATAAGAAAGTGAAGTCATAAAAAAACATAAATTACTAAAACTTAAAAACCAAACCCAATATTTTCTACTTCTCTCTTAATCGAATATTAGTCAAAACTTGGCCTCCAAAAAGTATTGACATAGGCAAGGTAAATCCAACATTCTATCATTCGTAGGCGCATTAAAAACCTTCCAGCAGTTAGAAGCCTTTAACTGTAATCCCCGCGGAGTCCTACAGCCCTAACGTCTAGGTTTTCATGTTTAATTAAAGTCTTCACTAATTAGTTAGCACCGCCATACCCAAGAAATGCAAGAAATTATTTTTGTGCAGAGAATCTAACTGAAACCCCTTTTTGTGGGTAGTGCAACTGCCTGGTGGAATGCATTTTTCTTATATATTTTTAACTTACCCTTAAGCTAAATTTTAAGGGAAAACTTGTGTTATATTTTTTATTCATTGTGATTAATTTGGATTAAATAGTTCGGAAATAAAACGGAAAATCATTTATTTTATCATTCAGTTTTTTTTTTACTGATAATCAATGTTTGTAAAGTTAAATGATCTAGCTACCTACTTAATAAACTATGTAGGAAATAAAACATTAAGTACAAAGTATTAGACTAGACCAATAATCTAAAGAATATAAAACATATTTATAAATAATTGTTTATTCAGCAAAACAACAAATAAAATAACTCGTCAAGCTGAATAATAAAAGATACTAAAAACAAAACAATTTAGCAATTTTTACGACTTTATGTTGGCAAAGTACTTTATTAGAGACACTTCCCAAAGGCCAATGTTTTACGATATTACAATAATGAACGGTGCGTAATAATTTGTGTTCTTAAAATAATATAAATACGAGTAAACTCGCTCACTGAACAAAGAACATTAAAGGAACGATCATTGATCCAATAACAAATTCAGATGAGAAAATTCAAATTGTTTGAAAAATAATTCATACAAAAAAAGAACAATTACTTCTTAATAGGTTTACTATTTATTTCTTATGGATCCCGTTGTCAAAACTGGACCAAAATGAAATGGGGCTGGACCAAAATCATCAAAATCGGTTCACCCAGTCATAAGTTCAGCGGTAACAAACATAAAAAAAATACAAAAATACAGTGGAATTGAGTAGCTCCTCTTTTTTTCAAAGTCGGTTAAAAATATAATCAGACTGATGAACAAAGTTCTAAACACTGACAGTAAAGGGAACAAAAGAGTTCCAAACAGAACAGAGATAGGTGAAATAGATACAATCAATGATATTTTAATAAACAGATATGTTATACACATACAAAACAATCGAAAAAAGTGTTCCGCGCAGCGCGGCAGCTAGCGAAAGAGATAGCGCGATAAAACCCATAAGAAAAAAAGAGACAAATAGTGTTGTTGTTAATGGCAATACGTCCCAATTAGGACGTTTTCGAGTCTTCACGATTGCACGCTTATAACATATCTGTTTATTAGAATATCATTGGATACAATAGAAAGGTACAATCCTTTAGCTCCGTACTTTACCGAAAAAGTCCAAAATTATTGTACAAAATGTATGTCCTTTTATCTCTTTAAATTTATGCTAACGACTGGTGTCGGAATGAAGAATGGTTTAATGCAAAATCCAGAGGATCCGATAATTATATTCATGTTCCTGTAAACGTTTGCTCACTTTGAGTTATTTTAAGGTCTTATTTTTTTAAGGTAAGATGTTTCCTTTAAGAACCTATTATAATGTAAATTAAGTACTAGAATAAGTTGACTTCTTTTATCCAGTTCCAACATTACCAATATTTGAATTGTGTGTTTTCACTGACTTTCCGTTTCAGCCTATATAGGCTGAGATATAACTTCACAGCTCGACATAATAATAATAATTTATCCTTATTATTATTTTCAGCCGTTGTCGTCCAACTGCAAGGCAAAGGAATTCCTTTCTTTCTTCCAATTCTCCCGGTCTCGAGCTAATGTATTCCATACTGCCAAAAAGGAGTCAAGTTCGTCCCGCCATCTCCTTCTGGGCCGGCCACGAGGTCTTTTGATATTTTGTAGAGTCTACATAATAATATGAGTCTTTTAAATAAGAACAACAAATAACTTGCCCCGGTTTCGAACGGCTAGACAAAACAATAATTAATTATACACTCAAATCTTTCTTTTAAAGCACTCTACCCATTATTGAACCATTGTCTATAAATTCGATAGGTATTCCATAAGTTTATTGCGTTCCGATAGACAGACATACAAATATAGGCAAACAAAACACATATAAATGGAAAGCTATAATCCAAAATGCCTTTAGTAAATAAAAATAATGTTAGTACAGATTAACTACCTAATTCGCAAAAATTTTGCTCATCCTACTATTTGTGAAAGTCGGTCGTTTCAACAGTAATGTTTTACGTTTTGATGCATGATCTTTCATTCAGAGTTTTTCATTTTAACATCATTTGGCAGATATCCAAATTGCTCTAGATATTCACAATTCATCTTTCTCAGCACAATGTTGTAAAAAGCTTATCAAGAGTCGGCCAATATTTATTATTTGTTTTTTAGGTAGTTTATAGTGAGCCAATACTGTGAATTGAACAGACGTAGAAGCAAGATTGTAGATATATTACCCAAAACACTTAGCTTGCTACAATGTATGCACATAATAGTTAAGATCAATAGAACTCATGAATGTACTAGCTATCCGAATCAGACGGCCATTAGGATAATGAATAATTAACTCATGGCAAAGACACATGCAAATTACGATCAATTATGATTGTCAATAGCTTTCCTTCTTCCAATCTCACCGGATTCAGCTTTATACTTTACAAGGAGCGACTCTCAAAAAACATTTTTTCTGGGTTACACAGTATTCCACAGTAAGACCGATATTGATATAGCTAATGGATAAGATTCTCTAACATTATAAATAAACTTCACACAAAAATACAAAAAGGCCATAACGGAAAAATATTACTCTAAAATTCTTCCAAATTACCTAATACTTGCTCCAAAATGTTCCGGAATATTTCGTCAACAAAACTCGGCTTCAAGCAATTAAATTCAGTGGACGCATCGCCAGGTCATCTTCTAAAGGTCGCATGCAATTTTTTACGTGTTACCTCGCAAAAAATAAGTCAGGACAAAACAAATTGCCCTTTGTGGCCCCCTTTTGTCGCCTGTCCCAAAAATGTGTCAGTCGAGGATCTTAATTAAGAAACTGGGAGATTCAGTTAAAGTGTGTCTCATTTTGCTTGGTAATGTCGAGACATTTGATTTTGCTGAGATAAAAAAAAAATTATACAATTATATATTTTTTTCTCGGTAAGATCTTGAGGTTGTATTTTTCGAGATTTCCTGTTACAATGATGATACTACTTTAAAATTACACACATATTTTGTTTTTGGTACCAAGCTAACAAATTATTATGAACTAGCTGTGCCCCGCGTTAATACCCATATCCTATGGATCCCTAACTTTTTTGAAAATTTAATATAGCCTATGTTAACCGCAGATAGTGTAGCTTCCCAACAGTGAAATAATTTTTCAAATCGGTCAAGTAGTTTCGGAGCCTATTAAATTCAAACAAACAATTAAATCTTTCCTCTTTATAATATTAGTATAGACAAAATGTAAAGATTAGGTCACCTAAACCAACAGTGTTGGATCTATTTTTAGAGCCCAAATTGAAACAGCTACAACAATCCCTCTTTTGTTCAAGAATTCTATTCTACATATCATTTGCGTCTCCCTAACATTGAAATAGGTCAGACCACCCGCCTCATTTGTCGTCCAGTCGGTCAAAGTAGGTTACACGTCCTCGATATTTTGTATATGAGAAACAGTCAGATGTCAATGACCTCTACAGATTTTGCGACAGTTTCAGTGTTGAAGGTTGTGCTGTCTTAATAATGTAGATTGATGGTAATACGTAACTGGAGTTTGTTAGCTGATAGTGAGGTTGCTGTTTAGACTAACGATTTGAACAACTTCTCATTTCATAACAATATCTGACTATAATGGCCTTAACAGAGTGATAGCAAATAGGATGCAGGAGCCTTATTAAGATCAAACAGAGAAGGAGAGAGATGATCATGAAAAAAACTTAAAATACATCCAATTTCAAATTAAAGTCTAACAAATATAAAGTAGGCACTACATAGTTGTATAGAAGCCAAATTTAATTATAATTTTAAACAAAAGTATTTCAAAACAAGTAAATCATGGCCATCCAAAACAAATAAAGCGGTATTGCAATTCAACGGAAAAAATGCTCTGAAAACCAAGCACGGAATCTTCAACGAAATTGCATTTGTTATTTTAAATTCGCCAAGTCAGTCCACAATATAGGAGAATATTCAAAAGCAAGTCTTGAACGAAATTGCCAAATCATTGCATAGTTGGGAAGCGTACAGCTTAGCACGGACACTATTGGATTCTCGGACTGTATTTTTTGGAATATTTTTTAAATTAGGTTCAATATTATGTAAGTACATTTTTAAATTGTTTCTTGAATGTTGTTCATTTTTGTAGCATATGCTTGTACAGTTTACTGTAACAAGAATCTTCACAATCTTAATACGATATTCATCAGCTATGATTTAATTAAGGAAATGAGTAAGTCTGGCTCTCGCATACAATATAAGAAAGAGAAAACTTTAAACTTTGTACCAAAGCGGAATGCACCTTGTTCTTGTATTGTTATTTTTTTCAACTCATTGCGCAGTAGAGTCTCTCCTATAGAAGTCATTTTGCTTTGTTACTTTGATCTCCCATCTTTTCATACAAAAACAAAATTGCAAAAGTTCGTCACTTGTTTTTGTAAAATACAATTTATTATTATTAATGAAGTATTTTCTCAAAACTCATCAATATACATAAATTGTTTATCTGTTATAACATGGCCTACTTTTCGTCCCAAAACAACATGAAAAACATAATTAAAAACAACACGAGGAGAGAATTTTATAAACAACCGTTTTACCCAATTACCTTGACTATGAAACCGAAATATTTGCTTTGATGTCGTGAGTTAAGCAAAGGCCGGTGATAACCCCCTGATTAAAAATTAGGAGAAAAAGGCCTTTCATCATACTCTGATGTATAAAGGCTTAGTTACAGGATCGATTTTGTTCCATTTATTTATTAAAAGCGTAGATTAACGTGATCTGAGGTGGCCAAATAAGGTCTAATTTTTCGATTATAATCAGGCTTTTAGTCTTCTGTGCGACGACTTAAATTGTTCACGACCATCTTCATTACTTAGTTACCTACGTATGTAATACGAAAAACATTCTTATTTTTACTTCTAACATCATCGCTATTTCATCATTCGTGTGTCAGGAGCAAATCGATTATCCAGATCATCAAATATTTTAATCGAATGAGCAATTCCATCAATACAATGCACACGTGATGTGGGATCAAGAAATATGACAAATACACAAACTTGGAACGCGGGTCAATCCCTTGTCATCTGAACTAAGGGCGGAGCTCGGAGGTCAAATGTGTGTCCGTGCCTTAAACGAGATGAGGAAAAATTGTGATTTGACCAAAATGAGTGTACAAAGGGACGGAAATGTTTTGATGTTCCTAAATTTATAGGCTTTATATTAAGGGTGTTTTTATGGGTAATTTTTTTATGAATTGTGAATCAAATATAAAAGGAATACATCAAAATTTCCTTATTGATGTATCTATAGATTTAAAAATTAAGTATTGCATTATGAGTATTTCGTTTAGGGCCTCTAACGAATTCTCTAACCAATACCCAAATTCGTTAGAATTTTTCAACTTTTCTACCATTAATGAGATCTTCATTTTGACTTCAAATTCATTAGGTATGATTAATTTGTAGTAAAGTTCGATACATTAGAGAAGGCATTCCTTTCATCTAGCTTTCATGTTATATCTTTTTTATTAACCACAGGATCTTGTCTATCTTCAGCTCCTGATAGATGACGTACTATATATTATTGTCGTCCGTTTTTGTATCATTTGTGATAAAAAAGTGATTAATGAGTTTAGGGACAACGTGTGTGACTTCCACAACAATTTTAATAAGCTCAGCTGTTTTATTTAAATTTATTCCCATATCAAATTGAGATTGAATTTCGTAGGATTGATTATTTTGTCTAGTGCAGTGTCTATATCTAGGTATATTTTATTTATTGTTATTAACAATTTACGATGTGTTTTATGTCTTTTGTGTTCTAGTGTCTGAAATACTATCTTAGTGCTGGACAAAGCATAATGTAAAATAATGAAACACAACATCCCCATTAATTACGAAGGATCTATATAAAATAAAACGTATCAAAAGTGTTTATATTTCAAGAACAAACAAGAACTTTTGTTAGCAACATAGTTTTGAAAGGCTAATGTAATAATGATTTTCAAATAATCCTGTATAAATTCAATAAAACCTGGAAGTTCTTGAAGCAAAGTTCTTTGTCCGAATTAAAATAATCCCAATCATCCGGTAAATGCCCACTAATGAACAAAAGCTATAATAAGCTTAGGATTTAACAATTGTTTAGGGAAAATCATTAATAATATTATTTATGAGGAAAAGTAAAGATTATTTAAGGAAAACAAATTATAATTTGTTTTCTTTTTTGTTAAATAAGCTTTTCTCGCAGTGATTGGAAATCAATAGAATTATTGCACAAATAACACAAAATAGGTCTACATTTTCTTAATTTAGGATGGTGTAATTAACCAGACGTTGTTTTATGTATTCAATATATCTGGCAGTTCCATTTCATACCTTTTTAACGATTCGCAAAATTATATGCAGTACCTAAATGGAAAAATCTTTTATGCAACACTTGAGTCAAAAAATTCTGAGTCCGTTTTTCGGGTCTAAGCTACCTGACCGCCAACTCTGTTTAGCCGTTCTGGACTCTCTGGACTAGTTATGAATTGTGACACGGATTTCTTTCATACTTTAAATTAATGAATTGCAAGTACTCACCATCCAGTTCATATCCCTGTCCCCCCCACTGCGGCAACTCCTGCGAGTACGACTTGGGGTCGCTGCGACTGCCTATCGAGATCTTGAGGCTCTTCCACAGCTTCATCGTGCCCACATATTTATACACCACACTGATAACACGTCACTCAATCATTTCGCACTTGCACTGTCACTTGGTCAAATCTGGAACAAGAGAAAACGTTTATTAAAGACTGAATATGATATTTTTTTGATTGGAATTGACTGTTTGGGTGATTTGCGGTTACAACGCATTAGTAAAATATACCGATAGATATCAATTTCAGATGGGGCTCTCTACATTATTTTTTTTTGTCCTAAAAATTATCCATTTTTGTGATTGATTTCATAAATAAACATAATATATTTTTTTTCCCTTACTACATAAAAAATCAAAAGCAGAAATAAGAAATAACTTAGGGAAATCAAAAGAACACTCCAAAAATTATTACGTAATAGGTACATAAATTAGGCAATAACACAGAGCAACATCAACCGTCAAGACGGACGCCACCTCAGTCTGCCCGTGACCAGGATACCTGCAAAGGTCGACACCTTTGCAGGTATCCTGGTCACGGGCAGACTCAACTCAAACAGAAAAAGTCCCGATGTTTCGACAAACATCGGGACTTTTTATAGGATAGGACTTTTTAAATACAAACAACGATAACATCCGTAAAAGTAGTTTTAATTAAATGTCTAACATTCACGTAAACCTCAGAACTCAATCTAATAACAGTCTTACGTGATAAATATGAAGTATATAATCATGACTACAATGTCAGACTAAAGCTAAGTAGGTACTATTATTTCAGCTGTATTAGAGCCAGCGCTAGGGCAAGGACCTTCCATTTATCCCGATTATGAGCCACCGTAGACCATTCATTACAGGAGTCAAGTTCGTTGAGCCATCGCCTTTAGAATTATGTCTCTTAACGTCTTTTGTTTCCTGTCTACCAATGTTTCAGATGGAAATGATTTTAGATAAATTGAGCTTGGAAATTGGGAATAACTTGAGTGAATTTTATTAACAATGAAAGTATACCTAGTAACTATAAAGGCAGAAAATTTAATTGAAAATTCGAATTACATAATTTTGATTTATTTATTATGATTAATAAGAATATCAGTTAATCAGTACTATGGACTGTTACTGTTGTCTTCAGTCATTGTGGAAGCGAGATGACGCATAGCAAAGCGCGTATTGACGTTGCGTATCCACGACCGCCACAGTCTTGCTTAAAGAGTACATTTCATTATATTTTATCATAAAAGTGTACAAGGCGAGTGTGAATAAAAAAAGGACACATCAAGAGCATACCATAAAACGAACAGCATGTATGAAGGGAATAATGAAAGTGGACAAAGCGAAACAAGAGTGTAAGGATCGTAGCAAGTGGAAAGAAGTGCCTACCCCTACAAGGGAAAGAGGCGTGATGATTTATGTTATGTTATTATAAAACGAACTTTTGATCTGTGAATTAGAAATCTTACTCTTTAATAATAATAATAATATCCTAGGACATCTCACACACGGTTATCTGATCCCAAGCTAAGCAGAGCATGTGTTATGGTAACCAGACAACTGATAAACATACTTATATATTTATAAATACATACATATTATAGATAAATTACACCCAGACAAAGAACAAAATATGATCGTGCTCATCACACAAACATTTGTCCAGAGTGGGAATCGTACCCACGACTTCCGGTATAGCAGTCAGGGTCACTAACCACTAGACCAACAAGCTCGTCTAAATTTTTAATTTGAGTTTCGTGATAAATAATGATTCTTAAATAACAAAACCAAAATAAGTATCCACCGATGCAGATACAATTTTAACGGAAACACAAACATTATGCTTCTCATGCATACATTAACGTTAGAACAAAATGAGGATAGTTGAGCAACTCGTGGCAGATAGGTTAGAGCCAGCAAATAGCTAAGCCTAAGTTCGTTATCTTAAGTTAGATAGACTACCTAAGGCTGATGTTCACTAGCTAACGTTACCTACCTGTAGCTTTAAAGTGGCCTTAAGCAATATACCTATGGAATTTCAGGCTTTGTGTTGTTGATCGGAAACAAGGTATTCGAATGGTATACAATTTGTATCAATCAAAAATCGAAATCAAATTGTTTTTATTTCTTATAAACCAAATAAAAATGCGCTCAAGAAACATAATTTTAAAGCTGACTCTAGTTGATCGGTTCCAAAGTGTCCTTCCTATAGAGAAGAGCCGGCAAAAAACACCATAGGTTACTCTTTTAAAAACTGAATTGTTACAATTATTTGTACAATATTGATTAAATATTATTATATGCGTCAACAACGCAATAAAACTACGTTAACCTCACGTTCTGCCTACCTTTGTATCGTACTCCAGGACGTCCTACTACTACCTTTGCCTGTTACTAGTGAATTTCCTAGTACCAATCAATAATTAATTTGTGGGCATTTACCACTCAATTTAGTTGATATATTACTAAGCTTCTGAATCAGCGTGGGTCGCCACTGCCTACTCCTTCTTGGAAGTTGACGTAATGATTTATATACCATCCCACACACCCATAAATACTGTAGTAACAGATTATGACAATGCCCGTGCTAAGACAATCCTAACACAAATTAATTGTTATTAATTACTAACCAATATAACTGTGCTCTATACAGAGTGTTAAGAAAACCTTGTTCGATCCATGAAAGTATAGTTAGGTAGCGACATATGATTTCATTAATGTAAAAAAAAATAAGAAACAAATAAACATTTTTCTTTTTATTTCAAAATGCCAATTATTTTGATGAAACAAATGACCGCCAATAATAGTATTTTAATTTTGGGTTTAATCTCAAATTTTTATTAATTTTTCGGGAAAAAATGGTAATATCAAAATTCATTATTATTGTTACCGTAGTGAATATTCCATTTTTTTTTGTTGGCATGTGGTTGTTATGACCTGTATCACTCTTTCGAGTCGGACAGGGTTTTCTTAACACTCTGTATATAAAGTCAACAAATTGCATAGCGGGTCATGGTAGAAAGGATTTGTTCGTTTGTCGATACGGGTCACTACAGCCCGTCAATCAGACATGCCTTCTTGAATACAATGGCGCTCAAACATCTACTTTTTAATGGCGGCGACATACTTCCATGAATATAAAATGACTTTGTAAATTCATGAATCAATATTTGATGAATGTGTCTGTGGAGGTCATAGAGCTAAAAGATTAAAATATAGAGTGCGAGTATCGCTTAAACCTGAGCTGATTGCTGAGTGCAAGCAAATCTTTGGCCGTATTTAGTTCATTTATTTCCTGATTTAAGCTATTTTACGTGCAACGACAGACGTTCATGCAAAAATGTCGATGGTTTTGATACCGTTAGGATAATAATACGGTTCTAAATAGTTTTTTTTTCACCACGTGCGGTTCGTTTTTATACTATTATCCGAGAAACTAGTTTATACAAGTGTGAAGTGCTCGCGGTTCATACCCTGATATGCGCACTCTATACTTTCTTATCCATCATCTAAGGTTGTTTGTCGAAATCAAGGATATATCAGATGTCATACGTCACTGCGTAATTCGTGATTAGGTGCCTCTGGCAAATTAGGAGGTATCTTGATCGTAATTGCTCAAGTATACGCTATTTAAAGATTCGCTTTTGAACTTAACCTTTACATTGACTACATATCTTTAAATATAAGATTAGGGTATTGCTTCTGCCGTGTTTTATTATTGGCATATAATATTCAATATCTAAGGGTGCATTCACATCCAACGAACGAGCATTACGAGCACGCACGTCTGGCGGACGGCGTTATTGACACTAGTGAGTTCGCGGCATGCTCGCGATCAGCTCGGGTAGTGCTCGTTCGTCAGATGTAGACGCACCCTAGTATTAGTTATATTTAATTTCTAACCCATCATATTCAGTAGTACGGATAATAATGTACACACATTTAGTGTACAATACCGCATTATCTGGCTAATGTCCCAATCCTCTGTATTAATGAGGCAATATTGGTAAATTAAATTCGCCACATTGATGATATTATAATAGTTACGAGTAATACTATCATGTTTGTTGAGTGCCAGTGTTTGATTACAATACCGTGTTTGTGCATTTGATATCTTTGTTGGATTAGCTATTATGTAGTTATGTGTATCGGAAGTCTTGAAGAGGCAAGGAGAGTATTCAAATGATAACTATTGCCCTAAACTGAACTATAAACTGTGTTATTTAATGTAATAAAATTATCTGCCTGCCTCGTTGGCCTGGTGGCGCTAAGCGCGACTGCTACGCTAGAGGTCTTGGGTTCGATTCCCTGGTCGACCAAGGTATTATTGGGTTTTTCTATGAAATTCTCAGTGGCAGGTCGGAGTCTGGATTTGTGCCCGGTTAGTGTCAATAGGCTCGCTATTACATGGGACCTAAACATATCGGCGAACTGTGGGTGTATATTGGTAGACCTTTGTCTAACCCTTCGGGGATATAGGCGTGATGATATGTTATGATTATGTAATAAAATTATCTTTAAGGTTTCTTAAAGATAATTTTATAACATAAAAATAACACACAGGAAAAAACACAAAATAATACTTTTGTGAAAAATATTAAGTTCATGTATTATAGTTAATTAAAAAAAAAACATAATTAAAGTCCGTCTGTAACTAAAATTCAAAGAAAAAAATATCCTTATTAGGCATTCAGGTGAGAAAGTAAACGAGAAACCTTTTAACCGAAACGCCACTAAAAGTATTTTTTTATCCCCCAAGTAAAAACATATTTATGAGATCTCGTATATTTTCTTACGAACATACATCATATAATTGACTGTCCATAATCCAAGGGTGTTCATTTTTTATGTATTTATGGGTAATCATACCCAATACGCTTCACGAGGAACTCAAGCTTCTGTATTATTTACCCCACTTCGAATGACTTGCAAAATCGAACGTTACTAAAATATATCTTGAAGGGGTGTGGAGAACATTATCGACTATCGATAAGTACTTGTCTTGTATTCAAATAAATAAAAATAGTTTCAATGCAATTCGAATTTTGAATTTCCAAGATTTGTTTAAAAACTGATTTACATCTAAGTGTTTTTTTTTTTTTTTTCATAAACTTTCATACTCTTATTTACCCATATTTAACCTCGGTAAGCGCTTGAGTCGAATGTCATCATTGTTATTTCATTTATTGCCACGCTTTTTATAACACTTGATTTTTATATTTTAGGATCTTGACCCATCTTGCAATCAGAAATTCTACCCAAATCCGTATTTCTATGTTACACAAAATTGCATGCAAAACTTTGCAATCGATACAGGTTTAACACATCGATATATTGTAATCCCGTCTCTAGCAGGCTTACCGGAGTCGAACAAAGTGAAGCCGGAGATCAGCCAAGCGTAACAATGCAGAATCATAGTGATGTACAAATATACACCACTTTCGTTATGGACAAAATGTTTGCCAACAGATTTGTGTTAGTCGATATGTATTAGCTGTTGTTAGAAATAATAAGTGGCATAATTCGAACTAATATTAAATGGACAAAAAAAATGGGTTTGATAAAGGTAATTCAAACCGTTTAATATTTACTGAATTAAATTATTTAATAATGTTTTGCTTTTGAGTAGATTTCCCGGTACTGTAAATACGGTTTATTAAAAACAACAATAGCTCCAACTAGTTTCACCACCCACACTGAGAACTTCATCCAAAATTTTCCAAACAAAATTTTCCTATGGCTTTATTCCAAATACATCGATCGAACCTACACAGAATTTAAATAGTTATACAAAGTTTGAAGTTTTCGTATAAACAATATTGTAACATAAAGCCCACCCAAAATACACCTGAAATTAATCACACGTTAACACGGACTAGGTTGAGTAACGAGTTCTAACTATGTAACTGAAGTTAGAGACTAGGGGTAATCAGTTAACTGGCGTTCTCTCGTTACAGGGGTCGCGCGGTCAGCCGGATTACCGTTGCTAGGCAACGAGACTGCCATTGTCACGAGTTTTTTTCTATTATTATTTTAATTATGAAGCTACGTTGAAAACGGAATTTACGACGTAAATGGATTGTTGGTGGGGAGTTAAATTGTACCTATTAGCGATGACAATGCTTATATTGTTCGGATTTTGTTGTTTCTGGTTAAAAGGAATTCTCGTTGGTGTAGTTTACGAGTAAATGTAAAAGGTTTTATGAAAGTTGTATGAGAACGGCTTTTAAAGCTTTGTTATATCATATGCACAAACGTGAAGACTCCTTTGGCAGATATTTGTGAGTTTTCATGTTTATACACTATTCAACTTTCAAGATGCATTTCTAGTGACGCTATGTTTTAAGCTTACTTTATTTTTCGTGCCTTTAGGAATTTTCTTTGTGTATGTATGTGTGATTACATCTGATCTAAATATAAATTTTACATCTTAGAAACGAGTACTAAAAGGACATAATTTTCGCACTCAGAGAGGTTAATGACCAATTGTTAAAAGTCTTAAGTTGGTGTACTTAAATCGATACTACATTATCCCCTAAGTATTCATTTTTGATTCTGAGTACGAATATTCTTCTCAATACAATTATTATTTCCCGTATAAATATTTAATCACACGCTCTATTTCCATTACTTCAAGCGGTACAAATAGAAATATTATTTCATTTCCTTATTGTTTCTGACAGATCAATTTCAGAGCCCTCGTTCATATTATTTGCGGTCCCGTAAAAGGCTTTAATTCTGAGTTAATAACTTGAGGTAAAAAGAAACTGATAATTGCCCCTTAAGACAAATTTGTAAAGTTGTTCCGAGTTTTGCGGACGCATCTGTTAAGTTTTAACATTAAACGCAGATGATGAAACATTGGTATCGTTTTGTATAAAAGTATGAAATTGTACAATTTTATACATTTTCATACTTTTGTACAGTTATTGCGGTTTTAAAAGTTTTGATCGCGGGAACTATTTTTTTTTTCGCTTTCTTTTCATGGAAATAAATACTACAAAAGTAGGTTAATTGCAAGAGCTGTATTTCGATATCCAAATAAACATTGATAATATAATGGCTAGTTAGCAGATTATACTAATAACTATTAATCTGCTAGTTTGAAGTGAGTTAATATGTATATTTATACACAAAACTACTTAAATTCTCTCATTTCAGTGCATTATGGAATATACATTACCTATTTTATGATACATGCCAATATTATAAAAATGTTTTTTGTACTGTTTTACATAACAAAACAGTAACATACAAAACACACACACTGAAACAAGCATTGCATATCGCAATACAGAAATATATTAAAAAACTTATTATATTCTCGAGCCTTTTCTCAACTATGTTAGGGTCGGCTACTAGTCTTACTGGATTCAGCTGAATACAGTATTTTAGATGGAGCGACTGCCTATCTGACCTCCACAACCCATTTTACTGGGAAAAACAGTCTCTCATAGTAAGAATGGTTGTCAGAATTGACTTAACGACTGCCAAAGATCTTTGTGTGACAGCCAGGACCTACTGTTTAACGAGCTTTCCGAAACACGTAGGGGTCTCGGATGTAAATGGTCACCCATCCACGGACTAACCTAGTTAACAAAAAATAAATTTCTCAAACTGTAGCACCTTACTATCATCCTATTACCTACTATTTATAAAAAATTAAAACAAATCCAAAAACTTAAGGGTCGTTGGGCGTTACACACCACAAGCGTTACGGACCGCGGTGTCAAATGCCCAAGAGCTGCTTTTGAAGTGCTTGTTTTACACCGCGGTGTGTAACACCCAAGGACTTTTAGCAATTGGTCGATTGGAACCGCACAATAAAGTAGGTACAATTTTCTTATAGTACAACCAGCAACAAAATCAAATTTAACAAATAAATAATAAAAACAAGAAATGATTAAATATTTGAAAGAATCGACAAGATTTGTTATTGATGGCTCATTCAAAATTTATCCTAAGTGTTTTTGTCAAGTATACACTATTCATGCAGATATCGGCAGCAATAAAGAATACGACAATTTGGTTCCCGTGCTATACGCATTGCTTCCCGACAAAACAAGGGCTACATATGAAATTTTATTTCAAATTATAAAAAGTCAAGTGAAAGAATGGAAGCCTTCGCAAATTTCAATGGACTTTGAAGTGACTGCGATTTTAGCAATAAAAGACTTATTTCCTTAAGTGAACATAGTTGGGTGTAATTTTCACTTTAGCCGCAGTTTATGGCGTAAAGCTAAGAAACTAGGAGTGCTTAAAACAAAACTGGGTGTATTTCACGTAAAATTATGCACACAATTATCACATTTACCTCCGAATTTTTTGGATGAAGGGTGGCTATACGTGATGGGAGAAAGTCCATGCAATACTGAAGTCACCAAATTCAATGATTATTTTGTTAAGACATGGCTACAAAATTATATACTCTCTGAAACATGGAATACATTAAATGTAAGAGATAGAACCAACAATATGGTGGAGTTTTTACACATTAATTCGTTATTATTCGCTAACCACTTTTCTACTCAACTGTCCGAACAAATAATAAGCATGAAAATTTTAATATAAACCTAAATCGTCGTTTCATTCTGTGGTCCGTATCAACCTATTCCAAGAGATACCATGGGCGTTTGACACCGCTCTAACCACTGTGGTGTGTATAAACCTATTCAGTATCAGTACTTGGGTGCTACACACCGCGGTCCGTACCGTTCGTGGTGTCAAAAGCCTAAAGACCCAAACTTGGGTCGTTGGGCGTTACACACCACAAGCGTTACGGACCGCGGTGTCAAATGCCCAAGAGCTGCTTTTGAAGTGCTTGTTTTACACCGCGGTGTGTAACACCCAAGGACTTTTAGCAATTGGTCGATTGGAACCGCACAATAAAGTAGGTACAATTTTCTTATAGTACAACCAGCAACAAAATCAAATTTAACAAATAAATAATAAAAACAAGAAATGATTAAATATTTGAAAGAATCGACAAGATTTGTTATTGATGGCTCATTCAAAATTTATCCTAAGTGTTTTTGTCAAGTATACACTATTCATGCAGATATCGGCAGCAATAAAGAATACGACAATTTGGTTCCCGTGCTATACGCATTGCTTCCCGACAAAACAAGGGCTACATATGAAATTTTATTTCAAATTATAAAAAGTCAAGTGAAAGAATGGAAGCCTTCGCAAATTTCAATGGACTTTGAAGTGACTGCGATTTTAGCAATAAAAGACTTATTTCCTTAAGTGAACATAGTTGGGTGTAATTTTCACTTTAGCCGCAGTTTATGGCGTAAAGCTAAGAAACTAGGAGTGCTTAAAACAAAACTGGGTGTATTTCACGTAAAATTATGCACACAATTATCACATTTACCTCCGAATTTTTTGGATGAAGGGTGGCTATACGTGATGGGAGAAAGTCCATGCAATACTGAAGTCACCAAATTCAATGATTATTTTGTTAAGACATGGCTACAAAATTATATACTCTCTGAAACATGGAATACATTAAATGTAAGAGATAGAACCAACAATATGGTGGAGTTTTTACACATTAATTCGTTATTATTCGCTAACCACTTTTCTACTCAACTGTCCGAACAAATAATAAGCATGAAAATTTTAATATAAACCTAAATCGTCGTTTCATTCTGTGGTCCGTATCAACCTATTCCAAGAGATACCATGGGCGTTTGACACCGCTCTAACCACTGTGGTGTGTATAAACCTATTCAGTATCAGTACTTGGGTGCTACACACCGCGGTCCGTACCGTTCGTGGTGTCAAAAGCCTAAAGACCCAAACTTAATCCACATAAAATTCTCAAGGCAGGTAATTATATTTATTATAATGTGTCGCTTATTCTGAAAGGACCAACATAAAAGGGATTAACGCTTCCATTTTAATGAGGTAAAGTAAACACTCTCGGTACTGCTACTAAATAATTTGTTTACTTTGTTTAATATTATTAAAATTAACGCAAGTAACTTTTAATAATGAATTACGTGATTCCGATTTATTTTCCAGTAAAGTATGAAGAAAGAACAAAATATGTACCCTATTTCATGTAAAATAAGCGTATGTTTGATTTTTATTAGTTTATTTATTAAATACTTACTAGCTGTTGCCATCATGATTTTCTTTTAAAAAATAATTTACGAGCCTTCGTTCGTAAAAAGGCATACAGGTTAATGATCACTTCAAAGTGAAATTAGACTTTATTAACGTAGCGTTAAGTTGAAATTCAACTAATGGTTTGCTAGTCTAGAATTGTTAATTGTTACAAATCGTATAAGATCAAACTTAGTGATTCATGGCTTGGAATTTAGCCAGTACAAAATGTGCTTCAAAATTACCTATAGCTTAACTTGTAGAAACATTTTAATGTAAGTTTAGATTTTATTAAAATGTATATAGGACTTATTTTGTCTAACTCTTTGTTTAGTTAATATTATTATAAACTCAAAGAGATTACAATGTCACTAGAAAAGTAGACGTTCTTTTGTTTTTATTTTGGGTCTTATGATAAAAGGTTACGTTGAATTCTATGTATTATGATGGAATATTATACCTGCATTTTAATTTATGTCATTATCAGATACTATTATTTTGCACCTTCCACACTTTTCTGTACACCACCCTTAGTTAACCAGTAGAAAAATATCTAATTCTGTAAGATTAAATACAAAATAATTTCATCTAATTCCTAAGTGAGTAACGAGTCTTAACCATACAAATATAGATCGCGTTAGTTTTCACGCTGCATATAAACCGGTCCACAGAAAACTAACGGCGCTGGATGAGCCTACCGGACGTTAAACTAAAGCCGAATGGATAAATGGGTGACGAGTCCAATTTACGATGCTGGGATAGTGAGTGATGAAGCTGAAATGCAGTTCTGATGATTAAATGAACTGGAAGTAGATAACGATGATATAGAGTTTAGAGTGAAGAGGATTGCTATTTTAAATGTTGATTTGTTATTGAATGAGATTATTAGGAAGTAGCTTATTGAGTTCTGAGGTTTACGTGAATGTTAGGCATTGAAATAAAACTACTTTTACGGATTTTATCGCGGTTGGTATTTGAATTTTAGATCCCGACGTTTCGACACCTTTTCAGGTATCATGGTCACGGGCAGACTGAGGTGGTGTTCGTCTTGACGGTTGTTGTTGCTCGTTCTACCTTCATAAAGGAAGTACTTACTTACTAAATGTATACAATTAGTGATATATTTTTGAACGTAAATACTTAGACCTTCAAAGAACTGTTGTGATTAAACTTTGACTGGGAAAATTTTCAAGTCACGAGAAAGACGATAGGAGGGTTAAAATCAACTCCATTTTTTGTGTTTATCTATATTTTGGAGTCAGACGGGGAAAACCTTTGCCCAGCAATGGGAAACTTAAAAGGTTATCTATAAAAATATATATTTATTCCAGTCGAAATAGAACTAAAACGTTAATGCCTGATAAATCGTTACAATTCATCTTTAACAAAATCATAAAAAACCGAACATCATTCAACCAACAAAGCATCTTCCAAAGATTACTCAAACCCATGACAGTAAACATAACCAAAACGTAATAAGCAACATTAGGCAACCGTTGTTACATTTCAAAATCCTTCAATTTGAGTGGAGGATAATGTAACAAGTCACTTAACGAAATGATCGGATTATGTTTCATTGACAGCAACGCATGATTCATGTTTAGCTGGCGGATAGCCAAACGGTGAGCTTAAATAGACGAGACTGTTCTAGATCAAGTTGTGTTGGATAGAAAATTTGTAGCTGTTACAGTGTACTTTATGTATTCATTGTGTTTTTTAAGTTAGCATCTTTAAGACTAACTCAAATCTGCAATGTACACGTAAGTTATCATAACTCCTAGCCTACTATGATGCAATAAGAATGTTATCTTTTACGTCATTTATGTTTTGTCTCACTGCTTGGCGATAAAACTCCCCAATCTGGTTTCCAGATTTTCATTCTTGAGTCGCTTCACACCAATACTTAAGTAGAGATCGATAGGCCACGTGGCCACCGTCTTCGATATAATGAACACTAATTAGTAATTGAACCAATTCATTTATATGTCCTTCCTCATCTACAAGGTCATATTTTTCAATATCTCTAACCCAATAACTTAAAGTACTATCGCTACAAAACAAGCAGTAATATCTCCCATTACCACGATAGATAGTTTAGAAAGCCACAGTCTTATTTACGACACCATTTACACTTCTGCTGACAATAAAAATGATTGCTCAGCGGCAACAAAACACATAAAGTCATAACCACACCTCGGGGTCCATTACTCACGTTTTTATCAATTTTATTACATCACATAAAACGATTTAGCCAACAGATTTTTCACGGTAAACAATCGATTAAAATAAATCATTCGCTGTCTCTCGTATCCTTGTGGTGTGTGCGGTCGCGTTGAAAAATATTTTGATTGCGAAAATTCTGCAGACTTTGTGGAATTTCTTCATTTAATGGACCCTTTTGATGGCAAATATGTTAGGTTGGCTTTTTTGTGAATTCTTTAATGCTGAAACTTAATTTTATTATTGGACAACACTTTAGGTATTGTCTTATGAAGTTTACGCGAGTTTTAGACAGTGAACGTTAGTAACTAAATCCATAATTTACCGCAATACAAAAAAGAGATGGGTATATTGTGTGAAAGATGATATGAGAAAGAAAGGATTAAATACTGAGATGACAAATTGTAGAGATGAATGGAAGCTGAATACGCATTGCAAAGACCCTAAATAATTGGGAACAGGGCAGGGAGATGATGATAATACCGCAATACAATTTGTAAAAAATAGTTTTGATTTAATGTACACTTTAAGTAGTATTTCATCATGAAACCTTCTTGGAGATTATCACGATGAAATCGATAATCCTACATATGTATAGTCGCTGAATATAATTAGCTCGTATGTACGTTGTCCATTATCAAGACATAATCTCTGTATATCGTGTTAAGACACGTACTTGCACTAGTTAGCAAATAATATAATGCGCGTAAACACTCGACATATCCCACAGAATGGATCTGTATTTAATCAATGTAATATCAAATTGTAATTTGTTATATTTACAATGCGATCCATAATGAGAATCAACCCCTATTCTGTCACCCTCATATTGTATTATAGAATATTAAGTTACAATCCGAATCTGATTACGAGCAATAATCGATTATAATCGATTCCACAATAATTTCTATATCGAGTAACTATAGAGGTTTCAATCGCCGATTTCTAAGAAATTCGTATTTCATTACTGAAAGGTATGAATTCGATACATTGTGTTGAGATTAATCGATAAATTAATCGAATTATTACAATATTTCAATGGTTTCTTCGAATCTTGTAGCTTTAACACTTTTCCGATACTTCTTAACATCTTTCTTGGTACGTTTTATACAACTTTTTTCTGTGGAGCAGAAATCTTCACATTTTAATTTGTTTGTTAATATCTAGTAAAGAATTAAAGAGAAACTATTTAGAAAACATTTTGCTTTTGGCTAGTAATTGAAGATTGAACTGTGAAGAATTATGGATTAATTTATTCATTTATTTTTTACTTTTGTACACAAGATTTTTAGTAAACTGTAGTAAAAACCATAGTTACAGAGTTTTCAGCATTTGTTTCTATTTTTTATAAAACAATTTTTATGTTAACTTGAATTCGACGTGATTAATTAAAGAAATTTAAAATGAAAACAATATTTCATATTATAAAATGTGTCGCACCGAATATTTGTACTTCCATCAGATTACCATTTTAGGAAAAAAGTTTCTATCCCAGTAGATCCAAATAAGAATTCCTATCAAGATTCCTTCACGTTCCAAACCAAATTATTTACCTTATAAATAACTCTTAAAACATACTTCTCATATCTATATCTATTCTAAATTATATACCTACATCAATAATGAACAGACATAACATGAAATGAAGTCTGCTTTCGTCTTTGATGTCCGGTGCTCAACAGAGTGAAAAACCTATAGATATGATGCATATGTAATAAGTAGCTGACCATTAGGTTGTTTGTATTTTATAAAATGTTAGTTGGTTTTATTAGATAAATATATATTTTTTTATTTAAAATAACAAAAACATAACATTAGCAACATAGCCTGTATCCCCGAAGGGTTAGGCAGAGGTGTACCAATTACACCCACAGTTCGCCGATATGTTTAGGTCCCATGTAGTAGGGGGCGAGCCTATTACCACTAACCGGGCACAAATTCAAAACCAGACCTGCTACTGAGAATTTTCATAGAAGAACCCAATTACCCCATTAAAATATAGGCCAAAAAAAAATGAATTTATGGTGTCAACCAAACATAATATATTATTGTTATATTTAATAGAATATTTCATTCAGCAGAACTTAAAGAAAGTTTTGTATTTGTATAAGCTGAAGCGTCATGTCAAATACGAGCAGGCATTTCTGTACCCTGTGAAACACAGCTTACACAACAACTTACAAACTTCGAAAATTTCTGCGAAATATTTTCCTCCAATTATTCGAAACATGCATCATACGAAGTCAAGTCGAACTCAAACATGTCAAACAACCACTTAAAACTGTATCCCGAACAAAACGAAAACGGTCCGGAAACGAAAACCAAAACCCGCGTTCTAGGTCACTCGAGTGACAGAGACAGACATATGAAACGAGTAAGGACAAAAAGAGACGGAGTAACGACCAGATTTTGACATCCTGGATGCTTGTATTAATAGTTTCTGTGAATTGACGCTGATTGTCTCAAAGTTGTTATTCGAAGTTCTGAGAAAATTAATATTTAGAATTGAGAATGCATTAGTGTTAATATTGTGTAAAGTGATTGATGAAATAATTTCATGTCAAAGACATGGACTGCCTATAACAAAAACTTCAATAAGGTATACACTTATTCATTTATATTTTAATCTAAAAATTGGGCTTATGTTTAGTTTGTTTCAAATTGTATGTAATATAATATGTAATATCTGAGAACTTGTGCTATTAAGTTAATAAGTGCTGTAGGTAATATTACTACTATATAGACTATCAATTTTAATATGGAATTTACTCACCTATTTAAACAGCAAAAATATCATGAAACAAATATCTCACAACCATTCACGAGTCAATTTTAATACTCAGTTAACGCATTTTACGGAACTGTTACTAAACATCCATCAAATTGATACATCTATATGACAGAATAGCCCATCAATCAATAAAATAGCCATTACAAAGCCACTCACTATCCCACCAACATAAAAATCACCCTTTAACACAATAAAAATAATATCTTAATAACCTTACAACTTTATTTAATAATATTAATGGATAAACAAGTGTGGTGAATCAAACTTTTATCATTTTCCATCAACCATCAAGCAATTGTAACCCTTATTCTTACTAGCATTAGAGTTTTAATTCCTGGTCTTTAGAATATTGCATTGAACAATTAACCCCTATAACGCGTCAATTGAGTCTGCTTTTTGATAGAATCGGTTGGGTATGACTTAACGACACATTAATTAAACCAGACTTTATATTAATGATGTCTCTTTGATCTTAATCTTCAAGCTATGTATAAACTTTGAGACCAATTGATATACAAATTATCCACACTTTCTCGACTTTTCGTACAGATACATTTTTTTGTCATATTAGTTGCATTTTATACTTAAGTATTCCACACTCAAACATCTTTAGCTTTTTTAGCATTTAGGAAGCAATTAAGGCTAGGCGAATAAGCAGTCTATCTGATAAGATGATTAACCTTAAAAAGTTGCTTCTACTACTTCGGACACTATGTTAAACAAAAAAAAAAAGATTCTATTCCGCAATCGTAAACACAAATATATAATAAGAATATTTATTTGAAATTATTTCATTAGTGCCCTATTTTAAAAGTACTACTTCAAACGCAGTATTACTACTTATAATGATTCTTCGCGAGACAACAAAAAAACAACAAACAACCGATATTTATTTGTTTTTTCACATTAACTTTTTTCTGCATAGTGTTCCGCACCAAGTCTCCCACACTCGTCCCTCAACTATAGTATACAGTATATAGAGTCGGTCCATAACCGCTTAGTTACGTATTCTAATTGAATGGGAAACATTTTGATGATCTAACGACTGTTTATGACAGTGATCCATACACGTTAAGCGGAGTCATCAGAATGATGAATTTGTTGTAATGAGTTAATGTATTGTTGGATCAGCTATCGCTTGATTGTATAACATAAGATGCGATTACGTTAAATTATGACTTAATTGTTTGATTGTCTGTCATGTTGGTTTGAGGTTACGAGATTCATTAGTTTGTATTGATTGTCGTTATCACGCAAATATTAAATATTTATTTTGATAAAATAATTTTGGTATCAATAAATTGTTATGGTAACGTAATTTTAGAATAAAAAGGCCTTTATTTGATTGTTGCTAAGTATGATGGGATGTTTTGACAATCCAAAAAAAATATTTTTCATGTGATACTCAAAATTTCTTCCCATTTAAATCATATATCCTATTTACTTTTTGCAATACTTATCTACAAATAAACTTAAAAAACATTAACAGTTTCATCTAGTATATTAACGTAGCCGTAATTTTAAATTTTATAATTAGCGTAATTAAAAAGCTTCCCCACTTTTATCTCAATAATTAATTTCTGATCTAAAAACGTGTCCCGCTGTTACACTTAAATTAGGTTATCGTAACAATCTGTGTCGGCTTTGTTATTACATTTTATTCCTTGTTTAGTAATATTATAATATAATAAATAGATAAAATTGTAAGTATGTAAGTACTCATTGTTTTGTTATTAGGTGTAACTTAATTTATAGAATTATCCAACGTCGTAAAAATTGGATGTTATAATTTGTGTCTTGGTTTTTCAAATAATTTCACACTCTTAATTTTTACTAGTTTCCCGTATTCTTAGGATGGTAACTTTTTATCATTATTTTATACAGTGTTAGTTGTATTAAACGGTAAATAAACAAACTTTTTATGTGATCAGTACTTGAAGGACTAATTAATGTCGGCGCTAATTAATTAAAGATCGCTCCATCTTGATACAAGTCTCCTTGACCTTTAAGTATCACACTAACATCTTATCCCTAATTACAGACAAAGTTGGAAAAATATAACCTAATAACTAAATGAAAACTTTTTTTGTAGGACACTTATATTTTAAGCGGAAACTTGTTTTAATTACTAAACGTAACGTTATTATTTTATACTCTAAGCAAAGCACGTTTATAACAGTAAATAATTTAATTTAACAATTATTTTTGAGAATAATTTACTCATCTGTATCCTACACCTTCACATCATCACCACACAAATCCTTCCTTACAATATACAAGCGGAATTCATCTGTACATTACGATTTCAAGACTAAAGAGCTGAACAACTGGTAATGAAACGTAGTAAGGAGTAAATTTCAAATACAAGAAAAACGATATCAACTCAGGCGAGCTAGCAACCAAAGCTAGTAAATCATAATATCAAATTTCACGTATTGTAAGTAACATCAATCGATCCAAAATGTAATCCCAGATTGTCACGGCTTGATCACTTAACCAATAAGCCCAAATTGAATGTTAAGCCGAACATACGAATTCCGTAAGTGATAGTTAACCCATTGGCTGCGGCACGATAATTAACCGCTAATATTATTAATGTTAATATCCCTATACATTATCCTATCCAATTCCAGGAGGATATTACATTTCGATATTATCTCTTGGGCCCCCATTTGTTATCTACATTAGAGGTCGGACTATCTGTTTGATTATGACAATGAAGTGATTTTCATATTTAATCGTTATTGTTATAGCGTGATTGTACAGATGTATGAAAATTGGGAACGTTGCTGAAGAAATGTAGGCCTTAGTCCTGTAGTCTTTAGGCTCAAAACTATATTCTTGATTTTATTCACGGTTAAGCAAATGGACTCATTCTCGTGTCTCATCATCATCATCATCATCAGCCGGAAGACGTCCACTGCTGAACAAAGGCCTCCCCCCTAGAACGCCACAATGAACGACAACTCGCCAATTGCATCCACCGGGTGCCCGCCACTTTGACGATATCGTCAGTCCACCTGGTGGGAGGCCTGCCGACGCTGCGTCTTCCGGTTCGTGGTCGCCACTCGAGAACCTTTCTTCCCCAACGGTTATCGGTTCTTCGAGCGATATGGCCTGCCCATTGCCACTTCAACTTGCATATTCTTCGAGCTATGTCGGTGACTTTAGTTCTTTGGCGAATTTCCGTATTCCGGATCCTGTCGCGCAAAGAAACCCCGAGCGTAGCTCTCTCCATAGCTCGTTGAGTGACTCTGAGCTTCTCCAAAAGGCCAACCGTTAGCGACCACGTTTCAGCGCCATATGTCATCACTGGCAACACACACTGGTCAAAGACCTGCGTCTTCAGACACTGCGGAATTTTGGACGAAAAGATGTCGCGTAGTTTCCCGAACGCTGCCCATCCGAGTTGGATTCTTCGGGCGACCTCTTTGTCGAAGTTGGACCGGCCTAACTGAACTATCTGTCCAAGATAGACGTAGTGGTCGACAACTTTGAGAGTATCATTCCCAACAATAACCGGTACAGGTGCGACATGGACATTGTACATGATCTTGGTCTTGTCCATGTTCATTTTAAGACCCACCTGTTGGGAAACGATACTGAGGTCGCTGAGCATAGTATTAAGCTCCTCCAGCGACTCTGCCATGATCACTATATCATCGGCAAAACGAAGGTGAGTGATGTATTCGCCATTGATATTGATGCCGAACCCGTTCCAGTCCAAGAGCTTGAAGACGTCCTCCAACGCACTTGTGAACAGTTTCGGAGAAATAACGTCTCCCTGTCTCACACCACGCTGCAGTTGGATTGGCTTCGTGCTCTCGTCCTGTAACCGAATTGACATTGTGGCTTTACTGTACAAACACTTCAACACCTCGATATACCTATAGTCGATATGACATCGCTGAAGGGACTGCAATACAGCCCAGGTTTCGATTGAATCGAAGGCTTTTTCATAGTCCACAAACGCTAAACACAGTGGCCGATTATACTCTTCGGTCTTCTGTATAACCTGGCGGAGCGTGTGAATGTGGTCCATGGTGCTAAAGCCTTTTCGGAAACCAGCTTGTTCGGGAGGCTGGAAGTCATCGAGCCTGCGTTCGAGACGGTTCGTAATGACCCTCGAAAACAACTTATACACATGGCTCAGGAGCGAGATGGGTCTATAATTCTTCAACAAGGTGTTGTCGCCTTTTTTGAAGAAGAGCACCACCACACTCCTGTGCCATGATTCTGGCGTAGTACCCTCGAGTATGACGGAATTGAATAGCCTCTGGAGGACTAAAAGTACCGGTTTTCCACCCGCTCTCAGAAGCTCCGTTGTAATTCCGTCATCACCCGGCGCCTTGTTGTTTTTAAGTTGTTTCAGAGCCACTCTAATCTCGTACAGGCTGATGTCTGGGATATCCTCAGTATAGTGCCGGGTCAGTTTGGCTCTAGCGTCCTGAGCCACACTGACAACGGGTTTACGTGTCGAAGTGTACAGCTGTCCGTAAAACCTCTCGAGCTCCCTCAATATCTCCGGTTTCGATGAGATGATACTGCCATTGTCGATCTTCAGCTTCGTCATTTGGCTTTTCCCAACAGAGGAATTTCTCGCGAACACTTTGGAGCCCTGGTTCCGCTCAATTGCGTCCTTTATACGGGCAGTATTAAAGGAGCGCAGGTCGTGACGCGTGGAGTTAGAAATTCGCCTATTGAGATGACCGTATTCCGACATATCAGCTGAAGATTGCAATCTCATCTCATTCCGGGCTTCCATTAGTTTAATGGTTTTATTGGAGAGCTTCTGAGGTTTTCTTCGGCGTGGGGTCCTAAAGAACTGGGAACCCACTGCTTGGACAGCTTCCACCAACCCGCTGTTTATCTCGTCCGCAGTTTCGCATTCGGCTAGGCACTGGAAGCGATTACGCAGTTCGAGTTGAAAGGTTTCGGGATTCTGGATTTGGGCAGGACCTGGACGGAGCGTGGACTTAATCAGACGAGATCGTTCAAGCTTTACATTGATATTCAGTGTGCCTCTGACAATGCGATGATCGCTGCCGGTTTTCACCCTCCCGATCACAGAGACATCACTGAATATACGCTTCTTGGTCGTCATGATGAAGTCGATCTCATTTTTGGTTGAACCATCGGGGCCAATCCACGTCCACTTCCTGGATGGTCGCTTCTGGAAGAAGGAGTTCATCAAATAGAGTTCCTCCTTCTCCATAAAGTCGACCAGCCGCTGGCCCCTCTGGTTCCGCTGCCCATATCCAAACGACCCTACTCTCAACTCATCGCCATTCTGAGTGCCCACCTTAGCGTTGAAGTCTCCCATAACAACGGTGAAGTAAGATTCGGAGGCATGTATGGCTTCGGAGATCTCCTCATACATAGCCTCTACTTCATCGTCAGGGTGTGTCGAGGTCGGCGCATATACCTGGATGACCTTCAACGAATACCGATCGGTGATTCTGAGTATCAGGTACGCTACCCTGCTTGACACACTATCGACTTTTATCACGTTGTTAATGAGAGACTTACGGACGAGGAACCCGACACCACCCTGGGATTTTCGGTCTCCTTCCCGGAAGAAGAGCATGTTGCCGGAATCTAGGATTATCGTATCCTGCCCCTCTCGTCGGATTTCAGATAATCCCATGATGTCCCAACGCAACCTGCTCAATTCTTCCTCCAGCTCGACAATCTTCTCGTCAGTCCGCAGCGTGCGGACGTTGTGCGTTGCCAGGGCCAAAGTCCGGTGGGGGCGGTAGCGCGAAATCCACCGGGGATTCTTAGCACCCCCTGCTCCTCCGTTACCTGACCCGCTACCATAGCCAGGGATAGAGGAGCTGCCGGGTACTGGGGGCCGTCGTGCCGTTTTGTCTGTCATTATGGGGGGGGGGGGGGGGTTGCCATAATCCCCACGCTTGGCAGGCGGCTTGGGGATCGCAGTATTGTTGTGATAGTAACAGAAGACGCTGCTGCCCATCTTCTAGATTTTTCCCTTAGTCGCCTCTTACGACACCCACGGGAGGAGTGGGAGTGGTCAATTCTAAGCCGGATACCACACGGCTTTCTTTCTCGTGTCTAGTTGTTATTAATGAACAATGTAAGGTGAGCATGTGTTTTAGATTGTTGTTGTAATGTAACAATTTTTGAAACACAAAATTAATTAGTATAATATCATAAGTATAATATAATAGACAAAAAAATGGAATACAGTATGCGCAATAACCAGCATTTTTTGTTATATTTTTTGAAAATAAACCTTTTATTTAAAAAAAACCTGTTTATTGAAGATAAAACTGAACAAAATCTGTCACAAAAATAAATAACAGTCATTGTACAAAAAACCTCATAAAAATCAACAGTAGTTAATCCACCAAAATTATCGACACATCCATAAATACCCGTGAACTCCACGGGAGGGCGCCACTCACGAGTAATTATAAATTATAATCACCAACGTTTGATGTGACGAGAACAGATGGTGGCACCGTGGCGACTGATAACGATGCCTGTCAAGGGTTGAATGGGGTTTTATAACCCCATTAATTAATTAAGACATTTTTGTATCCCATCATTATTATTTTAGGGTTAAAAAGTTACTTTTAGTTTACTTTTTTATTTAGGTCGTTTGTTTCGTGGCTTGTTTAGTTCGATAGTTAAAAAAAGTTTTGTGTTTATTGTTTTTCAGTTTGAATATTTGATATAGCGTAATCAAGGTGCTGGGGTAAATTATATTCATTGCATTTTTCAACCTTTTGCTTTTGCTGTAGACCAGGTATGAACAAGTAAATAATCTTATTTGCAACAAATGATGTCCCTATTGAGGTTGATATTAACTCAAAGAATAATGGTTTTGTATTATTTTATAGTACGTAACGTATCTGATCTAAATCTGTTATTTTTTTCAAATAACAAAAATACTACTTTTATCAAAAAAAAAACTACAAAAAACATATTATTAACCGTTTTACCACATTGTTTAGATAATGTTACAAATAATTGTTATATTATACCATGTTTAACAATATATCTACGCGAGCAAATAATTGTATCCTTAAAATACCGATCAAATATTAGACAGGTATTCTTTCAGCCTACACTTTTCTCCTCCAGGCAACAATTGTTATCTTATCTCTCAAAACCTTATGTATCTTAATACAAATAAAAACATTTTAGTGAACTCAGTTGAACTCTCTTAAACCCACCTTCACCCACTCAGACTTGAATATGAAGGACCTAATCTTTACGTATACTGGTTTCAATAAAGTCTTGATAAAATTATATATGACGGAGAGTGCAAAGAGGAGCGTCAAGGTTTAACCGCCTTGGGCGTATTCGGGATCAGATGTTGACAGCACCTTGCGAGCAGTCAAATTTGGCAGAGTGTGGTTTGACATCGGGTAGAATGCACGAGAAGCTAACAGAAGAAACCGACTTCGCCGCGTTCCCTGAATACATTCACGATGAAAGGAGAGCTGAACAGAAGGAAAGCTGAGCAACGACGACCGCCCGTCATATCCCTTCGTTATATTGATGAAACTATACTCCTACATACTTATTGCCAGTTTCCTAAACTATCTTCTCTTCCATTGTATACTGGTACGAATTACTTTTTGCAAACCTTGGGGGTACTAATAATTCCAGGAATTAAGTCCAGTATTTACTACATAATGAAAACCATCTGTTGTTTAGCAAATGTTTGATGCATTGCGCTGATACGCTTTTGAGGGTTAACGAGTAATTTTAACCCTTTCATTGTTCCGTGAATAATTATCCGCACACATTACATTTAATTATGTATGGGTACATAATTCGCTAATTCATTGTGTTTATAAAAGCGTTTGTAAAGAATTCATAATAATATTATAGTGCTCTGTAAGATAAAATAGCATTTTGAATAACTACACTAATTTTAAGTCTCAAATTGAAACTACACAAGATGAAACATAATAAAATCTCCAAAAATCATCCATAAAAACAAAAATTCTAAAAACCTAAAATAATATAATAATATGACATTGTTTTCAATGTCTTTTACATTTCCTAAGGTGTAATGTAAGTGACACCGTAGAAACAGGTGATTTATTTTAAGGAATACATCGCGAGGAAACCTGAACTTAATGGCCTGAATTTCCAACTGTGAACAAACATGATGATCAATGTTCTTTTTGCTATCTCTTTTCTTTATATCTCTAATCTCTATTTGCTATCTCTGTCTATTTGAGGTGTTTTGCACCCGTCTTGATATAACACATTTACTTAATAAGAATAAAAAAAATCCTACATTACCAGTAAAATGTCAACGTTGCATGTAAAATGTGATTTTTATATCTCTAATCTCTATTTGCTATCTCTGTCTATTTGAGGTGTTTTGCACCCGTCTTGATATAACACATTTACTTAATAAGAATAAAAAAAATCCTACATTACCAGTAAAATGTCAACGTTGCATGTAAAATGTGATTTTACCATAAGCTCTTAAAGCAGGACAGTTGCAGTTGTCGTGTAAGCGAGACAGCGTCATACACTGCTCGTTTTGGTGTCTCACTTCTACAACGACAACAGTCCACCCAAGCTTATAGAATTCGCTAATCCTCATAACTTACAGCGTTACTTCTGTCTTATACACACATAAGATGTTTTACTTATTTCTTTCTATAATATCACCTAGAACAAACGAAAAGCCGACATTCTATAGGTATTAAGTTTTCTTTAGATATCCTTTCATGTCCTATCACTTCTGTACACAAATTGTTTTGCAGTGTTTCTTGTTGAGACCTATTTTAGCTCCTCGCTTCAACGCTGCATAATTTTCCACTGATGCCTACGAATTTCTTCCGCCTCCATTTAAATATGCTAATTCAGTTGCTTATTAAATTCACTGGATTTGCAGTAATGTGTTGGATTTGTTCAGATATGCCATGTTACTGTACAAATTCCGTCTGGGAAATGTAAGAGTTTATTTTCTTCGTCTTCGAATAAACTATGTTTTCTAGAAAGTTACTTTGTTCTTGTAAAGTAACAAATGCGGAATGAACGGTAACAAAAATGTACATTCATATTTTGAAAATAAACTTGATTCGGCATATCCTTACAAATAAGTATCACAAAGATTAGTGTGTTGCTATGTATTGAATACAGAATAAAATGCATTATATGTATGTATCGAATTACAAAATGCTTGGTAGAGTATCCAATCTACCAAACATTTCAGTTTCAGTTTACCAACTGAAGCAATCTCATAACTAGATGTAAGACGTAGATAAACGTTATAAAAGATCATGACGAGTATAATGTTATAACATGGTTCAAGTTGATGCTATCACCTATCTAAACTTACCTGTGTTTACCAAGAGTTCTTACAGCGGGACTTACCATTGTGGAAGCGAAACGCTGCTATGTGCAGGGTAGTGCATCCTGCTTCCACAGTGTTAAAAGTAATGCTTTAGTAGTTCATGGTATAGGTGCTGATAAGAGAAATGTTTGATGCTTTGAACGTCATTTTGCAGATAATATAAATAATGTTGCACCAGCCAGAAAGTCAGCTAAAAAAGGTGCTAGAGTAATGTTTGTAAATTCAGATGTATTGCAATTTAGAAAAGTGTTAACGATAGTTCTAATGTGCCATGAATGCACTCGTGGGTAGAGTCAAAGGAAAAAAAAAACGATTAGAAAAGGTCAAAATACACGTGACGAAAAAATTCTTAGCTCATTGGAACTCAAACTTACATGATGTATATAGCCAATGTTATTAAAATATCTGAAAGCAAAATAAATACATTCCAGCCGTTCAAAATTAAAGTGGATGTTTACACTTCAAACCCAATCAATAGGCCCTTTACTTTTGTAAATAAATAGCCCGACTTTAACTCAATGTATTTGGATTTACGTATTTTTTCCAGACTCCGCCCGGTCCGGTCCGGTACATCGTAAATCTGTAATCCGGAAAAATTGGCCGCGGCCGTTCAGGCCCGTATACGACCGGTACCGGTCCGGGTTTACACTTCATTTGTTTGACGGATAGGCAAGGATTTACGAATGTTAGTTTTGTGGGTTTATTCTCGTTCGAATGTAATTGAGATATCTTGTCTTTGAAGGATGTAGAAAGATTATTGTTTTGTTGGCAGTGGAGTGAGTTTTTTGAGGTCGATAAAAATGGACTTTACATCTATATGTACAAAAATGTTTACTACAGCTACTAGTTGCCAAACGTCAACATTCATCATTTTCTTGTTTTCTAAAGTATGGGGTGAATGGCGCTTTTATCATTAAATTAACCACATTTAAAAAACTATTTTTACAATACACGTCCATCCACCCCTTTACAATGTTACGTATTTATCATATATGCATAGTTTTGAAAACCATATTCAGAATAAACCTATGTTTGATAACGAACTGTTACGAATACATGAAACAATTATAAAAGTTTGACACGCGTTAGAAAGTTGTAACTCAACTTCAGGACACGTGTCATTCATGAACGATTCAGTAGTGAAACTGAAAAAACCCGAATTTTATGTTTGATACCTAAAAAAATGGTAAGAGTACTAGATATAAATGATTAGGGGTAATATTTCGATATTAAAGGTACGTTTTTATTTTATAGAGCACCAACATTTTCGTGACCTGAAATGTGTACTTTTTTCAAACAAAATTTTAAGGACCTTCTAAGATTGATCATCAAAAAAAAAAATAACGGCCCAAATATAGGAGTTTTTTTGTCAGTTCCTCCTTGTGATCTCATTTAAATTTTAATAATCCGAAGGAAATATTTGAAAAAAATACCTATCATATTTCAAGTTTTTGGTTCAGAATCAGTAAAAGCCCTGGAAGGATAAGCCAGGTTTTGACCTAAGAAGGGACAAAAGGAATAATTAATGCAAAGCTCCTGTAAAGGACATCTTAGAAGATTTCCCTGACCGCCGCAAAAAGGTTCCAAAGCAATATTATACTAAACTCGAGACATCGGAAATGGTAGTTCGGACAAACAAAAACGAAGGAAGTGGGTAAGTAGTGGGTCAAAAGGCTTTACACTTTTTTATTGTGCAGGTTCCTTTTTGTCTTCCATAAAGCAAAATGGGCTTACATTATAATCTTTTAGCTTTTAGTATATTTTTTGTTTATTTATTTTTTTGCTGGGTCCAACTGTATGGAAGAGGAAAGATCGAGTGTTGTGGCACAAAGGAAGAGGGAATGTGTTCAACAATGGAAATGTTATATGTCACAACTATTATTATAGTAACTATATTATTATAGCTATATATAAGTATGTTTATCAGTTGGCCGGGTACCATAACACAAGCTCTGCTTAGCTTGGGATCAGACAACCGTGTGTGAGATGTCCCGGAATATATATATATATATAGCGATACTTAACTATTAAAAGTGTAACTGCTATTTTTGTTGTTCATGTTTTTGATATTGGATGCCATTGCCATGAATCTATGATGTATACTGCCTTACTTGCATTTACGCACAAAATGTAACTTTTCAGTTAAAACTGGTAAGTTTAAACAGTTTCTGCAACAACGGGTAAATCCTGGTTGACGCAGCCTGACACTGTGTCAACCAGTCTAATTTAAGTTTATCGTCAGTTTGCAGTAATTGGATTTTGGTGGTTAGATGGCGGTAACAACGGACAAAAAGAGGTTCATTATTAGAAAATCTGATCATAAAACCATGTTACCTGGAATAATGCAACATGGCATTTGGCATTATGGCATTAAATATAGGTATTTTTTTATTATTTCAGTTTTTTTTTTGTTTTTTAAATAATCCATAAAATAAACTTATTTTTAAGAAGCTATTAAGCCAAAGCGATCTCCATAAATTCTAGTTCCGTTACCTATTACACGAAGAGTTTTACTACCAAACGAAATAATTTATGGTCGTCTGATCCCTAACATTTTAGTGCTAGCTTTTTCCTTAGCTCGATCAATTTTTGTTGAGCACCCAATCAGCTGATGTCAAGGCATAAAACTTATATGATAGAACGCCAAATTCCACTGAAATTTGGCCGAAAATATTATGTAACAATATTCTTTTACGATGAGTATGCAACGTATCATGGTTGGAATCTTTTTCATCTCCTATGGCATTGTTATGGGCTATTTTGTAAATGTAGTTTCGTAGCTAAATAGGTGCCTTACAAATAACTTTTAAATAATTATTGGTATGGATGATTTGGACCCAAAGATTTTTTACTCATCTCATTGTCCTAAATCACTACCGTGTAATTCAATTTCAAAATCAAAATGGCTTATTAAATCAGTGTCTTCGACCCTTGCAGAAAAAAGTATTGTGTACTTAAGGAACATATTTATTGTCAGTAATTATTGAAAGCTTTATTATCCTATCTCTTTCAATGGCCACAATAACTTCATTAATTAGTGCTCTCTGCGGTAAACTTGTCACTAAACTTATATGAACAATTGGGATCTTTTAACTGAGTGCTTTATTCTTTGTGTTTGTTTCAACTGCAGACAGATAAGTTGTTTTTGTACTCAAAGCTGTATTTTTTTTTAGTATCACCATACTAAGCATGTTAGTATTTTGCTTCCCTTTTATTACACATATAAAATTTCAGTTTAGTCGTTTTAAGGTTTTCAGTGAAAATCCATTTGAATATTTTATGATTATTTGTTTCTAAAGCACTCTCAGTACCTAAAATCAAGCATTCAGCAAGTCAACTGGATCTTAAGCTTTATTTAATATATTCATATAGGTTACTCAAAATCCGATCTTATCACAAAACAATAAAGTACCTTTTTCTTTTAGTAAAGTAGAACATTTCACAAAGAATTTTTCGTTTAACATTAAAATTTGGGTAAGAAGAGTAAGGCGATACATCACTGTCCTTAAATTACCTGAGGATAGCCTTACAAGTAATATTAGAACGAAATATTACCTAGATTTACATCAACTTAAATTAATGTAGGCCCTTTATGAAAGGAAGGATTTCTTACACAATGTTAGGTTTTCAGAAGAATTTATCGCTTCTGGATTATATTATTCCAGGAGAGTTTTATAGGAAGTTCTACATTTATTTACTTTATTACAAGCATTTATAACTAGCTCACTTAGATTTTGGGTCGTCGGAAGTAGATTTTAGACTTTATATTATTATGTAGCTCACCAACAATAAAGTATGTTTGTTAAAAATACACATTGCATACATTAAGATTTAATAAAAATAAACCAAGGATCCTGATCTCCTACACGAGCCACATACAAATACAATATGAAACACATTAGAAAAAGTAATTCACATTTAATAATGTTTTCCTAGAGAATGACAAGCCCACAAATCCCCGATTAACAGTCACCATTTCGCGGAACGCTGACATTAAAAATATACAAGGGTGTTTCGCTAAATATAAAAAACGGAGCACAAAGGCAAAGTATGAAAACTCAGCGGAATGTAGGCTAACATAAAATATGAACAATTCAGAATATCCCTAGAGATTTATGTAAGGTTAATAAAATTAACAATTTGCTTTCAGGCGTTGATTTAGTGTTTTAATCCAAAACGTTGGCTTTTGATTTGTTTAGAACACTCCTGCATGCTTTTATGGTGACAACCGGATTGATTGCACCCGCGGCGTGTTTATCAGTATATTCTGATTGACGTAGATTGAGAATAATAGCGTCGGGGGTGACATATCATTACTTCGAAAGAAACACACACATATATCAACAGAGTTTATTGACACATCAATACCAAGATTGCACCATATATTTCAATTTAAAAGTATTTTCAAAGTATTTTTTCCATTTCGATGCAAAACTTTAAATGATTGTTAGTTAAAAAGTGTAGATCAACATCCGAATGAAACAGAACAAACAACAAATAACGGGAATTTTAATTTTTGTATTGTCTCAAACCGCCATCAGGTCACAAAACAAATCCTTTTACAAAACCACCAACAAAGCTCTAGAGCAACAACCGTCGATCTTTCGAACAAATAAACAAGACAGTTCGCTTTAAAAGACAAACAATGGCGCTTTCAGCAAAAAAGCTAATGCTGAAGTTGAAAAGACTATCGATCACAAATCAGCAAAGTAATTTCCATCCACAGCTTCGCTTCCTGGATTATAGACTACACTCTTTGCGAAAGATAAATTAAAAACCATTTTTCAAGTAATTCCCTAGAGGCGGAACGGACGGTGTAATCTATACAAATTGGACGACCACGCCACACGTTGATACATCGATAGGGGATTGCTCCATGCCATTTTTGTTTATTACATTGATGGGGTATTAATATTTGCATATCAGTTTTCCGTCCAAAATAACGATTGAAAAAATGTAAACTGATGGATTGGTGAATACAATGAACGCAAATCGCTCTAGGGAATTTATGCCGTGTTTAATACCCGTCAAATAACATAGAGCGAATGAATAATTTGCATTTATTTACACTTTATTCACCTAAAACATCGACAGAATTTTTTGAATTATTTTTACGTCTGGAAATAATCAATGTTCTACCCAATAAATCAATCATAATTCACAAGACAGCGGCAAATAAATAGACATAATCCAAGATCCCAAGAAATCTGGAAAAGAAAAGTCCTTTATTTACTTGATACAACAAAACAAAGTTAATAAAATCAATACTTCCGCCCGACAGAGATTAGATCCCAAATATAATATTGTCCACAACGGGAAAACCAGAAGACGGTACAAGTACAATGATGGAACATTACCCATCAAAGGGACTTCTATAAGATATCCGGGAGTGACATTTGGTGTCTTTTTCGATACCCGGCCCCAATAATTTGAACGAGTGCTTCGTCCGGGATCAATGGATCAACAGTTTAACCGTCCTTTTCTGCTGTTAACTAGTTTGCTGGCTCTTAAGGACAGGACACTTTGGAACTTGGAAGTTGGTCTCTGTAATTTATTTGTGTTATTCAGACTCTGTGAGCTACTTTCCTTATGTATTGTATGTCTTTTATTTTTCAGTTTCCCTTAAATCCTCAGTTTTGTCT
The DNA here is from genome assembly GCA_905146925.1 of Autographa gamma. Lineage (NCBI taxonomy): Eukaryota > Metazoa > Arthropoda > Insecta > Lepidoptera > Noctuidae > Autographa > Autographa gamma. Next base: position 12,251,275 of record LR989853.1, on the reverse strand, counting down.
TTATTGAAATGATGATTTTCTCGTACTACTTTATTGGTTTTGAAACTAGTATTAATAAGTTTGGTTTCCGCAGTTCCCTCTATAAATATTTTCTTTACTTAAGTCGTCACATACTAGTTCTTGTAATAATCGTATATAACCGTCCTGTTCCTTAGTAGGGTTCGATTGTAAATTCGGACCCAGTGTATACAAACGTGGTTTACAGACAGGAAGAAAGGTTCCGTGAAAAATATTAAGTGGGAGTTGAAACAGGTTGCTAACATATCAGGCAGACCCAAGTCCCAACATTATTGCACATTGTTTGTCTGTAACGTATATTGAAACTATGTTAACATTCACCTAAATTTTTAGTACGAAATTTGCATTGACTTGTGATTATACCACCGCTGCACCGTAGGGAAATTTAAGTAATTGGCTACAAATAATATAAAAAAACTTATTGTGTGAAAACTAGTAACATGTAAAAAGTCATAAATCTTCAATTCTTCGTCTCGTTGAAGTTTTCAATCGAAGTCAATTACAAACCAGTCAACACTTACCACTTATTAAACGAGCGATGAATATATTTTCATCCAATTTCAATATTCGAATACCTTCAACGCATCGAAGCCTGTAATCGATATTGTTTAAAGCATCTGCCTCCCTACTCGACATATTGGAAGGAAAGAGTTTATTACTTCTCTTTGTTACGAGTCGAACAAAAAGCGGGGTCGTCCACTGTTTACTGTGTTGCGAGAAAATATCTTATTGTGGCTGTCGAATCGATTTATGACTCGATAAGCGATGTTGGCGTTTTTCGGTATTTGAAGGTTTTCGGTAAATTATTTGATAGCTGCCCTTTATTAAATGAGACAGAACATAGTAACGGTTGTTATTAGAGACATTTATTTTGTAGATAGCTTTAATTTTTCATTAGACGTCATGTTGTCTACTGTTATTTTAAATTGAATTATTTCTAGAAATTAGTCATATGTCTTAGAATATGCAATTCTTATTGGATTATTCAAGGATATATATCTAAAGTATTTTAAAGCGTTTCACAGTTGTTTTTTTCCAAATTCGTTAGCTTAACTGTGTTGCGAGCTTTGACTCCATACAAAAATATTTTGCCAGAAGCGGTAAAAATAAAATGCCTCTTTTTATTAAATTACATTAATTTAGAATTCAAACCGCTGAATAAATTGAAGTACTCACTAAGTTGGTTCACCCCACGTTCATTGTTTTAAATTATATTCACGCCCGCACTTCCATTTTGTTTTCCATCAAATTTCGACTTGTTTTTTGTCTAGACTCAAATGTTAATATTGAAGTAGAGATAATTAAGTTTGGTGTTAGTCTCATTTGAAATTATGAAATGGTAATTAAAAATTCTGGTGAAACTAGCATCTAAGTACATAACGTTTAATTACATAATGGAAATTGTGCAGATGAAATTCAAGAGCGTTTAGTTAATTTTCAAGTTGGGAATGTACGTAAAGTAAAAATTAATTAGTGTTAGATATCTGTAGTATAATGCAGTGTGGTTTTGGCCGCAAATGGATCACGCTGTGGATTCCCATGGGCGTCGTAAGAACGACTAAAGGATAACGTTAGTATGGACAGTGACTATCACCCGGGAATTGATAAAGTCAAACTATTTAATCGAATCGGATCCGGATAAGTATTGAATTGGTTATTTATTGTTTTAGAAGTTTTAGGTCTTAGAGATCGAATAGTATTGTTTGATTGCTATTTCACATACATATTTTGATTCGACGTTCAATAGCAATGATTTTATGTAGGGTATGTGATGTGTTAGTGATCATAGATAAAAGCAAAATAATGGTAATTTTGAATAACCTGTATTTTAAGTTATAATAAAATAAATCTAACAGGTGCAAAACAAAAATTTATCTACTATATATAAGTAGCTATAAAATAAACCTTTCAGTTAAGAATTTTATCCATCACAGATTATAAACTGATGTGGAAATAAATAAAAATTCACCACATTATTTTCAATCGTCAAATACATAACGCTGGCGTTGTATCCGCGCTGTTCTTTTGGGATTACCTATTGAAGCCTTAGGGATCAATAATCTCATACATCGAGCGACATTGAAAGCCGAGTTTAAAGAGAGTACACAAATCCCTTTTGTATCGACTTTCCTCTTGTTTTTTTCCATCTCACAATTATGCTTTGAGCGAACCAACTGATGTCGCCCAAACAATTGATTTCCAGAAGGCATTCAAGGCATTATTGAACAGAAATGTTGTTTGTGCTCATCAGAGCCATTTGATTAATTCTTTGTTCGCCGTTTTTCCAGCAATTTGTTAGAAAATTAGACAAGTCACTGGTTCCTTTTGAGATTTCAAATCTTTTTGTTGCAAAGATTGGAGATAATGTTTATTAAATTAGATACAAAAGATGTTTAGGGAAACCGTTGGTTGTATTACGATTAAGGAAGGTCCTGTTAAAATTATTGTTTTTTCTCTGATCCAGTAGTCGTTTGTTTTCTTGTTCTTTTTTTTTATATTATTGCACGTGACGTACAAAACAGAATATTCAGGCTCCATTTTTTAAACCGTTTTCTATTTTAAGCTTGACGTAAATGTCTATTGCACTCGAAATGCCTGTCCGATTTTAATATCGTCAAACATGATTCAACGCGAGTTTTTATATGTATACTTTTATGTTTACTTTCCTTACTTACTTTTGATTACGATCTCCATTTTATATAACGTTTATATGTATACCTTTTAATTAATCAAGGCAAAATCTTGAAAAGTCGGCCATAAAATCTCAAAGACATACTTCGCAACAAACAAGACGCGCCTAAAAGGTTTCTTAATTCAATTCGTCAAGTCCTAAATCTACACTCTGACCAAATGAGCGAATTCACCGACAAATAGTGACCCATTGACCTCAGTTTATCTCCTCCGGCGCTTTTTCCAAGATACCCCTAAGCCCGGAACTAAGCGTGGTCTTTGTTTAACACTGAGATAAGACAACCGTCTGATTTGAATTAGGAAATTGAACCTCCAAATCAGGGCTTCCCAGTAAGCCCATTTATTTGCAAATAATTCGGAAGCTGAATTAAATTTGGTATGTTTTAAAAGCAATTTGTTTCAGAGTATCCAATTATTTATAGATGTTCGAATAAGTTTGTGTCGTTATATAAGTAATTTTTTCTTCTTTCTTGAAAAGAAAATATGTCAATGATTTAGTTTGAAGATTTACGACCGAAATTATTAGCTGTCCATTTATGGTTTTCACAAAAAATATTGTCAACAATTTTTATTTATGTTAAACTCAGAATCTAAGTAACCATTTGAATAAAAGCAAGACATTCAGGTAGACTAATGAACCGAATATTTTGGAAAGGAACCAGTTTTCGTTAAGCTATAGAATCTACTCAAGATAAGAACACTTAGATTAATTGGAAGGGTTAACGAGAGAACCGATTAGGAACACACTTATATACCAAGGTATACACATAGAAATTAATTGCAACGTACTTTTGGAGAATTATTGAGTAGAGCGAATGATCAAAGAAATTTTCAGAAAACTTTTTGAGAATATACTATACAGATGAAGGAAATTTATGAATGCCTCGTTGGCCTAGTGGTGCTAAGCGCGACTGCTACGCTAGAGCATAGAATTCTAAATAGTTACTACGGCTAGAGGTCTTGGGTTCGATTCCCGAGTCGACCAAGGTGTTATTGGGTTTTTCTATGAAATTCTCAGTAGCAGGTCGGAGTTTGGATTTGTGCCCTGTTAGTGGCAATAGGCTCGCCCCCTATTACATGGGACCTCAACATATCGGCGAACTGCGGGGCGTAGGCAGAGGTGTACCAATGAACAACCCATTGGTACACCTCTGCCTACCTCTTCGGGGATACATGCGTGATGATATGTTATATTTGTTATGTGACATTTATGGAATGGTATGTGTAAATTTGGTGACGGACTTGGCCAAACAGTGGTACAATAACCATTGTATATTATGATATGTCTTCTCCGAGTTCTGTATAACCCTACCAAGTTTAATAGTTATACGATATCCAACAAACTACATTAACTGTACATCCTTCTAGTGTTCCCAAAGGAATCATTGTTATTGTGGGCACTAAAATTGTTGGAGCATAACATTCGTCCGGGCGTGACACGTCTTTACAATGACAATTTAATATATGCACCTCTACAAGGTATTTTGGATCTTATAACTCAGAACTTAAGGTTGATAGTGAGTGAAGAGGTTTTGGGCGTATATCCTCTTGTGACGTTTATTGCACAGTGTTTACTTACGGTAAAATAATAACCTTTGCGATCCGAGGACCGAATTCGGATATTTGTTCCCCGGCTTTAAATAAACGCTATGAATAGGGTATTTTATGATTTCGGTGAAATTTCGTTTTTGTTTTGGTTGTTTGAGGTGTGCATCAAATTTATACATGGTGTTCGTTTTATATTTAAAAATTATGTAGTGTAAATACTAGAGGGATTTTTATTGTAATCTTGAATTATATTATTCCATCTGCATTAGTGAAATATCACCATAAATAAGACGAATAGAGGAAAAAAAGTCACGTAAGCTTAGAATATTTGTGTTTTTGTACTATACAATACAGTACAAAGACAAATTTATATGAAATTTAATTACACTTGATTATTATTTAATAATAACCTATGTCAATAAAATTTTCCAAAACAATTTTTTATACTGTTGACTCAAGAAACTTTGTAACAATTCGCTATCAAACAAAACTCGACAAGGCTTAAATAAGACAAGGAAATACACGAAACAACTTTAATTACATCTCCAACATCATTCTACAAATAGATCGATTTAATAAACACGCACAAGAAAAATAAACTTTATTACTTTCGAAACAAAGTTCATTATTGCTTTCTTCAAATAAGCGGATACAATGGCAGCAGTTGTCGATTTAACAATCTGTTTTCGTAATTAAGGTTTCATAGTAATGGGGACTAAAGGTGGGTTTAGACTGAATTTTGGGTCTTTGTAGTGTTATTTTTGTAGGTTTTTATTGTTTATTAACCCGCGTGTGTAAACTTGGCTTTGTTTGAACTGTTCAGGATACACATAACATTGCCGGTCGTAAAGTTACGTATCCTTTGTATTGGTTATAGGAAGGAACTTTAGATAATACAAGGCGTGTTGGAACTTGTACCTGTATACAAAACTGAGAATTAATTACTGTTTATTTGTGGGTACAAGGTATTGTATTGGTGTGTGATAAGTTTTAATTACTCTTAACATGCATGATAAATTCCTAATATGTAATTCATTAAAATTTCATATACTTATCCTGATCAATTTGGTATGTTTAGCAATACATAATTTAAGTAACAAACCCTTTAAGAAAATGAGTAATATTTTTTTTTTTTTTTCAAAAAGATTGAAATTAAACAAAGCTTTGGTACAATTTTCTTTAATTTATTAAATTGATACTACTATCTGACTAGTAAACGACACTATACTGTTAAAAAAATATTGAAATTGACCTCCCAATACAAACCAAATCCTGAATTACGATAATCACTAAAACTCTTACCTAGATGAAACACAAATATATTGAATCACGCAATCTATTTCGCCAATCCCACCGAATTTATTTAAAAATATATTTTATTTAATGGACATTTTATTGGAAGCCGATTTTATCTCGACACTTCACAATGAAATTTTTCAATATTCGACTCAAATAAAATATGGAAAGTAATTTCCCTATATTAGTTCGAAGGCTTAAAGTATTGACGGGATATTGTGAAAGCCAATATGAATCAACAAACAGGATGGGCAGATATTTTATGTATTTGACTTTGAATGTATTTGATTTGATGACCTCCGTGGTCGAGTGGCGTACACACTAGTTTTTAAGGTGTCGCTTACTCTGAGGTTCGGTTCGATCACCAGACGAGGCAATACTGAAAGTTACTTTTCTTCATTGTCTCGGGTCTAGGTGTATGTGGTATCTTTGTCGTCTCTGAATTAATTAACACAAGTGCTTTAACTACTTACTTTGGGTTTAAAAAAATATATGTGACTTGTCCATAATTAGAAAAAAAAATCTGTCATATGTAGCCGTTACGTTATTGTTATGACAATAAAGTTAGTCGGTTTAGGATACATCATTCATTAAATTATTCTGTTTAACAATCTTAGGTGCCTAGTTGTAAACGTGTTGCTAGCAGAAACTGAGTTTGCTAATGAATGTTACGGCACATAACATGCGACCTTTCGTAGACTGCCTAGGTGTACGTAAGCTTACGCTCATGTAAGCAAAGGTTATAGATACTCCAGTTAACAAGCCCCTTACTAGCTTAGATGACCTTTAACATTTCGACGATAGTTCAAAGTTTTTGAGCCCAAAATGATTGTAAATAAGTTCGACAATAACATGAAATTTCATGGTGACCTAGCGGTTCAATGAAGGAATTTTTATGCACGAGGTTGCAGGTTCGAACCTGGGCAAGTGCCAATGTAACTTATAAAGTAAAGCAAAGTTATATGTACTTTCTTAATTATTCTCAGACACTTCTAAAAAACGGCGAGGGAACACCTCGCGAGAAAACCTGGATCCCAAAATTTGGATCTGAAATCGCCAATCCGCAATTGAGCAAGCGTGGTGATCAATGCTCGTGCCTTCTTCATATGGGAAATGGCCTGTGCCCAGCAGTAGGACGTTTATAGACTGGAATTAAGACAAGTCAAAAGTAGGCCATATTTTGAATCGTCTTTACAACAAACATTCAATAATGAACTCATAGTAAGTTGCATCATACGTTCTGTTTTAGTAAGCATGATGCAAGATGATTGTTCAAACAGACTCTTTGTTTAACATATTAAAAATTATAACTCAATTATGTATTGAAACAAACATGAATTGAATGCGGAAATGTAATGTGTTCGGTTCATAATAATTGTATAAAAACAAATCGAATTAAAAATAAGTCTTTCATGATTTACTTATTAATCCCACTGTCAAAGTGGACCACATCTGAATTTTAAATATTCATTTATTTCTTTAATTTGAAAGAAGACTTACAGACTAACAAAAAAATGATGTAATAAGCATAATATTATCAAATAGTTAATTACAAGCCTCCACAGATAATAATAATAATATTCCGGGACATCTCACACACGGTTGTCTGATCCCAAGCTAAGCAGAGTTTGTGTTATGGTAACCAGACAACTGATAAACATACTTATATATTTCTAAATACGTACATATTATAGATAAATTACACCCAGACACCGAACAAATGATCGTGCTCATCACACAAACATTTGTGCCGGGTGGGAATCGAACCCACGACCTCCGGTTAGCAGTCAGGGTCTCTAACCACTAGACCAACAGGCCAGATAGAACCATACAAGAAGCACCAGCTTTCAAAGTAAAAAAAGAATCATCGAAATCGGTCCACCCAGTTGAAAGAACTGAGGTAACAACCATAAAAAATACAGTCGAATAGAGTACCTTCTTTTTTGAAGTCGGTTAAAAATGTAAATAACATTGTAATTCGTTTTTATGATAAATATGACAAAATCCCAGCCCTACTAACTGATTTCTAATATTCTTTTTCTGAGCCGCATTGAGCATGGAAATATATTCGCATTGCCATTATCATAAGTCATCATCAACATAATGCCGTATTACGTATGCACCCCTTACAATGTTACGTAAAACGCCATTGCCATCCGTTTATGTAGTAAATAGACAATTTGCTAAACAATGGAAACAATTCCGATGTGAATATGTAATTGGACGCATAGATTATGATTTGATGGTAGGATAGAAAGGAATTTAAACAATGTATCTACCTTAATCAAAATTTGGGATAGTCGTTAATACGGTCTTGGTATAGAGGTTTTATATTACATAAATGTGATATTATTACGATATTTAAGATTAATTAATGAAAATCAATTATTGGTTTATGTTCCATGACATACATTTAAAAAATCTCGGTTCATAATTAGGTGATTACGATTTATCCTAAATTAATTCTTTTGTTTTTGACGTCTAATTAATGTTCGATATTAATTATAGAATATCTATAGTAGTAAAAAGGATAATTGGAAATTATTAATTAGTTTAATAATTATTTTTCAAAATATGACACGCCGAATATTTAGTTTCAATATAAATAACAAGACAAAAAACAAACCAGTTTCTTTATTTACGGTTACTCAAGAAGGAAATTTACGATGTTATCAAAAATAAATATAAAGTAAAAATAAATAAATCAAAAATAATTATCAAAAATAAATATAAAGCAAAATATATCTCATGGAAGTGCACAGTTTTACGTATAAAATTTTATGTGACTATTCTGAAGTATTTTTTTCGTCTTCAATACTTGCAGTATACTTTCAATGAGTATTGGAATTAATAAAAAACTTAGTTTGTGGGAATATAAATTTCTTATAAAATATGAAAACAGAAAAACATAATATTGACAAGTTTTCTGTCCGTCGACCACTCAACACATTCCCACCCACGGCAGACTTTTTGTAGGTCTGATAATCGGGCTTATTTTTCCGCCGATTCTTAACCTCTCGTATGCCGCAATAAATAAGACAGTAGAATTCAATTGTGTCTCGCGTGGTTCCGCGCTTCCGGCATACAACGGGTTAATACCGAATTCTGTCCAACTTTTTGTAGGACGTGTGCGTTGCAAACGCATGGATAGAATAGGCGAGTTGTCGTTCATTGTGGCGTTCAAGGGAGGAGGCCTTTGTTCAGCAGTGGACGTCTTCCGGCTGATGATGATGATGATGTGCGTTGCATTATTTCTTTCAGTGTGTTCTATTTTTCTCCTACAAATAATCTGTCACCGATTATCGGACGTAGGCGGGCAGCCATCTTACTACAAAAAAGAACTCATTTAGAACCACTACGAAGTACTAAACCATTTCAAAGTTCTTTTTAAAAAGTATACACATATAAGAAACCATAAAAGAGAAAAAACCGTCGTAATTAAAAAAGAAAATAACTGTAATAGACTTCAAAGGAAAATGGTAACGTTTTAGTTCCTTGATGCACTTTTATACTAAATTGCTTTGACGTTGATGCACTTTACAGTCTTTTGTTTTGCTGTAATATTCAGACATACATAGACTTTACATGGGTACATAGACTTTAGTAGGTATAGTGATTTAAGTGTTCTGCTAGGCCGTTAATAGACGAGAAAAAAATACTTTAAATTATGGTCTAGTGCACTTTTATGCTTCGCGCCGATTTTTTTCCAAGGGTTTATTAAAAAATTTGTTCGGCACAGTCTTTTTTATAAAACTGTGATTAATGGTCTAATATTTTAATTTATTTAACCACTAATTTTCCTTATTTTATAAATTCCCGAAAAAAAATAAAGGTCTAAAAAGTTTTTTCCTTAATTAGGCAAAAATACATGTTTTTGCTTTAAATCAAACTAACCATCCATCCATCATAACCCGTACATTTATTTAGTAGCTTCGGTGCAACACTCAGTTACACATACAACACCTCTCTTTTTTCGGTGGTTAAAAATAATTGAGTGCGGACTGATGTATCACAAAGGAAATGGACCAGTACTGTACAAAAACTTTCATTACCAATATCGCCTGGGACTATTCACTCAAATTGATATGTTGTTTATTTATCGATTCGACCGTTTTGTTTATGTCAATAGCAACGAAACAAAACACTGATGGATTTTTGGAGTTTCAGGGATATAATTCCAAAGGGATTCTTGTATAAACATTCCGTGTGCAAATAGCCTTTGTTTAGAATGCAGAGAATATATTGTAGGTGTTGGAATAACTGACGCCCTTTATTTATTTCGTATATAATGATTGTGATTTTACATGGTCAGTTTTCTCTAGATCCAAATCTTGGCTCCATGACAGAGTGAGCAATGTAGCAAAAACATAAATTAAAATCACCTCAGTAATGGATGTATTTAATGAAGAACATGTAATAGCAAATTTGGAAAGAGACGGTTATTCATATTTATGTAGCAGAGATCGACTTCAAAGAAAGAGATTTTGCTTTCCGCAAGTTATTGTATTTTTGAGTCTTGAAAAGATTACTTTTTTGTTATATCATATGACAGAAAGGTTGAAATTTACCACATATTTATGCACCTATTCACCTCTCTTATTTATGGACGTCATAAGAAACCCTCAAAAACAGCGTTTAAAAGATGTTATCACAAAACGGTATATTGCTAAAATGTACTCTGACGGTTCCCGCCCTATTACGCCCCTGTAAGAAAGCGTAAGTGATACATTTCCTCTACATTGAGATTTTTATCACTAGATTACTTTGATAATTTAATAGCTAACACTAAAAATAAGCACTTACACCTCACAAGCAATTCGAGACCTAAACACTACAGCCTTAAAGTTCAAATTTGAAGTTTCAGAGGTACCCTTCTAGTGCTTCCCTTCTTAAAAGCAGAAATCGACAAAATGTCCCCTAAACATTTCCCTCATGTTTTTATATGGGATTCCCATTAAATTAAACATCAGGGCACCCTAACTTCTTGCCCCAGAAACAATAATATCGGAACTAAGAATAAAACTTCACTATCATTGCTTTATTATTCTTAGAATTTTATTTATTGTATCGATGTGTTTTGGTGCTGATTCAAAGTGTGAGTCATGGGTTGCCCCATTGCATGGCGAATCAAAATAATAATGGACTAAATTTTGATGTCTTCATTTTTTTCCGGGCATTGTCCTTCATAATGTCTTATGCCATTCAAAAATGTTTTATACTTTTACACGGGTTGCACAACCAGTCTACTGTTTTCTTTGTTTTGTATTTCCTTTATTTTTGTATTCTTTGTAAGCTTTGGACCAACCAAAGTAATGTAATAAGGTCGGAATTTCCAAAATATAAAAATACTAGCTGTGCCCACCGGTTTCACCCGTGTGAATGACAATTCATTCAATATCTTTATAAATTATATCCTATTTGTTATGTGTTACTCCGATGATTAAGCTACATTACTATAAAGTTTCATTAAAATCCATTCAGTAGTATTTGCGTGAAACTGTAACAAACATCCATACATCCAAACAAACTTTCAACTTCATAATATTAGTAAGGATTATCTGCAATGTTCCCTATTTATGGTAACAGGAGAATTAGAAGGGGACCAGTGAGACAATTGTAGTTAAAAAACTAAAAGGTGGAATAAATAGCGAACGTGTATCTGCGTCCAAACAGAAAACAACAGTTTTCTTACGGCGGTACTACTAGAGAAAATGGCAAAGACGGTGACATATCGTTACGATCCTTTAGATAAGCGTATTACTACTTACATCTGGCTCAGATGAGAAAAAACTCAGAATACAACGGTAAAATACTAGTACACAACATTATAGTGGTAATCTTTTATGTCAAATCTAACCCCACTGTTTGTGCTTTATAATATTTCAGAATAAGTGCATGATAAGGTTATTTATATGAGTAACATTATCTTTATGACAGTAAACGTACTCGTTTTTGAGTTTGATTGACGCTGTCGAACCATTTCATACGACCATTATTTTAAACATGCAACCTTATTCATAAAAACTATGTACAAACTGTAGTTACATTTAATTATCTTGCTGTAGGCAATCATGCTATGGCAGTAAACCATGATAATATGTTTTTTTTATGTTGGTAATAGATTTAATCCCACTGTTTACGAAAATACAAATGCTTATATCAAGGGTTTTAGAGAGAGTACTTAACCTCTGGCATTTGGGCACACGAAGACCGAAAATGCTCGCAATATACTAAAATCGGGGAAAGGCAAAATCCATTCCAATAAAATAACAAAATCGATTAACCAGTAATTCCCTTTAAGCCTCTCAAAATCTATAGTTAAACTCCTAGAATCCTGAACCAAACATCCGAAACAACGCAAATGGTAATTCAGTTCGAGTTAATGCTTAAATATATTGTGATATAATAACAGGAGCAAAGTGAGGGCTGCACAAAGAGGATATAACTGTTCAGGACAAAGAAAACTTTGTGGAGTAGAATGTTGGAATAGAAACGATTTCGCTAATTCCAAACTTGGGGATAGGGGCATTGATTTGTATAATTGTGCACTATCCACGGACAATGTTGAAAGTTTAACTGCAAAATAGTATTGGAAATCGATTTTATGGGAATCAAATTGTAACCATTGCCGTTTTCTCTGGCTTTAAAAAGTAATAAATAAAAGAAAACTGTCTAAGGTTACCTTTTAGAAGTACTTAATCATAATGAAGCTATTAAATGTCGAAAAATTAAGTATTTTTTTTGATTTGTTAAACTTTTTTTTGTCACAGACATTTTATTTAATTGCAAATTGTTTACAATATAATTTGGAACAACTTTGGTTATGCATTTTTAGGACCGGTACATTGAACGACTCCAGTCACTTAATTTACTTAGGTTGGCAATCAATAACCAACTTTTCCATTGGAAACAATTTGAGTAACTCTTAACTTAGATTACGTTAAAACTATGTAGTTTTAAATGGCGCAATAACAATAGTAATTTTTCTTGCCTAAGAGCTGCAAGCCTCGCTCCACCTGGTGCACTGTTTATGTAATTTAACGCAAATTCAGCACAGTTATAGTGGTTAACCAGAAAAATACTAACATTGTTCTCCCAGAGTTGAAAACCGCTTTTAAACAAACAACTTTTCGTAATGAACAAACCTATATTTACAAATTTTGGAAGCAAAGCTAACAGAACATACCTTTTTTTTCAGGGGAGTCTGTAATGATTTGAAGCCAAGCTGAGGGCACAGCGTGGGGATATATCAGACTTGCTGGGACTAAAAACACCCCGATCCTGTCTTAGCCTTAGTCAGAGTAACATAACATACCTACAATTCTTTCTCCATACTGACCATATTTCTCGTTCCGGCAAAGGAGCGCAAACAGAAGTTAAAACTATAAAATACTATTAAAGGAGTTTCAAAGCTGACAGCTTGATGCTACAGGGAAAGTTTCCATTAAAAGCAAAGCCTTGCATTTGTTACAAAAAATATTATTCTTTGTGGAATCGCTTGGAACTGGCAAAGGAATTTATTAAAATAGTTTCTTTAGTGTGGCTAGGTAAATTGATACTTGAGAATCTTTAAGATTGTACATTGTTTTACACAGCTATTTTGTTATGTGTTTTCATAGTAACAGTTACTTGTCATTTATTTATTTTCTTAATTATTTTTTCTCTAAGAAAGTTTCATTTGAAATGCTTTACTATGCAATTTGAACAGGTAACTTTTTAGAGCAGATTTAGAACAAAAATCTGTTTTTATTTTACGAAGTGTCTTTAGCGTTTACAGCCAGGAAACCTAGGCTTTGACAAAAATACCTTAAAAAAAAGGATATCAGTATACTTTTGGGTAAAAACCGGAGTTTTATTAAGTTTAATTTCAAATAAAATGTCCATAGGCAATGTAGTGTATATATGTTCACTTAAACCTTTTTACATTAAAAAACAAAGCCGAGAGCAAACGATTTTACATTGATTCAATATAATCACGGCTAGCTAATCAATTTAAACAACAAAATTCGACTAACAGCCAATCGAATATAGTGCAAACCTGAACGTTGACATACAAAGCAAATTTAGTCTAAAAACAAACAAATCCAGTTATTTCGATGTCAACAATCACGCACGGTTAGCGTTAGTTACAAAATAGAAAAGTATTTCATCAATGCACAACAAATATGAAGGCGATGAAAGAAATGTAAATATCGCCAAAGAGCTTGCAATCGTAGAACAAGATGACATTGATTTCAATACAAAGACGCTGCAAAGACTAAGAATTGAACATTCAGTAATAAAAAAGTAAAACTAAGAATATTTTGCTAAAACTTATGAATCTTATTCACAAACTGAACAAAGTGATTGCAATAACTACTTATCTAAAGTATTTACTAAAATTGGATACATGGCTTAAAACTTAATATTCTTGGCATGATGACATGCACCTAACAAAATTGATAAAAAAAGAAAGACAACGACTTATATTTTAAAGTACGCAAAATTTTTGTAGTTTTCACTGTGTCATAATAATCCACAGCCTTGTCAATCTCTGCCAGACTTCACCCAAAACTTATGTAGGCATGTCACGGAACAGAAAACATAAACATGATTACAACACTTTAATAATTTTACGTTTGATCAGATCAACCTATATTTTTCAGTTCTAAGATACTATTATTTCGTGTTGTGTTACTTGAATTTTAATTGTATCGCTGTGGGAAGTGGATTTTCTGTACATTTCTGCACCTTGTTCTCGGGTTACCAAGTTTTGAAGTTTTACGAGTTAACTGTTTATTTTATTGACGGATGGGGATTTGGGATTTGCAAGTCTAATGTGTGAACATTTGATATGATCGTATCGCTTTTAGGGTTGAGAGATATATCTATAAAAGATGAGCGCTGAATGTGTAATCGTGCTCTGTTTTCTTTTGCACAACTTGATGTGTCTTCAGACTTAACTATGTATGAAAAAGGGTTGCGTAGAACATTATGCTGAATAAAGATTTAACTTACCCTGTATAGCTAAAGTTTAATCCAACACCAATCTGAAAACAAAAGGAAATAAATATTATGATCTACTAATAAATAGGCGTACGTAAGTTGATTTTGGTATTAATAATTTTATGGGAGACAGACTAAGTTCATAGGGGTTCCTTATTTAAGATTCATTATCAAATAAATAATTGTTAGAAATCTTTAGAGTGATATAGATTTCTTATTTTAATAATGAAATTAAATTAAAAAAAATCCAGACGTTCCCAATAAATTCTACTATTTGATGATTCCAACACCCAATTTCGTAATACACAAACGTGCTGCGTAAAAGAATTTATTTTTCTGTGGACGCTTCTATCCATTCGAGGTTATCTCTAGAGTTCGACCCGGCTTAGTTTACGTATTTCATCTTATGTAAAATATTCGGATTTGCCTACGTCGGAAGACAAATTGCTACTTAATTTTGGATTTGAATTTTTTTGTTCCACTTATCTGGGTAAGATACCTTTCGAAGAACTTAGCTTTCTTATGAGGTCGGATTGGAATGGCAAGAAGAAAAGATTTTGATTGTGAATAATGTCCAGCTTACTACTTATGAGAATTTTGTCTTGACTAGTTGATAGAAAGTAACATAATGGCTTCAATCTATTTGAGTTTAAGTAGTCACGCTGATAATATATTATGGCATTCAAAATATCTAAATAATTTCCTATTTTAGATTTTTACCGATAAAATCGAAAATTATATTGTTTTCATTATCTGCGCAATATTAATTATAACGTGCAAACTAATCTCCGCAAGATAATATAGATAAGTACGTCATTAGAAAGGTATAACGAAAGTAACTTACATGTTTTCTTTTCACATAACATCGAAACCACTTAACCAAACCTCCATTCTGCATCCCAAAAGGGAATGAACACGTCAACACACACAACGCTCACGTGATAATCTCAAGGAAAATACCGAAAGTTCGTTTTCCAAAACCATCTTCGGCAGATCAGTATTTATCCACGCTTCGGAATTCAGTACGTGAGCTTAGGATCCCCCCTCGAACTCCGGAAAGGAATTTTTATTATCAATATCATGGTGTGGAACTATAGCCATGTTTATGTGCTCGTATTATTTATAGTTTTTTGCCATTTGTGGGGTCCTTCTCTTATTTATAATGTTTGTTGTTCGCAGTAAATTGGATTACAGCTTTGAGTTTCTCCAGAGGTTTTATGGTGTGATCAACGTGTTCCCAGATTTGGTAGATAGAAATAAAGTGGGCATAAATGTTTCATTTTATTTGGGATTGAAACGATTTGTGTTGGGGAAATGAAATGGCTGGCAGACTTAGGTCCGTTTGAGATCGATGGGGCCTCGTAAAACATAGTAAAGGTAGATGTGCGTATATGAAAGTCACTTGATCAAATGGTATCATAAGTCTTCATACAATATATTTCAAAAAACCATATTGTATTTCATTTTGTCTTGTTAAAACTTTTTGATTCCGAAGATCTAAAGACTAACATCAAAAAAGGTTCGCATCAAAACTACATGTAGTCCCACGTGACTAGAAAATAGAAAAAGGTCTTAGATATATTCCTTGTATACAAATTCTAGCCATGCATCTTTCTCGACCTAGATTACTCGAGCATATTAAATTCTAAAGCAAAGACAATTGAAAATATCTTTCTGAGTTTTTACACAACTTTACAAAAAATAAAAAATGTTACGTAATTTATTGGAAACATTGTTTGCATGTTTATGTGGAAAACTATTTTTATAGGTTTGTTGATTAATAATAACTAGTACCATTATTGCCACATAAATTGGTAATTAAAAATACGGTACAACTTTATGAATCATAAGTACCAAGTCTAAATTGGTTTTTACCTACTACTGTAGGCTTTTAATAGGAAAGATATTTCTTAGTAAAATTTTGTGGCAAATTGAACTTAAAAATTACCGATTCCTTGAATAGACATAAAAATTTATGACCTTTAAGGCTTACTACGAAACGATAAAAATAAAAATTAAATCCCAATAAATGTTGGCAAGAGAAACAAACTATTATAAAGCTGGGAACACCATCAAACATTTTACAAGCACCAATAAAAACAATGATGCGGAACAATGGGAACTGTTAGTTTTATCGCCAAACGTATATTATGCAATAATTCAAGCGGGAATGCAAGTGTTGAGAAAGTTTCGTAAACTGCTACTACTGTTCCAGTAGTTTCCAACTTGTACGTTTGGCTGACTTGCGAGAGCTGGCCTCGACGAAATTCACAGAAAATGAAGTAATTTAAAAGTTCCCAGTGGTATTAAGTTTTGCATCATTGGAGCCTGCCGAACCGCGAGGATAAGCATTTTATATTTTAAGGAAAAAAATATTTTAAGAGAAAATAGATTCGATTGTCATGCTAAAAATAAATTAAGATTTATGCCTCTCTTACATAACGTAATTTTATTTCGATTAGAAAACCCAAACGCCCACCCTCCTTTGCACATAAAGAAATACTGAATACTACTTATTTTGAAACCCGTTCAATACTTTTGTATTTCATTTTTGCTTCACTCTTCTTTCTAGGCTTAATTTATCTAAAACATTTTGCTAATTTATCAGTGCCATTTCAATGGGCTCAATCGTCGTGTTTCAAGCCTTTTGAACTAGTTTGCCTTTATTTGTAGTTTGTTTATCAAACATAAAAAGCGTACAGTACATTGCGCCGTCACAGACCAAATAGAAGCAAAAAATATTTGGTCCATGTCCATTTTTTCGTTCGCCCCTAAATATATTACCCAATCTCAATTTTAGTGAGACTATTTTATTTCTAGCGTTTTGTTTCATGTTAAATGCGAGAAAGAATGTTTCCAAGTTCCCAACATTTTTCCTTTAGATTCTGGCAATGTGCCAGTATCCACCTTTTCGACTGGAGTTCCTACTTATCCAGATTTGTGGAAACTGATACTGACAATTTTAACTGAAGCCTTTGCTATGATGAGTTTCATCGACTTGTTTGTTTCTGAGAACGTCATATCACTTACTGTAAACGTTATTATGTTTTGTTGAAATGTAGTTTGGGCTTGTATTTTACATAAATAGATAATATACTCTTTCTTGGTAGTAAAATGCTCTACAAGATCAGGTAGATGTAAATACTGTATATTCTGGAGATCTCTTGCTCCAATAACTAATGTAAAGACAAAACCACTGTCGTGGAAAATTTACCTTTGCTAAAGAATATTCTAAGACGTTATTATATTAAATAAAACTTGTATTTGATATTCACGAGACATACTAAAAAGGATTACACGACGTTATATTTAGCTCCACAAAATAAATAAACACACCGAACGATTTCAAAAACTTTCCATACCAATATCTCTTTACCTGAATATTTTCGTTTCATTATAACCTAACCCTTTATAGCAATGTTTATAATATAAACTCGTAAATATAATAACACTTTTCGTCGACACAATTTTCTATAGTTGACTTACATAATTTCACTAGACGATCCGTTTTTTTTAGCATCCTAAAGTAACAACCTTTGGGCCCTAAGTTATTCTAAGCCGCTTTTCATGTAAGCACCCCACCGAGGCCTTTGATATATGAGTCTGTTCTCCCAGATATTTGATTATCCTTACCTGCGAAGGACAACGATTTTTTCAGTGTTATGAAGAAAATTTTGCGTGGATTTTCTTTTCATTTCGGCCGAAGATGGTATTAGTATTATGGATTTATTTCGGTGAAATATTCGAGTTTGCGAAGTTTAAATTGAAATTTTTGGTGTTGTGGTTGACGATAATTATGGCGTGTTTGGAATTGTTCAATATAACTTAATGATTCTATGGAATATTTTTTATTTGACTTGAGTTAAAGCATCAGGAATTTCCTTGTCAAGTATGATCAAATTATCACGTCGTCACCTGCTGCAAACCTTTCAGCCATAAATAATTCCCGTCCTATAAACCATTAGCTTTGACAAAAACTTGGAACCGAACAGACTCAATAAAAAGTTTAAGAAGCAGTGAACGGCCCGCTCTTACTATCAGCCTTAATGCTCTTTGTACGTGATCCATTAAGGGGGCAAGGAGAAGGTAAAGGGGTAACAAAACTACTTTAATGAGATAAAAGGAATGATATTGAGGTAAGTTAAGAACTAGACGTCTTAAATGTTATTGGAGTAACGATGCTTGTGACGGTATTTTCAGCTCTCATTCAGCTTATAACGAGAAAGATTTAAAAAAAGGCGTTTATGAAACGCATATAAGACACAATAATAAAACTTAAAACTCTTGAACAATACTCTAAAAAGATACGAAGCAAGCTTAGAATGAACGATATAAAAATATTTACGAACACAAAAAACAAATAATGAACGTAAGTACATGAAAACCAGCTTGTAGACAGAACACAATAAAAATCCAAAATAGCGTTCCATAACAATAAAAGGGAACATAAAGTGAAACCACAAATTTGTGTGTAGCCCAACGGCGCTATACTTACAAAAATAAACGCTTCAATTTATTTAGAATTGAATTCGGTAAGAGCGCATACATTTACAGCATTAAATGTTTCAGAACAAATCTCTTGTATAAGAGGGTTCATGTAACTGTAAACAGTTATGAACAAAATAATGGTCGAAGTAATAAATTAATTACAAAATGAGAAATAATAGTAATACGTCCCACTTTTTGTCATACCAAGCCCATTGATGTTCTACTGCTGGGCACCTCCTCCAATACAGAGAAGGCACGAGAATTGATCATCAAGCTTGCTCATTAGATAAAAAGTGAAATAGGAACAAAAAAGTTAATCATGTAGTATTTATCAGACAGAGTAGATCAGATACCATACAGAGTATATTAGGCATAAGGAAAAATAGTTGTACTTGAGAATGATGTAAGTAAAGTTCTGGTTATTCAAAGTTTAGTGCTAAATTACTAGTAAATTTTGGTGTGTTTGGACAAAGACTAAAACAGAATTTGGTATTGGCATTATTCGCAGTATTGTACATACCACGACTATAATTTATGGGGTTTCATTTTTTCTAGTTTACTACTTCGCTCAAGTCGATTTCTTGTTGTACTACTAAACAGACCATGAGTTATCAAAAGCCTAAACATTCGGGCAACAATTCTTGAACTTTACAATAGAAGAACAGGTCTGAACCAGATGTTTGGTTGATTAATAGTTGATATTATTAAGGCCTTTGCTTAGCCATGCCTAAATAATTTAGAATTGTTAATTTATAGGTATAATTTTAATCTATTGAATTTTTTTTATCAATATATTAGTACGCTCAAACCCATAGAAATGAATGCTTGCCACAACAACGGGTAAAGCTGAAAATAGTTTTCCAATAAACCTTTTTTTACAAATTTACTAAAATTCAGTCGTCAGTTGTTTTCTATTTTGAACTGCGAATTTGTTCGTCCACATTTTAATATCATAAATCGTCGCGGTTGTTTTGGTCATATCGCTCGCATAGGTGGGTTTGATTTAATAGACTGAACATTTATAGCACGAATGCAATATTTTAGTACTTATACTTTTTTTATTGTCAATCGGATTAAAATATCCCGTGCAACAGATCTGTGCTATATTGAAATTGAAATTTGATTAGCGCGCAATCTAAAACATTTTATGAATGGAAGCGATTTTAGTAATGAACTAACTCGTATCAATCTGTTTTGTTTACACTTGTTATACTCATTTATGCAGGAATGGAACGCGACGGGTGCATGAGATGTGTGAAAGAGACAGAAGCATGAGTTTGAGTGAGACAAGTGATACATGCTCGAGGTGACGTGAATGTTGATGTAGAAGAAGAAACACAAGAAAAACGAGAACGACGTGATGATGTAAAAGAAGTAGGACGTTAAGAATAAGTTGCTTAAAATAAAATATATTAAATTACGCATTTTGTTTGACATGAACCTGATCCCACATTTATGTAGGTCCTAAAATGTAATGAATATTTAGAATAAGGAGCATATTCTTATTTGATATAAAACAATAAATAAATTAGAAACTTAGTTGAGAATAAATAAGGTCTAAAATCAATTATAATCGCGAATATTAAACAAGAGTCCTATCAGAACCAAATCAGATTGAATAGCCTGTCCTTGACAACACTTGGTTGTAAATCACAGACTTGGTTGTCTTAACTCAAAACAATCTGTTATTGAACACTTGACTTGCTAATTTCCAATACAGTGGATAATATCGCCAGACTTTGATTTTCGTCAAAACAAATTATAACAATTTGCTGATAATTGGTTAGTTAATTTTGTATTGTAAAGTTAACTAGAAAATTAATAATAATTTACCAGATTAACTTTTAACTTTTTAATTCCCTGAACATAAAAATGTTGTTCCAAGAATCGTTTTGACTTACCAGAAAAGCTTATCTAAATATTTGATTATTTATAGCCAACTTCGTAAACTTAATTTGAATACCAAAAACCTATTTACTTTTATCCTTAGAAAATTATTAATCTAAAGGCCGCTTCCGATGACTTTTTCTTTGACATTCATCTTCAAAAGTTAATTTATTAAAATACTTTTCAATTTCCTTTTTTCTGGCACAAAAACATGACAATATCGTCCTATTTTCCACCTGATAAATATGTATTGAGGAAAAAACGCTGAACATCGTCTGAACACATTTCAAAGTGCGAGTGTACAAACACATTATCGCTTGAGCTTCTAACCAGGGTTGGGCAAAGGTGCGGAAGTAAGCGGAGCGGATGTCGTAAAAAATTATGTTTTACAGGTACCAGGGAACTATGATCATTTAGGAGAATCGTTACTGGCGAACTTTGAGTAGTTGGCTATTTAAGAGATTGCATAGATGCAATAGTGTGTACAGTATTTGAGGGACTGCGGTACCTACTTAATTAAATGCTGATTTTTTTAGTGTTTAAATGAAATCTGGCATAAATTGCGATGTAAAATTAGTTCTCAGTATCCGAAAAGGATGGCAAACACCAAATAAAATGTGCAACAGTTTTTAACCGATATTTAATTTAAAATCTGTTCAATTTAATAAAAAATATACATAAATTTGATTTAGTTTCATCAAATAATTCGACGCTAGCAACGAATAGTTACAATATCCAAGTGTTTGAGTTGTGGATCAAATATTTGTACAGCTATTAAATATTACCAGTTTCAAAGATAGTTTGCTGAGTATCTAAATGTAGAGCAAAAGGGCTTTCTATCATCCAAACTCATCAATACTAAAAATATTATTGTTACCTAGCGGTTAATTGTAGTTCCGATCGCGTGGAGGGCCATTCCTGTGATACTAGGGGTAAATTTTTCTATATTTACCGACAGGTTATAAACTACCGTTTGCCAAATCCTATTTAAATAAGTTGGTTAGTATTTAAAGAATTAATTATGGGATACAATAATACAACAATCCAACCTCACGACCTCAAGCGTTTATAGAAGTAGAATTTCTAAAATCTTATGTCACTTAACAGCAATTTACTTGCTTAAAGGTAAGTTATAAAAGCTCAATTTTTACAATCGTATTTCCGCTGTTGAAGGGACATACCTTATTCTCTACTTGAGTGACTGTTCCAATACTTAGCTTCACCTAAGCTAACCGCAGCGCTCAAGTGTTATGGGCTCCTAGTCGCGCTGTGAGAAAGAAATGTTATTTGATCGACTCTAGAACTACTTTAATGTTTTCTTTTAACCATCACATTGTTGGAATTGAATTGACTGCATCTCTTCTGTTTGGTATTAAATTGTGAAAACGACTGTTTTGAGGTCTGCAAACCTTTGTCTGTCAATTTTTCTTATATGTTTATAAATCCTATTCCAGTATGACAAAATATCTCGTCTCCTTTTTCTCTAATGACAGTTTTTAATCAACAGTATATTTTTCGATATGTCAAATTCCCATTTGACCGATAATTATTTTGAAGAACAACAGCCAGAAATTCAAAATTATTCTCCTGATAAAATTTGGCGTTGGAAAAATCAGCCTTAAGAAATCGAAATCAGTTGAAGGAACTAAAAATAGCTCTCATAAAACAAAAACCTGGTTTAACTTTAGAAACTTACAAAAACTGATATTCTACTCAGACATTCCGGCCAATTTTCCAGCATTTCTCAATTTTTATCGCTTTCAAAGTTTTATGATTGGCCTTAACTATAACTCAATTGAGAACAAGGATTTACTTAACTCAATCATATGATTTGATTTAGAGAGTCCACTTTACAATTGAATTATTAAATTTCCTTAGTTGATTCGTTTCACTAATTATCCTTCACCTTCGTAGTTGCTTTTGAATTGCTTTGATTTATTCAGTAGATCAATTTGAGAAAGTGTTTAATTGTATAACTGTATTTTGAGATGTAAATAAGGGCTATTTTAGCAGTGTTCAGCGATTTGTATTTAAGACATTTAACATTAATTTAGACTATAAATCCAACTATTATTTTATTCATCATAATATTTAAGGCCTGAATTGTACCACTACACCGCAAATTAAATTGTCAAATATTAATTTAACAAGCACTTTTACTTCGGCATAATATACTTTATAGACAATACAGACATATAGTAATAATAATAATATTCCGGAACAACTCACACACGGTTATCTGATCCCAACCTAAGCAGGGCTTGTGTTATGGTAACCAGACAACTCATAAACATACTTATATATTTCTAAATACATACATATTTTAGATAAATTACACCCAGACGAAAAACAAATGATCGTGCTCATCACACAAACATTTGTCCTGGGTGGGAATCGAACTGACGACCTCTGGTATAGCAGTCAGGGTCACTAACCACCAGACCAACAGGCCCCTATAGTACTATAGTATAATTTATAATTAGCCGAAGGTAAGTAATTGTTTATGTAAAACCGGCATTTCCAACATTAACCATTGCAGTTTTCCAGTAACTGCTTACTGGAAAACTGCAAGTATTGAGGGCAGTATTTAATCTTTTAGTTCAAGTACAGACTCAGGACTCCGTGGCTCCGAAAACGCAGTATTACTTGACGGTGGGACGCTATATAACTGACTTCGTTTTCAATTGCCGTTAAATATTGATGTATTGTAGTAGACTTATGGTGATAAGGGTAGCGTCTATCACATTAGTGATAAATTTACCTGGAGCAATTGGCAAGTGGTCGTTCATTGTGGCGTTCTAGGGGGGAGGCCTTTGTTCAGCAGTGGACGTCTTCCAGCTGATGATGATGATGATGATGATGAGACAAAATAATCACAAATATTGTTTTACTTGGGAATTAGAAATTGATGTGACTTGTAACTTTATCGTATTGATTATCGTTTACATATTCGAGACTTAATAACGTAGTTTTAGAGTTTGGTTGGAGTTGTTACATTTCAGTACGTGTTAAAATATTTTAACTAATTTTAGCATGTAGACAATTTGTATTTAAATTAGATGTAAAATTACGATACATTTCGTAATTTTACATCTACAGCAACGGGACTACGTCATTTAGAATACGAAGAAAAAACATCTAATACATTTTGTTACTTAGTTGTTCAAAGCCTTGGATCGGATCCAACTTATTTTGGGAAGTGTAAGTGCATTTGAAATTTAAAACTCTTTAGTTAAGCGTGTTAGTGAGGTACTAGTCGACAATATACAAAGACAAGAAAAACTGTAATGCAAAAGAAACTTTCAACAAAAATAATTTGTACCAAAATAAAATATTATAAATAATAAACTTTTAGGTAATCTAGATCTGATGTACACTATACCATACATACAAATAAAAACACAATCGTAGTAGTGAAATGGTAGAACCATTTAGAAAATGCTATAAGAAAGTATTTGCGCTCCAATATGAGAATCTAGATTACAACAAAACATAAGAAGCCTAAAAGATCTCATAACGAAAAAAGCAACCAATTTGAAACGAAATTTATTTCATAATAACAATACCAAGTAACAACAACGGAGCCACAAAACTTATACAACTCGACGTTTACATCAAAAGTCAACATAATTTCCGAGATTTTACCAAAATATTATTTTTTAGATATCAACCGGTAATCTAGTAGAACTTTTTTATTTTCGGCCACGTTCTGTATAAAACTTAGCTGCGTAAAAGCTATTACGAGTTCCCCTAACTTAAATTAAATAAGTACTTAAGTTCGTACCATGTTTTTTCCGTATTTGGCAAAAGTTATATTTTATTTTGTTCTGCTTTGCCCGCATCTTCGGGTAACTTGCTTTCTTTTGGAACATGGAACTGTGCATGTTTTTTTTTTTGTTTGGAAACAAAATAATGCACTTTTTACATTTTTTTTTTTTTACTTATTTAAAAAACGATTTGTTAGTTGGGGCTAGGGACTCCTACACTTATTCTTACTATTAAAATTGTATGCTATGTTAAGCAAAACACGTGTAACATTTTTTTAACAACTGTAGATAACACTTTTCATGCCATTTTTTATGCAAATAAATACATGAATTATAACGAATTTTTTGTTGGCTTATTATTACATTAATACATACATATAATCACGCCTCTTTCCCTTGTAGGGGTAGGCAGAGACCACTTCTTTCCACTTGCTACGATCCTTACACACCTGTTTCGCTTTGTCCACTTTCATTATTCCCTTCATACATGCTTATTATTAGTAGTATTATTAGTGTAGTCCAATAAGGTTTGACTGTCAACTAGGTGGTACTTCAACTGGTATTTCAATAATCAAACATTCTAAACGATTGGAACAATTTTATCGGTGAATTAGGTGTCTCTTTAAAAGCAATATCTTTTAAACGTCCACCGATTCAACTATTAAACGGCTATTTCATATAAGAATGGTTTTATATGAAGTCATTCACAACAGACAGCGCTGGTGTTATTGGATTCAATTTTATAAAATTGGACTTCGGTACTAAATCGTAGCAATATCGTTTATCGACTACTAATCTGACAAAGCTTTTCAATTTTAAGGACCTTTCTAAAATTCATCTTTAATCACAAGATAAACGATAAAATCTATGGTAATTTCATATTTAGAATAACGATTTCAAAGAAAAGTATTTTATTCATCTTTGTAAGAACAAAAAAAAAATGTTGTACAAAAAAGCATTCAATATAATACCCACCAGCTAGAAAAAGAATTTCGTGTTCAAAAAACAAAATTCAAAAATACCCGTTACAATGCGCTTCGGAATTCGATTTCTGTCAAGAACAAGTGCAAACAGGAGTTTTAATGTGTCGCCACTGGTATTCAACCTCAAAACCCAAACCTCAGAATCCAGGACTTTTGAATGCACTAGTTACTAGGCACCGATCGACGTCACCGAATAGTTAGGCACTAAAAACAGTTTATTTCAGTATTTCAGTTCCAAAATGCTTTATTTGTTGCTACACTTTTTCGCAACGTTGGACTATGTCCGATTTCATAAATCGAGTCTGTTTGATTTATACGCATCGGTTTTTTAAATTGTAGTCATCAAAGAGGGTTTCAATTGTTTTTTGGTATTTATATCGATATAGATTCTGGTTGGATCAAAGTATTTTTTTTGTGTGGTCGTTTGGCACTGTAGTTTCCGGACACAGTTTTTTTAGGTAAGAGTTTTACACCGTAAAGGTTTACAAGTACACACGTAGTATCCAATTTTTCATGTTAGTTTACAGGCAATTATTTTAAGACAAACTTACTTTCCCAACCATTATTTTAATTATCACTTTTTTATTGAGTATAATACAAATTTTATAATTTGACTATTTAGCTATAAATATTAATATTTAAAGATCAAATTACAAAGAAATCTCATGATATCATTAAATAGTTTTAAAAGATCTGGGAAAGTAATTACGTGGGCGCGCAATAAACCAGAGATACTCTGCAGTCTCCAGGGAGTGGCAACCCCTATAGGGGAAACTATGAGTATAAATAGTTTTATTTTATAACGTTGTTTCAAGTCACTGTAAACAAAATGGGAATAAGCTTATATTTATTTGTCTCCAGGATAAAAGTGGTATTTAAATCGGTTATTAGTAAATGGTTACAAAAGAAACGTAACGGGATTTGTCTATAAGAATTTGTTCTTAATAATAACTGTGCTTACAATATACCTACCTACATTCGCCGATATACTATGTGAATGTGCGATGGATAAACTTGCGAAAACTGAAATACTACCTATAGATAATGTAAAAATATTCAAATCCGAAATTCCCTGCTATTACTGATACTATTAATCTATCAGAGTGCAAAAACAAGCCGTCTACCATCAAAAGAAATAAAACAATATTCACAAAACGTTTTGCCTGAATGAGAATAAAGAGAAAAATAACAGTTCAATTTATGTAATGAATACTCTTGATAGGAACGTCGATGATCCACAGATTAAAATAAAAGGCATTTTTAATATCAGCTTTTGATGTTTCTGAGATTAAATCTTTTATATGCATCTGTTGCATTTTTCGAGTCGTATCTCAGTTTAATACTTATTTATATTTGTAGGTTGATAATGAATTAACCAAATAAACTATATTTTAATAGGTAACATAACAACTGTCATGATCGTGTTGTTACACAGCTGTTTCGCAACAGAAAGAGTTATGTAAAAAAAAGACGGTAAAAACATCCTAATTTTTTTTAATAAATTATATGTAAAAATAATTTAATAATATAATAAAAACGTAAAAAAAAATATAATAGAATAAATAAAATAATTATGTCTATGCATCATCACATAAAAAAAATAATTTTCGTAACCCTAAACGAAAGGATTTAAAAAATCATGAATAACTAAAATTATAATGAACATAACCAGAGCAACTTTCTTCCATTTATATTCGTTTGACGAACTTTTGTCGCAGTCATGCAGTTCGCTCTCGGAGTTATTGGCTTAAATACGATTGGTTGATCCGAATAGATTGATCGACTCAATTAAACAGTCAATTAGCCCACAATTTGTTAGGACCATCGGCGAACAATATCACAAAACAGTCATTTGTTTAGATGTCAAAATGTTTGAAATTAATTTTGGAATTCTAATCCTACCGGTTTAACCGTAATGACACCTTTTTTGTACGGGATTACAGGGGTCTCAAACATTTAAAATATTATAATTAGGTATTATTGTTTTATGAAATAAAATACCAGATTAAATAATGTGGTCTAGATTCACATTAAACAGTACTTAAACGTATGTTTTGTTCATAGAATTGTAGAAATTTTATTTATTTAAGTATATCAAAATGTAAAGTTCTATTTCAGCTGAAAGTGCAACTTATATCACCAACAATATATTTAAATACTGTGTCATAAATCTTTCCTATCTACGTTACAAAGACTAAATATACAGTGGCACTATGAAACATGAATAACCGAACAAAAGAGTTTTCTTACATAACAAAAATACACTCCAAGAAGAATGCATCGCAAATCTAATACCCGCTGACTTCACGTACAATCTTTATAAAAGGAAATGTCACGTAAAAATAAGCGCAACGGCATGATAAAACATGTCTTGAGTATCACAACAATACTGATGAAATTGACTGCGAAAATGTTGACGATCTATGTGAACTAAACATAAAAAGAGGTTGCACGCAAATTTTTATTCTTTACAATTTTCTAAATTCAAATTGCTGAGAGACTTCTTGAACAAAAAACAAATGAATGCGTAACTATTAGAACAAAACGAAACTTTTACTGATTACGCCAAACGAATGATGATTAATGAATTAATGATAAATGATCAAGTAAGATTAATGTTTTAATGATGAGACATTTACAACGCACTGAATATGATTATGATCTGCACATGTTTATTGTAGGGTTAAGCATAATAGGCAAAGTGTAAATGCACTTAAAAAACAGATACCTATATTATTCGTTACATCGAATTGAGTGGACAATAATTGTGGTGTAAACATTTGTCACTCCGGGACATCGAAGCGGTGAAATTTAAGTAAAAAAAAACAAAATCAAAAGTCGTAGGAGTGAATTAAGAGGCTCATTCCTATATTTCTTGTAGGTACATACCAGGATGATATTTCTACTAAAACAATTCTACCAGATAATTTGATTTCTTTTCTCAAACACTTTATATGTGTGAAGATACCCATTAAATAAATAACAAGTGTAATGTTCTGAGAACATTTATAGGACTGTTAAATTGAGCATGGCCGATCTACCGTTAGTTTTTATGAGGTATCAATCATTGAAAGTACGGGATTTATCCTCGATATTATAATAGATATAGAACACAGGTTATTTAAGTACCCTGAAGTAATAAATTAGGAAATGTCATAATAACAGATCATCGCGTTAGTTTTATTTGTTGGTGATTTTAGGCCATAGAGTCGACTATTCGGTTGATAATGTTCTGTAATTGTTCTTGTAAAATAGTTTTATGTTCAGCTGTTATATTATGGTCTTCTAGTTTAATCTTGCTGACTATTAAATTGTCATAAAAATGTTCACAGGCATGTTATACATATACTATAAACACTTTTTCTCCGAATAAACATGCTATGGTAATCACAAAGTGCATTATTATTTTATTATCAAAAGGTATTGAATTGAAGAAATTAAGGTAAAGGCTTGCAATCTGATCGTCATAGGCACATGCCTTGCATTCAACACTTGAACCGTCTAGGCGTCTCTACTGCAAGTTATCCTTTTTCTACCCTATTTACGTGAATTACAGGGCACTTTTATATTATGTATTTTCAAAAGCAAGTGACTGATAGCTTTATGTATCTACACCTTCAAGGATTATTAGATATAGCTGTTGGTGTGTAAACTGAATTTACTGTGAGTTTATATCAAAATAAAATAGATTTTTAGTTGAGAACTGAGTTGAGATTATACCTACGTACTTATATCATAAGTAGTGTAGAAGTTATTACGAGTACTTTTCACTGTATAACAGCAAAGATAAACCGCGAGCTATAAAAGTGGGTTATGTATTTCTTATCACCGAGTTACGTTCTATTTTAAAAATAATGTGTTATTTTCAAAGTGCATCTTAGAGTAGCATTATATGGAGAGTCTTTTAAAATGTTATTCCACGGCGTAGTATGTTTCTCTGTTGAATATCACATAGGTATTATTATACAACAAAAAAACATAACCAAAATAATAATAATCGATAGTTTCTTTTAAGAAAAAAAGAATGCCTACCTATCTCACTGACGACTCATGCTGACAAATTATAATTTCTCTACACCCTATACTATTTATGTTTCCATTGTGCCATTACAAGAAGCTGACAATAACTTATATTTTCAGTAATGGAAAAATAAACTAACGCGTAACAATCAATAAAATCCTGCCTATTCGCTTCATCTTTATTTTAACCTCACTAATCACCTACACCTATTTTTATTAATAAACGATACTAAGATTTTTAAAAGGATATGCATCTACTTATATTTCATTCATCGTCATCCAAAAGGATTACATTACCAACCAAACACGCAAGGACCCAATTCTAATAATTTAAAGTCAGTGGGTGGAAGGTTAATGTACGTACCAGTGTAATTGTCATTATACCTAATATTCGTACTTAGATAATTTTAGTTTAACGATAATTTTACATATTGGTTTCTTAGGTTTACGCGAATGTAGACATTGAATAAAACTACTTTTTACGGATTTATTCGCGGTTTTAATTTTAGATTTTGGTCCCGACGTTTCGAATTAAAATATGAAGGTAGAACGAGCAACATCTTCTGTCAAGACGAACGCCATCTCAGTCTGCCCGTGACCATGATACCTGCAAAGGTGTCGAAACGTCGGGACCAAAATCTAATATTAAAACCGCGAAAAAATCCGTAAAAAGTAGTTTTATTCAATGATAATTTTACACCTACTTGCCACCATTGTCATTGTAGGATTGCCACTGAATGTTCATTGTAGGCTTATCTGAAGACACAACTTAATATAATATAATATTTCAGGACATCTATCACACAGTTATCTGATTCTAAACTAAGCAGAGCTTGTGTTATGGTAACCAGACAACTGATAAACATACTTATATTTTTAAATACACACATATTATAGATAAATTACACCCAGACCAGAATTAAAGTCCGGTGAAGCAGTCAAAGCCTGCGCTCAGGCTAACTGCAAAAATCTCTACCAAAAAAAAAAAAAAACCCCTACCAGAACAAAATTAAATGATCGTGCTCATCACACAAACATTTGTCCTGAGTGGGGATCGAACCCACACTTTAAAATAGTGGACTTACACTGACTTTGAAGTAGCGTAATCGGGACCCAGGTAAACTGTCAAAACCACTTCGTTTCTTAGCGCAATGAATTTCCCAGTCTTGGCTCACTTGCTTTAATAAAGCGAATGTTGCCACTTCCACGACAGCCGCTTCTCATTAACTGAGCGCACTTGCATTTCCAAGTTTATGGTGACACATCTAGTGGATAAATGTATGTTTGGATTTTAATGTAATTTTTGATTTAGAGATTTTTGGGTAGATACTCGATTTGATATGATTTATAAATAATTTTCCTAAAAATTAATCGCGCTTAACTATGTGGTTAATATTTTATTTTTAGTTATCTGTCTTGGTTAGAAATGGTTTTAAGTAAACTTATATTTGTGTTAGAAAATTATTTTATTTCGCATTGCCATGTTAATAATTTTTGGGTACATTCATACAATAATTAATGTAAAAGAAAGCTTTATCACAAAAAATAACTGTGACGGTTACTTCATAAATCTCTGAAATACTCTAGAGTATTTCAGAATTCTTCCTAGTAGGGGTTATCTACCAGGAGGAACCGGGTCACTTCCCGAAAGAAAAGTTCTCATTAAAGTTTCATATCATAGCCAACTTTTTATCTTTTTAGTCACTGACGGGCTTACTGTGTCAAAAGATTTTTTAAGCACTTAAAAAGCTATTTAGCACCCATTTTTCTATGAAGGCGTTCGCTACAACAGAAGTTCAGTTTTGAATACAAAATCAAATAATTGTGACATTTTTTGCTAATAAAATGAATTGCATTATTGTGTATTGTGTAATATACTAATTTGTTTTCATCAAAACAAGTAACATCGAAACAAACCAGTTTAAATGCAAAAAAAAAAACATTTAAACGAAACTCTTAATGTCTGAAAATAATTTCAAATTAAACATGCAATACAAAAAAGTAAACAACATAACAATTAATAAAAAGGCCAAACTACTTCTGTACACTGCCGACCATTGTTACTGACGCAACAAAGGAGTTAATACAACTCAGTGTACATTTGTACAATATTCAGCTGAAACGTAATATTCAATGTGGACAATAAAAACGTGGGCCATTCACTCTTGCTTACAGTGTACGGTTTGTTATGAGCTATTTTGTTAATGCTAGCTTATTGTTGATTTATATGGATTAATGATATGCGTAGGACATGGTTGAAGAAATTGTTATGTAAATGTTAGAATGCTTAAAAATGGTTTATTGTAATAATAATAATAGTAATGCCGTGTGGTATCCGGCTTAGAATTGACCACCCCCACTCCTCCCGTGGGTGTCGTAAGAGGCGACTAAGGGAAAAATCTAGAAGATGGGCAGCAGCGTCTTCTGTTACTATCACAACAATACTGCGATCCCCAAGCCGCCTGCCAAGCGTGGGCATTATGGCAACCCCCCCCCCCCCCCCATAATGACAGACAAAACGGAACGACGGCCCCCAGTACCCGGCAGCTCCTCTATCCCTGGCTATGGTAGCGGGTTAGGTAACGGAGGGAGCAGGGGGTGCTAAGAATCCCCGGTGGATTACGCGCTACCGCCCCCACCGGACTTTGGCCCTGGCAACGCACAACGTCCGCACGCTGATGACATATGGCGCTGAAACGCGGTCGCTAACGGTTGGCCTTTTGGAGAAGCTCAGAGTCACTCAACGAGCTATGGAGAGAGCTATGCTCGGGGTTTCTTTGCGCGACAGGATCCGGAATACGGAAATTCGCCAAAGAACTAAAGTCACCGACATAGCTCGAAGAATATGCAAGTTGAAGTGGCAATGGGCAGGCCATATCGCTCGAAGAACCGATAACCGTTGGGGAAGAAAGGTTCTCGAGTGGCGACCACGAACCGGAAGACGCAGCGTTGGCAGGCCTCTCACCAGGTGGACTGACGATATCGTCAAAGTGGCGGGCACCCGGTGGATGCAATTGGCGAGTTGTCGTTCATTGTGGCGTTCTAGGGGGGAGGCCTTTGTTCAGCAGTGGACGTCTTCCGACTGATGATGATGATGATGAATAATAGTAAATTACATGCAAATTACAAACACTAGGTATCGGATACCTCGAGAAAGGTCTGATCCTTCTCGAAGAAGAAGACGCCGAGGAGGTGCTCGCCCCGGAGGCGTCTAATACGCCGAAAACCCACCCATAACATCTGACGAAGGTGGGCCTTTGAGGCCACGGGTGCTCAGAGAGGGGACTCTGTCGCCCATCAAGTGTCCTCGGAGAAGACGGCAGCAATGGTCAATGCTGCCGTGCATAGAGAGGTCCAGGGGAGACCACTTTACAGTCTTCCCAGAGAGGAGCTCTAACGGGCGTTGCACAGAGGGGCTTCTGGCTTGTTCTTTAAGAGGTAACAGAAGTCCCTTTTCATGTGATGATGGTGACCAACGGGGTGGTTTTAGTGCGGTAAAAATCCCACACTCCCCGGTCTTATAAATCCCCATAGGACCGGGTGCCTTGTGAAGGTTTCCCCCCGCGGGAAAAAAAAAAAAAAAAAAAAAAAATGTATCGGATACCTAGTGTTTGTAATAAAACTTCAGGAAGATATATTTTATAGAAAGTTAAATAACAAAAGAATTGTCTATTTACATAAGCTACTTAAATGTTACAATGTGTGTTGTTGTTTAATTTTACTCCAAGTGTTTTCAGACCTATACGTGATAATCTTGGTCATTACTTAATTTTTTACAAACGGTCCATTTAAATTTCAAGCTTGACTTCAACAAAATAATTTGTTATGAAACTTTAAATTTTAAATTAAAATTACCTAAGTGGCACGTTCAAAGTTGTACAAAATTAAAACTGAATAATATAAATTAATTAGTATGATATTGTAGACTGTTGGCGCCGGGGTCGCTAAATAAATTAATGTACACAATGCACATTCTCTTAAGTAGAGCGTCGCTTTGACTAACTTTCGTTTGAAACAACGTTATTTATTAATATTAAAAGTATATTTTCTCATTATCACTCTTCAAATATTTATAGGTTTAGCAGACAGTTCAAAATTATCATTGGTTTATTATTTAATGGCTTTCGATTCGTAGAACAGATGCTTGATAAGAGACAAAGGAGAGTGGCATAATCAAAGAAAACTTAGGCAGTGCAGTTGCTAATTTACGGAGTGGACTAATTACGATTTCACATACATAGGGCTATGAGGAATATGAGGATTTTTATTATTGTCATGTTTATTTCGTCCACCCTGAAAGTTACGCCAAATAAAAGGATGGTGATGATCATAAGAACAAGAAAATATTCAACAAAATATATGTTTAAACTAATATCCCCACAAGTAACTTAAAGCTTAGAGAGGTAGACACTATCATACTTAGCCCTATATGACACTTCATACACACAACATCAACACCCTCCAAATTTCAACTAAACTTTCTTCACATCTTGCCAAATTACACAGAACAATAATGTCGTCGCACTATTGCCTACAAATGGGGACTTGGAGGATTCAATGTGTTAGGATGACCCTTCGGAAGGTCAGAAAAACAAACGGCCCCTACAATTGGTACTAGCAGCGTTTTAGGACGGCATAATGTTATTCGGCACACTAGTATTATACACTGTTTTTGTCTAAGCCTGCTTTGCAAGGGATGAAAACCTTAGGCGAGTTCTAAGATGGAAGCGAAGGCGGGTCAAATACATGTGAAGTTATAGTTAAAAAAAATGAATCAAATCATGTCACTTATTCTAATAATGTAAATGAAGAAAAGTTACCTATTTATGAAATTTAACATCAGCAATAGTTTGGAATTAAAAATATTATTTGCAGACAATTGTTGCATATTAATAGTTAAAATTTGTTAAATAAGTAATATTTACTTCATAAAGTCATGGTCTAGACGACTTCAACTTTATTTGGCGTAATTTTACATTCATTACATATATTTAAGAAGATTCATCATCATCATCTCCCTGCCCTGTTCCCAATTATTTGAGGTCAGCGCAATGCGTATTCAGTTTCTATTCATCTCTACAACTTGTCATCTAAGTATTCACTCCTTTATTTTTATTTATGAAGGTTATTTTATTATACAATACTTAAATAAAATTAAAGTCTTAAATATGAAATAC
The DNA here is from genome assembly GCA_905146925.1 of Autographa gamma. NCBI lineage: Eukaryota > Metazoa > Arthropoda > Insecta > Lepidoptera > Noctuidae > Autographa > Autographa gamma. The sequence continues at coordinate 12,216,415 of LR989853.1, read as the reverse complement.
ACCATATAAAAAATTTACCTTATCCAAACCTCTATCATTTTAGAAACAAAAATGTTAAGAAAACAAACTTTTCTTCAACTTAAACCCGTTGTATTCTTGTAACTTAAAACAAGCACTACAGCTGATAAGGGTTGACAATGCGACACTATACCCACTTGGAATAGTTGGCAATTGAATAAATAAACCAGCGTACAAAATTAAATTTAACCGTAAAAGATAAACGAAAAAATACAATTAGGTAAGGTACAAAGACATGCATGTATACTTATAACTTATTTTAAAAAGTATCACTTATAACAATTCAAATTTAAAACTCATTTATTCAAACAAAACTAAAAAGGAGCGATTTTTTTACGTCAACACAAAGAACTTTGATTCATTCCACCCAAGTGCAATATATATTATAAATAATTTAAAATGAAAGAAAGAAAGACACAATAATCTTCTAAAAGAACATATTCAAAGAAAACCGTACAACAGCTATTAATATCGAAATCTTTGATAACATTGAAACATCAAAGGTATTTTTAAACTGAAGATGTTACGAACAAAAATAGAAATAAATTTTGTATGTGAATTATTCAGTATATTTTTAAAGTTCAATTCTCAAAGATAAATTTAAATTGTTTCTTGCAAAAGAAAGAATGGGCGGCAGCCCTTGATCCTGATTAATTAAAAATTATTGATTCGTTTGTTAAGCTTGGTCGTTATGGCAGTGAAGAGAGTTATTAATGGCTAATTTGAAATTTATTAATATTCCTGAGACATTGGTAGAAAAAAACAATTAAATAACCAATGTCATGAAGGAAAGGTTTTGACGTGATGTTTTTAAATATTAAAAAGGTGGTTTTTAAATAAAATCACAAAAGTAGTTTTAGTTTCAAAACTTTGCCATTATAAAAACATACCAATAGGTATTAATAGCAAAAGATGCGTATATTTAATAGTAAAAGCACCTACTCCAATCACACTTCACAAAAAAACGGATCAAAAATGCGTTCATTCAAACGTCAAAATTTTCGTTCAAAAATTGAAGCCATATACTTCAATGGAGATTCCACTTGCATAAGTAGCTTACGTTGACGTGCCCTTTGTGCTGTGAACTATTGAACGGAACAAAGAACGAATGAACGTGATCATATGACACGTGTTTTATGATTAAAATAGGTTCTGGAATTTCGTACTCCGATTTCAAATGGAAAATTTCCGGGAAATTAGGATTTGGAACAACATTTTTTTTATTTTACGGCCGGTTTATTTAAATTACATCATGCCATCAGCATTTGTTTTTTTTTTGTGATTTTGTTCTAATAATTTCATCTTGATATCGTCAAAGTCGCGGGCACCCGGTGGATGCAATTGGCGAGTTGTCGTTCATGGTGGCGTTCTAGGGGGGAGGCCTTTGTTCAGCAGTGGACGTCTTCCGGCTGATGATGATGATGAATTTTATGATGCGTTTAAGTTCTATATTTTGACTTTACAGTCAATACAAGGGATTGCCTTTTGCCAAGGCTCTAAGGGGATCGCATAATATAAACTCAACTCAGAGTAACCAAAAGCATACACAAGTCTATAGGGACAAGGGGAAAACTAATACCGTAGTTGCGGTATGTTACACATTTACCATAATGTACGGTAAACTGCACAATGGAAGACTTGTGTTCCGAAAATGAACCTTAACACATCGGAATAAAGGTCATTTCAATACCATTGATGTGAGATTGTGGTGTCTAGTGTTTCTAAGAATAGACTCTGTTTCTTTAAAAGGGATCAATGTAAGGGTGGTGTTGATAATGTTTCAAAGTTTCTACGAACTATAAATCCGTTATTTGTTTTATTGTCACTTCTTTCCGTTTCTTCAGTTTTAAAAATAATGCAACAGTTACACCGAATAGGGCATTATGAAAGAAAAACATTATATTTTCCAAAAATAATAAATACCCTTTTACCAGTTTTTGTAGGTTGTTTTCCAATAAAATAATTAAAGGTCGTTTTTTTTTTAAATTTGCTGTTTATTATATTTGGATAAATCATGATATTTCTGTCACTTCATACATTCTCTTTCAAAGTGAATTAGTTACTTTTAGTTCACAGCGACATAGAAGTAAAAATATCATCTTAAAAAAGAATATACATAAATATTTATCGTATATCGATAGATGGAACCAGAATCCAATATCCTAGCGATATTGGTATCAGAATGATGTAAGTTTGTTATTACGGAAAGCTAACCAATACGTAACGTTATGTGAAGCGGAAATAAAAATATATAACCTCAATTTTGACGAGAAGGTAATCAAAAGTGTGTTTCATCTTTTAAGTTATGTGCTATAAATATGTAGGGCGTATAAATAAGTCAAATAGAGAGAATATTATAAGATATTACATGGAATAATTTTGGTATTTACGTTGCTTTAATTAAAACTGCGAGGATGATGACGAGAGAAATACATTAGTAATTAAATTTCACATATCATAGTTTATATACAATGCCATATGAAATTATATACATATATATACCTAATATTATTTGCCTGGAGGTGTGCAACTAAATACTAAGTAATTAATTTTCCAACGAAGCACCAACGGGCGTTGATCACCACTTTTACTTAATTATCAATATTAGATTTCAATTACACCAACATACAAATCAATATGTTATATATAATGAATCATTTTATTTACTTTACATACGTTTAGGGCCATTAAAAGGGAGAACTAAAGTATCCTGTCACTAACCCAGGACTCAAGGACTACTTACTGTCTTGTACTAAGCCTACATAACAGAGGTCAAGCCTTTGGATAAGAAAAGGCTGTAGAGAGATTCCCAAACAAAACTCGCAACATTTCCATAATAACATCCTTCGAAATTCCAGTCCATTAGTCTTCGGGAACGCGGTTTTTATTCCCTCAACACATGCCTTGTTTCGTCCCTAATATTAATTAATATAGTTTCCAAAGCTGTATTACCAACGCTTAATCAAGAAACCACTTGACTTGTTAATGTTTCACTTAAAATTATTGCATGGTTAGTCCTTAATGTACTTAATGCTATAGAGCTATTTGTCTTCTCAGTGGTTCAAGAAAACAAGCCATAAATCTTTTGTGTTCAAAAATGTCGGGTGGAAAATAAGTCTTGAGATTGCGTTACTTTTAATTCTGATAAAATCTGTGAGGAGTTGGCAAAGCGTCAGAGTTCTAATGCTTTATGGGTGAATGAACCTTGAAGAAATCCTGCTTAAGTTTTCGCTGAGGATAATTTTAAGAATTCTGGGGACTGTGTTACTTAATTTTTTTGGTGAAACTTCTGATTTTAACCACGGAATATGTCTTAAAAAGTGTATGATATCATACCTGCATAACACACTTTTTGGGCATATTTCAACGTACAGTATAGGATTGACAATAGACACTGAGTGAAATTTCAGTATTTTGCCCCTTACCTTAATTCATTTTTATTTTATAATTATATTCCTACTACATTTATTACGCCATGTCGCATCGCTCGAAGGCACAATAAAAGTACCTTACTTAATAGCCTTCGAGGCTCCATAAAAATGTCTATTATGCAATCTATAAGGTTTTCTTTTTCCCTTTTACAGTGCTTTTAGTACTGGAATAATTAAGTTTAATGAGTCTTTTCAGAGACATAAAGTACCTTATTACCAAGTGCAGGAATAGGTGTAAAATAGTTAATAAATGATTAAAAGTTTTAAATAAATAAATAATTTGAATTTTCAAGTATCTTTTTTTAAAAGCGACACTTTACTTAGGATTTTAATAATGTGTCGTGGGTATATTAATAACCTTCAAATCATATGCATAAAGAATCAAAATCAATCAAAACCAAACATACTAATACTAATGCCAATTGCTAAGATTAACTAATTAAGAAAATAATTTGTATTCATCTACTCATAACAATGTTAGTCAAAGTAATTTTCTAAATACTGAACACTAAAAGGGCCAAGACCCTTTGCCAACAGGGTGCTTTTTCATTTGGCTCACACCATCACGCTAACTTTCCTTCCTTCTAATACTACCTATTTAGTAACAGAAACATCAAATTCAATTAGCATCGTCAAAACAATAAATTACGTCGTCTCATTGCTATTCCCCCAAAGCAATCTCCTAGTTAAACTGTATATTGCTTAAACCAGTAATTTCGATTCGGAAATTTCGAAATCACAAATCAAGCTTATCCCCGACACGAATGCAATGGAACACACATCTCAGTTGGAAAACGGCTCGTAAATTTTGGACACAATTCACTGGGATCCCTACTGACTGACAATGAAGTAGGCACGATACTAAACACAGTGTCGTGTTGTGTCTTGATGGGCTTGCAGCCAAATGTACTGATTGGTTTGACGACGATTTAATTTTACATTCTTTTTACTTCCGACTTTTATGGGGTTCGGCTCTTGATTGTTAAGATACAGTTCATTCCAATATAGAAATCCATTGAGACGGAAATGATTAACTTGTTTGATTTTTGCATCTTCTTTTGCCTAGCCTTTTTTAAGCTTTGTTGGTGTTACCTTTCATTTTATTACATATAGGTAAATGGGGATTATATATATTTTTTTTATTAGCCTACGTTAGATCCTACTGCTGAGCAATGGCCTTCTTCCAAACCTCTCTGTTTTTCGAGATTTCTATCCACGTGCGCCCCGCATGACTAACTAGATCATGACACCACCTTTGCATTTTTTTTGACCCGGGAAACCCTCATGGTCTTCCTCCACCCTGGGGAAGGCAGAGGGGTATGCCGTACTCTTACCGACTAAACCCACCGGAGTGCTTCACCCTTCCCTTATGCTGGAGACCAGGTGGGAAAGCAGAGCAAACTACCGCGACACACCACCTTCGCCTCAGTCAACCTAGACGGCGATTTCCTTCTGGATTATATTTACAAAATTAGAATATATAATCACGTAATTATTTAACTTATTTAATTTTAAAACCAACTTCTAATTCAGGTACTTCATACCACTTAATATTTTGTAGCTTAGCTAATTAAAAGTTAGCCTCATTACAGTCTAGACAGCTTGGTTTATATTATCTTTTGCTCTCGTAATACATTTTCTTAATTAGGTCGGAGTCATAAGTATTTCAAGGTGTGTAAATAAATCTTAAACTCCATCTAGCATTAATTATATTAATGTAATAAGTTCTTTATGCTAACATCTTTCATTATTTGCAATTTAATGCAAAAAATATTTAAGGTATTTTTGTGTGATCAAAATAAAAGACTTAATCGTTTTGTTTAGGGTCACTGACCACTTCTTTTCCAGTACCTTCTTTCTTTGCGATTCAGCACTGCAGCCATATCACAAGGTGGTTGATTGATTTGATTTGGTTATGCCTGTCGCCAAAAAATAAGGCATATTCTTAAATTTTTCCTATGCCCTTCATTGTTATTGATATCCAATTACTTACTTAAGAATTTCAAGCCATAGTTATGAAACTCTTTGACATCAACTTCCATTACCAAACCTCATATATTTTCCTACCCACATAAAATAGTGAGCGTTCAAAGTCCATTAACATCAAACATTATCTTCTTGAAAACTTGCGTTACCAAGTGTTTTCCATACTTCACGTCAATACGCTCTAGAGGCTGATGGGAACGCTTTCCTGACACATTCGTATACAGTTACAAGCTTAGAGTATACATATGAAACTATAGAGTGAGCCTATCAGAGTTTAAACCGTAAGCACTAGTGTGAACAAGTGTTGTCGTGAATTATGTATGAAGATGGCGCTTGCCGTTTTAAAAAATCTATCTAAAACACTAATATTATCCTAACAATGTCAAAACCATCGATATTTTCGTATATAAGTTTCTCGTTGCGCGGAAATTAACTTAAATGAAAAACTAAATGTGCTAGGTTCAGATTAAAAACTGCTCTCGCTCGGCACAAGGGGAAACTACCGATAGTAGCAGTCTATGTAATAGTAAGTCAATGGTTACAAGTATTTTCTGTTCATGTTATCTTCACATAAAGTATGTCACGTGTGAACGAAGTTTATTATTTCGGCATATTTTTCCTTATTTTGTGATACATTGGCAGACGCGAAGGATAGTTTATTTAAGATATGAAAGGCTTACAACAGCTTTAGTTTTCTGAGTCTTTCGTCTATTTTTTTCGATATATCGGGTTAGTTGTCCAATGACGTATTTTTGTTTAGTTATAATTCTTAAAATATTGTTATCTTTAAAACATAATGGAAAAGAAAGTTTAATTTGATGTTGATTTACATTATATTTGATTTTGCGTACAATTATATGTGTTATTTTAATAAAAAACATTTCAGTTCTTTTCGATTAAGACAACATTGAATTCAGAGAAAACGGTTAGAACTTAGAAATCGTATATTTGTGTAACTAGTGAAAACTCCACCTACACAAAATTTCATTGACACTAGAAACGTAGACAAAATAGAAAATCAATTGTTCAACAAACAATGACCTACGCGACACCCAAAAGTAAATAATATCATCTATCTATACATATAATAAAATTGTAGAAAAGTGGTGTCTGTACAATGGAAATATATATAAAAAAGTAGCAGGGGTTGTTATTATATTGATGCCGAACCCGAATTTGTAAAACACATTTTTTTTTTGTCTGTTTGTCTGTGTGTTTGTGCACACTAATATCAGAAACGGTATATTAGATTGAGATGCAGTTTAAAATAATATATTGTAGTAAGCTTCACTTAACATTTAGTGTTTATTTCATGTCAATCGGTTCATAAATAAAAAAGTTATGTCAATTTAAAGAATCACGGCGTACATCCACGCGGTCGAAGTCGCGGGCACAGCTAGTGAACAATATAAATAGCATCAAATATAACATAAATAATAATTATGAAGGTATTATTATCTCGTAAACCGGTACAGCTGTTACCTGTCTTATGATAACATCTGATGCTATAAGGAAATAATACCGTAATAACTTGAGGGCAGCGAAATTAATAATATTCCTGATAAATGTCAGGTGTTATTTATATGATAAGGAATAAGAAGCTTTGAGGACGCGGTATTATGAATGTAGAGCTATCGTTTATCAAGACAATTAGTCCACTCAATCTAGCTAACTATAAAATAACAAGGGCCCGGGTCTGCTATTGACAATTGCTTCAATCGTCTGAGTAGGTGGCCTCTGTAAATGATAATTGGCATTCTACTAAATGGCAAAACGTCATTTTAACGTCAAACAACAAAACGTTTTGACATTTAGTAGAATGCCAATTATCCTTAAATGAACCTACAGACGCCACCCACTCAGACGTTTGAAGCAATTGTCAATGCCAGTCTCGGGCCCCAGTCTGCTTGCAACCACGGCCGGTGTAACCCGGTCGAAACGTCAAGCCCAAAAAAAGGAATTTATGCATGTACGCGCTTATTACCGTGAATTATATTATAAACTATTATTATCACTTATTCTATTATAATATAACTATAAACTATAAAATGACGTTAACTAAAACTGCCTTGTTGGCCTAGTGGCGCTAAACGCGATTGCTACGCTAGAGGTCTTGGGTTCAGTTCCCAGGTCGACAAAGGTGTTATTGGGTTTTTCTATGAAATTCTCAGTAGCAGGTCGGAGTTTGGATTTGTGCCTGGTTATAATAGTGGCAATAGACTCGCCCCCTATTACATGGGACCTAAACATATCACCGAAATGTAGGTGTACATAGGTACACCTCTGACTAACCCTTCGGGGATACAGACGTGATGATATGTTATGTATAAAATGACCTTATAGAAATTATTATTGTTTCTTCCGCTTAACCAGAAACGACCATTTGTGTTCATATTACATTATGAAGCTATTAAATACCATGAACTGAAGTAACTTCATTAATTTTTACAACACTTGACTTCCCGAATAAAATAAATACGTACCGTTTCATACATTATACACATAACTCCATTCCTTTTAAAAATATCCAATGCACAGAGAAAAGAATTTGTTCGCAATTACGAACTGTTTACTTAATTAATTTCCCTGAATACTGAAACAATTTGATTGTTCAGGAAATACAATGGCAGGTCCACTGCTATACGTTAAAGACTGAAATGTTACCAAATATTTGTATACTGAGATATTATGGCCTTAAGGGACTTTCATTTCCAGCAATAAGACTGAGAAATTTATTATTAACACTGCAATAAATCTGGCATATTTAACAGATTTTTTTTTATTGTTTGATAAAGTGTTAATAATTATACCTCTAAATACGCAGAATGTTGAACCCTTTAATAAATGTATGGTTATGTAAAATGTAGGTATATCGATGAGACAAGAAAAAAGTAACTTAACATTAAATATTATTCGAATAATGTTAGATTAAGGGATGTAAACTTCTTATTCGAAATTTAGTACATTCAAAGTTCATAAATTATAAAAAAGTAATTGAGTAGGTGCCAATGCCAGAATGAATAGGTGAGAATAGGGTTCTTAGAAATCTAATCATAACCGCTTTGCCAATCTAGTTTAAAAATATCTGTACTATAATTAAGTATTGACTTTTGAAGAATTTTCAACGAAAGAGTGATTCATTCTAGTATAGTTAGAGTTTGTTCTTATATAAGATTTAATTGTGTATTAATAAAAAAAAAAAAAAAATAATAATAAAACCTTGGGACATCTCACACCTTGGAACACACTTGGGATATCTGATCTCAAGCTAAGCAGAGCTTGTGTTATGGTAACCAGACAACTAATAAACATACTTATATTACTGAATACATGCACATTATAGATAAATTATATCCAGACACCAAACAAATGATCGTGCTCATCACACAAACATTTGTTCAGAGTGGGAATCGAACCCACGACCTCCGGTATAGCAGTCAGGGTCACTTACCACTAGAGCAACGGGCCCGTCATCTCAGATCTTCGTTTAATTTTATTTTTGTGAGTATGTAGCAAAAATATGTCAATATAATTGAATCTTATTCGAAACCACAGCACAAGGCAATGTCGACCAATTAAAGTAAAATGGTTCATTTGTTCGAAATAATTGGCTACAATTACTTACGTTACAGAATGATACTTTGCGATGTATTAATCTTTGTCTTTTTAATAAGTACACAGAAATAATGGTCAATTTGAGCACAATTTAATCGCCATTTAGGTACAAAGGTATTTAGCCGAATGCTCAAATTTAAGACAGTTTTCAGTTTTATGGTTTATGTTTCACTGTTAGTGAACTGCAGGGACTTTTAAAACTCTCTTAAAGTTAAGTAAACGGAGGTTAAAAAAATAAAAAAGTTAAAAAAAATCTTAAAGAATGTTAAGCTTTAGTTATTGAAAACATCATAAAAACTAAAGTTTAACAAAACCCGTGACCCGTTGCTTAGAAAATACAATTATTCTTTAGTTCTTTAAATAATTCTTTTCGAAGCAAGAGCTTTTAGTTTTAAACACACATAATTAAATATTTCGAACAATTTACAATGTTCTTACGTAAAAATTATATAACCTGTTTTTTTTTGTTGCTATACAATTTAACTTGCCTTCCATTTTATGAAGTATTTTTTAAATTCCCCTTCATTATAATGTTACAAAAATAGGATAATTAAAAAAAAAATATCCTTATCGTCATATTTTGCAACAATGCACCTCTAACCTCTATTTTTGTTTTAATTTCAACAGTCCTATTCGACCAACCATACTCCCCCTATAAAGATTTGCACTAAGTCCCAATAAATCACAGAGATAGTGGCATTACGCGAACATTAGAACATGTGATTTTAGTACGAATTGGTACCGTGTTACATTATACGTGCAAATTAAAGCTGATTCCAGAATTCGAGACTAACTTTTAGCCCATATGGATTTTGGTACGATAATTAAATTTAGTATAGAGTTTTGTTAGTTGCATTTTGGGTGAGAATTTCTTCTTAGGATTAACTATATATGACATAGATAGCATACTTGGGTAGTGAATTTATAATTATATTATTTAGAATTTAGAGCAAAAGATTTTAGTACCTCTAATGAGACTACTAGAGAAGTGACTGGCTTAAAAGTGTAGCTTATTAAATAAATTTTGTTTAATAATTTCAAGTTTGGTAAAACTTTATTTAAATAACCAAAAATGCTGCCCTATTTTTATAAAACTACATGCAATATTTTTGGTAACCTTTAATTAAGCAGAACAAGTATTAAAACCGAAATATTCGACAAACAAATAGCTAATTGTTTCGTACAATTATGAAATCATTTATAACAATAATTGTTGTTGGACAACCCCTTTGACATAAATCGTAATTTTAACACATGAATAATTAAATCGGTTGTTGTATTGTAAGCATCATAGATCATAAAATTGTTATTGTAATTAAATTGGTAAAATATATCTGTCTGATTACGGAAATCTTTAATGAAATAGGATTTTCAATTACTATATACTAAAGTGGATCCTTAGGAATATATTTTGTTATATACTATCAAAATATTTAATACCACATCTACTTCAATATTAACCAATAAATCTATCCATAAATTCAATTTACTAGGTAAATATATTGGATTTTATATTGATAGGAATATGTTCCGTACAATTTCGTCCAATCATAAAAATCCAATTGTCGTTTAGGGTACTCGTCAACAAAATCGATATCTCGTATAGAAACATATTTTCGACGGCAATGCAATTATCTGCATCAAGTACTGCTGCACAGAATTGAAAATATTTTCTAAGAATATATACAATTTGGTGTATATTAAAATTTATCAAGTAGGTATGTATCATTATGTTAATTCATAATAAAATCTATGGCAATATAGGTGCAAACAGAATTGGATCAAAATAAAAAATATTTAAAATAATGCAAAAAAAGGCAGACTAATCAATTGCTCATGTTCACAAAAACATAGACCACAATATTTTGTTTGTAAATAACACCAACCATTACCCACCGCGCTGATTATAAAGGCACCCCTAATAGTAACGAAGAGCTTCTGTGTTCAACTGTATTTTCTCTAAACATAGTTTTTTGACAGCCAACAAAACAACCCAATATTAATTTCCCATAATAATTAAATATCGAATCAAAACCATGCCAGTACCCATTTATGAATGTGTCAAATCAATTTTCGTGAATTCGTGACAGCTGACCGAACTTCGAACTCCTGTCTTTCGATCTATGACCCTCGCTCCCTGCCTTTGATCGACGAATTTTCATGAATATTTTCATTTACATTTGCATGCAATAAACCCCTGTTTACTTTGGAATGCTTATTGGAAATTTTCTCTTTGAAGCTTTTGCATGTATTACAATTATTAAATTTTTTTCGCTACTCATTTTTGTGTAATTTAATTGTATGGTTTAATTATTTTTTCTAAGATCGATAATTCTTACACGACTCTAACAAGAAATATCAAATTTTTAAATATACACACTAAAAAGTTAGTAAAATTATAAACAACACTATCCTAATCGTGATTTTCACTTTTCATGAATTGAAAAGCAATTTTTCAACCAACTAAGTGCTGCAGCAGAATGCAATGTTCTTCTAATAAACCAATTAAATAAATCTTATTTTCCACAACAAATCTTCAAACACACACACCTTTAACTAGAAGAGTAATTAACTTGAACGTGTATAAATAACTGACTAGGGAATACTCACATTTATAAAAAAAATCCTCTGCAAAAACAACAAAACAAAAATCCAAGCTTGGTTCAACTGTACAAATTCACTTCATAAAGTTACACTTAACAATGTACAAAACACTTTCACTTCAAATACAAATATAGACAACCGTCTAATAGACGTTACTATTTTCGTAACACTTCTCGCAACGGGACGCACGTCCTACCCCGACAGCGGTCAGGACCAAACTGAGTTGCTTCGTCATACTGCACCGAAAACGGGCAAAGATTCAAGTCTGTTCAGCCAAGCAGCAAACTTATTGAAGCATAAACAGGATAATGCTATAAATCTGAGGTCGGTCATATGGTAACTAGTTAAACTGATAAACGAGCTTTGATCTAATATGAAAGACTGTTTTTATAATATTTTTGTAACTCAACTTAGTTGGCGGGCACAAAGGTCTGCCAAGAAATAAAAAACATGGGTACATAAATTACTTGACCTAACGCTTGAAGTAATCATATGGAATAAGTTTTCTACAAAAGTATTTTAGCAATACGTAATTTCTAAATTTAACATGCTAGAATCAAACATTATTAAAAAATTAATGGCTTTGTCGGTACCGAGCTTTTACATCATTTAACGTAGGTACAACAGAATGAAAATTTAAAAGTAGAAGTTTCGGGACATTAAAAAGATAATTGATTCCAAAAGCAATCGAACTCAAAATGGAAGGGATTTAAGCGGCATACCCAGACATTAAATTCTGCATCGACTTAAGAATTTCGTCGAAGTTTAATGCGAACAAATCAATCAGAATGATACGATATCTCAAATTGAAATGGCCGCGATCAATTACGTCACAAGTTTTAAAGGGTTTCATGCTACCCTTTCAACTTCATTCTCAAAGGCTTGGAACTCTGCAAAAGTTATCTCGTAGTGATTTTATTAGAATATTTAAAAGACCAGTAGTCCCTGATCCATTGGATCCCGACTTTAATTGAAGATTTCAAATCAAAAGTGTCAAAGATGTCGACCAAGTTGAGTTGGACGGGGGTTCTGCTAGCGACATTTGCAAACCTGAGGTTTACTAAACTAAATATAGGGAATCTTGTTTTTAGTCTGCCGTCTTCGCATAATTATGTATCAGTGTCGTAAGAAAATGTTTAGAAATTATTTAGAATTATGAGAATATTATAATAGATGTGTCCTTGTAAAAGTTTATTTTGTTTATTCACCTGAAGTACTATGTTTAGATCATGTCTTCGATAGTCAACTGCATTGCAAAGGCGGGAGGTTTTTGACCTGCAGTGGGAGGATCATGTGAGTGGGTACTAAGGCGATTATGTTACTATTTATTTCTAGATTTTACGGTAAAATTTTATTTTAGTACTTTACCCACTACTAACCATCGGAATCTATGTGTACATATGATAATTCTTAAAACCAATACAAAATAAATCTAAATTCGGCTCGACAAAAATAAAAGACATTTAATATGTTTAAGACAGCAAAAAATTCAAGTATCGGCTGAGATTACGATTTTGAATTTAATTAAAATTGTCTGCTTCAAGTTTCATATCAAATTCGCAAAGTCGGGAGAAAACATGTTGAAAATTTATTTTTTATTGTTTAGGCAATCTTAATTGTTGTTTAGGTTCGTCGTAAAGTGTTTTAGGATGTATTATATTACTAATATTTTCATGTATCTTAGACAATAAATTACTTACATAAGGTATGCTTAACTGATGACTTAGTCGCTTACCGCGAGGGCTGGTTTGAGGTGACGCGGGATAAGGTTGAATGGAAGGACTTGGGGGAGGCCTTTGCCCAGCAGTGGGACTCTATAGGCTAGAAAAAAAAAAAGGTATGCTTGAAGTAGGCACGAAATTGATATTAAACTACTATTGTACACTAGTAGATTTTAAAATGTAAAATAGATAAATAATCTAGCGTGTAGACTACACTACTACACCTGTACTAAAATTAGGTATACTTTTTTTCAATTTTCAGTCAGTCTCAAAATTGCTAAAAAGTTTTTTTTTTTATTATAATTTTAATTATCTTTGTTTGTTTCCTATCTTGTATAATGTGTAATATACATATAGATAGAGTTCTTAAATAAAACTGTTATTGTTATAGTGCATAAATATAGTTCATTAGTTTCTACTAACTAATTCCGTATTACAGGCGATCAATGGCCACAAAATTGACATTTACAGTATTCCTTTTGTACGGTTATTGCGGAACAGATTTCGAGATGTCCTATTATATTAGGCATAACGCATTCGGTTTGACCAGGTTCAATTGCGCGGAACTAACTGTTTCTAATAGTTCGTAGGACTGTTCATTACTCTATTAGCGATTTACTGGGCATAGGAAATATCTAGTCCAATGAAGCATTTAATGAATGGTACTATAATTAGAAGTAGGAAGTTTTCTCATTATTTACCCGGCTGCGGTTTGTGTTTTCTAAAGATATTACCATTTTAATCGTCCCTACTCAACTTTTTATTAACTTTATCTCGGTATTGGTTTGTCCTTGAATTTCGACTCAAGAAAAAGTCGAGCAAAAGAAAAATATTTTGCTTCAGTTAACTTAAAAATGAGGATCAAAGTTGATCTCGTTCGAAATACTTGAAGGAGAATATATTGGTTTTATAATAAAGTCTAAAAATATACTAGCCCTTTTTATGGGAAAAAAATTAAATCCATTCCAAATCAACTATCATAAATGATATAGTTACTTAACTACATAAAACACACTATGCATACACACAAATTCAACACAACCCTAAAATGCGTCCGCAAAAACTAACTACTCTCAATAAATACGAGACAAACGAAACCCGCAAATACCTTCGAACAATCGGCTCGTTCACTACCACAACATAAGTATGTCTCATCATCTAGCACTTGACATACTCTGCTAACTCCCACAGCATCAGACACGCCGCCACTCGGACAGCTCTGCTTATTATCATACTAGTTTTGTCCCGCGGGTTTGTTTTATTTATTTTATTGCACGTATAAAAAACATAAAGAAAATTAAATTAAGGCTGATCGTATACAAAACGCGACTTTATGGCACCGGGCAATAAGTCGGTGATTAATTTATTATTAAAGTAATTATTATTTATTAAATATTTGTACGTACTTTTGTTTCACTATATACGTACCAATGTAAATTAATTACAGCGTATTTATATATATTTTTATTATAAAAAAACCTTGATTCTGTAGTAAATACTCGTAGTACTTCTCAAGAATTATAAAAAAACGCATTATTTTTTATTCAATTGTGACTTCAAAATTTTAGCGCGTACAAACAAACAATCAAACAAATTCATCAGATTAAAACATAAGTATAGATTGCTAAGTTCATCGCAGCAAAATGAACTGACGGCCAACGACAAATCGCGGTCCCATTGACAGGGTTGGAAATGGAGCGATAGCTGGGGAATAAACGTCAGGTTTGTGCCAGTCAATCATTGTATTGAATGCTTTTTATGGTTCATGTTTACCATGATGCCTTTATTTCCTCTACTGTAGGTATTTTGATACTTATTTACGCGTATTCGATACATTTTATTTGATTCATTTGGGAAAAAAATGACAAATGTTATTGGTAATTGTTTTGTGACGTGAATGTCTGAAATCAAAATTATTTAAGAAATTGTTGGTATATTTAACATTAAAAACAGTTAATATCACTTCGTTTTCTTCTAAAGTCTTTAACGGAGTTATTTGACAAGACCACCATCACATACTTTAAATAAACCATTTGAATGTGTAAACGTTTAACAAAACAACTCAACGACGTAAGTATTCCAACGTTCCAAACGAAACAATTTTATTGACTACAATACTCAAACATTCCTTAAAAACACAACGCACGAACTTGAAGCCAAAATCCTTATTAAACCCGGTGTATATTTAGAAAACTATTTTTACACTTCTGTCTTACGCCCCTTTGAGAGACGGCCGACGACGCGCCAACGAAACTGGGGCCGTACCATGAGCTTAAATCAAGACTATTGCGGTTGCGTGAGCAGGACAGCGCTATGTGAAGTGTAGTGCGTCGTCTCGCTTCCACATCCGCACCAGTGCTGCTTTAAGAGCTCATGGTACGGCCCCTGAACAAAGTAACTTGATCCATTACTCCAATAAGTTGGGGCCAAAAAATCTCCCTAATAGCCCATTTTCTTCAACTTTGACCTTTAAAATATAAGGAGTAAATTATGCTTTACTGGCTTCCCCTATTATGACAAAGTTAGAGCTGTTATGTTTTATGGACGAAGAAACGTGTGTATTGTGTGGCTTAATGGGTGAATTTATACTGAAAGTCATTTAAAGTATTTATGGCAGACGAAACCTTGGGAAGGTGTTAAATATATTACCTTCATATGAGCCTTAATATAAATCGTATATCGTGTCTGTAGATTTTTGTTTTTTGTTCGAGTGTTAAAAAAATATGACAAAAATTATACTTCTAGATAATACACTTTTTGCTAACATGATAAGCCCGGTAAGAAATTCAAATCTTGTGTCAAATCTATTCTCTTAAAGAAAGCGTATTATAAAGTTAAAGACTACGTGGAAGACAAAAGGGCGTGGAGTGTTTAATATCTGCACATGTGGCCTCCCTGGCGGTCCTTAAGATTTGCTTGTTTACTTTAAAGGAGTTCATAAGCCGCCTGTATTTCCTGAAGGCACTTGACATGCCTTGACATTCCTGTTAGGGTATTTCGTTTTTTTTTTTTCTGTGACTACATATGTATTGTATGTAAAACTGTTTTCTTTTTATTTTATTTTATATACAATTTCATTTTTAAATTTTGGTACTTTTTTGTTGTGAATGCGTCAACAACGCGGTTTTTATTATTCATTATAACGGTTTGATTGCCATAAATTATTATTATTTTAATTTATTTTTTTCGTTATTTTATTAACGTAGTTTTACCTCGGTGTTGACGCATATATTTAACCAATAATGTAAAATAATTGTAATAAGTTTATTTTTAAAAGAGTAACCTATGGAGTTTCTTGCCGGCTCTTCTTCATAGGAATGACACTTTGGAACCGAGCAACTAGAATCAGTAGAGTTAACGTAACGTTTCTTGAGCGCCTTTTTTTTGGTTTATAAGAAATAAAAACATTTTGATTTTGATTTTGATAAAGTCATAAATAAATACCCCATAATGTTTATGATTGCTAGTATTATAGACAGGTCGGATTATGCACGCAAGCACCTTGACTCAATTTCAAGTTTCTGATACGGATCAAGTATCAAGAGTTCTCAATATCGAATTGAACACGTACTGACTCCTCAGCCCTCTGTGATCTCAACCTAAATGATATCACCAATACACAAAAGGGGATACGTGTATTTTTATTATTTTTAATGACTACTACAAACATAAAACTGTAAAATAACGCCATAAAGATCTAAGCCAACCAAAACGTTAACGAACTTACTAACTTCAAGATATGACAAATAAATAGTTGGCCATAAAACATTTGTGCCACGTCAAATGTTTGACCAAACATCGGTTGGTGGGGAGTGTCTGGCAGGCCGCCAATAAACATGAATCATCGCGCTCGGCACAAACCACCGGCGATTTGTCAGCATTACAGTAGGGAAGCGACGCAAGGACATGTGTGAATGAAGTGTGGAGCGTTTTTTTCGTAATTTTTGTAGTTCGATCATTAGTCGCGGTTGTAAAAAATCAATAACCGTTCTGGGGGTCCGTTTAGAAACGCCCTTATGACTAATCTGCTAATCCGTCATTTGTTTTGTTTCACGATGTTTGAACCACTTTTTTAATGTGCCTCAACAGTGCGTCAGTAGTAGTATTTTTTTCATAAAGTATATGGAAAGTGCTTGCTTCATAGTTAATAACAAAATTGATGTTTTCAGTTATAAATTAAGTACTATTAAAATATATTTGTTTTTCTTTTATTTAAAAGCAATACTTTTACATAAATCTTTTGATATTATCCCTCTGAAGCTAGTAGCGGTCTCATTTATTTATGTCATGCATTTAGCAAAAACATAAATATAATTGGAGTAGTCCATCTAGGGCACCCGTTCGAATGGCACCCGCGCGAATGGCACCCAGCGTAGTCCAACAAGAGCACCTATCAATATTTTTGGCTGGTGCTCTTCGTGGATACAAATTATATTTTATTTTTGTGTCCACGAACAGCACCTATGACGTACCATCTAGTGTTGGGATGGATAATCGGTTTTTCAGGACGATACCGAATAAAAGATTTAGGTGAATATTATTATTACGTATAAAAAAATATAAAATAAAAACTTTTTAACAAAAAAATTAAACCGCTGAAAAAACTGAAAAGCAAAGAATAAGAAACCTTTTTTTTATTTAATCTTAATAACTAAGTTCTTAAACGAACGTGAGTACCTATACCTAAAAAATTTCGAGTCGGCGCCAAACAGGCAAATTCATTAATTACAATATATAGGTACTTAATTTTTTAGAAATTGTAATGTTTATCGCCGGAGGTTTCATTGCATTTTTAAGTTGATTCAAACTCAAACTCACACTCAAAACTTTTATTTGCTTTCCACAATGGTATTAGTAGGTGGTAAGTAAGGAATATATAGTACCTACATCGTGTTTTTGATTTGGTTGTTTCTTCAAATTTAAGGTAATTTTGTGGTCTTTGTTCATTGATAGTTTGGCGCCGCCTCAAATTTATTAAGAACATTCGTTTAAGAACTTAGTTATTAAGATTAAATAAAAAAAGGTTTCTTATTGTTTGCTTTTCAGTTTTTTCGGCGGTTTAATATTTTTGCAAAAAAAAATATATTTTATATTTTTTTTGCGGCTATAATATACTAATTGCTGAATTATTTATTATTTTTAAAATAGCTAACTACCTTATTTTAGTATTCAAATCTGTGAGTGAACAATACATCAACCCTATTTTCCCACCCTTCGGGAGGGATTGTATGGGACCAGTTTCTAGGTATCCCCTATCTAATGAAAAAATAATTATCAAAATCGGACTATTCTGTAATAAGTTACGCGTGGTCATATATTACAATCAGTTAGTGAACAATCAATATATCCCTGTTTTTCTACCCTTAGTATTGGAATATTTTTTCCAAATGTATATGGGACCAACTTCTAGGTATACCTAAAATTATAATAGTCAATGAATAGAAATACCTAAACTTATAATAGTCAATGAAACGCACACCGGTTTTTTTTGCAGTTTCCTTCATTATTTTCATTACTTTTTAATGATATAACTTGGCAAGTTTTAATAGAAAATTATATACTTGACACATTGCAGTCCAAAGGTGTCGATTCATTGCGTTGCAAAGGTGTGTGGTGTGTGAAAACTTGCTGAGTAACATCATTGAAAAGTACTGAAAATAATGAATGTTATCAGGAAACTGCTAAAAAAAAAAGGTGTGCGTTTCTCTGACTATTATAATTTTAGGTATTTCTATGTAACGTGATACTTATTCAAATTGTACCTTAAAAACTGCTGGAAATCAAGTGTGCATTCCTATAACTATTTGTGACTTGAGGTATTTTTATAGAACTTGGTACTTATTCAGATCTCACTTATTTTATTGGCGAAGCATTCCTATAGTATCGAACTTGGCAGCCTTTCACATTTATGTTTTTGATGGGATGGTATTTTACAAGAATTTCTAAGCGGCTCCATATCAATTGGTCACTGCATGGAAAAGTTACGTTTTTAAGATTAATTTTGATGTACATATTATTTTATTTTTAAACGAACTGCCTGCCTTAGTTTTTAGATTAATATATTTGTAAGTACTTTAATATGTTATAGGTTATTTATTTTACTTTTTATTTATTACACGTAATAATAATATTCATCTAAATCTTTTATTCGGTATCGTCCTGAAAAACAAATAATGCATCTCAACACTACTAGGTCTCAGGTGCTCTTCGTGGACACAAAAATAAAATATAATTTGTATCCACGAAGAGCACCAGCCAAAAATATTGATAGGTGCTCTTGTTGGACTACGCTGGGTGCCATTCGAGCAGGTGCCATTCGAACGGGTGCCCTAGATGGACTACTCCCCTTTTTCAAAGTCAAACTTTTGAAATAAATAATTTATAAAAAAAAAAACGATTGTTGAATTTAATTAATACAAAACCTACTTGTACAGTTTGGCCTTTATTAACGAGTAGAGTAGTTTTTATTTATTTGAGTTCAGTCATTCCCTCATACAAACTTTACTAATTTACCTTTCCATACAACATAGAACATCACTAAACACATTACGTCGCGCCATCCACGCACTCGCGATATGACAACTGTCACTTTTTTGTCGCCATCTTGCCATCTCTTTGCAGTTGTCATTTACGCCCTTTTTTAACATGACCCTAATGAATTCTCTTTTATTAGTTAATGATTTTAAAAGACGGTGCCCTTTGAGTAAAGTGATGGAGGTTTTTGTGGATAAGATAATACTAAGTGTGGATTTTTGTGTTATTGTTGCTTTTGAGATCTGTATGGATATGGAGTCGTAAGGAAATCTCTTTGAAAGAAATGTTCCGTATAGAAAAAATTCAACGAGATAATTAAAGACTTAAAAGGGGCAAATTAAATAGATAATATCCTGATTATGTCACTCACTAGTTTTTTTCTGATTGTTCTGTAAATCAAAAGAGAAAAACTTTGTGATACTTATCTATCCAGTAAGATTGAAAGCGCATTTCACGCTAAATGTGTGTTAAACTAAGGTAAATAAGCAAACGTAATTAGCTTATCTTAGTTTCACCAGTTGGCGCCACTGCTGCACCGGTATGTCAGCTGTAAATAAAGACCACCAACAAACTATGGATTTAGATACTTTGGACATCACATACGACTAACAACTTAATTCGTATAGAGGAAAAACTTGCTA
Source organism: Autographa gamma (assembly GCA_905146925.1). NCBI lineage: Eukaryota > Metazoa > Arthropoda > Insecta > Lepidoptera > Noctuidae > Autographa > Autographa gamma. The sequence goes on along the minus strand of LR989853.1, from coordinate 12,195,865 downwards.
AAATTTGTTTTTTTAGCTCTTGTGCAAATAATGCTAACAATAAAAAACGATTTCAGAATAAGTATTAAATGGTTTTTTTTTTATTGATTCTGTCAAAAGAACCAAATTGCAATGGGGCCACGTGGGAAACACATATCAAATAAAAAAACTTTTTAGCAAAAAATTTAACCGCCGAAAAAACTGAAAAGCAAAAAATAAGAAACCTTTTTTTATTTAATCTTAATAACTAAGTTCTTAAACGAATGTGAGTATACCTAAGTAATTTCGAGTCGGCGCCAATTAATTATTTACGATATATAGGTACTTAATTTTTTTATAAATTTTAATGTTTATCGCTGGAGATTTCATTGCATTGTTAAGTTGATTCAAACTCGAACTCAAAACTTTTATTTGCTTTCCACAATGGAATTAGTAGATGGTAAGTAAAGAATATAATTATAGTATAGCGTTTTTGATTTGGTTGTTTCTTTATTTTTAAGGTAATTTTGTGATCTTTTTTAATTGATAGTTTGGCGCCGCCTCAAAATTATTTAGGTATACTCACATTCGTTTAAGAACTTAGTTATTAAGATTAAATAAAAAAAGGTTTCTTATTTTTTGGTTTTTCAGTTTTTTCGGCGGTTTAATTTTTTGCTAAAAAGTTTTTATTTTATATTTTTTTTGTGGCTATCATGCACTAATTGCTATGCTGTTTTTTTATTATTTTTAAAATAGCTAACTACCTTATTTTAGTATTCAAATCTGTGAGTGAACAATAAATCACCCCTTTTTTATCCCCCTTGTATCCCCTATCTAATAAAAAAAGAATTATCAAAATAGAACTACTCTGTAAAAAGTTACGCGTGGTAATACATTACGATCAGTGCGTGAACAATCAATTAACCCCTTTTTTCCACCCTTAGGGTGGGAATTCTTTTTTCAATTTATATGGGACCAACTTTGAAGTATACCCTTTCCAATAAAAAAAGAATTATCAAAATCGGACTACTCAGTAAAAAGATATGCGTGATCATACATAAAAAAAAATATATATACGCGTCGAATTGAGAACCTCCTCTGTTTTCGTCGGTTAAAAAACCCATCAACATCGGTTTACCCAGTAGAAAGCTCTGAGGTAAAAAACATAAAAAAATACATTCGAATTGAAAACCTCCTCCTTTTTTGAAGTTGGTTAAAAATAACATACGACCGAACAAAATCTAGTTAATAACTTCCCTAAACACAATGAGTTTAAACTTTTCTCAACAACTGACTTTAACGCAGTTTAACAATTATAAACAGGAATAACAAAATGGCGCCTACTGCAAAGGAAGCGTAAATTATAGTGAGGATAGCGAAACGAGCTGTTAATGCTATAATAGCCGGTAAACTCGCTGCTGGAGCTGGTATGTATTATTTTATATGATACTTGCCGTGCCCCGCGGTTTCACCCGCGTGAATACATAAGTCCCGTTCCCGGTGCCTTTATATTATTGGGGCTGGAGATGAATCCAATAACTCACTTTCATATAACAATGGACAGGATTACTTAATATGGTGCTGGAATATACTACAATTTTATTTTTTCATTTTATTTCTTTCATAAGAACCTTCTCTTGACAATAACAAATACAACAAAAAAAGAATTAGCGAAATCGGTCCAGGCGTTATTGAGTTGCGCTTACCAACATATTTAGCGATTCATTTTTATAAATAAAGATTTAGCTTTTACAAGAAGTAAAAAATAATAGGGCTAAATGTATATAGAGGCTGTTATTTAACTGGCCTAAAACTCTAAACCAAAGAGTAGTAAAAGTAGACGAGTACTTTTTTTAAGTTTTGTTTGTATTTTTAGCTCTTAAAATTTTTATAGCACTCTGATTAAATAGGATTTAAATTGATCAAAATTTTAAAAAGTTTCTTATCTTGGTAAACTAACATATTATAATGTCAAAGGAAAATATAAAAATAATCCTCCGCAACAATGTACAAAAATACCTACATTTACTCATTTAGAGTATTTTAATTAACATAACAAACTACAACTCAATCAAACAATTCAACATTCCAACTGTCTATTCCCGTATCACAAAATGCACAATGTCCAACTTACACAAAAGATCATTAACACACACACACACACACACACACACACACATATAACTACATTCCACGCCTCGACACCGCGGATGCGCAAATAAATGCAATTAGAATTCACTTGCGCCACGTGAGAAATATCTTTGAAGATGGGTTGTGGTGCAAGGGAAAAGATAAGGGGAGTACAAAACAAGTTTCTATTATCAAGGTTATTAAAGGTACTTTTAAATACAAGATATTTTACACTAGTGAAGACAAAGCCGAAAGACGATGGGTGTGCGTTGTTTTGTTCTTCTAGTTCTATCGTCAGACTAGCTCTAAAGTACCATAATATTGTCAATGACCATACAAAATTTCACTTCAAACGGATGTTAAGAGATAGTTTTAATTTTGCGTGGATGATTTGAACTAAACATTAAAAATATCTTGTGTATGTTACAGTACTTAAAGTAAAGCCTACAAAACCGATTCCAACTAATCTAAATTAATACCCAAATTACTAAAGCCCATTTCACCCAGGAATGTCCAACAGCAAACACTTAAATTCGCTACTTAGTCGCTAAATCGAGAAAGGTCTTTAACCTTTTTTTATCGGTCATTATATTAATCCGCTAAGATATGGTAGGCGCGTCACTATGCCTAGTTCAGACGATGACAAAAACTTGCGAGTTGTAATACATTGCGGAGTCGCCAGGCTATGGTGTCTTAAGTGATGGATTGTAGACGGCAATGTACTGCAACTCACACGATATTATACTCATCGTCTGTACCAGGCATTAGTCCTAAAAGTTGTATGGTTTGTTAGATCGAGTGAAAGATAATTGGGACTGGGTTTGAGGTCAACGATCTTTGGCTAATGTTCAGTCAGGGAACTGGAAACGTATGGATTGGATTAATACGACAGAATCTCAGACAGTCGTGGGTTGCTAGACGTAATTGTTTTGTTGCTATACGATGCTAAAGATAAATACTAAGATAGCTACAGAGATACATAAGTGCTCTTGTAAAAAATCTTACTTTCTTGGTAATGGCAAATGTATATCATAACAACTACTGAAGACTACTATTACGAGCTACCTTAAAGGAGGCTACACGAGAAACTCTTCCACAAAGGTGGACAATCTAATACATTGACAAAGTGGTACATGATTCAACTTATTCATCAGTTTGATCTTAAATTTAGTATGTTATAAAGAGAGAGCTGGCTCATCAAAGTATCAGCTAATTAAGGTCAAGGCTCAGCTATTGTAAGGAATAACAATAGTCAGTCGCTCATGAAGGCTTTTTCATGATACATTTTCGCTTAAACGAAAAAGTAGAAAAAAACATCGTGTTAAGTACATTCACAAGTAGACTCTATATTTTACAAATGATTCTGTTGACTATTGACGTTTAAAAACAACATTTTGTTAGTGAAGTCGTGAAGGCTGTATCGTAGCGTACATCCTTTGCTACGCTGCTACGTTTCTACGAAAGTGCTACGAGGTTTGATAATTTTTGGTGCTCATGCTACGATTGGGTTACTGGTTTATTTTCTCTTGCAGTCTGTTTCAATTTAATTTGGTATAGACTAGCTTTTAATTAAAATCTCAGTGGCTTGGTCAAAGTAGACGGACGTAAACAGACGTGTGTGCATAAGAGTAAAATATTTGAGCCCCTGCTACCATTAACAAGAATTTCTCATTAATGCATTTTGAAACCGACTTCTCGGTTTAAATAACTGAAAAATAATACTTAGCATTTCGTTAGTAACCGTGTGTTAAATTAAATTAAAAAAAAAATCTTTACTGTCTGAAATATTGCAGTAACTCGTACATTAATTGTAAAATTATTTAGAATAAAACTCACTATGCTGTTGCACGAGCAATATTTGAGACAATAAATAGTTTTAAATTGAATTATTAATAAATATTTTGTTATATTTTTTGCATTGCATTTATTGTCTTGAAACTTGCACCACACCGCTAAACACGTCTCCTCGTGAAGGAGCGACCGAGGAAACCAACTGATACCAAGATAGCTTTGACGCCTCAGTAACATGCAAATATATCTAGCCTTTTATTTATCATCCGAATACATTTACTGTTTATAGGACTTTTATGATACTTTCTTATAGGTGTCCAATCGTTGACGAAAGTGAAACTGTAGTTAATTATATGAGGATATTTTAGTTTTATTGATTATGCCATTTATTTTAAATATCAAATTGGAAAACATAACTTAATATAACTGTATGTATTGTGGACCTTCTTAGCTTTTTATTGATGACCTTTATATTTGTATAATTATAAAAATAGTTTCGGGACTCTGATAGTTGGTATATGGTTTAAATAAAATTGACGCCAATGTTAATCCTTTTTTTAATTTACTTCCAACAAAAACAACATTCACTTACAGGAAAACAGTTTTTGTGTCATCATAATTCAGAATGTAGCTTGTTAAAAATCTTTGTAAGCAAATAAATCAAATAGGGATCACATTACTGCTGCATGAAAATAATATAACCAGCGCAAAAAGTCTCATCAAATAAATGATTAAAAAAATGTAATACAATACCTAATTTTGACGGGCCTATTGGTCTAGTTGTTAGTGACTCTGACTGCTTTAACGGAGGTCGTGGGTTCGATTCCCGACCCAGCACAAATCTTTGTGTGATGAGCACGATCATTTGTTCTGTGTCTGGGTGTAATTTATCTTAATTGTGTATGTATTTAGAAAAATACAAGTTTGTTTATCAGTTCTCTGGTTTCCATGACACAAGCTCTGTTTAGCTTGGGATCAAACCGTGTGTGGGTTTTCCCGGAATATTATTATTATTAATTAAAATATCAAAATAAGACGCACAATATTCATCAGTAATTCAGCGAATAACATGTCACACGCACGCATAGCGTGGTTTCTATTTGAAGCCACATTAGTGCGCATAGAATTACAAACGCCGCTTAATTTAATGACCCAATTGTGGTATATTTTGCTTAACACCATTACAAATGGAATCTGGATTTGACGAAGCGAATTTTATCAAGCATTATTCAAATTTTTTATCAAACATTATTTTACGATCGTTTTTTTTTCGGCTCGCCCATATTTCCTTGTGTGAAACATACCTTTAACTTACATACCCTGAGTAATACATACTGCCTTATGTAACGTGATATATAACCCCTAATCCTTTAAGAAATAATCAAACTATCAATAAATATCATAATCAGTACTTATTGTTTACATATTTAGTTTTAAAAGCGTACTTTTCCTAAAGTGTCGTATAGAAAGAAAAACGTCGATACATTTTTTTTTTCAGGAATCCCTACTGATAAGATTAGCTGACATCCAACTGAAGATTTAAGAAAAAGAAGACATACACAACACACAAAGTCTAAATGATTTACGCTAGCCAAGTGACCAATGGATGCAACTCTTCTCTAGAAAAAAAACATACAGCCGAATTGAGAACCTCCTCCTTTTTTTAAAGTCGGTTGAAAAACAAATGGCTGGCTTACCCAGCGTTTTTTCCGATGCTATTCTTGTCAGACCACATAAGGTATAGAGAGTTAGCCATACATCACAAATGCAAACGACTATTGAGGAATGATATCGTTACTCTTTGTAACTGCCGCCAATTGAACGGAATGAATGAAACTGGTTGCTAAGGGTAGGTATAAAAGTTGAGTGGAGAAGTACATGGTATTTAAAATAGTTTTTTTTATTAGATTGTGTTTCTGGAACATAAAATCTGTAGTCTCTTCATTAATAATGTATGAACGTACAAATTTATACAAAAACAAAATAATGTAACAAATTTGCTAAGGTAGAGCTTATTTATAAATAAATATCTACCAGCAGACACACAATAGGAGTCGTAGTAAATAATGGCAGTCAACTGAGTTATATTTAAGTAAATAATGCATTATTTATTTATTTTTTTATTAGTCATACTAAATTTATTATAATTTGTGATTATAAAAACAAGAAAGACTTTCTGAGCAGCAGGGGTTGCAGGTCTGCAAAAATAAACATTAGTTGGTAACTAAAGGGGTTTATATTATAGCAATACAGTTGGCAAGAATTAAATCTGTACTCATAAAAGTTCAAATGTGTATTTTATTTTATTTATTTTGAGGAACAGTAGTTTAACAATTGAATTTTGTGGTCATAATGAAACCCACAACGCTGTCTACAGGTAGACATACAATTAACACATATTAATAGTAAACAAGCTTAGTATATAGAAATCCATCACATACCCAACAAAGGCTGCCACAAAGCAACATAGAAGCGTAACAATATTTTATACAACGTTTCATTGCACTCACATAACCACTCGGTTTTATGGCAAACAGCTAGAGTAGACGAATAAACTTTTATAATAACAGTAGATAAAAACATAAACGGATTAAAATGATAACGTTTATACCGTTGTCATGGCAACGGTTTAGATGAGAATTCTGTTGATGCCGAGTTTAGCTTTGAACTTTTGATGTTCAATATTTATTTAGCAATTTTTGTTTACATTAGAAGAAATATAACCGAATTCGGAGGGAAGACCTAAAGTAAATAGTATTTATTTACAACTAGGTTTTGGCCGCGACTCTGCCTACGTGGAGTTTGGTCAATAAGCTAACATCCATTTATCAAAATTGGTTGTACGTTTTAGTCGTAAAAGCGTAAAAGATAGACAAAAAACATATTTAACTTATTTCCGGTTCAATGAACGGATTTGTATGCACGAGGTTGCAGGTTCGAACCCGGGCAAGTAAAAATATAACTTATATAAGTTATATGTACTTTCTTAATTATTCTAAGACACTTCTGACAGACAGTGAAGGAAAACATCGTGAGGAAACCTGGATTCCAAAAAATTGGGATCTGAAATCGTCAACCCGCAGAGAGCAAGCGTAATGATCAATGCTCGTGCCTTCTCTATATGGGAAGAGGCCTGTGGACAGCAGTGGGACGTTTATAGGCTGGATTATTATTATTAGAGTGATGTCCAAAAAAAGGTATATTATACACAGAGAAAAGTTTAGAGAACGATACAAAGCTATTTATTTTTTATCAAACAAAAACTCTCTCAGGTATAAATACCCCTGAAATGAAACGACGAACAACATTAGGAGTAATTAATTTCCTGAAAATTTTCATAATCCTTTGAAAGTAATTTGACACGAATGAAATTGCTTTTGGATTAATTAATTTTATGATAAATATACCGCGTCATGTGTCGTTATATTACTTACTTCCTCAGTTTGAAGTAAACTAAATATGAGGTAAGTTAAAAACTAATTTATAATTAAACGGTATTATTAATTTCCCACGCAAAAAGAGCTGTATTGTAGGTGTGACATGGCTGACTGGGTATCTGTGTTTTTGTCTGAAGCATCGTAGCTTATAAACTAATGGAACGATTGTAATGCAATTTTGATTGTTTATAGGCTAGCGTGATCGACATGGTTCCCAGATACCATTTCTGAAGAAGTGTTCAGTATTTTGAGAGTTATTCGCAAAGGTTCATCATCATCATCATCATCCTCAGCCGGAAGACGTCCACAGCTAAACAAAGGCCTCCCCCCTAGAACGCCACCATGAACGACAACTCGCCAATTGCATCCACCGGGTGCCCGCGACTAGGTTACTTAGGCTAAATTAAATTTTATAGAGGTATCTAAATACGATGAATTCGGATAGGTAGGTTTCGGTTTGATAGGTATCAAACTATGTTATTTTTATCAACTAATAAAAATTTATACATTAAACTGAACAAACCAATGCTCAAATAAAATCCCATTTGACGTAATATAACAATAAAAATCCCACTAAAATATTGACCCAGTACACCTCTAGTTTCTATTGTAATCGGTAATCAAATCAGCGTTATACTTGTAACTGGGCCTGTAATAGAGTGGCCACTCGAAAACGGGCGGTATCGACATTTATATTGATTAAATTTGTCGATATGTTTGTTATCTCATTTTGAAATAATCGGACTAGAGTAACAAATAATAGTTTTGGCTGTGATCACTTTATTTTTGGTTGTTGTTTCTTGTTTGTATTTTTAGTTGATTTTTTAATTATTCCTTGTTTTTTTCAGTTAAGAAGCAAAACCATAAGGTTCACTTTTAAATTTACTTAAAAATTGTTAAGTATTATTGAGTTAAAAGTTGTTAAGTATTTAAAATTCTACAACATAGAAAATTGTTATAAAAAATCTTGTGATTAAAAATCCGACGCGAACGAAAACAAAATTCAATCGTAATCTAAAGCTTATCCCAAAACATTGGAAGAAACTGCATCACCAGATTAATGGACTTTTTCTTCCAGATATAACACGGTACGGAAGCACTTAGTACTTTTTTCTACATTGTTCCAATACAATCAGAGCTTTTATAAATGGTAGCATTGTTTTCTTACTGAATAAGATCAAAGGAACGGTTCTTGAATGCTGTTTTTGTGGTTAAAAGAGGTTTTAATGTCGAGTTAGTTACAGAGTCACTTTGTCGTAATTTTAGTTTAAAAGGGGCAATGTATTTTTCATAGCTGATTATAGATTATTAAAACGTAACATATCATCACGCCTGTATCCCCGAAGGGTAAGGCAGAGGTGTACCAATGCACACCCACAGTTCGCCGATATGTTTAGGTCCCATGTAATGAGGGGCGAGCCTATTGCCACTTACCGGGCACAAATCCAAACTCCCACCGTGCTACTGAGAATTTCATAGAAAAACCCAATAACACCTTGGTCGACTTGGGAATAAAACTCAAGACTTCTAGCGTAGCAATCGCGCTTAACACCACTAGGCCAATTAGGTATAGGATATTTAATTACATAATTATGTTTATAAAATAATTTTATTATAGATCAAACCGATTTTGAAACTAAATGTGATTGCATTATTTATTTTATTTTTTTGACTAGATTCATACGCATTGTCTAATGTGTTGAACTGAAGTTCAATACCCTAACATAATAATAATATTATTATTACATTTATTGCCTATGTCTTTTATATTATTTTATATATCATAACATGTCTCAATCACATCTTCTGATCCTGGCCTACATTTTTTACCAACTATAACTGAGTCTATTAAATTTTAACAGATAATTTTAATAAGAAATATCTTTAATCCTCGGTCTTAAAACAAAAAATAAATCAAAGCTACAGAAAAATAATGATTTCAGAAATAAATCGTCTTTCAAGGCCCTTGACCTTTGACGTTTTGAAAAACATGAGACATATTGAGCTTTCAAGAATCATCAGCGCAAATAATATGAACACAGGACAAAATAAGGAAAATCTTTTAACTTGATTTGTTTGGACGCCGACTTCCGCGCCATCTGCTGACTAACCATATAAGTTAAAATTAATGTACGACTAACTTATTTTTAATACACAGGTCTGCTTGCGATCGCGGCCTGTGTCACCACGTCAAAAATGCCCCCTAAAGGTAATTATGCATGTACGCACTAATTCCCGTCATAATATAGCTATAAAATGCTTCGTCATATTATTTGTAATACTGATTCTGTCTGAAAAGGTAAACAACAGCTTTCTTCAAGGAACCATTGCCTTTTCCAAGAAGAAAAATAGAGCTCAGAATATAATAATTATACAATTTGATTTAAAAAAATATTACATTTAAATTAAATTACGTAAAAGGTGTAATACACATTTAACGTATTTAGACAAAAAAAAAACATATATATTATTTAAGCTTAATTTTCGAGTGTAGGTACCATTTTTAGTCTAGTTGTAAAAAAAAAACGTTTATTTTGGCTAGGACTATTCGTAGGGTTTTGTTTTCATAAAATTGCCTTGATATTTTACGACAAAAGTTATTTTTTGTTGCGAAATATTGTATTCATAAATTTTATTTTTAGCGTTATGCTAGAATTTAATATTCCGTTAGAGAATTAACTTTAGGTAATGGAAAGTGACCTCATCTAACTGGCGTTGAATAATTCACATCCTTCAATGATTTTGACGATCCAATTATGTATTTTGTTTTAATTGACAGCTGTATACGCATACGTGGTAATTATAATAATAAGGATTAACTAGCCTAGTCTTTAATTATAGCTTGTTATCAAACCGGGGACAGCCATTCAATTTGGGGAGAGCATATTGTATTGTTGATTTGTATACAAAACTAAGTTGGCCATCCAATGTCTACAACTTTATAAATCTCTTCATACTAAAAAATGTGGTTTTTAAACTCTTTTACACATTTAAGATAACCTAATAATTTATAATTTATGATCTTTATTGATTGCCAAAAAGATTGAGTGTAATATCATTAATTTTAATACTTTTACTGAATATAAACACGCTAAATACTCTTCCTGTCTATATACAAATGAAAGAGCAACAAACCGAACATAAAAGCTCAATTGTTACACGCGAACACAACCAAAATTCTAAACACAAATTGCATAAAATTGCCTCGTGTTACAAAGAAACGACCCCCAAAGAACATCCATCAATAGATTTGATTCATCAACATATTCAGCCCAAAGAGTATAAAAAATATAAAAATAGTTAAGTTAATATAAATATAGAGTGCGAGTTTTGCTAAAAGCCCATTGCACCGAACGTAAGCACATTTTTGACTGTATGTAGTCCATTCGTTTACTAATTGAGGTTATTTTCCGTGCAACAACAGACATTTTTGCGATCATAGTTCCAATATTAGGGTTTGACATAGTTTTACTAAAACGGTTTGATACTGTTTTAAAGACGTAACTAATTCACTTTTTTAATGATTTGACTGCTTCACCAGACTTTTAAAAAATCAAGATCGAAATGTTTTTATTTCTTATAAACCAAAAAAAAGGCGCTCAAGAAACGTTACGTTAACTCTACTGATTCCAGTTTCTCGTTTCCAAAGTGTCTTTCCTATGGAGAACGTTCATTTTTGGTGAGGATCTTAATACCTACAGCCAGAACTAGTTCATACCAGAGCTCACGGTCCATACCCTATGATATGTGCACTCTTTAGTCTCCACCCTCCTTGATCCAACCTCACTATTACTGTGGGGTCAGTTGCCCTAAGTCATCGCCCTCAGTCAGTCGCAAATTGTGGTATTAATGAGACATTTGTTTGGGATGATCAATAGCATTGAACATAATATAAAGGGTTATTTGGGATGTACCTAATGCTATGTAATTTGAAGGAAATGAAAGGTAATTTGGTAATGATGAATGCCCATGAAATAAAATGAGTTATATTAATAATGTTATGTTAAAGATAGAATTGTAAATTATGTTTTTTTTTTCTGAATTATTTAATTTTGAATCCCTTCTATTTAAATGCATCATAGGTACTGTTAAAAGGAAAAACCCAGTGCTTTAAACTTTACAATATATTATCATTAACATGGATTTAACGTTACAATTACAATACTTTAGAAGGCCAGCGACGCCATAATGATTATTATATTTATATAATGCAAGAGACTACTACAACGAGAATCGCACGCGCCGCCATTATACAATGCAAACTAGTGTTAACAGTTTTTTCCGGTAATAGAGACGCGACATATTAGTCGATTCTAATTTTGGTTATCAGTACTTACACAGTTCTTACAACCAGGCTACTTAATTCATCATAGTTTTGATTAATTTTGATGACAACCTTTTTGAAAACAGATGATGTAGTTTCCATAAAGCAGTTTAATATAAACATAATAATCCATCACGAATATATTATGAGCTTTCATAAGGTTTCAGTCGCGCGTATTAACGCTTTAATATTACACTAAACATATTATCGAAGAAAATTATAAAAAAAAATCAATTGAAATTAGTAGAAAGAAAATATTTTCTGGAAAATACTAAATACGCATTTCATTTACTTTTATTTTGTGATATATTTGTCCAGTTATTACGATTTAAAAACGTAAGTCCTGAATCCATTGCAGCTAATCGTTTATGGGAGCACGTTTTAGAATTATTAACATCGTCTTTGACGGAGATAGTACTTCACAAACTTCCAAACAAAAACAGAAATATTTTGTCTACCATCTTCTAAATGAATGATACGATTTTATACTGGACATATTTTTCTCAATGTCATTTCGATTTCCGCAATAAATCTGTTCTTTTACGAATCAACGATCATGAAATTCTATTACCATTAGTATCGGGATTTTATACTTAAATAAAGTCAGCAAATACCGTATATATAACTTAGAATTATGACCATACTTGGTATTTATTTACTTGAAATTGAATGTGTCTGTATGTTAATTTAATAATTTGGGACTTACAGGTACCTGAATCACCCCGTTTCTATGTAGTTTTAGAGTTGAAAGTTTTTTCGTGATTTTTAACTTGTTTTATACTGTTACTTGCATCATATTTTTGTTTACAATGCGTGGTGAGTCGCTTTTCAAACGTTCAAAAGTTCATTTAAGATATTTATCATGTCCATTACAAAATCCTAAGTTGCTCCTGAAGTGTGTTATGTTCTATGCATGTAAAGTACTGTATGTATTTTAGCTACATTTACAACACTTTATACAAAATTTGATTTTATTTGTAAACATTCCATTTTAATTTCTCCAATCAATCCATCTGCCCTTCCTACTGATATGTAACCACCATATCATAGAGTATCACTAAAGTCACGGCATCAGCTTGTGAATAAATCTGACCCATATATCAAAGGTCAACAAAGTTATTACGTTCTTGAATATTTATTGGTATTAAGTATACTGTTAGTGTTCTCATGCAAACATTATTTTTATTCGCGTTATAAAAGCTCGGTATATGAGTTTCGGTTAACCGACGGATATTATTGACGTATTACCTTTTTGGTATAAGTAGTAGGTATGGTAGATATATTTGAATAGAAAGAACTCGACTCTGTTGTTTGTTGGCTTTTGCTGATGAACAGTGTGACTGGGTTTTTCATCTATACTAATATTGTAAAGAGGAAAGATTTGATAGTTTGTTTTAATTCAATAGGCTCCGAAACTACTTGACCGATTTGTAAAATTCTTTCACTGTTGGGAAGCTACACTATCGGCGGTTAACATAGGCAATATTAAATTTACAAAAAAGTTAGGGATCCATAGGATATAGGTATTAACGCGGGTGAAACTGCGGGGCATGGCTAGTACTTAATATTATTATAAGGGTGCATCCAGATGGGACGGGCCTGTTGGTCTAGTGGTTAGAGACCCTGACTGCTGTACCGGAGGTCGTGGGTTCGATTCCTAACCGGCACAAATGTTTGTGTGATGAGCACGATCATTTGTTCGGTGTCTGGGTGTAATTTATCTATAATATGTATGTATTTAGAAATATATAAGTATGTTTATCAGTTGTCTGGTTACCATAACACAAGCTCTCTACTTAGCTTGGGATCAGACAACCGTGTGTGAGATGTCCTGGAATATTATTATTATTATTTCTAAAAAAAAAAAAAAGGTCTGCCTAACTATTATTACACGAGCTGCATCTTACAGCGTTTTTGACACTAGTGCGTTTCGTGGCATGGTCGCGAGCTCGTGTAATGCTCGTTCTTCAGATGTGGAAACACTATTACAATTTGTTAAATAACATCCATTTCATCCTTATTGCAATTCACGTACAGTGTTATAACTAGAATTTATTTCCTCAACGAAATTATTTAGTATCACTCAATGCTAGTACATACTATACTTGTACCTTTAGCTTTAATTCAATCAATAGAGTAGTCCATTTTAGACTGAATCACTATGTAGAAACTTATTTGTTAATTATTTTATTTATTTATTTATTAGCCTACATGGGATCCCACTGCTGGGCAAAGGCCTCCCCCTCCGTCCTCCAAACCTGTCTATCCATTGCGATTTCTGGCCACGTGCGACCCGCATAACTGACTAGATTAATTATTTTAAATCCGAAAAAATCTAATTCCCACTATTGTCATCATTTACATATTCAGGTGGATTTTCACCAAACCCATAACTAATTCATTAACTTTACATAATTCATTTCAAACGGATAGTTATCAAAGTGCGACAAATGCTAATGGATTTCAGCCTCATCATGTATTTACGTTTTGGTTTAATTAAAACATACGCTTCAATAGATTCCACTGCACATGTTAAATACTGTTAATACGGATTTCATTAAGTTGAAATACAATGGATGTAATTTAATTTATTTTTTGAAGTCATTTTCTATTTAATCACGTGATTAAAATATTTTTGACCATTTTCTTTGCATGATAAATGGTGATCATGCCAAGACGTCTTCTTTTTCCGCTTGCCAATTATTATAATATATGAAAACAAAGAATATTGTTACAAAAAAGTTGTCTGTTGAACAGATAATAGTAATCTATAAATATATATTTTTTGACAACATCACATACGTTGTTCTCCCAAAGTAAGTTGCTATTAAGCACTTGTGTTATGGAATTCAGAAACAACGAAGGTACCACAAACACCCAACCCCAAGACAATGTAGAAAACTACATCAACTAGTAACTTTCTACATAGATCCGTCCGGGGATCGAACCCGGGACCTCAGAGCTAGCGACACCTTGAAAACCGGTGCGTACGCCACTCGACCACGGAGGTCGTCGTTTTTGATTTTGTTTCTTAACAAGCAAAACCGCTAGGTTTACTATTCTGTCATGAGATCTTTGCATCAGGTTTTAGCTTTTAGATCTAGGCACCGATAAGAGACACACAAAAAGCTCGTAATTGTTCGAAATTGACAACTTGACCTCATGACATCCTAGCAAACCTAGTGAATAGGTTCAATTGCAGAAACGAACGATTTTTAAATAAGCGATTTTCCTTGCAATGCCCAAAGTTCAATGCTTTAAAAAAGTGCCTTATGTGAAAAGTTGTGTTGCCTTATGTGAAAAGTTGTGTATAGAATATAAAACTAGTAGAAAATTGTAACGGAAACATAAATAACGCAAACGAATACCGTTACATATTCTGTGTGCACCAAATGAAATCAGTAAATTTTCAGCAGTCACAACGGATCATACTTTTGTGCATAGTAAACGAATATATAATCCGAAGTAAATAAATAACATAACACAACATACCATCACGCCTGTATCCCCGAAGGGTTAGGCGGAGGTTTACCAATGTACAGCCACAGTTCGCCGATATGTTTTGGTCCCATGTAATAGGGGGCGAGCCTATTGCCACTAACTGAGCACAAATCCAAACTCCGACCTGCTACTGAGAATTTTATAGAAAACACACAATAGACCTGCTACTAACCAAATAATAACACCATGACTTGGGAATCGAACCCAAGAGCTCTAGCGTAGATGTCGCGCTAAGCACCATTAGGCCAACGAGGCAGTCTCTCAGTGTGAGATGTCCCGGAATATTATATTCTTTATAGTTAATCCAAAGTAAATGGTCGAATTATTTTCCATGATCCTTTGACTTTTGTACAACGGATATCTATGGGGCGTACATTGATAAATATCAACATAAAACATTCGGCCATTTTTAATTCCATTGCTTTTTATTCTGGAAGCCGAGTCGAGTCTAGCCAGACAGAAACTGACTGACATGGAAATGAACTGCGATTTTTCATTCCACGAAATGAAAATTCTATTATTTTAAAGTTGAAATCTTTTTATAGATGGAATTGTAATGATGTTATTGTTACTTTTATAAATAGGTCAAATTAATGTTGCCTTGTAAATTGTATTTAAAGAATATGTTATGATAAAGTACGATAAAATAACGGTAGGGATATATAATTTTAACAATTTGGTAATTGATAAAAATGATTTAAATAGCGTAAGAAAATAATTGAAAATATTTTTAATCGACTTAAAAACTGAATTTTTAACCCTTGCGAATATTTAAGTAACAGTCCCAAATTGCCTTAAAAAATAGCAAATCGGTTTCAATTTATTAATAACATCAATTTATTATTTCCATACAGTTTATAGGCTACGTCCACATTTATGATAAAATCCTGTGTTACGCAATTTCTTACACAATAGGGGTTTAATTAAAACACATGAATGGATATGGGTCGTTCAATAAGCAGCCTTTATTAAAATCACTAAACCGTAAAATCTGTGACATAATTTCCTAAATTATTAGCGAAATTGACAAAAAGGGCTTTTTTTGCTCATCGATACATTTTAGGCTGAAAAGGATATTGAGAAGGTACTTAGCTGGGTGATTGAGATTATGTATTTTTACATGTTTGACCAACATTATAAGAGCAATAGTTATAGATAGCTGTAAAATACAATCTAAAACTATTTATTTTAGTAAGAAAAGTGCATCTAAATTCTTTTACTTTTACGATTTTTTTATTAATTCTTGTTTTGAACCTGATAGCCCAACACAATATTTATGAGAAGGTAGCTGATCTAATAATAAGAAATAGGCTCAACTGATTAATTACACAATTCAATTTGCCCAGAAAAATTGCAAATGAAACATATTTCTGTCTCTCTTCTTAATTATCACTCAAACATACAACATATTTATATAACTTATACCACATAAGAGAATCGTAATTAATTCAAAAGACTTATTCTAACAAACACGAAATTAACTATATCAGAGATAGAGTTACTAAACTAAAATATAAGATCTCAAAACTGAATTTAAAGTACAATTCAGAGCCTCATAATGTATTAACAGACGAGACTAATTAAATCGTATTGTGGAATACATAGAGGCACAATAATTAATTCATGAATGTTTAGGATTTAAATGAGGTATTAGTATATTAATTAACTTCATACAAGGTTGTGAGTAGTGTTTGTTTATCAAAGTGACCTTTTTGATTTCATTTTGATATGTTATTTGGAGCTAAATAATTTGAGATTGATTAAGTCTTAGCATGATAGTATAAGAGTAAGAAAATTATCTGATGAACACACAAGACACGTATGCTAGTAAAATATACTTAAATGAAACAAATTAATGATGATTGAATGTTATTTCATGGGATGAATATTTACACCATTGAAAATTGTTTAATTTAATTATTTAAACTAATTTATTATTGTTAAACTTAGGCGTTTAAACATCATTTGCAATTTTTTAATTTATCTGTAAGCAATACTTTCTTGTCTAATTGTTGATTAATTAAGATAAGCTGTGCTTTTTAAACAAAATTAATCACAACAAGAACAAGTAACTTAGGTAGGGAATATAATAAGCACATTTACACTATTCATCTAGTAGTTAAAAAAATCTTAATAAAAGGTAAATAAAGAATCAGTTTGAAAACATATTATTGAGGTCCTTACCTACAAAAATATTTTTTACTGTTTATATAATAAATAGTTTAAAGACAAGTTAACAAAAAACTAAAGGGTGAAAATACAAAAATCAACAAGTAGTGAAGTTTAATGGAAGCCAGCAATGAGGTATGACGGTCGCAGCTGCCGCTATCGATCATCCATTCGTTGTGACGTCACTCATCAATCACCCGCTCTAATCACGACCGAGTCTTGCCTTCAATTAAGATGCGTATTTTGTTGGTGAAGTTTTGATTTTAGTGGGAATAGGGCTTTTATTTTGTTAGAATAGTCTGGCGAAAAGTCTCATGTGACTGGTAATAAAACCTTTAAAAATACTTTGTTAATTGTATTTTTTTGCGCTCTTGTTTCATAATTATTCTATAAAATTATTTTGCCCAGCCGTGGGACTATAAACCAGAAACATAAAAAAAATGTAATAGTTTTACTACTGCTAAAAAAATATATATAAAATTCGTGATCCAAGAGTTTTGTGAAAATTTATCATTTTTTTATTGTGAACTGAATGTGAATCAACATGACATGTTGTAGGTACCTTTATCCAAAGTCCTCCCACTAAAACAAGCCTATATCAACAATATCATAAAGTAAACTTACAAGAACGTTCATCAGCTAGTTACTCGAACACCATATAAATAACAGGCGCTTATCTGGCGAAGTTGTAACATCTTGTAATAGGGACGGGACGCGTATCGATGTGACCATCTCGACAGAACGACATTTGTCTTGTTTGGCTGGTCGTTGGGTATATTAGGAACATGGGTTCAGAAGTACAACATAGTTTTTTTTGGTTTATTTGGAAATAATGAAAGACTTGAATGAGATCGATGAGTATATCTACTTGGGCCAGTTAGTATCTTTCGGAAACAGGCAGGAAAGGGAAATCGATCGCCGAATCGAAAACGCCTGGAAAAGCTACTGGTCCATGAAGACGCTAATGAAGGGTGATCTACCGATCTCCCTGAAGCGAAAACTCATCGACATGTGTATCCTGCCCATTCTTACCTATGGCGCTCAGACTTGGTCTCTGACCGAATCACAAAAGTACCGCCTTGGAGTTTGCCAAAGAGCCATGGAGCGCAGCATTCTCAGTGTAAAAAGACAAGATCGGATTCGAAACACCATGCTGCGTTCCAGAACGGGCATAATGGATGTAGGCAAAAAGGCTGCCAGGCTGAAATGGGATTGGGCGGGTCACGTCAGCCGTATGTGTAGTGACCGCTGGGCAAGACTTTCAACGGAATGGGTGCCAGAAAACGGACGACGCCGCCGAGGCCGGCCCAGGAAGAGATGGCAGGACGATCTACAGTCATACTGCAAGGGTTGGTTCGAGGTGGCACAAGATAGAGACATGTGGAAGGAATTGGGGAGGCCTTTGCCCAGCAGTGGGACACTATAGGCTAAATAAAAAAAAAAAATGAAAGACTTTGGACTGAATCGTGATAGCTTCGTCTTATATCATATTTTTGGTCTCTGTCACATGTACCTAATTTAAATATTGACAAAACCAACAAAATAAAATGTTTAGTTACTAAAATTATAAATAGTTTCCCAAGTTGTTTGACCATAATTATATGTTCTGGTACTATGTATTGTGTAGTGATATAACACTACTTCTTAAAGCTCTTTATTTTTCTGCCTTTATCGCGTGGTTTCGCGTATCAAAGATACGAAAAGATATATTATACAGTCGCAATAAGAATATCCTATTATGAAGTCGGTTAAAAGTCACTTGTAATTATTATTTATTGTACTTCTGTATAACATTTACTACGTATAATCAAAGTCACAGTATCAAGCCTGATTGTAAAAGAACACAGTAAGAGTTTTTGCGGACATAATAAAGGTTTTTGTTTATTGAAATCCTGAGGGATTAATCTGGTTTGTGATTGATGGCTTTCTGGATTAAATACACAAAGAAAATTGCGTCATCTGCGCATTGTCGACGCGTCAAATACTGTGCTGTCATGAGATTTGGGACGAATTATTTGAGAGTTCGGAATTTTTTATGTCACAATTTATTAGGTTGATATTTGGAAAGTATGTCGAGACTAAAAATGTGTTTTATTTACAAATTCAACGTGCTATAATTCCATATTTTTATCTTAAACCTAAATCGATTTTTTTTTTCATACATTTTTGCCCCACTGCAGAGCAAAGGACTTCTGTTCTTTCTTACAATTTCATAATTTAACTTGTTATAGGTTATATAAACGAATTCAATTAGTATTGCTTTTAGACAATACAATAGTACCCAAAACTAAAGAGCATTCATATATTGGGAATAAAGAAAGTGGACGAAGCGAAAAAATTGAGTAAGGATCGTAGGAAGTGGCAAGAAGAGGTCACTGCCTACCCCTACGGGAAAAAAGGCGTGAATACATGTATGTTTTTAGACATAAACATATAGCTGCACTCATCAATAAACCCCGAAATACTTAGTACATTTCAAATCGCATAATATCTAAAAGCATACATACATTGATCTCGAACTAAAAGGCTTTTAAAGTAAATGTAGCAAAAGTTAGGATTCATGATAACATTTATGTAGAGAGCACTTAAATGTCGCTAGATAAGGACGGTCATATACGGAGACGTAATGTGTGAGAGGGACAGAATATAGAAATGTCTTTGCTTGTTGACATGTGCTGATGTGTATTTGCTTAGAAGTAAGTTATATTATGTTGATTCTAAAAATAGTAGCTACCTGAGTTTTAATGTTGATTAAGACTGACAAGGAAAATCATAATATGTTATTTTTCTGGCTCTCAAATTATTAATTTGAATCCGTCAACAGTTTTTTTTCTATGTTAGCAATTATTGTGTTCTTTTTGTAAAGATATATAGTAAATAGATGTCTCTCGCATTGCTTCAATCACACGTTAAAATTTTGATGGTTTAGTGAAGCACAACAAACCTATTAAAAACCTAAGACAACAACAAAGATTATAATAGATGACTCTTTAATCACATACATCATCTCCCGAGCCTTTTCCCAACTTTGTTGGGGTCAGCTACCAGTTATACCGGATTCAGCTGAATGCCATATTATTTTACGCTTTAATCACATACATAATGCATCAATTAAATCTAATATAAAAACAAACTAACTATACTAAAATTAAAACTTACATAAATAAAAACTAAACGGCGTCAAAGAACTCATCGTCATCCTTGTCAATGGCGGGGAACGTGCCCAGAAGGCTGGCAGCATTGCCACGTTGAATGGTTAAGCCGATTCTGTGCTCCTTGCACATAGAATCGGCAACAAACCAGCCCTCTGATCACGAGTAGATTCTACCAAACGTTTGGAAAGTTCTTTGAAAAGATTTCGTGCGCTCGGACCCCATGACCCGTCTCAACCCCAAACGGCTCGAAAAAAAATATTATTATTGCATCAATTATTCACTACACGTAAAGAACATATCCACCTCCGCAAACAGTTCATTGTTTCCAAAGACCATTATGGTCTAGAAGTCTCGGTTCACAAATTTTTACCTCCTCTTAGCTTTTCTAACACGAAACACCAACTTAACTTCAATTTGCCGCATCAAGTTTATTGTAAACCGATAAAATTGTTTCCTACAATGTGCAGAGAACTTTCCTACGTACCAACTAACTATAAAGTGCAATAATATTAAATTAAACGTCAATTTTGTAATGAGAAAAGGAATTTACTGTGTTTCGCTCTCAAGTTAAGATTTTTCTCCTTTTCTTCAATTTAGGAGGAAGTTATGGCTGGGAAATAAAGATTGCACGTGCTTTCTTAGAGAGGATTTTTTAAAGGTTATTTTTGAGCTTGGAATGAAAATATAATGCATATCGCTCTGTCTTCGGGTTTATGGAACTTTCGTTGCTTGTGGCTATGTAACAGGTAAAGCTTTAGTTTCATCGGTATGCAGTTATTTTGTGACGAAGTAGAGAAAATATTTCTCCACATAGTTTTACAATTCGATGTATTTATCAAAACGAAAACTGTATAAAAAACGGATCCAGTGTTTTGATACATATTATTATGTAAGTAAGCAATAAAAGTAGTATTTCATGGTGGTTTACCAAAACATAGGAAACTAGTCATAGCTAGATAGAGCCTTCTTTATTTAAGTTTATTGTATGTCACTTACTATGAACTCCGTTTCAAAATTAATAATCCCACGTATCAACTTCCTACTTTTTATTGAGAACGTGTTAGAAAATTTCCTTGAACTCCATATACCAAACTTCGGACGTTTTGTAAAGCGTGGAAGTTGAAAACCAACCATTTCTCATCGCAACTTTTGGACAATCAATCCTGGACGAGAGCAAAACATCTTGGAATCTGTTACCTGGCAACCGAACTGACAAAGGAAGTGCCAAACTTGAGCTAGAAGCTAAAGGAGGTAAGGTACTGTTCATATACTTTGTCTAAAGTGTCGTCGTTTTTAAGAGTGTTTTGAATTTGACGTGCCAGTCTGACTGTGGCATCGTAGCTCTTAAAGTAATTTTCCAAATATGATGTGGTTTAAACGTTATCGAGAACAAGACGGTTAACGCTAAAATCAATTAAATTTTTTAAACAATTTTATAAATAATCAGCAATTTCCTTGAATCTCTCGTGTCTTGAGGTGCTCGAATACTGTCTTAAAAAGTTAAGTGTGTTACCATCGCTTGAGCATACTATAAAGGCATATTTTGTCGTCATTATTTATCCCTTTCATTCTATACATAGTCAGTCATAGATCTGTATAAATGGTAGAGAAGATAATACAATCATGAATTTAATTGATTATGCTATGCTTAACTGCCTTACCCGAATATGATAATAGTAATTTAACTACTATAACATCCCAAGTTAGTCTAAAATCGCAAGCAAGCGCCACCTCCTCATAACTCGTGTATTTATGATGTTTGTGCATTCTGTATGCATTACCTACGTCCGCACACATTTGTTGGCAACGCTACTCCCGCGGTAATTTATATCGATATGTTAGCAATCGAATAGAAAATAACATCGAATGGCGTATCGATAAGATCTGAATATGAATATGAATATGATTAGATATGGTTGGATTTTATATTGGCTTTCTCTATCGGTTTATATATAAAGACAACATGAGGTCGGCGAATGTGTGGTATAAGAGATCAGTAGTAATAGCTATTATTCTCTAATGTTAATGTTTAGAAACAACACATACATACACACGTATTGTAGAGTAGCGAATAGCATTTACTTTTCAAATACTTGTATACTTATTTTGAAGTGTGGTTAACAATAATTGGTATAGTTTGACTATTTTATGTATTTAAACAATAACATTTATCGATTTTGTCACAGGAATCTATGTGCAATATTATAAAGCTTAAGAGTGTGTTTATACTGGCAGTGAGAATTGCAAAAGTCTTTCTTTATTTGATAGCTTTTTTACGAAGAAGGTCATAGGCCATACATAACTTCACATTATTAACTTTTTACCGTAAAGTACAACTTTATAGGGCTTGAGTAATATTAAGCATTTTCAAGTTTATTCTTTTTAATAATATTATTAAAACATTACTTGCACATCAGTAAAGCGATTAAAACTGCATCGCAAGCACACATTAAAAAACAAATGAACACCACCCAATACAGAACTAAACTCTTATAAACAGCCTCCGTGATATATCAAGGAACACGTCGCAAGTAGTGTTTGATGAATAGCGCGTCAACGTGAGATATGGCGATCTACACAAACAAATAGGGCTAGTGAGGCAATGCATACAGATCTAGACCGACCTGGGATATAGTGCTGCTAGATGCGATAGTGGTATTACGTATTTTGGAAAAACGAAGCGTAAATTTGCTGTGAAATGGCTAATTCGTATTACGGACAGCGATAACGTAGAATTACATAGCTATTTAATAGCAATAGTTTTGTGAATTTTCTGTAAATAATAGGTTGCTTTGCTTAAATGATTTCAAGTTTCATCAAAATGGGTTCAGTGGTTTAGCCGTGAAAGCGTTATGAAAAGACAGAACAAAAAGTCAGGTATACAAGTTAAATACCTCTGAAATGTATGCTTGGCAACTGTACTGGTTTTGAATAATATTTTATTGATATTATGTATACATTTTTCATTTCATCATCATATCATAACAGTGCATGCATAACATAGCATGAGTCTGCTTGCGACCACGGCCGGTGTAACCCGGTCGAAACATCAAGTCCTAAAGGTATTTATGCATGTACGCGCTAATCCCCGTTCTATAATATTACTATAAACATGCAGCGCGATAGTTTAAAAGTTTATATCGTAACAGCCCAGAATCACCCACTGCTGGGTATAGGCCTCCCCTTTTTTCTGCCATTGTACTCTGTCTTGCGTGTCCCTCATCCAGGTGGTTCCCATTACCTTGGCTATGTCGTCAACCCAACGTACTCTCAGTCGTCCTTGACTCTTCCATTTTTGATTTAGCATTAATAATTAATGTAACCTTTACACACAAATAAATAGCACATTAAATGCTTATTTAATAAGGTTTTGAGATTGAAGTAATTTGTTGCTACTAACTAGCTATTTAATGTTATTGCTAGTTAAGTTGTTATTAATGAAAATGGAAGTTCAGGCTCTAGGGGTGCGTATTTAATCTTTCAATCTCCGTGAAGTTGTAAGCTACTTAAGATGTTTAATTTGATACGTAATAAACGAGTATTTTAATTTAGTGTAGTACTGAACAATTTTTTTATCATACTTTTAATCGCTTAGTTAAATCTTACTAAAATCTCGTAGATAATTATGATAAATTGGAAACTGAGGGAGTAATTTTTTTAATGTACATTTTTGACCAAACTAAGTAGAAACAACAGTTTACAGTATGTATAAATATAATAATTATGTAAAATAAGATTTTTTTTTAATAATACACACATAAAATTTTGGTTGTTGCCCAGTAATGAGTAATGCTATAAAGCAAGTATAATAAATATTAATTTAAGTTTCTTTAATATCTGTAAAATTACATGTATAGCACTTCCATTGGTTCAGTATCTTTGTACCATACTGTCCCAAAACTGTAATTTATTATAACAACCAATAGCGTAATCAATCTTGGAGACTTTCAATGTTCTACAAGTTTATTAAACTTATATAGGACAATAGATGTCTGGTCTACTACGTGACATCATATCAAGAAGAAATAAATATTGGACTTAATACTATATTGAAGAATACTAAACCTAGTACCTACCGATAATATTGACCTTTGGTCGGGTACTAGAAGTATAATAATGATAATTGTGAGAAAAAGGGGTAAATGCTAAGATGTAATAGATGAATGGTAGCTTAATACTCATTGCGAAGACCCCAAATAACTAATTGGGAATAGGTAGGGAGATAATAATGGTGAATTTCATAATAATAATTGTTGTACTGTATACATACCTTTCCCACGTGGACAGAAATCGCCAAGAACAGAGAGGTATGGAAGAAAAAAGGGGAGGCCTTTGCCCAGCAGTGGGAAGGCTAACAAAAAAAAAATTACATACCTGACAGAATCCATCCGATGTCAAGGCAAGATATTACGCTCCAGCTGCTGAAACGATGAAAAAATAATCAAGATATATGAAAAAATTGAAGTAGGTATTCAAAAGTCTATAAACCCAAATTAATCGCAAACAATTAGCCAAAAATTTGTTTTTTTAAATAAACTCTAATTATAATTTCGTTCCGGCCCTTTCCCGTCACAAAAGTTTCAATAAAACATACCCTACATCTTAAACTCGTTTATCGCGACACACTTCTCGAGCGTGTAAACAAGGTACACATGTCTAGAACTGTCTAATAGAATCTGCATAACACAGTTCGCGATAACTACTGCTGTCAAACTCGAAACTTACTCACTGTAACACTTAGTTTTGATATTTGACCTACAGTTCTTAGTAATAGTAAATGGATTGATTGTATGTACAGGCAGTATAGGAACGAGGAAAGAAAAAAAACAAAAGAATAAACAAAATGGCGTGCGATGACGTAAGAAATTGGTGAGATTTCGAATATTGAGTGGAACATGAAAATATGTTTAAAAAACTTACTGCATTTATAATTAGACAGTATTTGCTTATTTGTGACGAACTGGTTGAAGATATTAGTATCACAATTATGAAAAAAAAAGCACTAAACACATGCTAAAGTAGACGCAAGATTTTGATACTGTCTCTTTGCAGGGATCGCGGTCACTGAGGCGTTTTTCGTGTTGACAGACAGTTATGTTCGATCTACCGTCATATTTTAAGTAATTAAGTTGTGTTCCAGTCTACGGAATATTCACTCGTATCATCAATCATATATCATCTTCATTATAAACTTTTAAACTGTCGCGCTGCATGTTTATAGTAATTTAATTCACGGGAATAAAAAAGCACATACCTCCATGCATGAATAGTAATACGTTTTTGGGCCTGTCGTTCGACCGGCTGTGGTCGCAAGCAGACTGCTTGCTTGAATTATATAATTACTTTTTTTATATAATTAATTATATAACTATAATTCTTCTTTAAATTAACCTTTAAGATTCTCTTCTCAAGGACACAATGTTATATGATTTGGAAATAGGATGTTTGGTTATATGATTTAGGAAATAAATTGATCTGAAACTCAAGAAATAATACGGAACCGTCAAACAAAGTTATGAAGCATTGCCTAAAGTGTTTATAACTGTGTTCCAGTTATTTGATGAGGATATTGGCGTCCTAACAGTTGAGGTATCGTCGCGAACAGTTTCCGAGTGGTTGTACTGTCCTAACTTGTGTCGAACTTGCGAACTGGTACAGTCATTGCAGCGTTTAATTATTTTAATTGTTTGGAGATATCGATCTGACGGTTGGAGTTTGAAGTATAGGCTTGTTAAATTAATCCGTATAAACAAAAAATATATTATTTAAATAGTATAGTTTATTTCTCTCATAAAAGATATATTATTCCATATGCTATGATATCGATGGATAGATTGTGTGAAAGATGATAAGAGAAAGAAAGGAATAAATGCTGGGATGACGAGTAGTAGGGATGATAGGAAGCTGAATACGCATTGCGACAACCCCAAATAATTAGGACAGGGCAAGAAGATGTTGATGATGATGAAGTATAATATCAATAAAACGTCATGTAAAACTGTAGGTTACTGCCCTGTGTGTTCCATTGTTGGTATTACAGTCATACCAAGTAATAAAAAAAACGAAAGCTACAAATACAACAGTCAAAATAGAATTCAATATTCTTTCAAACCAATACGAAAACACATCAAAAGTCACTTCGGCATTCTATTAGAGAAGCTCATAGTAAGGCGTTCCTTATCACCGTGCATACAACATAGGAATGCAAATCCACTCTTATTGCCGTTGTCTTGTTCACCAGTTAATTATCTTCCAGAATTGTTTACTAGAGTTCGGCTTTCGAACCGTGTATTAAGGAAATTAGTTTGCTTACGATCGTTTATTTTGTCTCTGTTTACGAATGTGTTTCGACGTTTAAATTGAATGATAACAGTTTTGTGTTTGGCAATTGTTTCCCTTTGATCGTTTGTTAAGGAAAGGGTTTTTAGTAGAAAGTATTTCTAGGTACGGAAATGTTTTAGAATTGTTTCCTATATAATTTTCTTAACAATATTTGACAAAACATTAATATTTTATAATATTACAAGAAGTATTTTGCATACCTATTTACTTTACTTCTTTACCGTGTAGTTAAATTAGAAAGGACAACCTCGTTTAGTAAGTATTTTCAGAAGTCGTTTTGTTACTTTCTATGAATAAACTTGTTTTCCATCAGAAATTGTTTTCTTCATGAACCTTAGACGAGAAGCAAGGTCAGTTGATTGCAAACCTTTTTCGTTACTACGAAAGTTACGTAAAATGCACTTAGCGACGCAATATTCTACTTTACCGAATATGAAAATTTCGTAGGCGCCATATCTTTTTGTGTTGGGCCACTAAAGAAAAGAAGTAAAAGGAGTGACAATGACTGCTCCGAGGTAATTCATTTAATGTAAAATCAACGTCCAAAAGATCCTATCCTATCTTGATTCTTTTTTACGTTGAATTAGTCTCGTACCGTGAACTAAAAAAAAAAAAGTGTTTTTGTTAGTTTTAATATGTCAATTTCCACCAATCTTGGGCTAGTAGCTAGTCTCTTTTTGGCATATGACAGACAGATCACACGTGTTTTTTTTTTCTCGAATTCTGATCTCATTAAATCAGCAGTAAAATATTAGTATTATTAGTAAAATATTATATTAGCTCACTCACTGCAATCAAGTGAACCAGATACAATTATTTCACTTACTTAGTCAACTTAATGGCCTAGAATCACAGTCTAGGACAGAATGTAGGGCAAGAGAGCGAGTCCAAGTTAGTCAGAGAAAGTTTCCTCGCAAGTCTGGAGTGTTCGTGTAATGGATATCTAACATTATGCATTAATGTGCATACAGAATAAACAGTAGGAAGAAGTACTAATTAAAACATGTAGTTGAATGTTTTTAGAATACGGCTCTCGGAACTCGACGGCAATATTCAACTATTTTTTTTAGCTATAAGGAATATAAACGAGTTAAAAACAAACTAAGGTTAGGTTTGTAGAACATAATTTATATTTCAAGGACGGGTGGAATGATTTTCATGATCTTTGGTTCGCATTTTCATTTTACAGTAACTAATGATATAAGAAATGAACTTGGAAGTCTACTTTTTTTTTGTAGCCTACTTCAGATCCCACTGCTGGGCAAAGGCCTCCCCCTCCTTCCTCCAAACATGTCTGTCCTTTGCGATTTCTGGCCACGTGTGTCCTGCATAACTGACTAGATCCACCACCTTCGCCGCGTCTACTTAGTAAGGCAATTAATATTTCGCCCCTTTTCATTGCTTTTTGCATCTTAACGGCTCCTAACTAAAAACTCAGCAAAACGAAATCCAATATAATTTCAAGAGTTCCAGCCTGGTTATAGACTGCATTAGTGGTGCATCCAAATCATAACCTTTGAGTCAAAAGGTGGACGTCAGTAAAAATTCCAATAAAGCTCTCTGTGAGCCCATCCGGTATTCAGGAGTAAATTAAACCGACGCGGGGTTGCCACCGGCTGGGAAACTCGTGATCGAATTATGGGACTTTTTATTAAAATTGGATAATGTTTTGTATTGTGTGGAATTATGTAAGCTTTTATTTTTTGGTTTGGTTTTTATTTGTATTTTGGTGAGGTGTGTGTAATTTTTAAATCAGCTAGTTGTGACTGAAGTATCTGAAGAATGACTGAATCTCACGTTTATTTTATAATCTGTTACTCAAAATCGATCCAAAGGTCATTCATGAAACAATACTAGTAGTAAGTGTGGGCTCTCGTGAATTAATATTTTCATAAATGCATACTCCACAAAGAGCATACAAATACAACCGATTGAGAACCACCTCCTTTTCTTTAAGTCGGTAAATCTATAAACACACTTTATTTACCCACAATAGTGTGTGGCAACACCATTGGCGCCTCCCAACCCCCTCAATTAAAGTGTCGTTGAATTATTCAGTATGATAGTGGACGATTTTTGAGATGAATGAAAAATTTAAATTACTGTATGAAAATTAATTGTGGTATGTACCAAATTGTATTTATTATATCGGTTTGCATTAAAACTTTGTTTTCAAAGTAGTATAATATTTAAACTAACTTCAAAATTAAGATATTGTTTATTAGTCGAGCTATCGAGACGGGTGCAACTGTGAGTACTCATAAGTTGAAGTAAGTTTTCCTATTACCTAAAAGTGATATTATAATATTAAATCTAGTTACTTGCTAAAACTCATAAAATCTATAATATTTATATGTATAACTTTATGGGAACATTTACATGTACATTAGGTTTTTTTTGAAATGTTCTTATGATATACTAGAAACAAGGTGTGAGGTGCTTGGACTTAATTAATAAATTCGAACTAAGAGAGTACGACAGAGCCATCGTTTTATAAGAAACACAAACATTTTTCGCCCAAAAGAACACCAAGTACCAAGTGAATTGCATTCGATCTGCTTCAGCCTACCTTTCTTGGAAGCACAGCCTCGTAATCTGCATTACACAAATACATGCAAACACAAGTCTGTTTGTTCATTTAGAAGTGATATCTGTTATAAACGTCGGGTGTACAAATAAAAGGGGCTTAGTTACGACTAAGCCTAAGCCCGGTTTGTTTGAGTTGGCCAATGACTCGGCTGGATGCAGTATTCTCATATATTTAGTACTAGTGCTTAGTTGGGAAATTTTCGCGCACATGCATGCATATAAAGATGATATTATCTGTAACTGTAAACTTTCTTTATTTATAATAGACTTATGCTTAGTATATATAGACATCAAAAGATTTAAAAAACAAATATTAGTTGCCGTTAGTTACCTATTTAGTAAAGTTTTAGTAGGTATTATCATCGTCTTCATTATCACTTCAAATAAGTAAAATTGGAAATGTCAAAAATAAATCTTAGCTAGAAACAATTTATGGAAATTTCTGTTGAAATCGCTTTCAAATTCTTCTTAGGTACCTGAAGAAATATATATTTTTCCTTTTAGTTAAAGTTTCATTCAATTAAACGCTTGGCAACGATGTTAAAACCGATGTTTAAGTTAAACTTCCTCGCTCTAAAACTAATTAGAAACTTTCCGCAGCGTTTTTATTGGTCGTCATAGTTTCAAAGTAAGTGTTAGGCAATTATTAAGATGTACGGAAAGATATTATTTTGTTTTAAGGTATAATTTTTATTACTCAAGGTCTAAGTACATTTTTCTTAGCGTCGCGGTCGTAAGTCTTGTGGTAAAATCGCGACTCCAATTTTTGGAATCAACCTTCCTTCAAATTTGTTTTTATGTTTTTATATGATGTCTTAATATTATTAAAAAATATGTAAAACAATTTACGGTTCTTTATTTCGTACCTGAAAACTTGTGAATTGAATCCGTCTATAGCCATGTCATACGGACATTTATCTATGTTTTTTCCATCCCCGTTTAAAATTATTACTTAAAAAAATAGCTAAGCTTACTTGGTCTTTATATGCAAAAATAAAAACAATGCATTTCTCTATGTTCTATTCTCGTAAGGCCTGAGGCCGGATCTTTCACTACACATATAACATATTCATTGTATACTCCGATTACATCAATCCATACAACAATTTCACAAGCGAAATTCAGTTTGAGGCGTAGGCTTTAATTATTTATTCCATGCGGCGTGGATACAGAACCTATTAGCACATATAAAGCCTCCCCTATCTGCTCGTGTATCAGGATGCACTGAAAGTTATTGTAGTCGGGGTTTTAAATTACTTTTTGTATCTAGTGTAACAGTTTTTTAAAGTTTGCTGTACAATATACTACTGTACTCAGAGAAGTAAATGTTTACTTTAATCGATTTCAAGAAATCCTTTAAGTTGTCATTAACTTCTCTGAGTATTTACAATAGATAGACAGACAGAAAATAATTATCATTGGTTAAGTCACTCCGATTATTAGACTGAAAAGCAAACCGTATGCGGGTATTTAAAAAAAATCCTGGTCACTGTTGGATATTCATCGTCATTATTTTATTTATGCTGCTAACGATTGCAGTTTCTTATAATACAAAAGCAGACTAAAATATATATATAGGTATTGTTAATACGACAGACCTTTTTCGTACCATCTGGGGTCAAAATCATTTCGTCTGAATCAAATATAGATTGAGACGCACTGCACATAATGAAGTTAATATGCACCCATTTTAAAATTCTGACAATCATAAATCCTTAGAAAATTAAGCATTTTGACATCTGTGAGATGTTTCGGAGATCGACGCAAAAAAGTGCAGAAAAAACTTTAAAAATAAACCGAACATGTGGTTACATTCAACATGTTACTTCTGAGTAGGGTTACCCAAACTTTTGAATTTTAATGGACATCCTTATTATTGTAAAGAAGAAGAAGTTTAAGAAATGAATATTATTTTTTGAATTGTGTTCTTGAAACACAAAGGCAACTTGTAGGTACTTACTGTAGAAAATATAATCTCTTCTGTAAAATTAGATTTTGTTCAAAGGAAAATTACTTATATATTTTTAAATAGAAAGTTGCTAAAGTGATTTAATGAAATCAGTTTTTTTGTTAGTGTATATTCTATGTGTGTTTTGTGAGTGGTTTTACTTATAGAAAATATTAAAGTAATACACAAGTTCGTTAACCCTGCTGTATGTAAATCCCAGAAGCTTGTTTCTAACATATATTTATGTTCTAAATAATTGTTATTCAAGCTTTGTGAGCCAACAAACTTACTATCAAAGATTCGCAACGCTGAGCAAACTGTACTGGATCGCCGATAGCAAATCCTGGCAACTGGCCGAAATACATGTTCTAGCGAACATTATATTATTCTGTTTACAATATGCATTAGAAACAAAACTATACAGGTCATAAATAAACAGATAAAACCAGCTTGTTCGAGATTAAAAGGATTTGTCCGATTTTTATTCTTCTTATGGTCACCCTACTTTTAAGCAAAGTGGGATTTAATATATTTAGTAAGAAAACATCGTAAGTGAGAAGAGCTAAATATTTGGATTACATCCCGGTTTTTTGTTCTTTTGTGTTTATTTAACCGCTTTCGAGGATATTAAAGAAGTGTGTTTAATTAAATCCTTATTTGTTTCAATTGAAATAACATTATCAAAGATTAAGATGAGTGGGATACGTTCGTCAAAAGAACAAGTTAGCTTTAAACAATGATGGAATTAAAAAAAAAATGCTACTAGTTTCAACAAGGTAGATTGTCTAGGTGGAGTCCCTTCTTTTTGTTCCTAAATATTACCTATGCATAAACCTGTTATCCCATCGTTCTGGTTTTAAAATATTGTTTATATATTACTACAATTTCTTAACACACTAATTCGAACCCTTAACCCCAATATCCACAACCGAAAAAAAACTGACGACTTCACAAAGAAAACCTACTAACTTCCATATTACACACTAAACGAAGAAAACAGTTGGTAATGCCAAAAGAATTAACATAAACATTACATTTTTTTCGTTTCCGCGAAAATATTGAAGTCGTACAATAATATCAGCACCTTGTATCCGGACGATAAACTTGCTAATGTATTCGTTTGTAGACGCACCATTTACTGTTATGAACGCGGTTTCCTTGCCTCCAGCCGTATTTATACGTACAACGCTGCACACACGAGAAACCAAGTTGTGTTGCGGTCGAGGAAATATACTTACTTTAAGGTTGAGAATAGTTTGAGGGTTATGAATTAAATGGTTTAGCAATAAAGACAGCTGATGGTCAATTAACAAAATTGACATAATAATATTATCTATCTTTGTTCTGATAAGGAATGTGACAATTTTATCGCTTGTACGTAGAAAAAACCAGAGAATACTTTATTTATTTATTTATTTATAATACTTACTGTATTAATTTCGATTGTTAATCTCATCAGCGTTTTTTAATTCCGATTGCAGATTGCATCACTGAAATAAAGAAGGAAAGGATTGCGTAGTGCAATATTTGAATGCAAACTTCAATAAACGAAAGTCTTAATATTATCTACGAAGACATTCACTAACATTTAAGATCAGAATCCACTAGCGCAGTTACAACACACTATCCCTTAGATAATAAACTGAACTTCGGTATTACACAAGTTGCAGGGGCACACTATAACGCCGTCGACATAAACTCAAGAATTTCCCCAACTGTAAACCTAAGTTTGTAATGTGGCCAAGAAATCATAGCAAAGTTGAAATGCCCCAAGGAACGGGACCGCGTATTTTTGGCACAAAAACAAATGAGTGCAGTTAAATTTTAAATGCGTTGTAAATTTTTGTAAATACTCGTAAGCTTTTGATATTGGATGATTTTTATGGTGCTTCCAGGGTTTTATTGATGTTCGTATCTTGTATACATTGGTTAACCGCTTATTGCGTCATTATTTTGCGTCAGGTCTGATTTCATCCAGATGTCTTCGGCGTTAATTTTATGAATTAGCACATGTTGAAATGTTCCACTTCAAAAGTGGAACCGAAATATTTCTTCATACATGTAATGGAAACTGGCATTTCACTGATATAAGCTATCATCTGGATTGGCAATTTCCAATACTCTGTATGCAGTCCTTGGAACCCCTTAATAAGTACAGATCTAAAAAGCTTTAGATCTTTGTTCAGCTGATACTGCAATTTTACAGTGTTGCAACAAATCTGAACAATGTAACATGGACAGATTCCAAGTGTTATCGCTTTGTATATTGTTTTCGTTTATAGGAATGGAGATTTGCTGAATTTTAAGGTATCAAATCAGATTGCTCAGATCTGTTTTTAGATAAGAGCATTCGTTTCTGTTTAGCGCAAAACTGTTAGATTTTGTTTAATATCTAGACCGTATGCAACATAATTGCTAGAAATATTAATAAAAAACAGTTACTACATTTTTTTATTTGACCTATTTTTACACAGCTACTGAAATATCAAACAATACACAAATCAATGCAAATGCATAAATTAAAGTTGAGCCAGAAATACTATGCTTATTCGTTCCGTTCGTTCATGCACACTTCCTGTTTCCATTCACGCAGCGCAGTTCTCTATAAATTCAATACGTTTCAAGCTTCAGACAAATTTTCAGTTCCAGTAGCATATGTATGCTTCGAAGTCATCCTTTATCATATTTTTCTCTATCACAAAATACAACTGCAAAGTCATCGACTTTTGAAACTTTTTAAATAATGCATCCAAATATAACCCAAAATCCCCATTTAGGAATCACCGTATATCAAAAGCGAATTAAAGAACATTCAGAATTTAACAATCGTAAAAATATCTCGATTTATTCTCACTTTATTTCATGGTTTGACAGATAGTGTTGGGTACATTGTGCAAATCCACCCTCTACAATTACAGTTACTAGATCCTACTGTCATATGAATTTCACCCCTATGCTCGAAGCATTAAGGTTGTTAATATTAGAGTCATCAATTTCTAGATTGAAGGAGTAAGTTGGTCTAGCGATAGTTGGTATTCCAACCACGTACGGTTGGCATAGCCCCTGAATAGATATCTACTAAAATGATACGGCCCTCTCGATGCCAATAAAGCCTGATTTATATAAAATACTTGCAAATCCAGTTGGAAATTTTGAAAATTCTCCTTTATCTCTTATGACGGTCGCTTTTGTCTTCGTCTTGTTTGTGTCGAAGGATATTGACGTTGGATTTAGTTTGAAAGATAGTTGAGTGCAACGACTTATGGATGAATAGAGAAATATTGAAGATGATATGAAAGTTACACCAAATTCAGTCTGTTTCCGAATCCTAAGCAAAATATCCTCCACTGTGTTCTTGAACTTTTAAATACCTCCACAGTAATATCTTTACCACTATTTTATTTGAAAGAAACCGAATATATATTATGAAACTATTATATTTATGTTCGAGGCTGGAGAGAATGTCACTATGTCAATATTATGGAAATTTCAAGAATATGACGGAATATTTCCATTAAAATATGAAGCTTCACTGTTCACGATGCCACACTAGGATCAAAATTGAATTTTCACTTACAATTTACATAGACAGAAGTAAAAATTCTATTAACGTTTTCAGGAAATTTTCAAGACTTTTCTATCTTTTTCGAATTAAATCAACGATTTGTCTGATGCTGGTTATCCGGGCTTTAATCAGGTTTGTGACTGTGCTCAGCGAAGCCGACGGTCCAACGTTTTTAATCATCGTAACCCAATAACACGGAGTCCCATAATTCATTAAGTTTTCTCGAAATTAAGATACATTTGACATTGTGCATCAAGTGACAGAAAGGCTGAAATCTGTAACAAATATTTTTGGAACTAGATTCTATACTACTATGCAAGAATGTGCCTTTGTTTTCCATACTGTTATTTTAAAGTGGCCTGGCTCGTTTTATTTAAATTAAATGTTATTTTCATCTTTTAAAAAAAGACTATGGATAAGTATTAATCACGTTTAATAAAAAATGTCACTTTGCCAATTTGCTAAATGACTTTTCCAAAGAGTCGCAAAACAAAGCTTCCTTTAATAAAGCCATGACCTTGAAAAGATTTTAGCGTAACCAATAATGTCCTAAAGTCGAATAATGTAGTGAAATTCAATAGGAAACTCTCACTCTCGAAAGCTATTCCCTCGCAATTAATATCAGAAGTTGTAAGTTCTAATCATTAATTACTCCTTCAACTTACTTGTGAGTTAGATAAAAGAGTTGATGGGAATATTAATAAAGTTTCACGCATCATTCTATTACTTATGAACAATCGGATTGGTAGGGACTGCTTTGATTTGTGCGTTATTATCTAAAGCTACATTATAGATACTTAGATGAAATACATTATTGATGAAACTTGCAAAATTTAAGTCAATATCTACAGAGAGGATGAGCAATCAATAATGATCATTATAACTATAGCAATAAACTATAATATATTCCCTGCTGACTCCATCCACATTGAAACCGACTCAATAAGAAGCGCTATTTGAATGAAACTCCAAACAGCTTCGGATATCCAAACTGTCAAAGAGTCAATACTAGACAGCATCCAAATAGGAATACCGAAGTTGTCGAAATCCATAGCGATTGCCAAAGGCAACCAGTTGCATTGTCATAGCGTCTGAGATACCCCTCGCACTTCACAATGCAACAAAGCTAAACACTTTCTGATCTGTCGACGGGCTTACGGTTTCTATTTTATGAACATCCCCCATTGATACAAGATGGCTTTGTGAAAATAAATTTATGGAGCACAGACATAAGGTTGATATTCCATTGGCATTGTTTGTTGGTTGATGCGCGTTACAAAGCTTTTAGGTTGTGGTTTTAGTGTTGAGAAAAACGTATTATTTAAATGATTGTGATATTTTTTTTTCTACTGGTACTTGATCTTTTTATGTCATTTTTAAGTAGAAAAATAGTCAAGTTTTGTGTCGCATATCTTTATTTTATCCAATTTCTCGTACTTCGCGATTTTAACTAAATATAGGTAAATACAATCTAAAACATCAACCTTGACTAAAGCAAACATTACAAATGAAGGCAAAACAGGTATGATATGTACCGGAATTGCATCACAAAAACTGCAAAAGGATCGAACAAAAAAAAAAGTCCCTTAGATGCATTCCCAAGTACATTCACTTCCCCTAACTTCATATTTAATCTCATCTCCACCCAGCCCTTTCCTTTACGGTTTAATTTGTTCGCTGTGTCAAAATAATCCCCGCTCCGCACGCCACGCGTCGCAGTCGCACCGCGGTGACAGTTTGAGATCAAGTATGATAGCAATTTCCTGGACGCATCGAGTTTTAATATAAACGTTGTATCGAAAAGGGATGTAGCTCGGTCAAAGAGTGGTGAGGCAGATGTGGGGATAGGTAAAATTGTTAGATGGTAGTTTAATTAGGTTAGGAACAATTGACTATGTTGTCAATAACTTAGTATGCGCTTAGGTGAAATACTGATCTTGGAAGAAACTTGCAAAGTATAAGTCAAAAATTGCCACCTGACATTAAAAAATTGACACGATGTCTCTCAGAAAACTGTCTATCAGTGAATGAGCATATTTCGCAATTTCAAATTGATCGAGCTTGGATTATCACGAATACCGGTTTCGAAATAAATATTTCAAACATTTGTAGTCACAACTTGAAATAAAATTGTTCTCAGTCAGTTTAATGAATACCTTCTATAAATTATACTATTCTTCTTCCTAATGTTTAAAATATCAATGTACTTTTAATTTCTAGTTTTTTAATTCACACCTCAATAAACCAGGTTACATTTTATCAAAAAACTTTCCATTTCAAAAAACAACGTCTAAAGGTTTATTCGTCAGGTGTTCTCAAAATTCTGCTAGTAACTCTTTCAAAGAAAGCTTTGACAGAAAATCTTCCTTTTTTATCACAGTCATATCTGTGAGAAATTCGTTGATCTTTTTTGTGCGGTTAACAATAGGAGTTCGTTGTAGGGATGCGTTTGTATGCAATCTTGATACTTTGGGATTACTTGGAGTAAATAAGTTTTCAATATTGGTTTTCTCATTATTTTTGCTGTTTGTTTGAGATGGGTTATAAGAATAGATGTTTAGAAGTTGGTTAGTACATACCGAAGATGCATTTACTTAGGGTGCGTAATAATG
Source organism: Autographa gamma (assembly GCA_905146925.1). Lineage (NCBI taxonomy): Eukaryota > Metazoa > Arthropoda > Insecta > Lepidoptera > Noctuidae > Autographa > Autographa gamma. The sequence goes on along the minus strand of LR989853.1, from coordinate 12,158,344 downwards.
TGCTCTATGATAAATCTAAAAGACAACGTATATTTAATACTCATGTAATTTTTTCTAGTTCCTTTATAACAGCTGGAACATGGGATTTTTTTTTTCTAACGTCACTTTTCTGCAACTTTGGTATTGAGAGATGGCGACATGATTATTAAATAATTATTATTTTGCATAGCCTAAAAAGTACTAATTAATGATACAATTATCAAGACTGTTTAATCCGCCTTTAGCAGATAAAGCACGTCGCCCGCCACAGAACCAATAACGTATCGAGATCGAGATGGTAAAGTGAGCAATGTGAGCATACGACAATACTTTCTGTAACTAGGTTACTGTTACAAGACCTAAAATGCTGTTATATGACCTAAATTACGAGTATATCATTTATTTTTATTGCATGCTCTATCGATCTATTTAAGGTGTAATAAGGCGAGACATATTTTTTTATTAACTTTATTACTAATCTTTGTCGCTTAGCTAATACGCATAAATAGCTATACCGTTCATTATTAACAAATACAACCGGTCTAAGCGAAAGTACAGACTATGTTAACCTTTTGTACGAGATTGATATTGCAGCTACGATGGTTAATTGGGTTAGCTATGTACATTATCCGAACAACAATCATAACTTAAATCATCAAATACACTTTTATTCTCCTTCTTGCGGTGTCTTTCCACTACTGGAGGTTGGACGTTAACTCCGGATATCTCTCTTTGTTCCTCGCCAGACGAAAAAGGTTTTCTCTACACTTTTTTTGTACCTATAGATACGAAATTTTCTGATAGTACATTTTAGTTTGTTCGTCATCAGGTGATACTTATAATGATTTATATTTCTGCCCTAAAATTTCACCTTCATAATACCAGAACAACGTAAAAACTATTCTGTACCTACCATACTAAAAACTTACTCGCACAGCACTAACTCACTTCCATTTCCCCTAAAAACTAAATTGGTTTTCAAATCTGTAAACAGAATTACGAGTCCTAGTAACTTAGTTTTGAATTAGCGTCGAAACTTTTAAATCCAATATATTATTTCGTGCGAACGGATTGAAAAGTTTTTATTTACTTAGCTAGAGAGCACGTCCTATGTAGATAGGTTTTGTAAACAGAATTAAGTAGGCAAAGGTGGGAAATAGACTTGTCTCCATTAAACACTTAATAAGCATGGCTGGTATTGTGTACGCTTCTCTTGTGTTTTACAATAATGAAAGTATTGATCGCTGTGCTTGCACTCTGCTGAATCGATTTTAGACTATCGCTGGTAGTCAAGGGTAGTCTATTATTATGATGAGTTTGTAGATGTCTATATATTAACCGTATTAACGGAAACTCTTTTAATTTTAGTACTTCTATCCCTAGTTAGGACCATGTGCTAGAAAAATCTAACCCTAAAATTTCTTCACACAGGTTTCCGTGTATTTACGATAAGCAAACTACAAGCTAGCAACCAATAACAAGATACAAGAAAATAGCAATTAGTAGACCAGAAATATCAAGATAAAAAAAGGATTAAGTTAAAATAAAACGAAGCCAATTTTATCGAGAACAAAAATATAAAATATACACAAAAGCAAACAACGAAACAAAATAATGTAAAGTTTTTCCTTTGTTCGAACCTTTTTACTCCATAGCATTCATGAGTCAACAATAAGGTTCACACTGCAACGGTTTTACTTGCTAAAGTAAAATTTTAAGAGAAATGAACAAATATGAATGGCGAAGTCAAATCTCATAACACAAGAAGGGTACAGAAGGTTAAATTAACCTTACCGAGAAGATGCTGAGATATTGTACAGTCGAAAATATATATGTGGAAATGCGCTCACAGTCTAATTTAAGTAAACTATATTTTCAGGACCATATGGGTTTAGTTTCAGATATTTAAATAAACAAAAAAAAAAACAATTGTTTGATAGTTTTTTGATTTTTTGTAATAGTCGAATATTGCTTAAAAAACTGACATAGCATGGGCCGATTAGTTTCCGTGAGGTTATTGCTGGTCAAAAACGACTGAATTTAATGCAAAAAAAAAATAAGTTGCACTTCTGTGTCTACATTTTTACAGTGCAATGCAACAGTAGCGTTAAAGGAAAAATATAATAAGGACTGAAATCCGCTGTAAACGCTTATTTCGTCCGGTTTTAATACAGACGCAACACTACGCTGAGTAAATTCTTGTCTCATTTTGATTTGAAAAAAGTGTTTAGTAATTGTAATTGTTGGCAGTTGAAATGATTATGATATCATGCTCTTTGTAGCATGCTCAAATATTGTATTTGCAAACACGTTAAAGCAAGTCTTAAATTTTTCACATTATTATAATAATATGTTTGGCCGTCTGGGAGCAAAATAATATGTTGACGATATAATTAAAATCTCGGGTCGAGTCTGGGTGAGGCTGGCACAGGACCTTGGAGAGTGGCACGAAAAAGGAGAGGCCTATCATATCCCAGCAGTGGGAGGGAAAGGGCTGTGAAAGATAATAATTAATGATGATTATATGCTCCATATTTTTAGTATTAATTTCCTTTTTAATACAACACACTAAGCACCTTCTTAAAACATAACCTAAAAAGAAAAAATATGTAAAAATGAGACACGAGGCAGTTAAGGCACTTATAATCAAAGTCAAAGCCATTTATTTACCTTAGTGAGATAGCTATACGCTACGTGTATGTAAGCTAAATTAAATTGACTATACCTACATACTGACTGGTGAAGACGCTCAATGTTCATGAATAATTCAATGTACAAGTGTTTTACAAGTCAAATTATAATTATTCACGATTATTGTAAAGACAAACTGATGTTCAGTGGAATGTGTTTACCTTATTTTTGTTTGTTGTTGTAAAAGTCAATAGTAATTTTGTAATCCTTAATTAAATTGACTATAAAAGTCCCTTAAGCATCTTGAGTCTTATTTATAAGCATCTGAGTCTTATGTATAAGGGTAATTGTTTGTTTTATCTATATTAGATGTACCCGTGATGATGATGCCGTTTGACAAAATAAAAGGTGACAAAATACAGAAAATTTCATTTTAGTCCATTTTCAACATAACGTTGGATGACCGAGCCTGGACCCAAGCCACGCTGCCAATCCGTTTTGGTGGGCTAGGTGTACGTAAAGTTTCCAGTTTAGGCTTACCAGCATTTTTGTCATCTGTCCACAGCACTGAAAAGTTGACCAGGCAAATCTTAGGGTCTTCTCTGGTTGATTTTCAGATTCTGTGCATGACTGAGGCAGTAAATAGTTGGGAAATGTCCTGCCCGGGCACAGATCTACCCGAGCAACGTTTTTCTCAGAGGCAGTGGGACGAGCCGCTTTGCAGTTTGATACGGAAAGAATTGATCAATACGTCAATCAACACTGCAGAGCGTGCGCATCTCCTGGCTGTGGGAGAATGGGAATCGGGCCTCTGGTTACAGGCACTTCCATCATCCACTCTTGGTACCATTTTGGATAATAATACTTTTCGGCTCGCCATGAGTTTACGTTTAGGTATACCCTGTGTCGCATGTCATCGTTGTCAATGCGGTGAGACAGTCGACAACCTCGGTCACCATGGCCTGTCCTGCAGCAGGAGCGCAGGGCGTATATCTCGCCACTCAAATTTGAATGACATAATTCGTCGTGCTCTTGTCACCGCCGGTGTACCAGCTGTTTTGGAACCCAATGGTTTGGTGCGCGGCGATGGCAAGAGACCTGACGGTATGTCATTGCTGCCTTGGAAATTGGGTCGGCCTTTGGTGTGGGACGCAACGTGCGTCGACACCCTTGCGCCGTCCCACGTTCTAAGTTCAGCAGCCTCTCCTGGCGCTGCTGCTGGAGCTGCGGAGACCCTTAAGCGACGGAAGTATAATAACATTGTGGGTGATTATATTTTCGAGCCGTTTGGGGTTGAAACGCTCGGGTCATGGGTGGTTCCTTGCACAGAGAATCGGCATAGCCATTCAACGTGGCAATGCAGCCAGCCTTCTGGGCACGTTCCCCGCCATTGACAAGGTTGACGATGAGTTCTTTGACGCCATTTAGTTTTTATTTATGTAAGTTTTAATTTTAGTATAGTTAGAGTTTGTTATTATATTAGATTTAATTGTGTATTAATAAATAAAATTTTATTTAATGTAAAACTGGAAAGTTTCATTTGTTTTACTAGGATCAGCTGTTAATGAATATATGAATGGCCTAAATGAAACCTCTGAGATTGGTCCTGATAAAAATAAACACACAAAGTTGAAATTCATGAATAGCTAAAATTATTATAATATATTAAAATCTAAGCGAAAACCTAATTTCAAAACTTGTCTAATATCACGAAACAGGCTGAAATGAAATAAAAACTAGACTTGCACATCTGGTCTTACAACTTGGACGATAGAATTTTAACTATCTTCCTTAGTTTTTATATTCTAACTTAAATAATTTGTAAAAGTATTGAAATAGAAATAGAAAAACATTTATTTGGTACAGTACACAAGACAACACACAGAACATAAATACTAAACGAACATAACAAGGAAAATGAAAATAAGTAACAAAAAAGGAAATCAAATACACAATACTAGTAGAGTTGTCCAGCATACAGCACCAAAAAGGTCACTAACTCAGCATATGCTAGGTTTATATTGTTGTTTGACTCACAAGATTGAAAGGGACTAGAGTTACTTTGTGCGCAATGCTACGTAAATAATAAAACACTAGGCGTCGTTAGAAGACATAACCAAAGTTCAAAAAACAATTTATTAATGGTTTAGGAAAACATAAAGAAAAATCTTACGAACATTTATTCTTATTTTAATCATGTATAAGTAGGTATGTCTCCGTCTTGTCTTACATGCTTTAAATTATGCCTTTTCATATTTTAAATTATAGTATAACATTTATTTCGAGATTTTGTTCACTTGATATTACGATTATAGTTCACCATAAAATCAACACCCTATTTGTCAAATAAAATACAGGAAAGCATAAAAAAATTAAGCATGTTTTTGTGGTATCGGACGTATTAATGGAAACTGCCATTTTGACCCTTGTCAAACTTGACGTCAAACTGATAATATATCACCTTTTCACACCAATAATATTGGATTTAGTCAATAATATGGAAAACATGAAAAATAGTGTGAAATTAGAAGCTGCGCAAAACAATCTGCGGTAGGTAATTTTTGACGAACATTTGTCGAGCTTATAATAGTGATATAAAGAAATATACTATGAACTTAATCTAAACAAATACTTAATATTTTTTTTTTAAATAAATAAAACAAGTAAAAATTTTGCATAGGCATTAACATAAAAAAAAAACATGTTTCATAATTTGTCTATGAGTCCTACCAATTTTGACGTCACTTATACTAGATAGACTATACTATAACTAAGACTATAAAAAGTCAATTAGGATACTTTTATTTTAGAAACAGTATTCTGGATATTAAACGTGGAGTAGGTAATAAACCGAAGAAATACCCTGGAGCCCACTAGTATTAAACTTTAAGGGTTCATGTTCGATCAATAGAATTATTAATAAATTTATTCTATCAACCTCAGGATGGAAAATACTGCAATGAAAAGCCCAAAATAATGTTATTATAGATTCCACAGCCCAACCGTTCTTGATAGCAAATTAGATAGTAAGTGAACTAAGTTTCCCGCACACTTGGCTTAACAACCGGGACTTGGAAACTGTGACGTCATGATGACCTCAAAACGTCACTGTCAGATTGTTATTTTCTATGTAATGGACATTGGAAATACTGGAAGGTAGTTTGATAATTTATTGGCGTTTTAAATAGGTAAAAATAATTTTATAATCGTCGGTTAAAAACAATTTTGATCAAACACAGAACAATAATCATCTTTAAAAAAATTAATGCCTTCAATATCGCAATATTTCGATTTAACAAATTGCTTATTGTTGAACAAACTAGTTGTCATCTGGTTCTAAAAAGTACTTACCTTACAGGAGGGTCGTTAGTAAGCACCATCTGTAAGGCTAGGAGATGAAAATATATGTACGACATAACGTTATTTTTTTTTTAATTTCAGGAGTTATAATGTTTTAGATGAGAGTCGTGGTGGCCTAGCGGTTCAATGAATGGATTTGTATGCACCAGGTTAGTCGAGGTTGCAGGTTCAAACCCGGGCAAGTACCAATGTAACTTTTCAAAAGTTATATGTACTTTCTTAATTATTCTAAGACACTTCTGACAAAATGGTGATCGTATCGTGAGAAAAAATGGATTCCAAAATTTGGGATCTGATATCGCCAACCCGCAGAGAGCAAGGGTGGAGATCAATGCTCGTGCCTTCTCTATACGGGAAGAGGCCTGTACCTAGCAGCGGGACGTTTATAGGCTGGAATATTAATGTTTTAGATCGGTGAGTAACAAAATTTAATCATTCTAACTGTAATTACAACTCCTCTGGACCATGCGGTCTTGCAGTTACTGCTTCATATTTGACATCAGAAGTTAGTGCCGCACGGAAGCAAACAGCGCAAAATTAGTACAATGCCCCAACTAACACAGAACTGGCTGAAGTGGCTTGTAGTTACATGAATCTCATGCTTGTATGCAAGCCAGTACATTATGGTATATAGAGAAATGATAAATCATGATAAAACTATATTAATTAAGTTAATGAATTATACATCAGCCTTGAATTCGATTCTCATTGACTTGTTCCAAAAGGTTGACAATCTCTCTTTACTCAATACTATCCTGAGCAATCGCGTTTTCGTTGCTTGACTAATATAGGCTTTCATAGCTTTATTTCTTGTCAAATAGCAAAACCAAAATCTTTCCAAAGTTTGGGTGCTGGGTGCAAAAGGAGCGTTGAATTTAATTCGCACGAGTCTCCCTTTCAAGGAAATGTGAAAGAAATATACGTAATATGAAAGATTTATTTCTCAACGACTTTTTCTTCCTACAATTGTATCCAACACCAGAAATCATCCGGAATAGCTAAACTTTAACAATTTAAAAAACTTGTTCGCTGTACATTACTTGCCTTTCATACCATAAGTTTGCATTAGGGAACGCTTCACGTAATGTAGTGAGCATAAAAGTTGTTTATTTAAACGCGTTACAACCTTAATGCACCGAGAAGAATATAATTTTGAGAGTACAGTAGACAACGGAAGTTTGACACTCTGAGGTAAATCCGTAAGGAATAATGCTAAGAGTTGAGTAACTTTTATTGCTGTCTGTGCTTAGAATAGTAGATTTTTGTTGAACCACTTAGTTCTCAGTAAAGTATTTAAATTCGTATTGAAAGGGCCTATATATTATACTCGTATATATATGCTACAAAGGAGTCAAAAGGCACCGAATCGGCCATCTAAAACTAATAATATCAAATTCACTATTAACGGAAAAGTATAGGTATTGGTTTCAGATTGACCCACCGATGCTGCAGATGAATTCAGCCTTAAAATACCTTTTTTATATTTGTCACGTCTAACAAAATAACATAGTACTGTCCGTAAAGGAATAATCTTTTGGTACATCCTTTAAGCACAAGTGTGTTTCCTATCCTCCAATGTCCAATGGAAATCAGCTTCCAATATTTCCACTCGTTCCAATCGCCGAATTCAATTTCACTTAAAAAAAGACTCGCGTTTTTTATCTTCTCGCTAACAAACTGTCTGGAGCGTCTATAAACTGATTAATAAAGCCTCGCAGACCTTTGCACTCTGGACTCATTTGTTCCCTTCTTGTTCGAACCACCATTTATTAGAGAATACCATTATTCACTAAGTAATTTCGTAACTTTACGGATAATTTTGTGTAGTACAGAATTTTGGATGGTATTTGGTATTGGACATTCGATTTGGTGGTGTCAGTTTAATACCTATAATTATCTAAATTAAATAATCAAAGTTATAAACTGTGTTTTTAGTCATAGCTTACTACAAAAGTTTTACGCAGGTATAGCAAGGGTTACTAGAAGATAATGATAGCCTCACCGATTTTGGGTAGGTAGGTACCTTTCTGATTAATTTGGACTATCGCATATTAGAGAGTTATAAAAAAAGATTGAAATAACATTCGAATTCCATCAGTACAATATACCAATCCAATATATTCATGTGTACTCAATAAATATAAGACTTCACAACTAAAAACATTAAACATTAATCAACCGCGCCTTTAAAAATACAACTGTACAAAGGAGCATGTTCGAAACTTATTGCTAATCATTTTATCGTAGGCGTATTTCATATTTTTGTTACAAACTCCACTAATAGCCCGGGACACGCAATATGGCGTTGTAAATTGCAAATAAATTAAAACAAATTGCCGAAATTAATATTTGTGGCATTATTTTGGTAAAATATAATTTGAATTCTGGTAAAGTCCATTTATGTAAAGCGCACCGGTGATGAAAGTTTTATTTAGGGATTGTTTCCTATTTTGTACTGTTTTATTTTTTATGCCAATTTTTTGACCTAGTAGTTAGTTACAAAATAATGAGTGTTACAAGACACTAGAATATTTTTACTTTGTATGCAGTTTGTTTTGGTGATGATCTGTAGGAGCCTATGCAGGTATAAATCACTACCTAAGTTTGAAAAAATCTTGGTTTAAAATTATATATTTATTTTGTAGCAAACGCCACCTATCGAATTAATGAAAGACTACATAACTTACTATGCTAACCATTTCGCCTTTACAAAATTTGAAATTGGAACGGTACAATGCGCAAGCAGTTTGACTACTGGCTTTTGGAATAGATGGCGTTGATAAAAGCTAACTGAGCTTATAAAACAAAGAACTCTTTTTCTTCGGTTCATTGAGCGAATTAGTAACCTGGATTAATTATTTTTAATGAGAAACATATCCCGTAAATTTTATCATCAATTATCATTGTGTCGTCATGACGGATGCCATCTTCCACAAAAAAGAAACAAATTCATACAAATCTGCGATCTGAGATGCATTAGGAATGAAGACTTGCTTGTTATGATAATACTATATTATACTTATAATTTCGATTTAGCAATCTTAGTACTAAACCAATAGCTGCATTAAAAAAAGTTTGGAAGGAAAGCCTCATAATTAACTTTTTTTTTCAGTTCAATAAACTTTAGTAACATGACAAACTGGAATCCATAAAAAAAAAAACAAAATTAGATGTTGGTCATTTTTGCGTTCAAAATTGAAATAAAAAATAACCCCTAATCAAACCTTTTATAATGGGGGTGTATGAACTTTAATGTTGCAGATGCAAACACAATTCACAAAAAATAAAAGTTTTTTGGCATGTCATAAGAAGTAAACACTTTTTATCATATTTTTCAAATTTAAAGAAGTGTTAATCATGTGAATACCCGCCACGATATAAAAAAACAACAGTTTCCAAAATTTTATGGCTAAGTTTTAAGAACTTTTGCTCATCAGGACCTCGATTCAGCTATTTAAGAGTTGCTTGAATTGACCGAATGACCTGCTTCATTTGTTTATTTCTACGATAGTTGGAATTCTGTTAACTGTCATTAAGATCATTATTTTTGATAGTTCAATGAAATACATGTATATGTTACGGTAAATGTGATTAATTGAAAATTATTAATAATTTTACAAAATTATTAATAATAATCACATGTTTTGGTAAATGTTAATAAACAATCGAAATTTATTACTTTTAGTAGTAATTATTAATAATTCTCGACACATATTGGTAAAAGTGATAAAATAAATAAAAACCCAATGTTTTTTGACCAGCAGGTATTTATTTATATTATTCACTCTTACCCTGACATATACACTGACTTATACATATAAACTTGGTTAATGTTTCTTTAATTTATAAAAATATATGTGATGGGTACATACGTCGTCGCTCGCTTCGCTCGCTCTGTTGCAAGGTCACAATATCTAACCTAACCTAACCTATTGATCTCCGTCACAAAGTCGAACCTAACCAAGCATACTAAATAAACAGCCCCGCAACCCTTGGCCACTTATTACATTTATCACTACTATGGTTAAATTATTAATAAAAACCGACAAATGTGATTAATTTATCACTTTTACCTCGACTTTTGGTAATTATTAATAATACTAGATAATTATTAATAATCTTCAATTAATCACTCTTACCGTGACATATACATATAATCACGCCTCTTTCCCTTGTAGGGGTAGGCAGAGACCACTTCTTTCCACTTGCTACGATCCTTACATACTTGTGTCGCTTTGTCCACTTTCATTATTCCCTTCATACATGCTGTTCAGTTTATGGTATGCTCTTGATGTGGCCTTTTTTCATTCACACTCGCCTTATACACTTTTTCGTCAATCGTTCTTTTATTCATTCTCTAGACATAGCCAAACCATCTCAGCATACCATTCTTTATTTTTGTCTCAACATCCATCATCTAGAAAAACAGAATACGAAAATTAGACACCAGCATAAGTACACTGACCGACTACTGACATGCATTTAAAATAGCGGAATTGAGGCCTAGGAGGTTTGTAAAATTTTACAATAAAAAAAATACTTTTCAGCATTAAGTAATTTTATCCTTGTGTTCTTGAAGGGGTAGACTTCAAATAAGCATTTGTGGAAAATACTTAACTTACTTTCATTGCTATTCAAGCAAACATTGCTTGTAACGCACTTACAAACTAGTTTTAAATGTAATTTAAAACATAATAATCTGTAGCAACAAAACAAACCGCTTTGTTTTAGACACTGTAGCAATGTTTTGTGTGTCAAGTATGCATGACCGCTTGTAATTGCTCCTCTAACCACAACTTTTAACTGCTAAGTTAAGCCTCAGACAGGACAATATAAGACAGTAATCCGAATCAAGTTGGGTGGCAAATAACCATAATAATATTATGATGTACAGAGTGAAATAAATGTCTCGCATAATATAAGTAAATTTGATGTGCACATGTGAGATATATTTGCCCTATTCTAACTTTCGCTCCCTCTACTCAGTTATTTAATCGTTTTTTATAATAATTAAGACATAAAACAGTAATGCTGACTAACAGACTGATTTCATCGCACGGTATAAAGGAAAAAAAAGCTCCTTTTAAAATCCACTATCGTCGTACTTTGGGAAGATGATACAAATATCGAAATGAAACAATAAACAAAAGACAATCACTACTTCATTTTCTTATACTTTGTTTCCTTTTCTAATACTTAGTTGCTAGTAACTAAACACAAAGTATTACAATATGCGCCTTACCTTACATTACTTTGTCAAGTGAAAGGCCTGTCCTTGCGATCTTTACAACCATTTTTACACCATAAATCATGACATTACACACGTTTACTTCTTGTCATATTTACATGTACATACAGTTATTCGGATAATGTTTAAGGAAAATATTTAGCGCATACTATTACATCGTTTCGGGACCAAATCGTAGACGTCTTGAAAAAGGGCCAGGGTACCCGAAACCGAAGAGCATGTATGATGGGAATAATGACAGTGGATGAAGCGAAACAAGTGTGTAAGTATCGTAGCAAGTGGAAAGAAGTGGTCTCTGCCTACCCCTACGGGAAACAGGCGTGATTATAATTATGTATACTATTATAGTATCAGAATCAAAAGTGTTTTCATAGAAGGGGAATTATTGTCTTAATATAAAGCAGCCTCAATAAAGAGTATGAAATGTGAAGGGCTATTAACAGTTGGTTTCCGTTATGCGAAACTAAATGAAGATGTCACAGTCATCTATGAATGCGATGTGTTGAAAGAATAATTCATAGGCTGTATTTTGAATAGAACTACTTACTTAGAGTAAGTAGGTTGAATTTAGTGTTGTTCAAGTTTAAATATAACTGTTTTGATGAGAACTAGTCATGGATTTGAAATGATAGTACAGATTTTTAATTTTCGTTTATCAGTGTGGAAAATAAACCATTATTTGCGGGTCTAAAAATTTTAGGAACGTTTTCCTCAAAACATATGTATTCTCTTATAGATATTTTGTGACTGATAACAGGTAATACAATTTAGGAACATACATAAAACATTATGTAAAACCAATTAAACCTCAAAATATTTTCTTATCAGCTAAAAATGCAATGTATTAAATAATTCAATCAACAGATCAAACAAACACGCACTCATCGTTAAGGTGCGCCAGATACTTACGAAACTCTGGCCATGAAAGTCCGTTCATTCTTTTCGCGCATAAATAATAACACGATATCCCATTAGCTATTATTCTGAGTATATCGTGTTTGGCAACTCTCATGGTGATCGGTGGTATTAATTAACTTGCCATAGCAAAGCAATGAGGTTTGACAACGAACGGTTAGCATTCACATCGCTCAAGTCTCGTGAATATGTCCCGCGTCGCTGACTGATGTTGATGGTTATGAGCCCCTTTTCGGTATCACCAAATTTTTATAGATTTAATATTGGATATTTGACAATCATACCAGTGAAAATGAAAATTCGTTACCTTGAACAATGAAGCCATAAAAATTACAAATTAGATAGCCACTTTTGTACAATTTTTGCCGTCAATTCCCGTTCACAATCGCTTGGCTATCGCTGGCTACGTAATACGGCTGCCAGCAATACTAATCGAAGCTAATCGGATAAATAGTTACGTAAAAGTTTGACAGGCAATCGATGTGAATCCACGCATGTAAGCGTCGAGTTTGATCACTGTATCATCTTATAAGACTTATTAGTAACGAAATTTATTTCATAGAGACTAGTAGCTCATTCAGTAATCTTTATGTGTCAATTATTTTTAATTTAAGTATGAGCTTTTGTGAATATTTACTCATCGGTAAAATCAAATGCCAATTCTATTGATCCTCAAGAAGCATAGTATTCAACAGACAGGCACACACTCTATTTATTGTTCATTTAAATCTTGTAAGCAAGCCAATTTTGGAAAATTGGTCTAATAATCTGTGGGCTTAAGTCTTTATTAAGTCTGTTTCTTTTTTCTTTATTTACAAACCATATCCTTAAAAATAATACCTCCTGATGATAATAAATTCTTGGATTTATCAGTATTTTCTCACCATTTTTTGGATGCAAGTGTTAGTCATTATTTTCTCTCACCGCTATTTTTGCAAGTCACTGCATGTAGGCTTTTCAAAAACCTCTACTATTTATCAAGGTAATCAATAATTCGTAATCATACCCTATTGGTATGGTAATTGTAGATATTGCTAGATAATTGTAATGTTACTGTTTGGTAACCTTTATGTAAAAAAAAACGATTCATTCTAACATTCAATCACATGGAGGAAGTTATTTTGAATGGTAAGGCCATAATTATTAGTCGTTTAATACTGTATTTAAAAATCAAGAGGACCTACCGCAACTTATAAAAGATTAAGAAACAGATGTTTAGTAATTTTAATATAAATAAACCTAGCAACCGAAAAAGAAAATCCGTCATCTTTGTCAGTGATGGGAGACGTGCCCAGCTCAAAGGCTTTGCCAATTTGAATAGCAATGCCTAAGCTTTGTGCAATTAACAAGTCAGCTCTCTAATTTTCTCTCATAAATAATTATGTTGAATTTGCTGCTGGTCTATTAATCTTATCCTGTAAGAACACCAAAATAGTAATCTGTAAAGTCTATAAATATTTTCCTCACTTCCGTCCGCTCTTTGTGTTGTATAACAACTGCATTTTGCTGTCCGCGCGCACGTCTCAAACACGAAGGTCAGGGCCATACCAAACTATGCCTAGCAATTATAACTGTGAGATAAATATTTTTATGTTATGTTATTCGTAATGTAATGTTATTGAGCACGTAAACTGCTGATGACAAATTGTTTCGTTCGCTGCCGATAGGAAGTAGTAAGTTACTGTTAGTTCTAGTTTTTTTGGCATTTCTGTTGTATTGCAAGACAAATGCCTTTATATCCTCTTTCGGTCTCTCGCTGGAAAGAATTTTGGGAAACCAATTTTTAAAAATGAAGTCAAGCTCGTCCTGCCAGCTCTGCCTACCGCAGTAAACGATTAAACGAGAAACTCAAAATTTGTCGTTTAAAAAAAAAATATCCTGATCTTTATTTCTCGTGTTTATACAAAGGGAAGCCGACATGGCATGTTTATAATCATACTTATTGCATTAATTCTGTAATATATTTATTATGTAGGAAAACTGATAGAAATATAACACTTGGAGTGATAGATATATAACATCTGTCAGTGAACATGAATGATATTTGCGACTTGTGCCAAGAAGCTGTCTAGATCTTAATTAATGGGGAGGATATCTGATGATTCAATTGTTTTCATTATCCTTCAAACCACAAAGGTGTTAGCAGGTTTGTATTAGTATATTGATTAACAATTAAAAAGAAAATATTACTCGCTTGCAATTGGAGAGAAACCTGCAGAACCGAATACCAATTTACGTGGAAAGTTACATACGTGTAGGTATAATATAATCTATAATTTACAATTTATTCAAAAATTACGAATGGATTAATCATCGGAGTCCTTTTACTAAAAGTTTTAATATTTCCTTCCATGTACTTCCAAAAGGGGCTTAATGGAAATATGTATAATATTATAGGTATACAACAAGTGCTGAGAAATAAAATTGTATTTATATTTTTCCTTTTTTTTTTTATAGAAAGCAAAGGGTCTAATGTTGATCTCATCCATAAAACCAATTGCCTTGATTTTGAGATGCAGCCGTACTAGAAACCAACCGGATGGTATTTCGGAAGCTTTAGACAATCATTACTCGTATACTCATCATGACACAACTAAAATATAAGACCTTAACCTTATGCCTTCATTCTTACAAAATGTGTGTTCTTGTGTGTTCTTACAAAGTGTGTGATTGAAAGCTTGAATCAATAATTCAATAGTGACTTGACAATTATTTTAGCCTTCAGTTTTCCAAGAAAAATGGCGATGAGTTATTTTTTGTAATTTGTTTGGAATTAATCATGTCACCTTTATGACCTTTCGTTCTAAATCTAGGTAAGTTAATTTAAAATAAGACAAATCATGTATAGCGTCAAGCCTATATATGTATAAATGAATACAGGCTATCTAAAAAAAATAACAAAGGTAACTGAACTCTTTTAAATATAATATCTTAATTTCAGAACAATATAAAATGATATGAATAGGCTTAGATCCTGTAATAAAACTTATTCAAATAAAAAAGAAAATAAATAAAAAAATGCTTAAAAAGGGACTACAAATAAGTAAATGTTTTTCCTCTTTTGGTACTGTAATCGTTTTTTTTTGTTTTAGTATACGCATTGCGTTATTAAGCACGGATAATGTTCACCTTTGCACTATTACTACTACTACTACTTTGCACATTAACACTAACCACAAGATTGTGTGAAGACACTGTATCTCGTTTTAATTAAATATTAATGTGTAAAATTAATTTAATTTTTTTATCACTTGCCAAAAAATGTTATCTCTGTACTGTGAGCCCATATGAGTTAGTCATATGGTCTCGCAGTACAGAGATAAATAAAAAAAACCCAAGCACAAAGTATTTCGTTATTTCATGACAAAGTTCTTATAGTCACTTTTCTCGATTATCAGACCACTTTTCTAGATTGTCTCGGGTTTGGTGGTTTGTGTACCTTCGTTGTCTCTACATAAAATAACTGCTTAGCTCCTTGCTGTGATGTTGTCCTCATTTATTTATTTACTACAATCATTTATCTCACGGTATCCTCCTCAGAAATTGTAATTGGAATTCTGTAAATACATAATTATAATTAGCATATTCATCTCATATTTCAAAGTACGACCGACCTTGGGATTCCAAGACCTCCATGAAAGTAAGACATTATCTACACTCACTTGTTTTATCTTTAACAAGCAATTACCACACTTTTTCCTAACTAACCCCCAATTACAAAAATGAAACTTTCAAACCTTCTTAAATCTTTTCTCTCTCTTTTTCCACCTTAAACTGAGAGAGACAACACGAGACTTAAAGGCAGTTTAAAATTAAGTAGCAGCAGTAGTCCCAGGAAGGCAATGAAGACATTATTAAAGGCACGGTGTGAAAGGCTTGTTATTATCACCCAATTTGTTGTTTCTCATATAATGAGGAGAGTGTTAGTTATTGGACACGCACGCCGATCATTATTTTTAGCATTCCGTAAAAAGGATGTAAATCTCTTTGTATAATAAAATAGTTAGGATTTAGCCTGCTCTTTTCTCCAATTTTTTATCTTAATTTATTTAATAGCGGCCTACCGCGATTTTGCATGGTGAGACAAACCACAAATAAATTAGATCAACTTGAATCACTATATCCGTTAGTGAAAACCATATGTAAATCAGTTAGGTAGTATTTTAGTTTATCCCGATCAGACAAACACAAGCGATGGGAAAATTATTCTATAATATTTTTTAGATAGAATAAAGGGTCAATGATGTTGTCATATTATTATAAAGTAAATCAATGTACGGAACAGCGCACGTTTGTCCCTTGATTTTCATAAGAACAATTTCCGAATTCTTTTTGAATGAATCAAAAACTTTCTAATTGTTTCTTCTTAAATCTTCCAAAATTTTCCTATCATTGCACATTATTAGTTGGTTTTAAAACATACCTATGCTTATAATTTATTATTTGCGTAGTCAATTCACAATATACATATACGATTACTTTAATTTTTAACAAACTTGAAAGAGGTCCTTTATAAATTCTTTTGTTAAAGAAAGTTTTTTATTACAACGACTGATTTTATATTATTTTATGTGAAAACAAAGAGTACTTAACCAACCATTGTCTTCTACAAATCACAATGTCCCTTTGACCCCTCTTGGATGTTAAATACATTTTGAATGTTTTTTTCAGCGCAAAAAACTTGTCAACAAACAAATTAAATTGATCACCTTTTTATGGGATTTCACATTGCACATTATGGAATGGTTTTACCTAATGATTTTGGGACAATTTCATTTTTTACTGAAACGCTGATGTGGCCAGCAGAATTGCGACATTAAGTAGGTGATAATAACATACCTTTACAGGAAAAGCGAAATCATTTATCGCAGTAAAAACTAAAGTAAGTAAGTACAAGTTAGGTACAGTCACAAGCAAAAACATGTAAACACATAGCGAAATTGTAATAAAATGAGGGGATTTTAATGTTGAAACTCAAAAATATATTTGAATGACCAGCTTTCGGTAATTCTTTTATAATACGCAATATTAGTCTATAATTGAAGAAAAAACAATGATAAAATGGAGAGTGTATACATACTTTTGCTCGTGATTGTACATAAAACTCGGAATATCAATCCGCTTACCTATATAAACATAACATACCATCACGTCTTCCCCGAAGGGTTAGGCAGAGGTGTACCAATGTACACCCACAGTTCGCCGGTATGTTTAGGTCCCATGTAATAGCTATATCAATATTAAAATAAATGCTTAAACTGAATCATATCTATTACGGTCCATTAGTAGACGTTAGTCCGACCGCATCGTTTGTAGCCAGTGTCGCAACCACCAAGGTTGTTGTGTTTCAACACTCTCACTTGGCTCGGATACCATGTGTCCGGCGACTTACACTTGACATTGATTTATTTAATGATTAAACTACTTTTTAAGGAAATGTTTGAAGTTTTTGAACGGATGTTATCTATAGATATTATCAGTATTTTATTTGGGCATGGTGTTTACAGTTTCCCTAATTGGCAATCTTAAAGATTTTTTAAATAAAAGAAGACGAATCAAACGTGTTCAAAGATGATGGGATTTCGTTATTGCATTATAAAGTTCCTATGTCTACCTTCTAGGTCTGCCATCATACTATAAGCCTGATTTTTTTTTGTCACATGACTTATAAATAGTAAAGTTTTCATTTCAACGGACTTTTAGAAACCGTTCTGTATTAGCTTTGCAAGCTGATTTCGACAAAAAATCTGTTCATCAATCAGATACCGGCTTACTATTATAATTGTCTATCTATTAAGCCCGTCTTATGCCACTGCGAGGCGAAGACCTTTCTCTCCCTCATCCTAAGTCCTATCTAGGTTAGTTACTGATTTCCAATATTAATGTGCAGAATAAATGCAAAAAAGATGTTCAAATATCCTAAAAATAGATCGATAATTAAAATAATTTTACTTGTTATTTAATTTAAGGATCCGTTTTCATTACCGCCTTGTTTTACCACTTATGTAAATATACATAATGTATAAGTATACATAGATGTATACTGAACACATGGTTTTGCCATGTTTGCTTTAAAATTATAGCTTCTATTTGAGTGACAAAGTAAATGTTTTGAGAACAAAGTTCTAGGTGTGTACGTAGAAAATGTAAATCTATTTATATTTATGACATACATACAATAAAATGAATCACGTGGAAATGTATTTCTAACCCGTACCGTCTTAATATCTCTCAAAACATTGCAGGAGGTGTCGCGGTTTTGACAAAAGAAGATTTTTATTTTTTTTTTTTCTATTTATTTATTTTAGGAACTTTTAACATAATGTTACGCTAGTTCCATCGTAGCTAAAAGAAGATTTGCAATTTTTTATTCTTGTGTTTACATTTTATGTAATCAAAATATATTATACCCTATAAAACTTACTGTATTTACTGAAAATTCCTTAATACAGAGATATGCATTTGATACAATATCGTGGAAAGCCTATTCATTATATATCTACGAGTAGGTACTTGTTTTTTTTTTGCAGAATATGAGGAACCCTGGATCGTTTTCAAAGGTCCATGATATTTATACCATAATAATAATTATAAATGCAACTTGTCAAAGTTTTGATGAACCAGCGCTATCAGATTTTTTACTATAGTTACTATGAAGGTAACATATTATTATTATATTATGTGTTTATCACTGTATGCCCCTCATTCCTAGGCAGTTCTACCAAATTTTAATCCTGCTTACTAGAACCTAGGTACGATATAGCCAGTACCATGATACACCTTCAGTTAAACAGCCTTCGATAGTCACGCATCGTTGATCTAACCGACAAAGGTCAATCGGGTCACAGGCCTTATACATGTTTAAGTTGTAATTAGTTTTATAGCTTATTTTGATGACTGGAATCGAATATAATAAGCATCATAATCTTTGAGTTCTGTGTTATTTAGGTTCGGTGATGTAAGATTACATTATTCTGAGCTGTAAATTCGTCTGTTAAACAAAACATCTAGAAAACTAAATACAGGTCATATGACAGAATTGATGCGGACAACATCACATATGCGCTGAACCCTAAGCAAGTTGCTAAAACACTGGCGTTATCACACTCAGACCCGGGAAAATGTAGAAAAGTGGGTTTCTACATTGACCCGTCCGGGGATCGAAACCAAGTCCTCAGAGCTAGCGACACCTTGAAAACCAGTGCGTACGCCACTCGGCCACGGGCATCACCAGACAATTTTCAAGAGTAGTGATTAAAATCACTCTATTTAGTGCAGCAGCAATAATACTCGTTTTTTTATATTGTTTCAGACATCGATCTACGGCCAGTACAATGACCATGGACTGCCAACATTTTGGTCTGAAGCAGGGACACGCAACTATGCCTTCGAAATCATGCGTGTTCGTTATTAATTATCACTTACTTAAAACTTGCGATACATTGTGAGGAAATTCTTGTTATTGTCAACTTTGTTAACCTCTGACTCGTATGATATCCATTACCGGCAAAGGTGTGATCATGGCCATGTCTTATAGAGAGTTATAAGAGACAAATATATCTATGGTCTTCAGGTTATATACGAAACATTTCATCCTGGATTGTGGAAGTAAGCTTTAACATGCAGAATACTGGTTTAAAATCGTGTCAGACATAACATTTTGAAGAAAAAGATACTTTAGAAAATGTAATCTAAAATCTTAGTTAGGCATCTTAGTTCTCTTATTTTCGTTTCAATGGTAGATGTATATTCAGCATGAGTCATATTCATAGCGGCATTATTGGCGTGCTTCAATTCATCTAAAGTGCAAGCGGACGGACCCTGGGCAATCCTACAAGTAAGACCGTCTTCTACCGCGGTCTACCAAAATTGACGATTATTCCAATAATAATTAATAACTATATTACACAATAGACTTCTAACGAGTCATTGATTGGAACTTAATTTATTCAATTATCAAATATATTAAAAACAGTTACTTTGTTCAAATGCAAGTTACTTATCCCTCATTAGCAAGAGCCCCGCGGAGTTAAATACATAAAAATATTTAATATCCACAGTTTGCTGATTACAACTATTAGGCAATGTACCATATAGTTCCCATAGTACTGTTACTGTAAATGTGGGATGATATCGTCAAGAAAGCAGTTTGAATCTCAAACCTGTTAAGGTTGTGACAAAATAAAGTTTCGAAGGAATGTTCCGTAGTATAGTTGGATTCAAACTTAATGGCGGCTTTAAAGTTAGCAACACGCTGTGCAGTACCTCGCCCCACACCCACGCTGGCGCATAAGTTTGTTACTGCGCAGCGACTCGCCTCGTGTTCAGAGCCGCCATTAAGTTTGTATCGAACTATAATAAAATAATCGATTCTTCCATTTTGAAGACTGTTATCGCACAAAAACTATTTTTATTGAGCGTATCGTTTACTGTAATGATTTTTTGAATTGACTACGTGGAGATGCGATAAAGTTGGAATTGGAATGCATTGTAGTGTGGGCTTGATAATAGCAATCGGCTCAACATTTTACTTAGGAGCAATGATAATATTGGTATAGTTTAATTTAAATATGGATCGATATTACACGGATAAGATAAAGATTTTGGAGATGAGATGTACTACGTCAATGTATGATGAAGAAGTCAAACCCTGCCTTCTGAATGACTCCGGTAGAACAGATAAAAAAAAAACATAGATTAAGCTATTTATTTATACTTGTTTGACTGCAATGATGGCTCTAAGCTTAAGCTTGGAAGCAGAATTTTATTGATCGTTGTTTTATTTATAAACTTATTTTTTGGAAGGGTTTATGAACTTTCTCTAGTCGTTTTTGTCTTAATGATGGCTCTATAAAAAATCATACATAGTTCCAGTAACTTCCGCAGCCAGTAATGCTATTGTTAAGCAATAAATTAATTAACAGATGCAGTAATTATAAAATCATACCGAGTAATTATAAACCTGTTATAAATGTATTGATTAGCGTCAAGTCAATTAACAATTATAATTATGATATGAGAGGTATGTAGTTAATGATTTTGAAACCTATCTTAAATTGGAAATGTATGAATATGATAGTAGGGATGGCCACAAAGCAACTAGTAGCATCAATGAAGTACGAAAATCAACCTTATAACTACGAAATAAATAAGGCTTTAAGTTTTAAATATTACCAATGTCACAGGCACGAATGACTATTGATTTAAAAGGAAATTAAGAAAAGGCAAGGTAGGGCAAACCTACCCTGCAGGATTTATGAAGATGCCTAGTTTTTTCTCATCATGTCGAATGAAAAAACCTAGTTTAAATTATATTATGGATTAAATATGTCAATAGCCATATAAGATAGACAGCGTAAAAATCACGACATGTTCATATAACTATTTCCGCTCATAATGCATTTAATAGCGTCAGTTTTTGTTAACTACACAACATAATTGTAAGGAGCCGTGTCGGCAAGTTTTGTAATACTAGATTAAAAGCCAAATTAAAGTAATAAACATTATCTGTGTCGGTCTGGCGTTACCCACGCTTTAGATATCAATCTATAATAATCTATATGTTCCGTCATTCGACTTTGGACTGGGATCAACAATTAACTTGAATTCCAGAAACAATTTTTTGCACTATAATTAAGAAAGGTCAATGTCCAAAATCCTAGAAATACATTAATAGTAAAGCTTTGTTTATTTAAATTTGCAGAGAGGTACGTTGTCGTAAATAAAACACAAGACTAAAGTTCGTTAAAATATAATTATATTTTTTTCCTTTGAACTGAAACATAATTTCGTACTACATATTTTCATGTCTTTTTATGGGATAAATATTGAGATGAACGTTCATATAAATCAGAAGATAGAATAATAGCTAATATAAAGTAAATATAGACACGTAGGACTAGGTAGGTATATTGTACTAAGATGGATGCTACATTCCTTGACTGTACCGACAGCCCAGTGGTAGGAATCATCGCGCCAACTCCCACTGCTCAACTTGTGAAGGTTTGATTTCAGTATGAGAATATTTATGTGAACCGCAATGATCATCATTTATGTTTACTTTTAATTGGAATATTTCAACATAATGGATAAATTTTAATACGGGTGACGATTTTACTAAATGGATAACCAAAATCCGAAAGTCGCTTTATTTTTTATTTGAGATTGTCAAATCAACATCAACCTCTTAGCAACAGCATCAACTAAAAATCAATCACAACTGATACTAATATCTAAAAAAATATTACATATAACTACGTGTTCAATAAGGTTAGTGAGATAACACGTATCGTCACGTACATAAATGCTAAACATTTATCGTGTCGCGCACCGAATGTTTATTACACCGTCGCTGGCGCAGCACCCTTGCATTTTGTTCCGATCTAACGACACGCGCGCCCGCACGCAGCATCCATTCGCAAAACAAAAAAAATCGACAATCGAAAAATAAAAAACAAAAAATATTTTTCAAAAATACACGTGTAATTTTCTAGTGTAGTGTTTAAATGTTAGAATAATTAGTTAGTTAATGCAATTAGTGTAAAGGCTGTGGTTTGGACATTAATTAGTGTTGGAATTGACAAATATGAACGGTAAGTTATTGTTCCATTACTTAAGTGTTTGGGAATTATTTGAGCAATATCTCAAGTCGAGTATTAATTATATACCATTAATAAACTTGTTCCCATTAATAGACACATTGTTTGTATTTTTTTCTTTATGTGTTCATGCCTTTTGTTTGATATATCTGATTAATTACTCTTTTGATTACTTGATTAGACTAGATACCTAATTAGCACTAGCTTTAAATACACGATAACTTACCTCAGAAAATAAATTTAATTAAAAATATTTTTACTGAAAAAACACATCAGTTTAGAAATAGTCTTTTGTAAACAAAGCATGTATCTTTTTTTGAATTACAATCTTATTTACAAATCAACAAAACCGATTCCCGAATTAAGTAAATTTTCAACGTATGAGAATTTTAAACGCAACAAAAAAAAAACAAAATCCAGCTTCATTTCTTGAATCTCTCGTCTCGTAGCATATTATGCATTCGTTGAAGCTACTCTATATTTCTTGGATCGTATGAAAGAAAATATATTATAAAGACACTTTCCATCTAAGACTATATCGGTCGGTTTCTGTACGTTTTTTTTACATCCTAAGAAGATAAAAAGCGCTCGGACTAACTGTAGTAGGCTTCTTCAAAAATAATAATTGGAAACGATATTTAAATTTAGGATCACTCTATTTCGAGCCTTGGAAACACTAAACACTTATAAAAATGCGCCGCCCATCAGTTCAATCATGCCCCTTCACAATAGGCAATAAATACGGCCATTGTCACAAGTAGGCATATGATATATTTCTAGAATAACGACATTTTTCTTAGAGCTTATTATCATAAAGTAAATAAAGACACGCGATCTGTTGACACGCTAGTACTAGACTTAGACAGCTGTGAGATACATATAGGTATGGTAATTAAATACATAGTCTTACTTAGTTAAGAGTTTTTTTTTCAAGTGTTTGTGATTTATTAAGTTATAAGAAATTACAGCGCTTGAAAATAAACTTTGGGGAAGAGGAATTAATGCTAAGTATTAATTAATTAAAATCTTCAAGGCTTTTATTGTGTATCCACTGACCACTATTTCATTCATTTAACTTTCATGTAAATATATTTTTTTTTAAGTTTATTTATATGTATTTTTTTACAGTGTCTTATAATTCAAATTTGTTTCTTTTTTCTAATCTTTAACAGTGTTAGTTTTAGTAAGTCAAATGAATGCCTAAATAATCAAAAGTTTTTTTAAAAATGTTTAAGTTTTTTTTTTTGGTAGAGATCGTTGCAGCGCAGGCTTTGACTGCTTCAATGGACTTGAATCTCGATCAGTAACGTGCGATAAATACCTACGTATACAACTCTGCTATTCATGCTATATTCAGAACAGTATGCTAGCAAATTTGTCAGCTTGTCTAGTTAGTCAGTAAGACTGACTGACAGGCTAGATAGTCACGAGTGAACATCGGTAGTCTAAACAGCGCTTAAGAACTTTCATCTTTACTCTATGTAGGTACCTACTTACTAAATACTATTGTATCTGTGGTTTGTAAACGATGTTTAACGACACCATTAAACTATTTAATGGAGGCTATAGTATTACATACCGGTTTGTTAAGTACCTACAATAAATAATCACAGGTTCGGATTTCAACAAGTGCTTTTGTGTCTTTGTAAATCCCTGTTTTGCTTTTGTTTTTCATGTAAAGGAAATACGGAATACTTAAATTAAAAGTCAAAAAGTTTGAGTTTTAAAGTTCGCTTTTTTTTCTGAAGATTTTTTGAATTTTTATTTTAAATATCATTTCTTGGAACCCGACTGTTTAGTTTCATTCAGATTTAAGAATGCATTTCTGCATTATAATTAACATGCACATGCAAAATTAGCTTATACATAAATCATATTCCAACCGATTAGGTTTACATAATATTGTCTGTCTGAGAGTCAAACTTAGTATTTAATTTCAAGGCCAGGATAAGTCAGCTATCGAACCAAGATGCCTTGAAACTACTTTTACGCAAGATTATAATTATAATGTTATTAAACTAGCCACGCCTGAGGCTTTACTTTGTAAGCTAAGCCTTCTAATATAACTGACGTGTGAATATATTGTGCTAACATACCAAAAACCCTGCATGGTTTCACACACTCATTGAAGCGTAGTACCTAATATTAGATATTGCAAGATCAATCAAGTCAGTTTATGCCAATCTAATTTTACTCTTACAGTTCTAAGTTGCGTAAAATTTGATATATTCAGATCATTGGTACTTGGTAGTAATTTTCTTTAGCATTTCCACACAAATAGCAATGTATACTTTGTATTTGGTTTCCAAAAAATAATTTCAATTTTGACAACCAGTCTTACCATAGCATTACTATATTATCGAGTAAAAGTAATTGTGAAGGTCAACTAGGTACCCCATGTTAAAAATAATATTTGAATAAAGACTGAAAACCAACCCCAACATAGCTAGGGAAAAGCTAAACAGAAAAACTGAGAACAAGTTTTGGAAAAGCATGAAGTTGTGCTCATCACATAATGCATGAGCATTCCCCAATCCAAACAGATAAAAGATAATTAGTAATAGTGTAATCCGAAGAAATACCTAATTTAATCAGAGTTCACTAGTTGAGAAAATCTTGCCTAAATCAAGTTAAGAAAAGACATTACTTCGCTTACTTATAACAAAATCTCATTGCATCTCTTTAATCTTAAAATTTATTACTATGCAAAAATCTCGCCGTCATGTTTTATGATCTGCTGTAAGGTCAACAAACAAATTTACTTTCGAAACTACATGGATTATAACCACCGAATTCCTCCGAAATCGTGTGTTGTAACATATTGTGTTAGGAAAACCCGTTGGGTGCTAGCCAATGACAACTTAACTATTACTGTGCTATTGGGTATTAGGCTGTCTTTACATTATCCGACACGATATCGGTATCGGACACCGACACAAATAAAATTAATGAAACATGTTCAGGATGGCAAAAAGAGTTTGTAAAAAATGAGGGCAACGCTGTCTTAAATGTTATTGTTTTTTTTTTTATTATTCTTCTCACGTTGTGCTAATACTGTTAACTTTAATAATAATTAGGGAGTTTCTGTAAAATAACTGTTATGTCCATCTGTCACCACGCCAAACTATTTTTTGCCAAGCCTTGTTTCACATTATCCGGTCCGATATCGGATTTGAATTTTTGAGACATTTGCTTGCCCCGATATCGGATGATGTAAAAACAGTCTTATAGTAACGGATCATTATGTAGGCGCCAAGGCTTCTCTAATTGAAGTTATCAATGAAATGGGCGCAATCATCGCTGGCTTCGACCTTGGATTCAACGGAGTTATGGGTTTTCTTGCCCTAGTTTGTACTTGAGATTGTAGTTCAGGTCTGTTGTTTATGTTTGAAGCAGATCCTACTTTGTCATCAGTTGCATCTTCATTTTTTTCTATTTCGCTTGGTAATGTCAAGTCTATTTATTTTCTTATGAATCGCATTTCCTTTTCTATGACGGCTTCCTTCCTTTGTATTTATTATTAAACTATCCATCGTTTTTTTTTTCAGACATGGTAGATATTTGACTTAATTTGTTAGACATTTATATAACAATTTCACAATATTCTCCTGCTCGGAAAACTACAAAGACGAAACTATTAATTTGTGAAGATTTTTTTTAGCAATTTTCAAATGAGTGTTTTTATCTTATCTACAAAGGTGAACCAATTTCAAATATCGAGGAATTTTCCGAGTCGTTATAAAGTAATTACAACGGATATTATCACTTAAAAATATTTCCATTCACCTTCTACGAGGTTCAATGGTATTCTGTATGTTTCTTGTATGTCGAAGTTTTAGAGTGACAGTATATCAGCCCCCTTAGATAATTTTAACGAAGCTTAAATTGGTCAAGTAAAATTAAATGTATGAAATTGACTTTTTCAAATCGCATGGGCCTTAGTCTTGTCACTTCTATATATTTGGCCAATTCGTTTTACAATAGGGCAGAATTAGTCAACTATAAAATTATAATTGTACATTGCGCATTTTGCGTTTTAGCCGATTGCCATATGCAGGATGCAACGAAAGAAATAACTTTAGAAAAAAAAATGTACCTACTTGTGGAATTTGTTATTTGAAATGATAAAATGAGAGGGTCTACAAATTGTTCAATGTTTAATACAACCTCCTAAAAATGCACTTACCTTCGATTAAGCAAATTACCCTTCTATTGAAAGTTTGATTTGTGATTGATCTACAAACGCCCTTGTCAGTCTTTCTTTAATCATTTAGTACTTAGCATATAGATTAGTCTTATTTTATTTTTATTTTTTTCGTTATTTTACTAACGTAGTTTTACCTCGGTGTTGACGCATATATTTATTTAACCAATAATGTAAAAATAATTGTAATAAGTTTGTTTTTGAAAGAGTAACCTATGGAGTTTCTTGCCGGCTCTTTTTCATAGGAAATACACTTTGGAACCGAGCAACTAGAATCAGTAGAGTTAACGTAACGTTTCTTGAGCGCCTTGTTTTTTTTCGTTTATAAGAAATAAAAACATTTTGATTTTGATTTTTGATTTGATTTTGATTTAAATGGTCTTGTCATGTCAAGCTATCATGGGTCAATGACCTTGAAGATTATAACGAATATTTGCTGTTTGTCTTTACTTTGCTTATGACGTCCAAAGGACAGTAAAAAGTTTCAAGTGTATAAATGCTAAAAGATTTGGAAGTCAATATTGACTTTAAGTTATTACCAGAAGTAAGTAGCTAGTTAAATACCTGTATTGCTTTTTTTTTAAATGCCCAATGACAGAATATTTTCTATAATATCTTTTATTTTATCTTTCTATAATCTATCTATCTATAATATTATAATATTTATATAAGTTAGTGATAGGCGTTTCGATAAAGAAGGGCTAAATAAAAAAAAAAAACTTATTAGTAAGATAACCTTACTCTTAATCTCAAGAACATAAATAGCACGTGCACATATTTTTTTTGCAAATCATTGCATTATGTTGACCTTACGATTAAAACTCGTGAATTAAATCACGACATAAAAATTCGGATATCAACTCATCTAAATATTCCTACGTCATAATTAATTTTTATTTCATCACCAAGGTCACTATTTAGAACTTAACCTTGAATATTATTGCCTACAGATAAAACTATTCTAAAAATAAACTAGTCGCATTTCTATTATACATAACCGGTTTGACATTAGAGCTGTCAATTACGTCAATTGATAATGACATTTATGCAACAGCTGTTAGGGCCTGTGCACACAGGTGGGTAAATCAAGCGAATTTTGAATGCTCGTGTAAAAGAACGGATTAAAATAGAATGCTTTGAGATTTAGAAATCTTATTAGGTTTGCTATAAAATTAATTATTGTGGGTATTGGAATCTCCTTGGATGTTACTCAACCTAGTTTAGTAAGCTAATCTAACCGAAGGCAGTCACTTAATGCACATTATTGGTATTTTTTTTTTTTTTCTAAAACTGGATGCACGTACCTAATGTGGGAAACGTTAGTTCAAAAAGAGTAATTAATGATTTATTTGGCGTGAAATTAAAAAATACAAATAATTTTACTTTATTAAAACGGGTTATATGGTATTCAATAATAAATATAATATATAATCATTATTATTTAATTTCTTATTTTTTTATATTTGGGACAGTGCAAGTTTTTTTAAAATCCAAACAAAAATGAAGAGACCTGAATACCTGATATTTAAAAAGGATACCAAGTTACGATGTTATCATTTATGGTCTGGTCTAAGATTTTTTCTATTTACTACTAGGATTAAAGTGCAATGTGCGTCATTACCAGCTGCGCAGTGCGACAAACTGTCGAGTAAACAATCTTAAGGGGAGTTTCCGAGTGACTTGGTCGTAAAAATTACATAATTGTTGGCGTTATACGGTAAATTAATTAATTGGCGTATTTATTATATTTTTCCATGCTAGGAAAATCTTTGTGACGTAAATCTCATATTTTGAAATTTACCTTTTAGAGTTATGATGCACGTACTTAAGGTACGAACCATAAAAAATAAGCGCTATTTAATACCATACACGGAAAGCTAAACAAAATGTAATAATCTAATGCTATTTAAGCTTTTTTTACTATCAGGCTAAATAAACCAAAAGGAGAGCCCAATTATAATATTCTTTTCACTGAACTTAATAACCCCATTAATACACATAATTCACGCGAGTAAGCGCGTACAACGCAAAAAGCCTGTTTTGGATTTGACGTTTCGACCGGGTTTATGCATAATGCGCGCTTATTCCTGTGAATTATATTACTGTAAGCATGGAGCGCGATAGATCAAAAGTTACTATAAATAAACTCAGATTGACAATGTACTCTAATTAAAATCAAAACAATCAACTTCCATTACGCTTAACAATTAAACACAAACAGTTACAAAACAGTGTACATTCATTACATTCCATTCATTATAAAAAACTAATCGATTAACTGCGTGAACTGTGTATGGAAATTGTATGGGTTACTTATTTGCAATCGTGCAAGTAAGTTGCAGTGGGATTTACTTAAGTATCGTACATATGTGTATTAATTTAGAAATTCCTGTGTTATATGCGATGTATTTTTACGTGTCACCCTGTATCTGACCTATATTGGTTAAAGACCTCGATGTATAGAGATGATTAGAAAAAAACGAGACTGAAATATTTTTTGGATGTATTTTGTAAGTAGTAACCTACTGAATTGTTTATTAGTATGCAGTTTTTCTGGGTTTGTGTATAATATTATTTGAAATAGATAGGCTATATTACAGACATTATTGTTAAAACAGTGCATAAAAGTCAGCATGTTAAATTTAGTTTTCATCACATTCTACAACCTAACACATTTTTTCCCAATTTCAAAACATAAGCTACACCATTATACTATAAGATTTTATGCGATATTTAAAATTGTGATTTAGATCTTACAAAATTTCTTAAACAACTGACTATCATATTCTCCCACGCAAATCGTAAACATCAACTGCGGTCGGTTATTTTTATGAGTCAACTTTAACTACTAGTTTGAACGATTGGATGATAACCTATCATTGTGAATTGCAACTGTAGTTTTATGGACTACCAACCTAGTAAATAAATCTATTATTTTTAGTATGATTTTATAGAAAACAGTGTGTGTTATTTTACGTAGTTTTTTTTTGTCGTATTCGCATATCAGTTATGCCAGCGAACGTGGACAGTGGCGAAGAACGAAATGTTTTGAAGAAGAACGGGGAAGCCTTTGCCCAGCAGTGGGATCTAAGGTCGGCTAATAAAAAAAAAAGCCGCGTGACATAGGTAACCTAGATACGTGTTTTTTTTTATAAATATTTGAATGAACTAGTAAGATAGGGTCAAGAATGGAAAATAGTTTTTATTTTCCGATTAGGTACAAAAAACTTTTAAAAAATTACTCTATATTTTTTTTTGTTATGGGCCTATCTTTGGTTATCAGGAACATGTAAATATGTGAAACTGCTTAGTAATTTTGAATTAAAAACCTAATTTATTTCGTAATATTCAAGGACACCAAATCAAGGTTCATTGAACTTCCTGACATAAATAATTTCGAACGTCCTTCGTCGAGGTTCTTTGAAGACGTGACAATATGTCATATAGAAACCGCTGCCGTAAACAATTAGTATCAAATATAACAATAAGCAGTTTCACTAAGGTCAATGTCAGTTGCGTAAAGTTGTAGGCGTTGCTAATATTAAGGCCGATTTACATCGAACGAGCAATTGCTTAGCCATGCCACATTTTTGAATTTCTTTTAGGTTTTCATAGGTCGGTGAATAATAACAATAATAATCCAGCCTATAAACGTCCCACTGCTGGGCACAGGCCTCTTCCCATATAGAGAAGGCACGAGCATTGATCACCACGCTTTCACACTGCGGGTTGGTCGGTGAATAGAATGTTTTTTTTATCGTATGATGTCAATCGGCCTTTAGGCGTTTGAATAGCATTCTGTTTGAATTCATTGAATTGGAATTTATGAAATTCAAAATTAGAAGTGTGAACTTCATAAATATGTGAATGACAGGCTCAAAATATGGTTGTTGGTTTTTTTTTAAGTCCTTATTTTGTGAATATTTATGACTGTTATAATTTTATTATTCAACGTACATAGTTTTTTTAAACATCGCTATCTCTTTCTTTCCCAAAATTCTGATAGCTGTTAATAATATCTGTATAAGTGAATACTACAGGATGAGTATTTAATGTTGCGATAAACTCCCTATATCACATAAAAGTTATACCCAACCTCTCATACTTAACCTTTAAAAGTGTATTTTATACCGTTTACTAAAACTTAACCACACTACAGATTGAACTATCACCTTATCCAGTCCTTACTCAAACCTACGCACTTGACACACATTTAAATAATTTATCACAGAGACACAACTTAAATCTCATAGAAATCAAAAGTGATTGATATGGCGTGTTTTATTTAAGTTGAGTCTGTGACAGTAACATACATTTTGTGTTTGTCACAGCTTTGAATGTAGTTGCAGAAATCGCTGTTGTTTTGTTTTGTGTATATGACATGCTTGATGGGTTTAGTCTAATTTTGGATAGAGGTGTGATAATAAGTTAACGTAATTATAACTAAAATAGTATAGACTACGGGCCCATGAACAAAATCGATGGGTCATATGAACCACCAGGTGACGTATATAGGACGATAGAAGAGCATAAAATAATAAGATTCAGCACTATGCCGTCACTTGTGATCAGTCCAACTGGGTGCTGGTGAGCATTCAAAAGTGCAGCTAGAGTAAGTACATTTTGGTCATTTATTTCTGTACGGCATTGTTACCATCGAATAGATCCATGAAAAATAATAAGAAAGCGCGCAGTGCCGTATAAAAATGGTGGTCCAAAAAGTTGGTATTTTAGTTTTACTTTCTGTCAATTTCCAGGGTAAATTTGGTCATTTGATTCTGTACGGCGTCAGTTTCATAATGTTTCAATACAGCTTCTAATCCATTATCTAAAAAATATTATCTATGCATGAAATACTTTCAAAATAAATAATTTGATGGTGTTCAAATCACCCCTCGGACCACGGAATGAAGGCGGGTTGCAACGCTCGATTTTTTCCCCTTGTTCAAAGATTTTTGTTCGTTTGTACGGCGTTGCGGAATAATGGATTAGAAGCTGTATTGAAACAGTATGAAACTGACGCCGTACAGAATCAAATGACCAAATTTACCCTGGAAATTGACAGAAAGTAAAACTAAAATACCAACTTTTTGGACTACCATTTTTATACGGCACTGCGCGCTTTCTTATTATTTTTCATGGATCTATTCGATGGTAACAATGCCGTACAGAAATAAATGACCAAAATGTACTTACTCTAGCTGCACTTTTGAATGCTCACCAGCACCCAGTTGGACTGATCACAAGTGACGGCATAGTGCTGAATCTTATTATTTTATGCTCTTCTATCGTCCTATATACGTCACCTGGTGGTTCATATGACCCATCGATTTTGTTCATGGGCCCGTAGTCTAGTATAGCCACTGAAAATCAAATATTTTAGAGTATGTTACTGGAAAAGAGGATATTTTTTAGTTTGTATTTCGATCAAATTTTCCTTATAACAAATGGCATACTATTTAGTAAGCTAAATAGCTTACTAAATAGTTTGCTATGTAGTAAGTATAAATGCAACTGCATTAATTGGTTTATTTAAACATTTTATTGAATGTGTCTTCAAACATTTTATAACATTAATATTTCTAATCTTTAAAATCATTCTCACACTTCATCATATATCATCATCTAAATCAGATCATATAAAAAAAAAAAATAAGTGGATAGAATACACATGATAATGTAAATACATCATTGAACCACCCACATAATATTTCTCAATACTTCGTGATAAGCAAAATCTTCGCTCCTCGAACCTACTTGAACTGTCAATCCCAATAGACATATATTAGCTATTTAAATATTAATCGTATTGACTGACAAATCTTTAAGTATAATGTTATGTTTTTACTGTTTAGAAGGAAAATCTTAAGTAAAATTAGACACTAGAAGTCCAACGCAATGTTTTTTACAACTTATCAAGGAGTATTGTAAGATATAGTTATACAGGTGTAGTAATAAATAATGTAAATTATAATTTTGTAATTATTTTGCCATCAATAGAAAATTTATCGAGTTGTCTTTTTCTCTTGGGTAACGTTTTATACAAAAATCTTAACCTAGCGTACTTATTAGAGGCTAGGAAAACGTTTATTTGTTGCTATGTTGTGTGATTTTAGTAAAATGAGTGACAATAATTTCAAATTTTAAATAATGACTCAGCAGTAATTTGATTCAACTGTCAATACATCAATGCGACCGCTTTGTATAATAATGTCAACAAACTCCTCACATTCTTGTAGGTATGTTCATGCATCATTTATATGCCCTTTATAAGGCCACACTACTAACTTACATAGTATACGTAGGATTTTTCCAAGAGAGCCTTTAATGTATCAATGAATGCAAAAATCATTTGTTTATAGTAATATTATAGAACGGGGATTAGCGCAGACTGAGTCTGCTTGCGACCACGGCCGGTGTAACCCGGTCGAAACGTCAAGCCCTAAAGGTATTTATGCATGTACGCGCTAATCCCCGTTCTATAATATTACTATAAACATGCAGCGCGATAGTTTAAAAGTTATTATCATTTGTTTAGTTACACTTTCTGTGCTATATATATCTTATTAGTTGTGTCCTAAGGTTTCGTCCACGTTAATAACTAATCATCTTTTAAAATACATAAAATATCTCACATAAAAACATTATCTATCTGCGAGTGGAAGCTAAGTCAAAATCGGTCCAGCCGGCAAAATGTTCAACCTTTATTTAGAAATTTTTATAATGTCCCATTTTGTTATCTTTAAATTGTTTTCAAGAAATAAGTATTTATGTGATGAGGTAACAAGTACGTACATGTTATGTGAATGCATGTTTGTGTGTAATATTTAAATATTGATTTCTCTGACGTTTCTATTTATTTACACATGACGTTATACACGACACGTGTAAATTAATATATAGAAAATAATAATATTACAAACACATTTTACAAGAGTATTTTATTAATTTTAAAGGTCCATCTATTTTTATTATGATTTCGAAAGTATAATTAAAAAGATTAATTTTAATCTTACAGAATTCAAGAATCAAGGTGAAAATCTGTTATTAAATTTAATAGACTTTTGCAATACTAATGTATAAATAACTCTTAATGCCTATGAATAAATCATACTTATTAATAGAATTACGCAGATGATCATAACAAATACATAAATGTCGTATTTAATAAATTATCATGTAAAGTATCTTTAATAGTAATAGTTTTGTAAATAAGCCTATATTTTTCAAGCCAGCTGACCAAGGCTATTTACTTATGAAAATAACTTAAATATAAGGGACCGTGAGAGAAAACATTCACTTCTGACAAACAGTGAAGGAAAACCTCGCCAGGAAACCTGATTCAGCAAGTGTGGTGATCAATGCTCGTGCCTTCTCTATATGGGAAGAGGCATATCCCCAGCTGTGGGACGTTTATAGGCTGGAATTATTATTTATTATTATAAGGGACCGTAATATTGTTCAATCATTACCAATACCTTAGTTATTTTGAAAGGTTTAACATTATGAAGGAAAACACTATGCTAAAAACAGTTGTCGAAATGTAGCAAGGCAAAGCTTGCAGGCAAATATTTAAACTATTTATGCAATTGAAATAATTTCCAACTCTATAACATATAATCAATATATTATTATAGCTGGAAGGGGTAATGATTGGTCAAGAAGTAATTGATATAATAATACCAGAAATACGATATTTTGTTATAATTCCACCCGACGCCAGGCAAAGGCATATTCATTTTAGAGATAGAACGAGAATTGAATACTTCTCTACTTAACTGCGAATGGTCAATTACTAACAGATAAAATAAATTCTTCAAATGAATGAATAATAATTAAAATTGTTATTGTTATTAAGGTGTTTTCGAAAATTTTGTTCAATATAAAGCTAAAATTAATATATATTATAGTTGCCAATTAGAGTGTTATTTTGAATCTATTTTATGTTTATGAATATCATACAGTTATTTCTTAAAATTAAATAAAGAGTGTTAAAAAAATACAAAATATGACTAACATGCAATCTGTAAAGAATCACAAATAAACACGATTTCGTTACACAAACGGACCGTATCCATGGTAGTTTTTGGTATTATTTATGAAGTATCTCGGTCAAGATAACATCTGATTATAATTATTATTACACACAAACATGCGTAGCTTACGCAAAATATCATGTAAACGTAAATTAGGTAATTTGCAGTACGAATGCATGTATAGTGGTGTAGGGGTCAACGGTAACTGCAATGGTGGGACGTGCTGCAAGTTCCTTGCATAGATGCAAGATTTGTGTGTGGCACAAATGTTTGATCCAGGTTTTATTTGTATGTAAAACCTTTCGCGACCCAAGGATAAATAAAGACTTACATAACTCGTACTTATTTTGTATTTGGGTGATAAAAGTCCACTCGAATAGTAAAAAAAGTAGCGATTGTTCCCTTTTTTTATATAGGTAGTTCCAAGGTGAACAAATTACATGAATTTTGTCCAATTGAAATGAGTTGACAACATTTTAGGAAAAGGTAGGATCATATAAAACGAATTAGCTTTTACATACCAGCTTATCTGATACTCTCGGATCGCAAATATTCTATATATTATGTTATGTAAATCTAATTTTGTTTTAGCGAGTTTTATAACTGACTATACTTGCATTCATTATAGCTTTGTTAGCATATATAGACTTATGGATAATGATAATAATAAGTGATAACTATATACGTACTATACCTATCTAATACATAAAAAAGGTTGAATATTACGTCAAATAATATAAAATATAATATTCCCGGACATCTCACACACGGTTGTCTGATCCCAAGCTAAGCAGAGCTTGTGTTATGGTAACCAGACAACTGATAAACATACTTATATAATTCTAAATACACATATTATAGATAAATTACACCCAGACACCGAACAAATGATCGTGCTCATCACACAAACATTTGTCTCGGGTGGGAATCGAACCCACGACCTCCGGTATAGCAGTCAGGGTCTCTAACCACTAGACCAACAGGCCCGTCAAAATAACAAAGCGTGAAATTATGCATAAGACTAGTATTGTATTGTTTACCGTAAAATAATTATATAATACCTAAGTAATTAGCATTTTTAGACGGAAATAATTAAGTAAATAAATCAAGTATTATAATTAAGGGTATGATCAATATTCATGTCAAGTGTTTGTTGATACGCTAAGCGATGTTTACAATGCTTACGATTGGAAACCGGTCTGACATATGATTATGTTTTTATTAATAGGTGCTATTAATTTTACTCATTATTGATCGATCAATATTAACTTAGTAAGAGACTTGAAAAAATACTGAATATTATTTTTACCTTGCGGATAAGATAAACTTTAAGGAAAAACTCGGAAAAATACTCTGGTCTGTTGAATTAGATATACTTATTAACTATGTGTGAAAATGACAATCTCAAAATATGTCACATCGCCAAGATAGGATTTTGAAAAAAATGGGCTGAATTGGATTTGATAAATGGTAAATAAAAAAATGTGATATCTCATTATGAGTTATATAAGTTATCACAAAATTATTCTGAAAAAGAAAATTGTCGTCATCAATTTGAATACATTTTTCTTAAAAAAAAACTATTTTTCCTTGTACAGAAGCAGTATTTCAATTAATATAACCATACATTCCTGAAGCACCCTGTATATACTGTCGTTTCTATTAACAACGCACCCTGTAGCAGTGCCACTTAGGTACCATTGAAAGCAAGACTAAGTAGTGTTTACGATGAAGTAAAGGGCAATTTTCTTGTAACCCTAGTGGCCATTACTCATTGTTTCTGCCGTACTCTTTAATTTTTTTATTAAGAAATTATCCTTTGTTTGTTCAAAACGTGTGTTCATTTGTAATTGAGTTAGGAAATTGAAGCTTAGTATTTAATTAAGTAAACATTACCTTCTAAGTTGTACTGAAATTCTTTTTATTTTCGAGGATTAATTATGATTTATACAGAAGTCTTAATAATTTCATGAAATTAAATTATCATAATCAACCCATACATCTTTTTTAAAGTGTAGTTTTTGACTATATTTTCCATTAAATATGTTTCATAACATTTAATGTCATCGATTTCCTAAAATCAAAACTTTTTATGTAAAATTTTACTTTTTGTGCACAATACATACATGCTATAGGAACTGATAAACCTTACTAAATAAAACTTTTAGTGCATGTTCAAATTTGCACTTTATTTATAGCTAGTGAAATCACTTTGGTATATACTTGCAAATTGATAGATCATAATTTAGTATTGATGTCACGATTGTCTGTTTGTATACCGGGTATAATCACAAACAAGGACTAGGTGAAATATTGCGTAATATTATATAATATAGAACCTAATTCTGGTCCATTAAAATGATCAAATTAATTTTAAGACAATAGACATAAGTGAGTAATAGACTTCAATTCAATTAACAAATCTAAAAATATACAGATGCCTATACAGACTGCCTCGTTGGCCTAGTGGTGCTAAGCGCGCCTGCTACGCTAGAGGTCTTGAGTTCGATTCCTGAAATTCTCAGTAGCAGGTCGGAGTTTGGATTTGTGCCCGGTTAGTGGCAATAGGCTCGCCCCCTATTACATGGGACCTAAACATATCGGCGAACTGTGGATGTACATTGGTACGCCTCTGCCTACCCCTTCGGGGATACAGGCGTGATGATATGTATGTATGTATGTACAGATGCACTGCGATTGGCCTAAGTGTCGGTTTTGATCAAATCTTTGTTTCATTCCGATGAACCTTGTAAGTGAGCATAAGAAACGACAAGTTACAAACTTAAACACACAAGGGATCAAATCTGTAGCTTAAAAGTCAGGATTTTGATGATTTAACATCTAAGCCAAAATCACTATAGAACTTTGATAGAAATATAATTTTGATAAATTTTTTTAATTGGCTTTTCATGCAAAGGCTTTCTTTCTCTTGAGATTACCGCCGATACACAACCAAAATAAATTAATGAGAAACTTAAATTACATTAAAGTCTTGAACAGTTATTACATCTCACTATTATTTTATCATAGTTATTACATAATATGTAATAACTATGATAAAATAATAGTGAGATGTAATAACTGTTCAAGACTTTAATGATTATATCTAACGATCTCACTATCGTTAAATAACGTCCGTCACATGATATGGAAGACGCCTATCAAAGCAAGGCTAGGCCTTCCTACCGCCATTACAGTCCTATTTAGTGCCTCTAATTATTATAATGTCACTGACACGCACCTCGACGTGTTAATGTTATGTTGTAATGTTTGATAATAATTAGTGTTTCCTTACACGTTGTAATGGGAAAGGAATAGCAAAGATACTATTTGAAAGCAGTAGGTAGGTAGGTAGTACCTACCACCGATCGTCGTCAGTAGGTAGATACCACCGATCGTCGTCAGTAGGTAGATACCACCGATCGTCGTCAGTAGGTAGATACCACCGATCGTCGTCAGTAGGTATGTATTAATGTT
This sequence comes from Autographa gamma, assembly GCA_905146925.1. Lineage (NCBI taxonomy): Eukaryota > Metazoa > Arthropoda > Insecta > Lepidoptera > Noctuidae > Autographa > Autographa gamma. The sequence continues at coordinate 12,119,896 of LR989853.1, read as the reverse complement.
TTATTTGATAATTTTGAGATTAGCGTATTTACTTATGAGGTATTGGATATTCCTCCAATTCTAAACATAAGTCTCCAATTCTAAGCATTATTGAATTTGGATTTTAATATGAGTATGAAACTGTAGAGCTCTTTTAAATATTCAGCGATCAGCGCTGCACATAGTATAAGTAATTTGAATATTGTTTTTACGAAAAATGGTTCTGAAGAATATAAATTAGGGTTTTAGATCCATATTAATGGATTGGAACTTAAATTATCAACATTTATTTTACGCAGTTGGTAGACTCTTAGTAGAAATACTAAGGAGGGTAAATGAGAGAAGGAAAAATTTAGATCATATGGAGAAAAGAAGGGGAAATATGGTTGGTCATATGATACGGCACGATAAATTTATTACCAACTAGCTGTGCTCCGCGGCTTCACCCGCGTGAATCCATAGGTCTCGTTCCCGGTGCCTTTATGTTATTCAGGGCGCAGATGAATCCATTAAATCACTATCGTAACAAAGTTCAGGATTGCTGTTTTTTTTTTTCTGCGCATTTCCATTTTTTTCATAAGAACCTTCTCCTGGTAATAACTAACAAAACAAAAAAAGAATTAGCGCAATCGGTCCAGGCGTTATTGAGTTATGCGCTTACCAACACATTTAGCGATTCATTTTTATATATAAGATATAATAGAAGGGAAAATAGAAGCTAACATAAAACGTGGAAGGCCAAGAAGAAAATACAAAGACCAATTGAAGGAAAAAGCAGAAGTGGAAACCTACAGGCAGCTGATGGAGTTGGCACTGGACATAGAAAGATGGAAGTTGCTACACCGACTTAGCACTTAAATGATGGATGGATTTTTCGATACTCTTGATTTTTAACCGACGAAATCAGAGGAGGTTCTCAATTCGACGCGTATTTTTTTTTTTTTATTTATGATCACGCATATCTTTTTACTGAGTGGTCCGATTTTGATAATTCTTTTTTTTATTAGATAGGGGGTTATACCTTGCAGCTGGTCCCATATAATTTTACTCTAAGCTTGGGAAAATAGGGGTGATTTATTGTTCACACACAGATTTGAATACTAAAATAAGGTAGTTAGCTATTTTAAAAATAATAAATAATTCAGCATGTAGCAATTAGTATATAATAGCCACAAAAAAATATAAAATAAAAAACTTTTTAACAAAAAAATTAAACCGCCGAAAAAACTGAAAAGCAAAAAATAAGAAACCTTTTTTTATTTAATCTTAATAACTAAGTTCTTAAACGAATGTGAGCATACCTAAATAATTTTGAGGCGGCGCCAAACTATCAATTAAAAAAGATCACAAAATTACCTTAAAAATAAAGAAACAACCAAATCAAAAACGCTATAGCTATACTATAATTATATTCTTTACTTACCACCTACTAATTCCAACGTGGAAAGCAAATAAAAGTTTTGTGTTTGAGTTTGAATCAACTTAACAATGCAATGAAATCTCCAGCGATAAACATTAAAATTTCAAAAAAAAATGAGTACCTATATATCGTAATTAATTAATTTGCCTGTTTGGCGCCGACTCGAAATTACCTAGGTATACTCACATTCGTTTAAGAACTTAGTTATTAAGATTAAATAAAAAAAGGTTTCTTATTTTTTGCTTTTCAGTTTTTTCGGCGGTTTAATTTTTTTGTTAAAAAGTTTTTATAGAGTTTATTAAATGTACTGAAAAAATAAGGATCGATAACCTTGCTAAAACTATTATTTTATGCACTTACCACATACTCGAAATATCTTCTGTATTATAAGTATCTACGTACATATTTATCTACACTTTAGAGTATAAAATATTGTGTATACAAGCTGCTTGTCGACGCAATACAAAATATTAGATGGCAAAAAGAAACCCACACAAGACAAACACCAATTTTATTGGGCTAGGTTATCACAAGTATTAGAAATAATATTAATGAAAAAAGTGATACAGAAATAAAAAAATATTTCTTCTTTAAAATTACATAATATTGATTGTCATATAAGTCCATGCAACAGGATCTCAGTGAGAATAAACATTTAATACATGTAGTCAGAAGTATCACAGGATATTAAAATATACAAAAGTCTAGTCTCTGCCCAGCAGTGAGACTCCAAATAAGTTACATAAAAAATAAAGTCACAAAGTACAATTAGAATAACATTAAGATCCCAACTCTCTTTGATAATGTTTTAACATACTATAAGTCTTCTTATACCGAACCATAATTAGCTTTGCATTAGATGAACTTTAGATACAGAAAAACATTTTGAATTTTGTGTTTTTCGTGTCTATTTAAACTTTTTTGTTTAAGTGTGGTATGTTGTCGTTGCCTATATTTAAAATTAAGATTAATTACCCAGTAAAAACTGCAAGTATTCTACAAGTTTTTGTCTTCTTCCATTATTTGAAAAGATACTAAATAACTTGAGGTCAAAATCGTTTAAATCCAAAAAAATACAAGACTTCATAATACATAATGAATATTATTTCCGAAAATATGTATTACCGAGATGAAAAAGCTATCATTAAAGAATTGTTTTTACTCTACTAGTAATTAACCTGTTACTGTATAAAAAGAATCTTCCACTTTATTTACTTTGTATTCCTAATGATACCTACGTATAAAAAAATGCATTGCTGCCACAATGAAAAAAAAATATTTTTTTGTATTTTTATCTGCCATGCTTTCATAAACCACTGATCAAATTATGATAAAACTTTGGTACCCAACATAGTATATCCCTCGGAATATATCACTTTTCTCTATGACATTATAAGGCATGCCGCTGAGTTAGTATATTTAGGTATGCTATAAATACACAGACAAAAAATAACCTCGTTATTTTATTATAAAATAATTCATGTCAAAACCATGAACTCTAAAATGTATAAACGAACTAAAAGTATTTATGGATAAGATATCATGTTTGATTATGCATAAATACAAATATTTTTAGTTTATATTCAAATGCATTCAAGCCTTGACTTGGTGAAATGAATACAGACGTTTTGCAATTTTATGATCGGAAAAATTCTGTTTGTCTGACCATTCGTTGAGATGTTTCAACCAACGAAGATCGATGTATTCATGTGTAACTACTATACTATATGATTTATTATTAGTTCACATATCATATTAGTCAAGTAGGCACTACATTTTAGTTTGCGGTTTCGTTTAGTTTTAATTGAGGCCCCGACTAAAAACGAGCACTGGAGCTATTTAGTAGGAGCATTGCGCTAAGTTATTGACCTATTTTTGAACCGTACCTTTGTTATCAATTATGCTATTGTTTTGATTTTTACTATATGCTGACAAACGGGTAACCGTGCGTGGTGATCAATGCTCGCTACTTTTCCATATGGGAAAAGATGCCCAGCAAAGAACATTTTTGTACCATCAAAAATTCCGCCCTGACCTGATTAAAATACAATAAAATTTTAAAAATTCATGGTATGCCTTGCGCTTTTAATTTTAGACTATGACTAATCTAAAATCTTAAAATAATTCTCCGGAACTATAAAATAGTTTTGGATGCATACTAACCTTTCCAGTTAAGTTCAATGCTAACGTTTCAACATAAACCAGTTAGATGATTTAACTAAAGTTGCATACATGTATTGCTAGAATCGTTTATTGTTTCTTTAAATATTTTACATATTTATTGGACTTGTATATTCACATAAGTTTTCCGAAAAAGGGATACGAACATTTACCTTTTTTATTATAATTAATGAATAGTTACTTTTTAAACTTTTAAAAACTGACAATATTTAGCAATTTTTTTCCATTATTATTTTAGCATATAGTAAAGAGAGAAGTTACTTGATGTAAAAAAATCATATTTATCTATCATAAATTACATTTTTTGTTTTGGCGATTACGGTTTTTAGAATATAGCTGCTGTATTAAAACTTATGCAATAAAAAGTTTGTAAACCACGGCAAAGTTATCATATCAGTTACCAAGATAACATTGAACAGGGGTTATTTACAATGTAAAAAGGTAACAATCTAAGTAGATAATCTACTTGCTAAAAGAACTAGACAGTGGTACAAGACCTAATAACCTTAGCCATATTCTCACGACGGCAAACTAAACTAAACGACAAACAGTCCTATCTCACTTACCAAACGAAGTGGAAATACCAACCCTATGACAGGAGAGTTAAAGTTTATTTTTGTATGTTTAATTTCGTATTGAAATAGTGTTGGCATGAAGAAAGACTGGTGGAAAAGCATTGTTGTTCCGTTTTTATTTCTTCACAATTAACGTAGTGTTGTAACAACTTTTTGTGGTAGAAAATTAATTTGTAAGATCAATTTTAGTGTTGGTATTAAATTAGCATGCCTATTAGAAGTAATGGGAAGTAATAAAATATAGATAGCCTATAAATCTAAAATGTATATACGTGTAGTTTTGCAAGCTTAATATTTTCTTGTGTAAGAGTAGGTCCATAGGCCGATGAGTTTAAAAATATAATATAAAATTGTATTTCCAGATGTTTTGTTACTAGCCATCATAGTCTTCACGAGTCATGTCACGGGCAAAGATATGATACAGTCTCCAATTTTTAATAATTTTTTACTCCAATTCAAAATTGATACTTTACAACTGTTACAGAACTGTTCAATACAAGATTCTCGCTTATTATTTCGCTATATGTATAAATATTTCTGCTCGTGACTGTAAGGCCTAATTGAAGAAATTGGCAATGTACGAAAGTTAAAATTTCGATAATACACCTTAGGTCACACATGACGCTAGCAATAACGGATGCATAAAATATATTTACATAAGTCAAAGTCGAAAGATACTTTGAGTATTGATGTGCATCTTCAAATTTGCATTGTAGCTTTACTTTACCCTCGACTAAACCTCGTCACTAGCACAAAAAACTTAAATTAAAATTGATCCTTAGTTTAGTATCTAAATTAGACATTTGGATAGGATCAGTATTTGTCAGTACAAAATCCTGTGTGTTTCAATACATTTGGCTCATTTCACGCAGTTGCCAATGCAATCCTGCCTTATCTAAGCCCGAAATTCCGTCAGAAAATTGCATTATTCCTCACCACAATAAGAGCTGATATTACAGCGTTTCGAAATAAAAGTAGTAATACAGTAGTAACTACTTAATTACCTAACATTTAATGGTAATCTCCAAAATCATTAATTTGCCACACTCGTCAGTAACAGTTGTTTCGGAGAAGTTATTGTTTCATAATGCGAGAACATTACACTTTATTACAATTCGGCGTTGATTAGTATTTTCGTAATTAATTTTATGAAGCTTAAAATTGGTGTTTGAAATTATTTTACTGCCTCAATTGGTGCTCATTTGTATGCTTGTGATATGAAAAGAGATAAATTCTTGTAGGGTAACTTATTAAAAACTTTCGAAAAATATTGAAACTGTTTTACAGCGACCGAGCCATTCAGGTGGCCTTTTTGGTCAGATAGAATTTGAAAGTTGGATCTTTGACTTGAGAAGAAGAAGACTGTTTTACAGACACTCCCAAAATTTTGAATAATCATTTTTGTTTCGGGGTTCGGGTTTTAACCTGCAGCTGATACTATTGAGGTATATAAACTATTGGTGCAATATGACATTCATAATAATAAATCAGAATCTAAATAAAGTTCATTCTTCCATTTAAAAGACAATGAAAGAATCCCGGAAAATAAAAAAAAGCTTTTAAGTTTAAAAACAGGCAAGCAATTGTTTGCTTGATATAAAATCTCGCCTACTTATGCAGGTATTACAATAACTAATAAATAAAGAAAGGAAAACCTTTTGGAAATATTTAGGGAAAGGGTTAAAAGGATTATGAAACAAAGGATAATTAATTTTAAGTTACACAAAATTTAATAGTATTCATATATGGAGACAGAACAATGTAATATTATCCTAAAAATATAATTCGAATAAAAATGAATAATACTTTTCAATTATTGTAATTTATTTTATTGGCATAATATTACATGATGTCATATTGGTTTTATCATTTTGTGTAAAAGTTATTCGGTACAATGGTATACTTATTTGAATAATAAAAATAAAAATTGATTAATAATTATAATCATAAAATGAATTGCGATGAAGCTTTGAACAATTTCATAATTACAATGTTTGTTAATTACAATCGTTAAAGGTAAAGTATTGCGTAATTATTGGAATGTTTCCAGAAAAATCGATGCAATTATTGCAGTTTGAATTAAATATTTTTCTTGTTATTATTTTCAATTTTTTTAAACCTTATTGTATTAAAACGTTACCAATTTGTGGATAACCATAATTTAAGAAAAATGTGATAAATAGGTAATAAAAAATATTCCTCCATGCGAAAAGATATTTTATCATGATTTTTCATGTATTAAATAGGAAAACGCACAATTTTTAGTAGACTAAAATTATTACTTAACAAGTTAAATAGCTAATAGACATATTAATCATCACACAAAGGATTTTTGTTTCTAAAAAACTGAATGGTTTCTATACCTACTTGACATTTCTAATGACTGTAGTTTTATAGTAAGTAGATGATTTATAAAAAATAAATTAATTTATTATATTATATAGCTCACGATACCAATTGACAGCACTGAAACGACTCTCTAAAGCAAAAACATCGGACTACTATTTGAAAACATGACACTCAAATTTTTTAATAGAAACTTATTTTTTTATCCAGAAAGAACTTAATGGCTATCCCTAAATTCTTATAGGCGGAGACAAAAACTAGTAGGCCAGTGTCATTTCAAGGTTAATGATATATTTTCGCAATACACTAATTTACTTTTAATGCTTAATTTTGTTTGAATGCCAGTTTTCGAACGAAGTTTGACTGAGTAGTGTGTTCTGTCTTAGCGCGTTGTTTTCAATTGTCAGTGCCTTTTGAAGTAGTGATTTAGTTTGAGTGTTTGTTTTAGTTTGGAGAAAAAGTGCGTTGGATTTTTATTTTATAATATTCTTTATTAGTTTTGAATGTAAATTATTAATTTTTTAACATCAAATTGTGTTTTTTTTTATAAATAATAGTTACTTATATAATATTTTAGAATTTATGTTATCTTATTTCTTATAAAAAAATATTTCACTTAATTAAATTTTATGAAATATATTATTATATTTTTCTTATGTACATACTTTAGTAATTTGTACTTTTTTGCAGGTCACAACTCCACGATGTCTTTCGTAGATTCCTACAGAAAATTCATGGAACGCAACAGCGGTAAGTTTCTATACATCAATTTTATTTTTAGAAAAGGCCTATTCAAAACTAGTTATGAATATATTTCGAAGGTCAATGTAAATATATAATTTATGCATTTTTACTGTTATTGAGATCAGGTCGAAACGTTATGGTTATTTTCATGGTCTTTGGGTCAAGGTCAAATATCTTGTTTGTTTATGAATAGCAATTTTTACGACACCGTTGTTTCTTGCGTATTAGTGAATGAGTCTGAGATTAATTTCCGGTGCTGTTGCATAAATTATGCGTATAGTTACAGTTTATTAGTCTTTGAGACTATAATTATAATTTATGTTATATTAAAGTAGCATATCATTTGTAAAATGTTATACTCAAAAGTTATAAGTCAATTTATTTATTTTAATAATAAATAATAATATCTTGCTGCTTATTTTACGAAAAATTTGGAATAAAAAAAAAAACATATGTTATTTTTTCTACTACCAAAATTTGTTTTTAAATATTGTGGAATTTGTTTTACGAACTAAAAAGACTTTATATCATAAGTAATATTTATTTACAGTCAAAATAACTTTTACAATTAAATTCGAAATAATTCTAACTTTGATTATCGCAAGTGCCTTACTTAATACCTAGTTGAAATAAATATTTGTTAGCCAAAGTTCAAAAAAGTGACAATAAATTCGAATTTTATTAAAACCTAAAGTTTATTATAACAAAAATATGGAAGGTCAAAAAGCCCTCATATCTTCCTAGTAACAATCTTGCTTAACCATAATAATATTATGACATTTAAGAAGTAACATGATAAAATTCGTAATTGATCGTGTAGTAATCCTTTATAATCGAATTAGTTATATACGTTGTTAAAACTAGGTAAATTGCCTATCACGGTTACCACAATTTTTATACTTTTTAGTTTTAATTTTTTACATAAAGAATTTGAAATTGAGTGTTTATATTTCTTCTTTTTCCGAGGCCGAGACTGGCCAAAGACTTATTCATTATTTAACCCATATTTAACTGTATAATTAAAATGTGATTATGAGGTGAAAAAAGCCAAAACTTGAAATTACTACATGTTTAGCTTTTAACCCTCGTGAAAATGCTTCCGAGGACATAAGGCCAAACTCTTTTGTTTTAATATTCATAGTTATAAATACATAAAACAATTTGTCATTAGCATAATCTTATGAAGCTCATTAAAATAATGAAACAAATTACTTAAACAAATAACAAAAACTCAAAATATCTTTTATCTCGTTTTTGTAGAGTTGAACTAAATGGTATTTTGGATCGTTCATTAAACTTAAGATAATTTTCAACCATATTCATCTTCATGCGTAAAGAGTTTTTATTGCAAATGACCCTACTTTTTAAATTTAAAACTATTAGGCATGACGGTTAATTAACTCCACAGATCGCTAAACTTAATAATCACTTGAAAAAAACTTTGCTTATGATAAAGGTACTTGACAAAAAAATAAAAACCTATGGTACCTTTTTTGTGTTCATTTGAACTAACAGAAAGTCCTGTGTAGAATATATTATGATCCAGCTGTGCCCCGCGGTTTCACCCGCGTGAATGACAATTCATACACTATCTTTATCAATTATAGCCTATGTGTTATTCCGATGTATAAGCTACATTTGCGTGAAAGAGTAACAAACATCCACACATCCATTCTCACAAACTTTCACATTTATAATATTAGTAAGGATGAATTCCTTTGTTAAAAATTAAATGTATGTATTTAATTAAATTATGCTGGTTTCAATTTAAAGTAAACTAAATAATAATAACTCAACCATTTACAATTTAATTTAGACACACAAACGATTTAAAATAACTACTAAAATCATAAAACATTTCGTAAGATTTACGCTAAAGAGTTTATTATACCAACTCATATAAATAGAAAAATATTAAATAATTTATTTAAGGAACAAAAGCGTTGTCTATTTTTATATTAATGTATACTTATTTTTTTTTTCCTCAATTAGATCATGAATAAATTAGGTTATTTTTTCTTTGAACCTACACGGATGCATTTATGAAGACTGTACATTAAATAATTTAACTTAATTTATATATTTAAATGCTATTAGATTTTATTACTATTGAATAGTTACTTAAATTGACCGAATTACCTGCTTCGTTTGGTCATTTTTATGATAATTGACATTCTGCTAACTGTCATTACGATCATTAATTGGCCATAACGATAATTCTCTTCGAGAGTTCAATGAGATTTTAGTGTAGGCTTACCTGAATACTAATGTTTACAATAGCTGAATCGAGTGCACATAAAGAGCTGATAAAATTTTATAAATAGACTTTCATTAAAATGTATGTTAACAACGTCATAAAATATTGGTATTCAAATAATTTTTTCATGGCTATCATAATAAGTTAGGCAATACTTTGGTTTACATAGCATGCATATTTATTGTTCATCTGCCTTATAGCCTTCTCGGTTTAGAGGTTAATACTTATAAGCAATTATTTGTGTTCAAAACAAATATTTAAATTGATCATCATATTATTTTTTATTTTATTTGGTACTTTTATAAATATGAATGCCTCGTTGGCCTAGTGGTGCTAAGCGCGACTGCTACGCTAGAGGTCTTGGGTTAGATTCCCAGATCGACCAAGGTGTTATTGGGTTTTTCTTTGAAATTCTCAGTAGCAGTTCGGAGTTTGGATTTGTGCCCGGTCAGTGGCAATAGGCTCGCCCCCTATTACATGGGACTTAAACATATCGGCGAACTGGTACACATCTGCCTAACCCTTCGAGGATGATACACATACACATACAGGCGTGATTATATGTTATGTTTTATAGATATGCGAGGTATCTAGGCTGGGTGCTAGGAAATATCAGATTTGACTGAAGAAATGAAGAGAGAATTAATCCTTTTAGTGCCTCCTAATTCATAGTCTTAATTCCTTACATATTATTAACTTTTTTGCATAATTACTTCTTGGAGCCTCGAGAATAAATGATAAAAGTTTTTAAAACATTTTATCGTTGCTTTTCTCTGTATATCGTGTATAGTTTACTTAGACTAAAGAGTTTTATTTGATTTTTAAAATATATCTATACTTTGACAAGTTGTTTATTGAGTTCCTAAATAAACATTAAAGTATACATCTTATACGTGCGTATAGCGTTAAGTTACGTATCATTTTCACTCTGATTTACATTAGTAATATTTAAAAAAATAGACCCGGGTGTACTTCAGCTGCTTATTTTGTCAAATTTTGTAAAGAAAATATGCAAGCATTCTACTTTCCCAAAATCACCAATATTCAAGCAAGTTTTTAAGATTGTTGTACAAAAATCCTACATACATTTATTTTTCACCACTGCAGTTCAAAGTTGAGCACTAAGAAAAACCGAAAGTGAAAATTGTAAAACAAATGGCGCGATCGCCACTATATTCTTCTTTTAGATAAATATGAGAATTATCAAAGGATAGAGTAACTATTCAAGATTAATTTGATGCACAAAAAGTATTACGAAAGCTATGTATCAGCAAGAAAAATGGAAAAGTCTGATGCAAGGCAGAAAATTCTAAAATTTTTGAAAATCGATTGTAACTCGCAACCTGTAACTTTTCGGCGAACATATGTTGCGTTCATTTGATAGGGCCTGACCTAAGGTATCAGCCACCACAGTTTGTCGGACTATTTACCGGACACCCTGTATATAAAAATGAATCGCTAAATGTGTTGGTAAGCGCATAACTCAATAACGCCTTTACCGATTTCGCTAATTATTTTTTTGTTGTATTTGTTATTGTCAAGAGAAGGTTTTTATGAAAAAAAAAATGATAGTGATTTGTTGGATTTATCTACGCCTCCAATATTATAAAGGCACCGGGAGCGGGACCTATGGATTCATGCGGGTGAAACCGCGGGGCACAGCTAGTTTCTCATTTAAATTGTAAGACAATTACACCGTCCTTGCATGTACTTGCCCAGGTAGTTTGACTTGCCCAATATTTGTAACACAACGCAATAATTACAATAATTATAATGCGTAAATACAAGCGATACCGTTGTTATTATAATAATAATTATGATGAAAATATAATTCTTATTGTACAGGTACAAAATACTCTTAAATGATTAATATTAAAAATACTCCGGTATAATGCTCTGAATAGTAAGCAATCGTAGAAAGATTTTCAAAAAGGGCCTTTTGACGTTGTATCTATAATTCTATCCCTTTTGTAGTATATACCATCAGCAATTATGCTCTTCATAATGCGTTAATACACAACAATATGTATAAAATAGGCAGAGCACTATATATATGATATGGTTTGCTTTATGAATACTCATGGTAATTTTACTCCATAATTAAACACCTAATTAAATTTAAGGAAATCCCTAAAAAAGCTTGCCGTTGAGTTCCATTGAATTTACAAGCCCATGTTCGTGACGAATACATTGACGCTCCTATACTTATTTAGCAATTTAACTGTCAATGTAAACGATACAGAAGTCCCTGTTCATGGCTGATGATCAATGGAGTGGTGTTTACTTTTAAACTTTCGCGCTGCATACTACTATATATACTACAAAGTAAGTAGCTATTAAGCACTTGTGTTATGGAATTCAGAAACTACGAAGGTACCATAAACACCCAGACCCGAGACAATGTAGAAAAGTGACTTTCTTCATTGACCCGTCCGGGGATCGAACCCGAGACCTCAGAGCTAGCGACACCTAGAAAACCGGTACGTACGCCACTCGACCACGGAGGTCGTCAATTCACGGGAATAAGCGCTCAGTCTGCTTGCGTCCGTCAACGTCAAGCCCAATAATGGTATTTATGCATGTACGCGCTTATTCCCGTGAATGATACTACAATCGGGTGGTATTAGTTCGGTAAAATTCCCACACGTCCTGGTCTTAATACCAGGCCTCTTTGAGGTTTCCCCCGGCATACAAAAAAAATGAGGTATGTGTTAAATTTTAACCTGTCAATCCAGTCGTAAAATTCTAGTCTTTAGACATTATAATCGATGATTACAATAGTGTAGAAATGACGTAATTTTACACGTCGTTGTAATGTTTATTTGTGTACATATTATGTAAAATTATCACACCTCTTTCCGCAAAGATGTGTAATTACAATTCTACATGAATATTGCAATAATGTTGCTAATCTTATACAAAATTACTGATTGCCAAGAATTTGATGATTTAACGTAATGTATTCAATAAATGGTCTGTAACACGTTTTGTTACTAAATCTAATGCTCTGCTGAAATTTTTGAACACTATATCTTGATTTTTATTGACTTGACTTGTTTATTGACACACTATATTATACTATTTTTGCGGAAAATAGACAACGTACCCGGAATTGTTGAGTTTGGTCTTTAATTGTTTTAAATAGTTTGTATCTTTAGCTATACACTTTTTTAGACACTGACCAATTATTTTATTTAGAATAATAATGCAATTATTTATTTTAGTTTAATTGCTTCTTGTTTTTAGACATTGATAACGAAATAAAAAAAAATGATTTCGACAAATAATAATTACGAGATTATTCTTTTATAAAAAAATGTAACCCAAATTATATAAACATCGTTCTATTTCTAATATTAAAACCATAGTATACATTACATATTACTTACTATTATATTTATCTACATACCTATACCACGATATGGTGATTTAATAGTAACGTTGTCACTGTTTATTGATATTACGTGAGAAGAATGGAAAGTGTAAACTTAGCGGTAGGTCTAAAGGATAATATTGTTTTAGACCAGCGGACAATTCCGTTCTTAAAGTCAGTGGGTGGCAGGTTAATGAATGGTCTGTTTTGGTTTTCTGTATTCAGATGATTTTAGTTTAATGACAAAAATACACCTACTTGATACTGTTGTCATTGTTGGATCGTTTCTGACTGTTCATTGTAGGCTTTATACGAAAATTAGGCACTATAACCAGTACAATGGAACGTTCATTCCACACCACTCACTGATCAAGTCCGGTGAAGCAGTCAAAGCTGGCGCTCAGGTTAACTGCAAAGATCTCTACCAAAAAAAGACACGCTGTCTTTAAAATAGCGGAATCAGGCCCCAGTTCGATTCCTGCGCACTTATTGAGGTTCATTACAATAGATTTTGGAGTAACAATGGTATGGCGTCTGACAAAAACCAGGAAATTGAAATAGTATTTGATTAGTAAGCGTAAAGACGTGCTCCTTGAATATAAGTTTTGGTTTAGCTAATCCTAGTAAGGAAATAGTGTTTTGTTTTGCTAATATCTTATTACTAGCTGATGCATACGGTTACGCCAGCTTGGGAGTTGGTTATCGCAGCAAAAAACCTTTGTCTTCTTGGGATCCTGGCTTGCCTCTATTATTTTTTATCTAAATAGGTGCAGCGGTTTAGCTATGAAATCAACACAGACAGACAAAGTTACTTTTACATTTGAAATGTTAATAAGCTTTGTAAAAAACAATCAAAGGAAAATGGACTCCTTAGTATGGAAACGATACCCATGCTGTATAGAACCAAAATAAGGTGACATAGACAGATTAATGTCTCTTGATTACGATAGTATGGGTTGCATTACTGTGGGTATAGTCTGAAAAGTGTCTGGTTAAATCTAGTTTGGTTTATGCACACAAGTTTTTACAAACCGGGGCTAACGTGTCTGATTCCCGTACATGACAAAATATGAAATCTAAAAAAGAGCATCTTTATCATTGTTCTTTGCGTAGTTTAAAATGTGAAGTTCCCAGATACCATTCCCGTTTGGGGAGTTTATTTATTTACATTTTACTGGTTTAAAAACACTGATTACCATACAACTTGTAACCGGTCTGACATAATAGTTAAACAATAAAATGACCGTAATAAAGGATCGACTGCGCATGCGCGTAGCCGCGCAAACAAATATGAATATTATTCTAATCAACAGGTGTTGTTTCCGCCTTTTTTGACGTAATCTAGGCAAACAAAAAACAAATAATGCAACGTAAGAACGGTTTAACGTATCTTAATCTACGAGTATGAAAATCACTAAAAAACGCTACTCTGGTATTAGTACTATACGTATAAATAAAAGTCGTCTTTTGTAATTTCTTTTGTACTTCAAATAAAAACTACTTTTTTTTTCTTGTGTTACCTGTCTGTTTAATACTAATAAACGCAGAAAAGGCAGGACCGATTTTAACGAGACTTTCACTCGCAGATAACTTTTGTTATAAGGAATATTTCATGAATAGTTTTGTTTTAGAAATTTTATTTATCTTAAAAGGGTACTAGGTACTAACGTGGGTAAAACTGCGAAGCACAACTAGAACTAACATAAAAATGCACATTAATTATTTTATTGATGGTTAACACATTATTGGAATAATTATTCTCTTTCTAGTTACGCAATGCATACGGAAACGGAATAATTATGAGATAATAAAATTACTGATAATTATCATTTATTTTCCTCCTTCATCTTGTTTATTTACAAGGCGTCTGTTTCTTATTATAATATGCCTACATGTACATAAGCAATAAGCGTATTTATAATTATTATAAGTACCTATATACATCATGCATGTATGATCCTTCAGGGCAAGGTATAGGTTGTGACCTTCTTAAGTTATGAGTGGACCGAAAGAGATAAAAAAATAAACAAAAAAAAAATGAAAGACCCAAAGGTAACGAGTATTTTTTACGAACAAAAGCCGTTCAAAAATATGATGGCAATGATTCACAAATAAAAAACTTGCTCAGAACATTGAACTGATGTGATCATTGACCGATTGATATGGGTCTTTGATCCACTGATGCATTGCAAAATTTATTTGACATTTGCATTTTAAATATTCAAATGCCTTTATAATTTTGTTCCTTTCTCAGTATCGAAATTGAAGACTGATCAACCAAGATTGATGGACAAATTTTCTTGCACAGTGTCTGTTGTTTTCTATGAATTAAAAAAATATATTAATACAAAATACTTGGGTGACATCAATTTATACTAAGTATCAACGCCCTTTTTCTTGCGTACCCTATTCTTAAACCTAAAATCTCCAGAAAACTAGAGAATTATTCCACGACAATAATCTATTTTCTTCTCTCCATCTTTGCAGATCCTCGGACGGAGAACTGGTGGCTGATGTCAGGTCCTGGGCCACTCCTGACTCTCCTAGCTACATACCTCTACTTCTGCACGTCAGTAGGACCTCGATACATGAGGGATAGGAAGCCATATGACCTGAAGAACACCATCGTACTCTATAATGTTTCACAGATCTTGATGAGCGTGTTTTTGGTTTATGAGGTAAGCATGACTAATACAACATCAGAGAAATATGTGTTGCATACATTTTGCGTGTACTTGCATTTTCTATTATTTATATTATCCATCAATTTCCAGGAAATTTGCCTATTTCTTTTAGGCATTTTCTTTGGGGACTATGAATTTCATATAATGTTCATATTTGAAGTGGCTTCTGCCAAGTCAGCTATTAGTTTCGAGGTTGAAAGGCTCTTAATTAGACTACGCTCATTACAATCCTCTAAATTCCTATTCCTTACCATTTAATTCCAGGGTTTAGCTTCCGGATGGTGGAACGACTACGACTTGTCATGCCAGCCAGTAGACTACTCCAACAGTCCCAAGGCTACACGAGTAAGTATCTTATCTTTATTCATTCAGTAGTTACATCAAAGCTTATGCTTCAGAACATTGCCAAGCAATGATTTCAGGAGTTCAGATATATAGTTGCTTTTTATATGTATCCGCAACTGCAACAATATTTGCTGTCTCAAAACAATATTAAAAAAAAAACTATTCAGCACACGCCTACGACTATTTAATTTTCATCTTAATAAGCTACAGCTTAGTCTGTAAATTGACTTTTTTTTTCAATCTTTGCGTACCCAATTATTTGCAGATGGCAGCGGCAGTATGGTGGTACTTCACAGCGAAGATCATTGAACTCCTGGACACAGTTTTCTTCGTGCTAAGAAAGAAGAACAGACAAATCACGTTCTTGCATCTGTACCACCACTTTATGATGCCCATCTGCGCGTGGATCGGCGTCAAATTCTTGCCAGGTGAGTGTCAAAAAAGCATAACATAACATATTATCACGCCTGTATTATCGAAGGGGTAGGCAGAGGTGTACCAATGTACACCCACAGTTCGCCGATATGTTTAGGTCCCATGTAATAGGGGGCGATCCTATTGCCACTAACCGGGCACAAAAAAGGTTGAATTAATTCCGATTCTTCTTTTTGGGGTAACCCGTCAGGAAATGTCAAAGAGTTAAAATAATAATATGACATTTAAAAGTGTAGATATTACCCTAGTTACAGAATAATTATCATTTCATCTCATTCCAATATCCAACTCAATTTCTAGGATATTTCAATTTAGTTGGTTAAATATTAGAAATTATAACACCTAATTAGTTATTACAAAATTTGGAGCAAGATGAGTGAAGTGAAGCAAATAAATCGTTGGACTTACGTAAAAGGGTTACCTGTAAGGTTATATAGAACTGTTGTTACAGGTATTTTCTGACTCAAATTTCACCTTAGTCACCTTTACTGACTCAAAATCCGAAGCAATCATAACAAAAATACTAAAATCTTTCCTAAAATTTCAGGTGGACACGGAACGCTCCTTGGGGTCATCAACTCGTTCATCCATATCATCATGTACACTTACTACCTGATCTCCGGCCTCGGACCTCAGTACCAGAAGTATTTGTGGTGGAAGAGGCACGTCACCACTCTGCAGCTGGTTAGTATATCAATAAACCTGTGTGTAATAATAATAACAATATCGTGGGGTAGCTCACACATGATCATCTGATGCCAAACTAAGCAGAGCTTGTACTATGGTAACCAGACAGCTGATAAATATACTTACATATTTCTAGATAAATAAATAATATAATTATAGATAAATTACACCCAGGCACAGAACATATAAGTTTGCTCATCACAGAAAAAATGCTACACACTAATGCGCAGTTTTATGAAGGTTTGGTAGCAATATTACAGGACCTAGGGAAAAAAACCTAATGGTAATTTAATTATTGGTGCCAGATAAAAATATGTCAATACATCTACAAAGATGACAATGGAGTGATTTTTATCGATGATTTGTTGTTAGTTATCCTTCGCATATGGTAAACAATGACAAGATTAAATATCAATAATATTCAACATAAGACACATTTCCATCGCCAACAAAAATTTCATAAAGCATTAAACGTAAATGTAAAAGGTATTTAAAATTAGCAAAAAAACTATATGAATTAAATTAAACAATGATTACAAATAATTATTTAATTTTATGCAATGTAACCCTCAGGTGAATATTTATTATTTGCAAGTCAAACACCCATAATACTTCATTTACTTTAATATTCTAGCTAGCTAGCTAGTTTTATTACCTACTAGAGAAATGTAATTCTAAATTCTTTATATTATTTTTTTCTTATCATGTCAGTCTTGCTCTATGACCTCAACACCACCAAACTACCTTAAGTGAAGGATGTCATTTTGAAAGTCTTTATTTATTTATATTTACAAATACTCAAAATTTGTGTTATAAATATCATTGTTTTGATATTATTATGCGATTCTAAAAAAAAAAAAATCGTTAGGTTAGGTTAGTTCAACACGTACACAGTACAGCAGAGATGAGTTCCAAATTTCTGCGGGCTGACAACCTTACTGTCATTAGTGTAATAAGTATATGTAACTCATTGTCTTCTTTTAATTCCAGGTACAATTCTGCATCATTTTCTACCACAACTTCAGTGTTATGTTTGGCGACTGCAACTACCCTAAGGGCATCAATTTCCTGCTGTCCCTCAATGCTGGTCTCTTCATCTACATGTTTGGAAACTTCTATTACACAAACTACGTCAAAAACAGGAAGGCCCGAAACGAACAAATTGCTGTGGAAGAAAAAGCTAAAGAGTGCTAGTAAAAGACTTTTATTGAGATAGTTTTAGTTATATAAATTAAAGCAAGTTGTCGACTGGCTTTTGCTGTGTGATAGATTTATGTGTTTAGGATTTTGCCGTATAAATGTGGATTTAAAAACAAAATTTTATCTATGATAATTTGCGAGGAATAAATATTTTTACAACTAGAATTTTCCTTACGAAAAATGATAAAAATTGAAATTTGAGGTTTTTCTAATGCCCTTTTTTGTCTTTATTCAAAAGGTGGCATTTACTTGCAAAATCCCAAACACATGAAAAAATACATCGACATTCTAAATAGACTTTTATTTCTTTTTTAGTTTAAATGTCTGTATATTTGTACAAATAGGTAGACGTTCGGTTAAGGTATGTTATATTAATATATCAGTACTCATTGTATCTTTTTTGTTTTTCTTATTGATTTTTGGGGTTAACGCGAATGGTAAATTGAAATTGAACTACTTTTGTGATACTATCTCGGTCTGCCCGTGACCATGATACCTGGAAAGGTGTCAAAACGACGGGACCTAATTTAAATGCAAACCGCGAAAAAAGGACATAGTTTTATACAATGATATTCTAATAAACAGATATGTTATACACATACAAAACAATCGAAAAAAGTGTTCCGCGCAGCAGCGGCAGCTGACATACATGTCAAAATTATACAAAAGAGATAGCGCAATAAAACCCATAAGAAAAAAAGAGACAAATGGATAGTTGTTGAAAGGCAATACGTCCCAATTAGGACGTTTTCGAGTCTTCACGATTGCACGCTTATAACATATCTGTTTATTAGAATATCATTGGTTTTATATCAATAAAATGTAGACTTTTTTTTTGCCAACGGTCGATTGCAGTTAGCCTGAGCAAAGGCTTTGACTGCTTCAATGGACGTAGATTTTTTTGCTATTATACTCGCCACATAACAATATACTTGAGCGAGTTGCAATTTTCTTGCAAAACACTTTAAAAATATTTTTTGAACCAATAAAAATGATAAATTTTCACAACGAAATACAGCAAACCTTATTATGTTACGTATTATAGTTTTTGAGGAGAGAAAACAGTATTCGTTTGTAACTCTATTTCGATATAAGTTACTTTATTTTTTTTTCATTAAGGTTAAAGCCGCACTACCGCTTAATTGCCGCGGATTTTGACCGCCTGATTTTGAGAGTAAACTATTGGAAGTAGCCGCACTGAGCCCTCTTACCCACTTGCGGTTAACCGCGGGGGTGGCTAACCGCGCGGTCCAGTTTAATATGCAACCGCTTGGCGGTTAAGTGCGTACAATCACAAGCGGTTGCATATAAAAACTCCAAATGCGGCTAACCGCGCGGCCAGCCGCCCCCGCGGTTAACTGCAGGTGCGTAAGTGTTGCGTGCATCTTGGGAGGTATTGCGGTTTCACGGTTTGCGGAAAAAACCGTAGTGCGGCCTTAGCCTATCTTATGTTTAAACCTTCCGTAGACAAGTGACATTTCTGCAAAATTTTAGGATGACTCTAGTATGGAAATCTAGTATTCTGCGCGTAGAAAAGAATCAGAAATATACTTCTACGTAGCGAATACTGTGTACGAATAAATATATGCAGAAATGTCACTTGCCTACTAAGACTGTTCCTCTATTTTGTTGAGATTTTTATGTATCTTAATATTTTCCTTTATGACTGATTTTGATTAATAATGATTTCAGTCGCCATGAATTATAATTAATAATTTAGTGCAGATGCGATATATTTTTACATTGTTAAGAAATAAATCTTCGGTATTGAACCTAATGTAGATAAATCCTATCTATCTTAGATCTTATTTTGGAAATACGGTATTATTTTATTTTTAAGTTGTTACTACATTTACGAAAACGTATTTTGATAATAGTTTTAATCACATATCAGTAATAACGTTCAAATGGATTTATGACAATTTAAATTAATTAAATATCCTGTATTCTCTACAAAACTACTACAATTTTTCTATATCTATTCATTGTAAATTAGAAGTAATTGTAAAATCAAGCAAAGAACTTTTAAGTCGACGTCTGGGGTCAAGGCAACTCAAGTAAAATTCTCATTATAGTAATGAAGTTATATAATCCAATTAATGATGTAAAAAGTCCCAAGAACCCTTGCCAAGTAGTTTGTAGAGAATACAGTTATTTAAACGGATTATATAAAAAGAAAACTGTTTTCACACACACAAGACTTGTTATTTTAAGAGGATCTGAAATATATGGGTAATTTTATTATAATCTGTTTTTTTTTCATTAATTTATTTACACTATTAAAAAAAAACTCCACAATTACTAAAACAAAGATACTTAAAAGAAACAAAAATATTGTACTTAGCTTGTTCTCCATAACAGACCATACTAATACTTACCAATGAAATATTCGTGAAATAATTTAGGCGCATGCATGAAGATACAATAAACACAAGCTGAGTTGAACTCGAAACGGAAGGAAAGTATGAGAAGGACCGAGTGATAACTTCATTATATCTTCATACTTTATCATAATATAGTGCAACCTCAATAGAACGAATTCCACAATTCAACAAATTCTTAGTAATCCCCTTGAATTGTCAGTAAAATTCAATGTAATATATACATCTAATTGCAAAGTTTTTTGCAAGAAACTCTAAGAGAGTGAATAAAATTATTTTTTACATAACAATTTTAGACCAACCGAAGCTCAGTTCAACAAATAACTTGATTTAACAAATATTTATCTGTTCCTTTCAGATTTGTTATATCAAGGTTGCACTGTATCTTGACACACCCTTCACACCCCTTGTGACCGTTCAACTTCATGTTCCAACTTTTCTCTGTTTTAGTCTCATCTAGATCCGACCCAAAACCTTTTACCACTGACCCATCTTGCCCCACTGCTGTCTTGACCGATAGCAGTTCTTCCATGCCTTAGTTACAGGCAAACCAGTCGTGTACAATTTGGGAAAGACCGATGTTCGCTTATAAAATTATTGAATGTAACTTTTAGTGCATCTTCCACGGTCCAGCCTATGCAACGACTAGCTAACGTTAGACAATGCTTTCAAGCATTTTACTCCAACCACTACATAATGCAAAATTTAACTACCAAATATACATGAACTTCAGAATTAGTAGCTAATTAATAAAATAATGTTACGTTTACAAATTATGTAATCTATCACGCCGCGTAAGCATGAGTATTGGAATCCTGACATACTCGTAGCTAAAGAACGGTAATAGATACAATAAAAAACAATATTTAAATTAATGTTATTACGATTTCCACAGCTTAAATATATATTTTTTCAAACGCAGATATGTATATTTTTTTAATATAAGGATTATATTTTGATATCCTTTTCCAGCAGTGGACTATGATTGGCTGAATGATGATGATGATCTTTTTCTTATACTAAGTTAAGTGCGTATGGAAAAATCAATACCCATAGTTATTATACGTGCAAAAATAAATTACATAAAAATTTAGGGTTTTATTTTAGCACAAATATTGCTTTTATAATTAATTAAGAAATACCTATATTTGTAAAATTGTTTAAAATTTTACAGCTAGTATGATGTCGTAGATCATGTAAGTGAAAATGCTGTTTCACTTTGGATTAATTGAAACATTTAGCAGAGTCACTGTTACGAGGCACTTTACACTGACTTTCAGGAACTTTCAGTAACTAGGCTTTATACCGTTTCTATGTGAATAACATAACTAAAACATTACATTATTTATTTTTGCCATTATCGTCTTACTTCAGGGCAAAGGCCTCCCTTTCTTTCTTCCAATTCTCCCGGTCCTAGGAAAATACGTAAACTGACGTCGGCAAAGCCGTGGGGTACAGCTAGTTTGAAATAAATGTCGAACAACTTGACAATCAAATTCTTAAATTATTTCAGTATTTATTACGTAAAAAATAATTTTTGGTCGAGATGATCACAGGAGATGATAATTTTTTTACTTTTTCTTCTTTATTTGGATCTTTTTTTTATACTTTCATAGGTAAGTACTCGTAATAATGAAGTTCCTCTGTGATAATTAGTGTTGACGGCCTTACATACATTATTATTAGCAAGTCATGTTAACTATTGATTAAAAGCGAGAATTCATTAATTCATGTTTGTAATAAATTGATTGTTCCATTTCAGCCGCCTTTAGTTTTGGTGCAGTTGTGACTGTGGTAGGCTCAATTTGTTAGCTGGATGAATTTATAGTGATATTAAATAGAAGAAATATTTGCCAGCAAAATGGCGGCGTTATTAGGCCAGATAAGGGATGCATATAATTATGTGTTCTATGATTTGTGCGGTAAGTATTTTTTGTTATTTTAAAATTGTGTGAAAAAGAGAAAATGTTTGTTATGTGTAAATTGCAGAGTTTTGACGTACCGCATGGCGCTGCTGGGCACAAAATTATAGCAAATTTTATAAATTTACCTTACTTTGTAATTATTTTTTGATGGATTTTGAAGTAACTGTTTATTAATTCTTTATAATAAGACTTTATAATAATGCCAACATTTCTAATTTAGTTCAGTTCCTGAATTTTTTACAGGAACTTTTAAACTTCTTTAACAGTTGGGAGACGAAAGCGTTCACTTTTTTTTATTTCTAAAAGTCATGTCATGTTTTTAATTCCTTTACTAGTTTACTGGGAATGCGCAAACGCAGCGAATTACCGTAGCCTATATTTTCCTAATGAAATGTCTTTTTACTATTGTCAGCACGTGATTGAAGAATGTTTTTAAATTATAAAAGTAATAATAGAAAGATAAGTTCTAAAAATGATTAATTATTAATAATAATGTTTATTTATACAAAATTAAATCTAATACAAGAACAAACTCTAACTATACTAAAATTAAATCTTACACAAATAAATAAAACTAACAAGCGTCAAAGAACTCATCGTCATCCTTGTCAATGGCGGAAGCGTGCCCAGAAGGCTGGCAGCATTGCCACGTTGAATGGCTATGCCGATTCTCTGTGCAAGGAACAAACCAGCCTTCTGATCACGAGTGGAATTATAATTATATAAAAAACAAATCGTAATTAATCATTTTAAGAACTTATATTTGTATTGCATTTATAATTTATAAAAGTAAATTACAAAAAAGAACAATCTAAAGAACCTTTAGATTTGCAAATAAAAAAATCAGACAACTCTGTAAACCTTTTGAAACAATACAATTTATTCTTATTCTATTGTTATCTTAGTTATTCTTAAATAACTATCAAAGCCAAAAGTTTTTATCCTAGCACCTATTTCATAATTTCGTAGAATGTAAACTAACCAAATAACTTAGGAAAAGTGTAGATAGTTACTATCCATGACTTTGATACGCGACATTTTAATTTCCTTATTTCTTTACCTAGAATTTTTGCATTTCAAATAGTTACGTAATGAAAGCATTTCGGGGTTAAAGATCGAACTTATAAATTAAACAATGTATACATGCCTCTTTTTTATTGAATAATAAACAATGGTAATGTATAATGCTAACCTACGATGTTGATTGAACAGTATAAATGTATAGTAAATGAAAATATGGGACTTCCTATGAGGTATTATCAGAGGGATTGCCTCGTTGGCCTAATGGTGCTAAGTGGGACTGCTACGATGGAGGTCTTGGCTTCGATTCCCGAGTCGACCAAGGTGTTATTAGATTTTTCTATGAAATTCTCAGTAGCAGGTCGGACTATGGATTTATGCCCGGTAAGTCGCAATAGGCTCGCCCCTATTACATGGGACCTAAACATATCGGCGAACTGTGGGTGTACTTTGGTACACCTCTGCCTACCCCTTCGGGGATACAGGCGTGATGATATGTTATGTATTATCATTATCATTTTCCAGCCCTTGTCCTCTCGCTGCTTGGACATTCCTCTCCTTTTTCGTGCCATTTTCTACGGTCCTGTACCAGCCTCATCTAGACTGGACCAGAGAATTTTACTATGTCGTCGATCCATCTTGCTCCCGGACGACTGACGCTTCTTTTAACTTGCCTTGGCCACCATTCTGTATCCGCCTTAGTCCACCTGCCGTCACTTCGTCTGGCCAAATGTCCTGCCAAGCTCCATTTCAGCCTCGTTTAAACTTTCATACGTTTCCGGAAATCCACATTACGGACTCGGTCTTGAAGTCTGATGCCGAGCATAGCGCGCTTCATGGCTTTCTGTGCTATATAAATAGTAATAATTATAAGTCCAGCCTATAATCGTCCCATTGTTGGGCTAATGCCATCCCAAAAAGAGATGACTCAATCATTGATCACCACGCTTGCTCAATTACGGATTGGCGATTTCAGATCCCAATCTTGGAACCCAGGTTTCCTCACAATGTTCACCGTTAGTCAGAAGTGTCTTAGAATAATTAAAAATGTGTATTTTATTTTTATTTAAAATATATATTTATGATTTACAGATGAAAGAACCCGGGATATGTTCCCGTCTCACTTGGTGCTGTTCACCGTCCTGCCATTCTACTTATACTTTTCCAAGAGTTTGGGGCCTCGTCTCATGAAAAATGTGCAGCCATTCCAGTTGAAAACACCCATACTTATTTATAACATATTCCAAATAGTTATTAGTTCCTATTTATTTGTTCTGGTAAGTATTTGTTAATTTTTTATATGAATAAATTAATTATTATTTCAATTCATCGTAAATTTAAGTACGAACAAAACGATTAATCTTTTTCTTTTTTCATTTTTGTAGCTAGTTAAGTATAACTAGCATTCAATATTAGGATTATACATCTAAAAACAATAACTTTCACATAATTTTGGTTGATTTCTTTTGAGTCAATATTACCTTAGTAAATAAACTGAGACGAAAAAACTCAGGTGAAAAATATTCGAATGGTATTAAATAAGATTTGACGTTTGAAATAAGACCTAAACATGCATTTACCCTTTTTTTACATGCAACTCGATAGTTTCGAACTAAGTTACAAAAATATTTGACAAACGACAAATATTGTAAGTAGAAAAAAAAAGCAGCCTTAAACGTCCTACTGTTGGGCATCGGCCTCTTCCCATGTAGAGAAAGCACGAGCATTGGTCACCACGCTTACTCGATTGCGGATTGGCGATTAGTTAATTCATAAAATAAATCTATTAATTTTTCAGGGAATGTCTGGAGGATGGCTCGGAAGGTACAATTATTTATGTCAACCTGTTGATATGACTGAAAATATTTACACAAGACGAGTAAGTTGATTATTAACAATATTTAATTAAAACGGTGACGTAGTATCGCTATATTAAAAACATTTACAAATTATTTAAGAGAAAATAACAGCGATTAATGTTTCATAAGAAAATTATTATTAATAAAAGGCTTTATAGATATGTTCATAATTTAAAAATAATTTTGATACATGGAACTCCCCTTTTAAATTCCTATAAAGAAGATTTAAAAAAAAAAAAAAACATTGTTCTCGTGTTAAATAATAGCGCATAAAAACAGAAATAAAATCATTAACTTAATTTTATTTCGTTTTTGAATTACAGATGATAAACGCCTTCTGGTGGTACACACTTGTGAAGCTAATTGATCTGATGGACACAGTATTCTTCGTGTTAAGAAAGAAAGACAGACAGATATCGTTCTTGCATGTGTTCCACCACTTCATGATGCCCATTGCGTCATATATTGGATTCAAATATTTCCCTAGTAAGTCCCATTACTTTTACTAAATATTTATGGATGGTTTGCTTTAGACAAGAGAGGCAAAACTAAAAGTATCGCACTTAGAAGTTAAAAATAAAGATAAAATTTTAACTTAAACGTCGAAATTTTCACTCCTAGAAATTCTTAGCTTATTCCGTGCTAAATATTATAAAAATCGGTAGCAGTGAAACGGTTAAATAGTTACCATGCTCGATAATAACAAGGATAAATTAGTGGAATGTTAAACTAAATTTAAACTTTGTAAAATTCCAATTTTATTATTTTTTTATAATGTACAAGGATAAAGGATAAACTTCAACAAAACTATAATTACATAATTAAACTTTTCGCAGATGGCCACCCTACCCTTCTCGGAATCATCAACTCTTTCGTCCACGTGATAATGTACAGCTACTACCTCATTTCCGGCCTTGGACCTAAATACCAAAAGTACATCTGGTGGAAGAAGCACGTCACAACCCTGCAATTGGTAAGATATTCATTGCAATATAGTTTTCAATTCCCTTTAGTTTCGACTTTAAAAGCCAGGACACATAATTCAGGCTTCCATACTTCATAGTATGTAGGGATCGTAGCAAGTGGAAAGAAGTGGTCTCTGCCTACCCTTAAGAGAAAGAGGCGTGATTATGTGTACTTGTGTATGTATGTAAAAAGCTATAGCATTCAATGTGTCAATTAGGTAAAAGAGTAGAAGATAAAATGATATTATAGTTAGGTAACAAAAAACTATTTGACACTTACATTCTAAAAATCTAAGTACACAAACAAAATTCTGGAGTACAATCAATGCACGAAAAAGTAACTTGGTGCGTCATTTCTTATTAATATTTCGACGTCAAAAGCGTTCTTAAAAAAATGACAAGAAATCTGCAACATACAAAGGCAATACTTGAATTGGGTTTAAAAAAATATATTGCCCTGTGGAAAAAATTACAAATACCCTTTTAAAAATTTTCTTTACCTATATCCAGTAATTTCCAACTCAGAAGGACTTCGTTGAGAATGGTAATCTAGTTAACCAGCAAAATCTGTAAATAATAATGAATAATTCTTTAATTTCAGGTCCAGTTCGGCATCATCTTCATCCACAACTTCATACCAATCTTCACGGACTGCCCCTATCCCAAATGGATTAACGTTCTTCTGTCCATCCACAGTCTGCAATTCGTATACATGTTCGGGAGCTTCTATTACGAGTCATACGTCAAACCAAAGAAGACTAATAAGAATGGTGTTGAAAAGCCCAAAGCAAAGGCACATTAGCTATAGTTAATTTATATTGTATATATATCCCGTTTTTTTGGTGTTGAGTAGACGATGGATAGTTTTGTTAAATGGACTCTCGTTTCGTCGCAAAGTGGAAGAACATAGCGTAGCGAGTAATCATAGAAAAATTTGCATCGTCTGCTAAGCGTCTAATTTGCAGTGATTGAGTGAAGTTTAATTGAGGCGGACTGATTGTTGAGTAATGCTCTTTCTCGCTTCCATACTACAGATCTGATTTATAATTTATATTACTTGACAACTTTAGGTTACAAATCGCTCTATTTATTAAGCTCGTCTTGTCTTGCAAGGCAAAGGCCTCCCTCTCTCCCCCTTCTGAACTTTTATCTTGAACTAGGATGGGCCAATTCTTTCAGTAGGAGTCTGGTTGGTCTTCCACCTTCTTCTCAGTCTGTAGTGATGGAGAAAAGAAAAGAAAAATAAATAATCTGACTGTTCAGAAAGCTGGTGGATCAAAAAATAAACGAATCTGGTCATAGCCTCCAATTAAGCGTAGGCTATAATTTAGTTTAATGAAATTACTAGTTACTATATGTGTGCCTAGTATTGAGTATTTATCTGTTATTGTGTACGTACATAATATATATCTTGTTAACATAAAATTTTATAAATAGTTTACAAAATGTTTTATTCACCCATGTGTTTTTTATTTTCTTACTACGAAGTCAAATATGAAAGGTAGAAATAGTCTGATTTATAAATCGTTAGCAATCGGGCAGTATATAATACGAGGGACGGATATTAAAATATACAGTTTCATCGCCAGCAATAAAACTATTTAAAAGTTCCTCTACTAAGTTAATTCTGATGCTTTCATATTGCAAATACTTTCTGAATAATACTGGTGATTTTGACAAAAGAAAGTTAAGTTAAAATAAATAAAAAAAGAATCTGCGTACAAAACATATGGTTTCATACAAAAAATTTAAGCTACGTTAAACTCCATCTGTGTCTTAGAAGGCTATACACCTGTTTTTTCTGTTCCGTGGCTATAGCCTACTTGTTACTTTGCTCTGTGAAGCTATCTACTTTAAGGAGTTTGT
This sequence comes from Autographa gamma, assembly GCA_905146925.1. NCBI lineage: Eukaryota > Metazoa > Arthropoda > Insecta > Lepidoptera > Noctuidae > Autographa > Autographa gamma. The sequence continues at coordinate 12,091,654 of LR989853.1, read as the reverse complement.
TCAATATTCCAAATCTAGATGGCGCTTTTTGAACTGTAATAGGTTCCTTTTAAAAACAGAGCTTTCCGAAAGGTTTTAAAAAAAAAGGGGTTATGATTTAAACTGTTTTTCTAAAGACAGTTTACAAGACTTCAGATAAAAATCATTTAGTTAAAGAGAAACAGACCAAGGAAAACATTATGCTTATTACACTTTCCATAAATTATAAGACTCAATTTGATTTGCGCGGATATGAAGACTGTTTGCTATTACATTTGCCTTAATTAATGTACACACACATGATGATTCTAAATTTAGACACTGTTTTAACCGCATTAATTCAGTTTTTTTTTACTCAAGAATTTTGGATTTTAAACTACAAATTTTATATCATGTTATGTGCGGAATTGTAGGAAGACCAACAGTCAGGGGCCCGAGTCCGCTATTTTAAAGTCAGTTGGTGGCAGGTTAAGTAACGTTCCAGTGTACTTGTCATACCTAATTTTCGTATTTAGATAATTTTAGTTTAATGTCAAACGTACACCTCCTTGCCACTGTTGACAACGTAGGATTGCCACTGACTGTTTATGGTAGGCTTATCTAAATACAAAAATTACGCACAATAACACCTAGTTATTGGCAGATCAATGAGCGTTCCAGTGACCTCACTGGAACGCTCATTGATCTGCCACTGACAATAATATAGCGGAATCAGGCCCTAGATAGTCGAATGATTTGAAAGACGGCAAGGGGAGTCTGGTGTCTAACGTCGAATCTAGAATGACTTAGAGAGTCATGCAAGAGACATAATAAATTAGTAGTACATAACTGTAGTGGTGGACTGATGACCTGAGAAAGGTCGCTGGAGGGGACTGGATGTGGAAGGCGGAGGACCGGGTGTTGTGGCGCAAATTGGGAGAGGCCTATGTCCAGCAGTGGACTATGATTGGCTGATTGATAACTAGAGCCTCGAGCTAACAAGGTCCTACTTTAAAAAAAAGACTTTGTTATTTGATTTTGACTCGATGAGCAGTATACCTGACGGAGTAGAAATAAGATTTTATGTAGGAATACAGTAACAATCCTTTACCATAAGCCAAATAAGAAGTCACTGTCAAAAAAAACTGTCAAATATTTTTAACATTTTGCCCTCTATGATTTTGCCATTTGCTCACAAAGTGTATTCTTTATTGATTATTACGTCAGAAAGATATCATAAAATATACTAAAAATAATAATTTATTTATATAATATAAACTTTAGTCGTATTATACATCGTCATCAGTGCGTAAACACTTAAAGCAGTTGAGGAGCCGTTAATTGACCTTCAGAAGAATAATATTATGGATATCCATTAAAGGTTTAAATTGATCATTACTTCGATATTTTTTTAGACGACTTAGTTTATCAAACCCTCTGTAAAATGGGCCATGCCTCTCTGAAGCCCAAAACCTTTCTTGCAATCAAGGATCATTTTCACAACTTCCGTGGTCAAGTGGCGTATACACCGGTTTACAAGGTGAAACCTGGTCGGAAGCTCTACATTTGAGCATCGCTCTATGGACAAGTGGGGTACACACCGGTTTTTAAGTTCATCATAGTCTGAACTCCTATATTTGAAATCGGACAAGTTAACGTAGACATAGCAATTCCGTCATCTACGTTATTTTTTTACGACGGTATCGTGGCACCCAACCTGTAGTTTTAAATTTATAATTCATGCAATATACGTCATCAATCCAATTTCAGTATTTTAGTCTATTTTTCTTTGGGACGGATTTTCCGTTCCGCACGTGAATTTACCAAGGCATGACTGTTAGCTCTGCCACTTTTTTAGTTTTTTGGCAAATCTTTTAACCATTTTAAGACGTTAGTCGTCTGGGAGCAAGATGCGTCGACACCATAGAGAGGCCTATACCCAGTATTAGAAGGAGAAGGGTAGTGTATGATGATGATAGTAATGATTTAAAGGTATCCAGATTAAGATCTGAAAAAAATACATTTATAAAAAAAAATATATCTGTCTTTACTAGGTACTTTTAGTAAGACAGTGATTATAAGGAACGCCAATTCCTGTAGCAAATGTTCTAGGGTCGAATTTCCAAAGAGGTAATAACACTTTTTTTATTACATTTTTCCAACTAATTAAGCTAGTAGAAACGATTATAAAAAGAGGTTATTCACTGAAATACTAAAAATAGACATCCAAGCATAAATGCTTCGATCACTATTTTTAGTATTACATTGCAAATGTAAATATGTCTCATTACCTAATAGAATAATTATAATAAGCGATCACTAGCGAATCTAATTAACTAACTGGAGCCTTTAACAATTGCTGTCATTTTCATTATCCAGATTAATTTAGTTAGAGGGGATGTACAACAGATCTTTTTTAAAATTATGGTATAAATACAAATTGTGTACCTTTCCTTAGAATAATTGCAAATCACTATCCAGTATTTATTAAGTACCAACCACGCAACGGAGGTAAACGAAAAACGTGTTAATTACGTCAAAAGAATATGATTTAATTTGTTTTCTTTGGCCAGGTGAGTTCAGTCTCAGAGCGCTTGTGACACGAAGGGGAAACGAACGTGCCTCCAAAATGGCCGGGGTTATTGATAGTATTGTGGGGAAATATAACTATTATGTTCATGAATTGGCTGGTGAGTATTTTTTTTTTATTTTGGTTTGATAATATTGTAGCTTTTTTAAGATTTTCATTTAGAGATGTTACCATGCTTGCTACATTTTGCGGTTAGGAATTGTTATAAATTAGACAAGTTGTGATATTTTTTGAAAGTAATTGCATTAGGGGGTTATGTCCAGATGTAGATTTATAAGATTATGATGATATTGATGTTTTATATGAATCATAATTTATCAAAAAAAATACTGTAAACAGCCTGGCCTATAACAACAAATACACCATGACTTAAACAAATTCTTTTAAGCCAAATATTTACTTTGTAATTTAAGTATCTTAATTAATAATTGTTCCTTCAACCATCCTAAACAAGTTAAAGAAAATCCTCTTATCTTTCAAGTTATATGAAATGTGTGTAAATAAATAAATAATTATATTTTCAGATCCACGAACAGCTGAATTTTGGGGCATTTCCAACCCCTTTATAATTCTATCGATAGTTTCTGCCTACCTCTACTTCTGCAAATCTTTCGGCCCTCGGTTCATGGAGAAAAGGCCAGCATATGAGCTGAAAAATGTTCTCTTCGTATACAACGTTTTCCAAGTGTTGTTCAGTATATTTATAGTATATACGGTAAGTGTGATTTTTATTTTTGATACCTTAGCTACTTACAGATCTAATCTTAAGTTACAAATGTAACAATTCTGATTTTGTTTTGTAAACAACAAGAAGTTAAGAAAACCCTTCAGACCTTTATCTGAATAAAGGGAGATAAAGGGTGCACAATCACAAAGACGTGGTCAAATAAAAACGTAAAAATTGAAATGTTCTTGACAATAATAAACATAATAAATTTTGAAATAACTATTCATTGCTGCGCATTTCCGCAATTTTAGGGTTATTCTTTAAACGTAACAACACCTTTTTCCTAGGTAACCATTTTTCGCCGCATTTTGTTTGATCCTGTGACGAAGCTGACTCGCTCCCTCTCCTTTTGAGAAATTTTATTTATTTCTTAGTTGATATACTTGTTTTAAGTTTATTCTGTTATTTTACAAACAAGAAAGGGTTTTCTTAACATAATGTGTACAAGATATGGATAGATAGAAAATAACTTTCGGAGATATAACTATTTGAAATTATGCATGAAGTTATAACATTGCAATGACTCCTAGCTTCATTTTGCCCTATCCTGGTTTCATAGTTCAGACCCCAAAAATACATGTCTGATATTTTTTTAACTATTTAAGTTACGGAATTTTAATAGATGTTGACTTATCATGTTTGTTTGCCCATTATTAAATAATAGTACAAAGTGATGTACGCATTTTATGACGTTTACAAAATAATCCATAATACTTACAGTGGAATGTGGATATAAATTCCACTGAATTTGAATACAATCGGGAAACTCTTTCATACATAACAATTAATTATCCCTCTGTCTAATTTATTTAGTAAATCATCGATGTCATTCAACTTGACCCTTGATGACAAATTAACATTTATTATTATGCGAGTGCTATAAACGGTATCAATAAACTTTATTTCGATAGCAAAAAAGTTTTGATGTAAAACCTATGATGTTTGGATATCCATGGGAAAATTACCTTCAAATGAGCCACTTGGTGTTTGTTTATTTTTTAAATAACAAGCTGTGCCCTGCGGTTTCACCCGCGTGAATACCTAGGTGGTATTCATCTCCGCCCCCAATAATTATTATTGGGGGCTAAGATGAATCCAACAAATCACTATCGTAACCAAAGTTAGGTTTACTTAATATGATGATTAAGTATTCTTAAATTTTCCGATTTTAAAAACCTTCTCCTGACAATAGCAAACACGACAGCCTTCTAGCCGCTAGCTTTTTGTTTTGCCGAACGCTCAAAACTTGAGAACTGCTTGAAGCAAGTCTTAGAGATAAGCCATAATTTATAAGAATGTTTTACTCGTGTCGCATGGCTGATGACAAGGCTTTGTATGTACAATATATTTTCATTAGTCAATAGTTCCTCCATGCACTTCAGACTTAAATATTTGTTCATTTGCAGTCTATATTGATTGTTGTTCCATATACTGAGTGTTATGTTTTCCTTATCATAATAAAACAATGTATTTGTGTGTCATATTCAAATATTTATTATGAGCGGTAAATATTTGAAAACGTTAAGCCGCAGTACCTATTGCGACTAAACCCAGAAAACTCTGGCTGGAGGCCTTAAGGTCCTCGCCAAAAGTCCGGTGAAGCAGTCAAAGCCTGCACTCAGGCTAAAAGCCATTTGTTACGGGTTCTTAATAAAACTAAGGAACATGCTTAAGTTATTGAGTATATTGTAATTTACTTAAACTTAAAACTTAATTAGACTTATACTAAACTTAAACTAATTTGGACGCCAGGAGAGTTATGTACTTTCGGTGAACTCTGCCAACACCTCAGCCCTCTAGCCCACGTTCTCAGGGACTTTTGGTATTTATAAAATATCTCACGCAATAGTTCTCAAACTTAAAGGGCGTTGCGTGAAGCTATAACAAGTACAACAAAACACTGATAAATACCAATTAGTGATAATTCACATAACATCTGCTATCCCTTAAAAGGAAAGTCTAAAAGGCAGTGATATGAAAATGTGTGTGTTAATGAAGTATTTATTTTATTTATTTTCAGGGAAGCTACTACATAATTTCTAAGGATTACAACCTAGCATGTGAAACAATCGACTACTCAAACAGTCCAAGAGCAATTGGTGTAAGTATTCCATCCTAATAATAAATAAAAGAAGCAAATATATTTTAATATATGCAGGGCTTCACAAAAAGTATGTTTAAAAATTAATTATAATTAATTCGTACTACGTTGTGCTCCTCATATGTCAAGCACTGTTCACGGTCTGTTAAGAAACATTCATGAAATCAAATCAGCAAAACAAAAACAACGCAAACATAAAAATTGCAAATTTTATCCGTTTCCGTAGTTTTTGCGGTTAAAAGCAACGTCCATCTATCCCACCTTGTGTTTTTGACATTAGTACGATACTAATTATGGAGTTAAATTAAGAAAATCTTTTTTTTATACATTGTCTTGGGTTGGGTGTTTGTGGTAGCTTCGTTTCCTCTGTTTCCATAAGGGTGCGTCCACATCTGACGAATGAGCACCACACGAGCAGCTCGCGAGCGGCGCGCGCTCGTTTGATGGACGGCGGCGTTGAGACAAGTGCGTTCGCGAGTGACTCGCGAGCAGCTCGCGAGCTGCTTGTGTTATGTTCGTTCGTCAGATGTGGATGCACCCTAACACAAGTGTTTTACGTACTTACTTCAGATTCAAAGAAATGTCTGTGATTTTCTCGCACTCCTCATTTCTTATTTTTTAATTTTCTTTTCAGATTGCTGGAGCTGTATGGTATTACTTCTTCGCGAAGATCACAGAACTGCTCGATACCGTGTTCTTCATTCTGAGGAAGAAGAATAACCAAGTGACCTTCCTCCATGTCTACCATCACACCCTGATGTCGCTAGTCATCTGGTTTGGAGTGAAGTACTTCCCAGGTGAATAATTACCCATTTAATACATAACATACGCCTGTATCACCGAAGGGTTAGGCAGGGGTGTACCAATTTACACCCACAGTTCGCCGGTATGTTTAAGTCCCATGTGATAGGGGGCGAGCCTATTGCCACTAATCGGGCACAAATCCAAACTCCGACCAGCTGCTGAGAATTTCATAGAAATACCCAATAACACCTTGGTCGACTTGGGAATCGACCCCAAGACCTCTAGTGTAGCAGTCGCGCTCAGAACCACTACGCAATTGAGGCAGTTTACCCGTTCAACATACAAAAATAATTGAAATAAATTCGAGCCAAGAGTAAGCGTGGCGATCAATGCTCGTTCCTTCTCCGTGTAGGCCTGTGCCCAGCAGTGGAAATTTTATTAACTGGTTTGAAATAATTTAGGAAAATTGAAATGGGACAAAATGGATGTAACCCCTTAAGTGATTTCTTAGAAAAATATGTTTGTTGATTTAAATGTTGCAAACATTAAATTGAAACGTCCTTCTCTTCTTCTTTCTTTCTACGTTCTTATTTTCTACGAGCATCCATAACTGTAGAACGCAACTTTATATAATTTTCTTGAATTTTCAGGCGGCCATTCAATTCTGATGGGCTACTTAAACTCCATAGTGCATGTCATCATGTACAGCTACTACCTGATCTCCAGCCTTGGACCTGAATACCAGAAGTACGTCTGGTGGAAGAAACACGTCACAATGATACAATTGGTACGTATTCTGTTCATGCATAACTCATGTAGTAACTGTAAGAACAAAAATAATTATTGTACTTACTTGTTTTAAAGTCCGGATTTTTATGGTAATCGAGTTTTTGAGACCAGTAAATTTTGACTTTGCAAAATATAGTTTTTGCTTTTAATTTTGACAAAAAATGCCGTATTAGAATTTTATTATTTAATATTTATACAGCTAAAACTGGTTGTTAAAAATTGTTTTGCATTTGTAAAACATTAATATTTGCAATGGTTCTAGCTTGCCTCAGTTCTTTAGTTACTAAACTGACTGGTTAGAGGTGAATATCTTTACAAAGTCAGTAAATTACATATATCCAAAGACTTCCTTGTTTCTGAGAAGAGTTTTCGATATTCTGATACAAAGTAACTAATTATGTCCTAAATTGATTTTCAGATACAATTCTCAATAATCTTCGTGCACAACGCCGCCGTATTTTTCTACGAATGCAGTTACCCGAGGGCTCTCAACGTCTTGTGTCTCTTCAACGCGACGGCATTCTTATACATGTTCGGCAAGTTCTATATAAACAGCTACAAACAGAATAATATCAATAAGAAGAAATTAGAAGCCCAGAAGGTTTCTCCTATAGTTACTAATGTCAGTAATGTTAGGCGGAAGGTTGTCGAAAAGACGCGGTAATGTTTAGGAAATATATTTATTTTAATGATGTTCTAGGTTTTAATTCAAATATTAGTTGCAGATTTGTGATCTCTATATCAAAAAACAATTGAATTTCACCCTCGGCTTCTGAAAGGCTGGTCAATATAAAATTTGTTAATCGCCTAGGCTGTCAAAATTCATGATAATGAAGTTTGATAGCCGCTGTGATTTGAAGTTTGTCTTTAAGGCTAAGGCCGCAAAACGGCTAAACCATTGCGGATTTTAAAAGCCTGATTTTGTCAGTAAAGTTTACTAAAGAAAACGGCCTCACTGACTGTTAATTTCTGCGACTGATTTTTAACCGTAGTGTGTCCGACACAGACGGTTTTGTGGTTTACCGCTTGTGGCAAAAACTGTAGTTTAACTAAAGAAGCCTAACTGAGCTTTAATCTACAAATCACAAAATAATGTAAACACTTGATTTGACATCAGATTAAATACCAGCCTGTTAGAGACAGGGATTAGACTTTTTATTCTATTTATTTTCAATGCCGTAGAAAGCTTAACATATTATTATTTTCGTTTGAATTTATGCTAGAAATAAGTAACGACCAATATTGATAATAATGACACTATCTGATGTCTTTCTACATACATATACTCTGGATCTATTGAACCTGTACTTTAAATATATTTGTATTTACGGTAATATATTCATTGATAAAGAAAAGGTTTGTGATGGGTGGAATACGTTGTAGTCTTACCCAAAAATATTAACATTGACAATACTACTGAATTGATAGTTCTTGAAAATGACAGTAAGGTGAAGGTAAAATGAACATGAAAAAAACGACTTCAAAAGAATACCATCGACACCTATTTGAAGTCAGTTAAATTGTTTAATTTATTATTAATAGTAATTCACCAATACATATTATGTATTTAGTATATATATTTATTTTACTAGTATATTTACTTAATTATTTTGTATGTTAATAAAGTATGAAATAAAAAAAGCATTTAAACCAAATAAATAAACGTTAAGAATGAAGTTCGTTTTTTTTTTTAGTACTTTTTTTTATGTTTTCTACTATGTCATGATCAATACTATTTAGCAGGAATCAGGAAAAGTTATGATATTTTATGAATGTGAAGTAGCTCTATTTTTCTGTAACTACCATGGCTAAACCATTGAACAGAGTTTGATGATTTGTGTGGGGTAAGCTTGGATCCCAACTAACATAAATAAAATTTAAATTTAATCCTTTCTCTATAATGAAAATTACTTGTATATAAACCACACAGTTATTAAAGTCATTTTATTTCAAAGAATAAACTAATTATTGTTCTATCCACATACTCTCATATAAATTGGTGATATTGAATACTTATAGATCAACATAATTAAGAAATTTAGTGATATCTTAGTAAAATCTAATAATGTAATTAGGTACCTACTGATAACCAAAATTAGAATCGAATAATACGACGCGTCACTATTATCGGAATAACGAACAACACTAGAGAGATTATATAAATTCATGGCGTCGCTAACTTTTAAAAGTATTGTAATTGTAACGTTGAATGAATTATTATGACAATATATTAATATTATTATTTATTTTATTATTTTCAGCCATTGTCGTCCCACTGTATGGCAAAGGCCTCCCTTTCTTTTTTCCAATTCTCTCGGTCTTGAGCTATTGTGTTCCAAAATGCTGAAAAGGAGTCAAGTTCGTCCCGCCATCTCCTTCTGGGCCGGCCACGAAGTCTTTTGATTTTCGAGGTCTTTAGAGTTTAAATAATCAGGGGTTTCCTTTTAACAGTACCTATATTATATACCTATAAAACTTTCGATTCGATTTTGTTTTGGTCATAAGAGCAATACCGCCTCCTAACTATAGCAAGATCACGATGATAATCAAGTTTATTTGAATCACTTATGTGACCGAAAGTTAGGGGTCAAACAGGGAAGCAAAATGATTTTCCTTAACAATTTTATGTTAATCCAAATTATTACATTCCAACAAAATGACTTTTTACATGCATGACTCTTCGGGCAAGAAAAAGGAGTTTATAAAACGCCATCAATACGCCATAAGCAATTGTAAACAACAAATATTTTGCTCGTTGCAAAATAACACAAACCTATTGAAAGCATAGTCCGCATCTGGGCTTCGGCTCAGCTATTCTAGATGCATGTGAGTGGTCGGTTAGTGCACTTGTCAACGTGCCTAACTTTCGTATTGGAAAATAAAATCTCATTGAACTCTCGAAGAGAAGGATCGTAATGACAGTTAGCAGAATGCCAAATATCGTTGGTTCGGGTTTTTAGATACACTATACAATTTTGACTTGACACCATTTTCCGGGATAACTGACTGCTTTTGTTGCATAACTACGAGTACAAAGATATTCTTTATATAAAAAATAAAAAAATACTGCTTTCTACAAGTGTAATTTCTCAATGATGCAGAAAGAAGAAATCGCTATACGGTAGGGCTGAAAGCCGACCCTAACATAGCTTGAGAAAATCTATGCGGGCGAGTTGAAGCACGACAATTTGTTTAAAGTTTTGATAGATAATGTAACTTATTTTTTATCAAATGTATTTCGTGCATAGTTTAAAACATGTTGAAAACGTAATTATTGTGGTCTTATATTGGTTTAACAAGTGTTAGAAGTTGCCGAATCATGTTATATTCCGTGTAAATAGTAGAATATTCATACAACGTAGGTTGCCAACAAGGAAGTTACAAAATGTAAAACAAATACATAATTAAAGTAGCAAACTTAAAGATTATAATTTAACTAACCCAAGTATTACATCAAAATCTCTGAATATGGCAATTAACCTGTCTTGTTATTTAAAAAAAATTGCTTTCAAGTAGTTAACTAGAAAAAAATACTTGCTGAATTTAGAAAGGCATCATCATCAGCTGTCACGCCTTGTCCCAAACTATGTTGGCTACCAGTCTTATCGGATTCAGCTGAATACCGTATTTTACATGGAGCGACTGCCTATCTGACCTCCATAACTCATTGTTACTGGGTAACACAGTAACCCATGGTAAGACTGGTTGTCAGAATTGCCTTAACGACTGCCAAAGAAGTATGACAGTCGACATTTGGAAAGCCAACAAACTAATTGTAATTCAGCGTCAATGACTTCCTCAGGTAATAGAAAAACCTCAAATTTAATTTACATAAAGCCGAGTTTAAAATCTAGGGTTACCTAGGTCTTAAGTAAATCATTGAACCATTTAAGAGTTCAACAGCATTGTTAATAAATTAGGAAACATACTACCTATATTATTGAACATTCGCGATCTAGCTATATTACTACTTCTACTACTTACTTCTCCAAAAAAGAAAATAGAGATTAAAAGAATATTTATCATGTAATTAATTGTTAATCTGGAGTAAGAACGAAGAAGAAAGTTAACAACTGGAGTAAGTCAAATCAGACTACAAATTAATATTTTTTGGTTTTTCCTCTAATCATTGTGTGACATTTTGTATAGCATAAGGCAGAATTTTATGATTCGGGGTCGAAGGGAAGTATACCATATAGAGGTCTGGCTGGTAGGGGAAAAAAGCGTGTATATGAAATAGTGACAACATCTGAAAATCTCAGAATCTAGTTTGATTTCTATTTTAAAGGATCACCAAACAAAGACAAGCAGAAACTATCATTGTGCTATAGTAATTGTTTACCAAAATAACAAAAATAAGTCGATAATCCCACAGGCATTGGACTTTGAGTCCGACATTCGACGGAACGGGTCAAGGGTTCAATCCCCGTGCAGAACAAATATTTGATTACACACGTTATATTTGATTCAATTTTCTTTTTGATACTAATAATATGTCTCCCCCATTAAGGCGCAATAACTTTTAGAACACTTGATTAAATGCGAATTAAACTTATTGTCCAAGGCCTAGCGAAATGAAATCAATTTAATTCGATTTCGTTTTTTTAAGTTTTCTTTTTAATATTGATGAGTTAAACATTCCTTGCCGAAATTTACTTATTAGGGTTCCTTCTTCTGATTTCGGTTGTTTTAAATTTTTAAGTTATATAATATATCAGGTGAAATAAAAAAAGAGATTTGTTTTTGCATTTTAACTGCAGCGGTGGTAAAGTCATTGTTTCTTAAATGGAAATTTATGTCAGTTAAGTCCAAATCCACGAGTACTTTGTTGTGCTGCTTCTTGAAAAAGGCTTCTGTTTGTACTATCAAAATTAAAATACTGCTACTTCACTGTGGCGAAGTTGTCAACAGCCTCGGACACCACGGCCTATCATGTAGCCATAGCGCGGGCCGCATGGCGCGGCATTCTAATTTAAATGATATTATCTGACGAGCTCTTGTCGCCGTCGGCGTTCCGGCTGTTCTCGAACCCAATCGCCTGGCACGCGACGACGGCAAGAGACCGGACGGCATGTCCTTGTTCCCATGGAAGGTGGGTAGACCTTTAGTGTAGGACGCTACTTGCGTCGATACTCTTGCGCCTTCCCACCTTCCCAGTACGTCGTGCTGTGCTGGCGCAGCTGCTGCGGCTGCTGAGAACCTCAAGCGGCGGAAATATACCAACCTAGTTGGTAGTTATATATTCGAGCCGTTTGGGGTTGAGACCCTTGGTCCGTGGGGTCCGAGTGCCCATAGTTTTTTTTAAGTTTTGTCCAAACGCCTGGTTGACACTTCGCGTGACCCAAAGGCTGGCTTCTACCTAGGTCAGCAAATAAGCATTGCCATACAACGTGGCAATGCTGCCAGCCTTTTGGGCACACTCCCAGTCGACAGCGATGTGGATGAATTTTTTGATGCCTTATTTTAGTTTATATTTTTTCTTATTTACTGTGTAGGCTTAGTTTTTTTTATGACCTATTGTAAATATCTTAAGTTTAATTTTTAATTGTAATATAGTATGTTTTATTTATCTGTTATGTGACAGGAATTAACTAAAAATATGTATATAACCGCAGCCGGTGTCAAAACTCTTCATAGCTTACTTTGAATAAATAATTTAGATTTTAATTGACTCTACTCGTGATCAGAGGGCTGGTTCCTTGCACAGAGTATTGGCATAGCCATTCAACGTGGCAATGCTGCCAGCCTTCTGGGCACGTGTCTCGCCATTGACAAGGATGACGGCGACGCCTGTAAGTTTTATTTATTTAAATAAGTTTTAAATTTAGTATAGTTATAAGTGTAATTAGTTTTTTTTTTCAAATACAATTTGGTTCAGAGTACTGAATAAAGAATTAATAGCTTAGGTCTTCTTCATTACTTACACCTTAACACCAGATAATCAATCAACATGGGTTTGCTGTTAAGTTTTGTTTAATTGTAATTAAGGAAAATGGTGACTAGCCTATTTTTGATACTTATAACCCTCTCTCGTAAAATTTCAACGGTTTAAATATTTAATTGACATACGGAACAGTAATCAGAAAGTTCGGCTTACAACTAACCTTTATTTTAGTCCACATATTGCAAATCACTCGACAAAATACTAAAACAATTTAAACTTATTTGCATACACGTCAATAAGAATTCCCAATTGCTTTTCAATTTCTTTGTATACACTTTTATTTAGATTGGCATGTTGGGTGGCCAAAAATAGTAGTTATACTACATAGAGTAGTAGTGGTAGTTTATTTATTTTTAGGTTTAATAAAATAATAAAATATAATAATTTATATTTATCTTTAAAAAGTAAAGGAAAACGAAGAAAAAATGGCGGGTGTTATTGACGATATAGTTGGGAAGTACAACTACCTAATGGATGATTTAGCAGGTATTTATAATTTATTGCAATACTTTAAATTCGGTTGCTATCTTCGGTTGTAGAGTAATCTAATTGAAAAACTGGAAAACAGTTATACAAAACTTTATATAACAGCAAATCAAGTATCAATCAATTTTAGAATATTAATTTTATAAAACGGTGAACGAAAACATCGTGAGGAAACCTGGTTTCCACAATTGGGATCTGTAATCGCCAATCCGCAAATGAGCACGCGTGGTGATCAAGGCTCGTCCCTTCTCTATATGGGAAGAGGCTTGTGCCCAGTAGTGGGACGAATATAGGCCGGTATATTTATTGATTTTAGAAATACATCGTTGGTACCTATATCGCTCCATGTAAAATGTAGACATTGGTCCTATGCCTGATCTGTCTATGGAGGTTAGTCAAAGAGTTTTAGGAATTAAATGCAATTGTTTTCACGCACACACTGATGAAACAACGTATGCGATGATAGCCATTCTCTACTGTCATCATCATCTCCCTGCCTTGTTAATAAATATTTAGGGTCAGCGCAATGCGTATTCAGTTTCCATTCATCTCTAAAACTTGCATCTCTAAATTAACTTACAATTTAATTAACTTAGCAATGACAATTTAATTTTTAACAGAGTAACCCATAAGGTTTCTTGCCGGTTCTTCTCCGGAGATATAGGAGACATTTTAGAACCGTGCTATTAAAATCAGTAGATGTCAACGTAACGTTTCTTAAGCGCATTAATTGGTTTATAAAAAAAAAACCTTTTTGATTTTGAGAGAAGCTCAACACCGATTGCCGTGTTTAAGTCATTATTTACTAACTCATACTTACCATTCCGAGTCCAAGATATTAAGGGCCTATAGTTGATTGTAGATAACAATAGATTACGAAAGTTAACCTTTCATACAAATCGCTGAAAGGGCGCTTCGAATGTCATTGCTACGACTGATGTAAGTAGCCGACGCTACGCAGGTACTTAGGGTTAACTCCACGTGCATCCTAATTAGTTATTTTCTGTTTAAACCTTCAAGACAACAAATAAATAATGTTAAATTCGGTATGCCCTTTGCAAAAGAAAAAAAAAACAGGTGAATAAACTTTTGCGAAAATGAAGTGTTATTTTGTTACTAAAATTGCCGTTAATCATAAGATGTTTTTATTTATGTTTACAACTAACATGCGGTCACTCACAAACAGTACTATTATAATCTTAATCTTAATGTAGCCTTAGCAATAATACTTGAAGAAACATCTGTTTTACTTTTTATGTCCTCTAAATACTAACTTATATTTTACAAGTTTAATGCAACATAAAAGTTATTTATGTATACAATTACTTGTAATCAGTAACCGAATTATAACAAACCAGTTTTAATTTGAAAATTTGCTTAACAAAATAATGTAAAGTTAAAATTTCTAGTTCAACTCTATTCACCTCGGTAACGCGTGTAAATACTTTGTATAACAAAGTTACTTAGTTATTGACCACATTATAACCGAAGTGCAATGAATCAGGAATTAATTCAATCAATCAACCTAGCCTTTCGCGGCTCACAGTTGGGCCTCTCCCCAGTTTTATACCGGGCCCTCCGATTTCCAGGCCTCAGTCCTATCTGGTTTGGCCCGGTACCAATTTTAAGTCGTATATCGGTATATCTTGCTGGGTTTTTTATACTACGTTTACCAACTCGTGGACCCCACTCCCTTGAATAGGGACTGATTTGTCCTTACACATCAGTTCCCAAAATCAGAGTTGGCCAGCCCAATTATTTAGTTAAATATAAATCAATATAGGTACAGCACTGCCCACCTGAAAATATTACTGTCTTTCATCATCATCTCCCTGATCTCTTCCCATTTGTTTTGTGTCAACGCAATGCGTATTAAATTTATTTTCCATTCATCTCTACTACTTAACTGATCTCAGTATTCACACCTTTCTTTCTCATATCATCTTTTACAAAATCTATCCATCTCCTTTTTGACCTTCCTCTGCATGTTTAGTCATTCACAAAACTCCTTTAATATAAATTTATTACTGCCTTTCGTTTGTACAAAGAAAAAGACTTTGCATTTAAATAGTGTAAATAAATTAAGGTTTAAGTACACGCACGAGAACACGTGTTAGAATAAATAGTTATTTACAAAATATTTAAGGAAGCAACAGACATTTTAATTCTAATAGTACTGCTTAATTAAGTATGGTAAATTATTGTTGTTAATCACGTCAAACTGGAGTCATTGAATGACATGACACCGTAAATATTTGCAATTCAAAGTTGGTAGAAACTTAAATATTAGTGATGGGTCGAACATTATCGATACCAAAATTACGATACACTTTTTACAAAAAAAAAACCGGTGCGTTGTCTAAAACTTTGTACTAGATGTAAAAGTAAAAAAAAAATGTCTTGCCAACAGATCGCTAAGACATACGAAATTCATTAATATTTCACGTCCTCAATTAAAAAATGTTTATCCAAATGTATTTTCTTATTCACAGATCCAAGAACAGACAGTTTTCCATTGATGCACAGGCCATTTATAGTGGCTCTCATCGTAATAGTATACCTCAAGTTTTGCACAGACTATGGGCCCCGTTTTATGAAGAATCGCCCAGCGTACACATTGAAATACCCCATAATGTTGTACAACATATTTCAAGTAGTTTTCAGTATATTTTTAGTAAATGCGGTAAGTTATCATTATTATCTTGGTCTAATTAGTTACTTGTATTAATTGGAAAATCTTTATTACACACTAAAAGGCTGCATTTTTTAAAGTAAAAATACTTTTTTTTTCTGCTGTTTATAATGAAAAAGTGAACTATTGCATTATCGATATTTTGTAATCAGAAGTATTTGACAACACTAAGAAATGTCTCTCGCTTTATTGAAAACAAATAATTGAACCATAATGAGAATTGTCAAAATGTTTAATGAAAATCGATGATTTGTAGCTATGTTGTACTATTGATACCTAAATCATATTATAAAAATTTCTTTCAAGTCCGATAAACAATTAAGCACATACGAACATGTTTTATTTTTCAGGGTTGTCGTTATATATTCTCAAAAGACTATAACTTCATCTGTGATCCCATAACTGATAGTATGGATGACCGTGTTGTGCAGGTAAGTTAAATAAATTTTAAATACATAATCTAAATAAAAAAAACAACAAAAACTAGGTAATTCTACACAATAGGCACCATACGGGTCGGTTCATGTCCGGCGGAAAACTTAAAGCCCACCATCGGCCGTTCTACTCCAAAACAGAGAAAAACACAAATAACATAATACCATCTCCGTGGTCGAGTGGCGGATTCAAGTGACTCTAGCTCTTAAGTCCTGGGTTCGATCCCCGGACGCATCAATGTAGAACCCATGGTATACATTGCCTCGCCCTGGTCCGAGAGTTTGTATTACCTTCGTAGTTTCTGAATTCCTTAACAAAAGACGTGCTTTAACTACTTACTTTGTGCTCAGAGCAATGTATGTGATGTTGTCCGCATTTATTTTTTTATGTAACAATACATGCTATCACGCCTTTATCCCCGAAGGGTTAGGCAGAGGGTGTACCAATGTCCATCCACAGTTCGCCGGTATGTTTAGGTACCATGTGATGTGGTACTAACCGGGCACAAATCCAAACTCCGACCTGCTACTGAGAATTTCATAGAAAACCCAATAACACCTTCGTCGACTTGGAAATCAAACCCAAGACCTCTAGCGTAGCAGTCGCGCTTAGAACCACTAGGCCAACGAGGCAGTTATTTATATAATAATTCAATTTCACTTTACAGACTGCAGAGCACTCATGGTGGTACTTCTTCGCGAAGATCACAGAACTGCTTGACACAGTATTCTTCGTGTTCAGAAAGAAGAGCAGACAAATCTCCACTCTACACTTATTCCACCATTCTATGGTAGTCGCTGTGGGATGGGTCGCTACTAAGTATTTCCCAGGTAACTTTACATCAAAAAATCTAATAATAGTGTTACATATATTATAATCATGCCTCTCTCCCTTGTAGGGGTAGGCAGAGACCACTTTTTTCCCCTTACTTGCACACTTATTTCATTTTGTACTAGACTGTCATAGACCTCAATTTATTTGAATAAATCTCTATCTTCATCTATCCAGAGTGCTACGAAAATATTTGATAATTATTTTTAATACTGCGTCTGTTCAGAAAATAAAATCATTTCTATAGACAGAAGTTGTATTTTAAAAGACGATTTTCTTACCTAAGACAATTTATAATACTAATTTAAAAAATGTTGCAATGTAGCACTTTCTGAAAGTCAACAACACAGTCAACAATAAATAAATGTAGCATCCTGATTCATACCCCATTTACTTTATTATGAACTTTAATATATTTAGAATTTTCTTTAAACCAATGTGACTTATTTTTCAGTTGGACCAATAGTCGTGGTCGGTACGTTGAACTCCTTCGTCCACATCCTCATGTACTCCTACTACTTCGTCGCTGGCTTGGGACCTGAATACCAGAAGTACCTCTGGTGGAAGAAGTATCTGACCCTGATCCAAATTGTAAGGAAACCTGTTAATTTTCTTGAAATCTCCATAAATAGTTCTTAGGCTAAGGTTTTGGGGTCGGAACTGGATGAGACTGGCAGAGCAGGCGGGCAGCAGGGCGAAAATACGAGATGTTAAAAGGGAGGCTTGTGCCTAGCAGTGGGATGACAAATTGATGATGATAACAAAGAATGCAGTCATTCAAACAAATAACCTGGATTCAAACAAGAAACCTGGTTTCCAAAATTTGGGATCTGAAATCGCCACTCCGCAGTGAGCAAGCGTGGTGATCAGTGCTCGTGCCTTCTCTATATGGGAAGAGGCCTGTGCCCAGCTGTGGGATGTTTATAGGCTGGATTATTTTGGATTATTATAAAAAAAATAAATGATCCACTAAAACCAATTCAATAAGTTTCTGCTTGATCTTAATTGCAACTCACATCGTTTTGAATCAGGCTTTAAACATAACTGACTTTAACTTTTTCTTCTTTGTCGTTACACTATTGGCAGAGTGGTCGTGGTCGTCAAAGCAGGGGGTGGTGGCAAGCTTAACTATTCGTCGCCATTCCTCTCGTACCAAATTTTTCCTCGTACATGTTTACTGTAATAAAATGTGTATAATCTTCAAATTAAAAATTCTTTATTTTTGTTACAGATCCAGTTCGTTTTCGTGATATTCCACAACACATTAGCCCTGTTCCAAGACTGCAACTATCCTAAAGCGATACATCTTTTCGTCATCAGTAACACTGGACTTATATTCTACATGTTCAGTAAATTCTACTATAACACATACATTAAGGCCAAACCAAAGAAGAATGAGGATGTTAAAACTAAGACCGTACTTAATGCTAGGCAAGGAAAACGGTTAAGTGTAGGCCAGTAGGATATTAGATGAGATGAATAGATTATTGTAGAACCTTTGGTGGGTATGATAAGTAGCAATACTCAAGACATTTTAGTGCTAAGTTTAGCGCTTATACAAAAGTACGATATAATTGTTTATTGTGATTAAGACATTTGCAGGAGCCTATCAACCAAACTTTCTTTTAACGCATTAACTGTCCCGCCAGTAGACACAATAGTTAAACCATAATAATTGAAATGTATCATAAGTGACTCATTGGACAGGTTAGGCTACTCGTACAATTGTAAAGTAGCGCCTTTGTCGGTTAGTTTTGTTGGAGTTTGTGCATTTGGGAAGCTAAGTACCAAATAAATGCATCATCACAACTTGGCTCCGATGTTGTTTATAAGAGATTTTCACTTATTGTCAGATGAACTGCGTTTTTCAACTACGTAACCAAAAATCATACTTTAATACACATTTTCTAAAACCTAATGCAGTAGCTTAAATTGATTGTACTGCTTATTTAAGACACTGTATGTTTTTACTTCGTGTATGTTACATCAACTATTCACAACTAAATATATAAGATTACCTCTTTACATTAATTTAATAAAGTAAGAAATATATGAAAAATAACTACGTATTTGTTTTATTTTCTAATTTTTACAAAGTAATAATAAATCATAAATAATAAATATTGTTTATAATAATAATAAATATTGTTTATTTGGACACATAAAAACATTTCAACAAAGGATTTAACAATTATAGTATTATTGAAGATTAAGACCAAATTACGCAAAATTTATACAATTCGTAAATTTTAGCGCTTACAAAAATGTTTTATCATTATTAAATTAAACTAAGAACGGAAATAAAAAAAAAATAAAATTTTTGCTAGTTATCCACACAAAAATTATAATCAAAAGAAAATTAAAATAGTAAATTAATGGTAGTTAATTATAATTAGTAATTGCAATCATTAGGTAGATTAATATTTATAAAATAATGCAACATAAGCTTAATTGCAATGACGTAACTTATTAAATTGTCTAATTTTGTTATTAACCTTTATGTGGTTTTTCTTTGTTTTGAAAGATAAAGTGATCAAGATAGTTCTTAGCTACAATTTAAGAAGATCCGTTCAGTATCTAGACTTTTTTACTCGGTTTAGGTTTAATTATTATTGATAATAGAATAAAAAAATACAAATTAAAAATTTAAGACCGATATAAAATTGCTAATAGCTTACAATGAGCATATCAAAAAAAAGAAGGGCCTGTTGGTCTAGTGGACCCCGACTGCTATGCCGGAGGTCGTGGGTTCGATTCCCACTCAGGACAAATGTTTGATGAGCACGATTATTTTTTCTGTTTATGGGTGGAATTTTTCTATATTTTTTATGTATTTAGAAGTGTATATGTACGTTTATCAGTTGTCTGGTTACCATAACACAAGTTCTACTTAACTTTGAATCAGATAACCGTGTGTGAGATGTCCCGGAAAATAATTATACAAAAAAAATATCATCATCAAGAACAAATTCGCTGATCTCATAGGAAACCGCATCAACATCGGCGCATTCATTGAGAAGCTACAATGATTCAAATAGACACCCCGAAACGCGGACCGATTCATCAACTTAATTTTTTTTTTCGTTTCAAAACTTCTAACACTTCTCCATCTTACCTAGGTATATTTTTTTGTTATTTTCATTTTATCTCTAGTGCGGTGGGATCATTATAATAGGCAAGTAACATATTTTTTTAATAGTGTAGAAAATGTAAGCGTAAAAGATGAATAAGATAATCAGAAATCTATCAGAAAAATAACAAAAGAGAGTTTTTCTTCGGAAACTGAAAATTTCTCAATTGCTTTTACTTTTATTGCAGGCGCTTCAGTTAAATAGGCGCTTCAGGTAGATTGTCCATACAACATGTTATATTCGATAGATGGCGTTGTTAAAACTATTCAGGCAATACTTTTGTAAGTTTGCGGTTTAAGAATAACAGATAGACTGGTTTTCAAGGAAATGAATACCTCTAGCCATCTGTGCAGCTGTGGACTAAAAGTCTAAATAAGACACCATATAATATTATCCTGAAGACAGTTTTTTTTTTGAGCCTATGTTTTCAGTCTGTGCTAAATAAAGATACATAATTATGCCTTAACAGAGAAATCTTTAAACTCAAAAATCCACGTCGTAAATTCGGGTCTCTTGTTTTATATCAAACCTATCATGAGCGTTAATGCAGCTTTTTAAGTAAAACAATGTTGCTAGTATCTTTATCTTGAAAATGTAAATATTTTCTTAGCTTATACTTTGTCATGTCATTTGCATAGACAACAAAACAATATAATATTATTATTATACAACAATATATTGTATTATGGTGTGTCACAAAACACAATATTGAAATATGTGGCTTAGGTACTTATTATAAGTAAGTAGGTATATTATTTAACGATTACAAATCACTGCAGTTGTAAATTACAATAAAACCTAATCATTCTTGTATTGGTGTAGCCATGTGACATCTAGTGGCACATATTTTGTTCAATTTGTGTTTATCTTTAGAATACAAAGAATATAATATGAATCCTGGTGAAAACGGTAATTATTTTATAACTAAATTAAATACTCCATCATGCACTTACCCAAAGTTCGTCAAAAAATTAATTTGGTTGTTCTAATACAGTATGTGCTGTGACCGCTGGGCAAAAATAACAACACGACCTACTATCGTACTACGAGGCTTGGTTTGATATGGCACGAGACTGAGAAATATGGAAGGATTTTGTGGACGCCTTTTCCCAGCAGTGGGACAACGTAGGCTATAAATAAAAAACCTAAGGGTGTTACCACACCAATCGATCGACATCGATCGACGGCAGAATGGACTAGTCGACGTCGATCGACAGTTTCTACCATACCATTTACGTCGACCAATCCATTCCTCCATCGATCGACGGCATCGATCGACCATCGATCGATTGGTGTGGTAACACCCTATCACAACTAAAAAATATCGTTGATTGGCCAAAGAATGTTTGTTTTTTTTTTTTGCGGACTCTTTCCAGGTTCATTTTTTTTATTGCTTTTCCTTTTTTCTTCCTGTGGTCAAATATCTCTTTTACTCAAAGCTTTACTCGTAAAAAACACATTTTTCAGATTAGCTCATCTCTCTGCAACAATATTTTTGTGTATTGTCAGTATACAAATAAGAATATTGTATTAAGAACACAACACAAATATTTTTTTATTGTTATAATAGTGACAAGATATACTTAAAATAATACAATTGTTTAACTATTTTTTATTGGGCAATCATCGAACCCTGATCCATAGTAATGAATGCATGAGGTCATGAATTAACTATAGGAACGAGCTCTTCACGGCCAAATCTATAAAGGGACAACAGAAAATCATAATAAATCAAGGCTTAATAAAACTGACCTAAATAAAAAATCATTGTAGTAAACCTAAGACGAAAAGACTAAAGTTTTATGTGTCTTTCAAATAACAGTTAAGCTTATTAACTATACTTACATAAAAAATAATTCAAAAACCCTCGACAAACTTTAAAAAAAAACCTGGTAATTTTCAAATTCAGATCGTATTAAGCAAAACTGCATCAGAATCGGTCTATTCCTTTAGGAGCTACGGTGCCATAGACGGTTGGGCCGACACGTCGCTCAGCATATTTTACACGTTGCTTGGGTCAAAATAACTATTAAGTATTTTGAAATTACAAAAAGTCATTTCAATTTTATTCATTTTATTGATGATGATGATAATATAATCGTACAGCATTGTTTAAGCGTAACTCTGTTTAGTGATTAGGAATAATGACATCGCGTAATCGTCGCCTGACGTAAAACATACAATTTGAAAATGTAATTTACCGAATTGTTATAAGCATATTATTGGAAAATTTATAGCGTTGATACCTACTTACAAGCATTACAACTTTTTACTGTAAAGCTGTTTCCCCGAGCTATATTCGGGGTCGCCTTAAACAATCACATTCAGTTAATTTTGCGAGATAAAACTTATTGTCTGCCCATGACCATGACACTTTCCAAGGTGCTAAAACCTCTGTAAGTAAAATCAATAATCAATCGCGATAAAATCCGTTTAAAAATACTTTAGTCTAACAGTCGACTTAATCTCAGAAAGCAGTATGCTTAGAAGGTTGTTTCTTCTCATTTGTGCCAGAACTAAATAAAAGGTTTTTCAAAATGACTGCCACCGAATACCTGCGAGTTATTATTGGATACATTACATCTATAGTAAAATAATTTAAACCAATGTGTCTATATTCAAAGTAAGTAACACTATTGTTAGCTTGATTTCCTGCAACCTTATTTTTTTTACTTAAGTGGAAAACCCCTTTACCGAATGGTGAGTGATGATCGTGGGTTCAATCACTGCATGTTAATTTTTAAGCAAATATTTTCTAAAATACGATTTGTAAGAATTTACGTTCGTGGAAATCCGCGCAGTGCAAGATGATTCAAAAATTCTAAAGGCGAATACTGTAAATATTATTTTCATGATCATTATTGATTGAAAACATCGTGAAGACACCTGGATTCCAAAATTGAGATCAGAAATCGCTAATCCGCAGTGAGCAAGCGTGGTGATTAATGCTCGTGCCTTCTCTATATGCGAAGATGCCTGTGCCCAGCGGTGAAACGTATACAGGAAGGTTTATATTACTTAAAGATGTTGTGATCGAATAAGCTGTTATAAATATAAAGTAAAATGCATATAGGTCAAACTTTTCATAGCTAGTTAGATAGTTCTATGGAAAATGTTACTGTGTGATAAAAAAATTACTCTGAGGTATAATCTGAGATACTATTCAGGTTAAAATTAAATGAGGTCGGCTATACCATTTCCAGGCAGATGAAGCTAATAACGAAACGCAATGAACAATAAAAATATATGAACGCGACACAATTAATGTCAATATGACTTGTCGTTGAAATAAATAATAATTTTCATAATTAATTGTGAAGTTATAATTAAATTAAAATATTTATGGAATATGAAGAATTATCCTGTTATTTTACATGCAATACCAAAGAAGTAAAATGTGAGATTATTTTGATAAACAATTTGATATTAAATATAAAGAAAAAAAATGTGTTAGAAGAGCCTGCCAATTCACCAAACCACAAGACAATAGAAAGACACTTCAGTGTAAATAAAGATTTTCATGAAATGCTCACCAGGTTTTAAAGATTGATGCACCATATAAAATTACTATAAAATAATGACAAAATGTGATAACTGCTAATTACAAAGTAACAATTGTAAAATATCTAATCGTTTAAAAATGAACCAGTAATTATTACATCTTTGGCACGTTTCTGTACTCATTAATTAATAATTTAATATTTAATAATTGGCTATTAATCTATCTAAAATAATAATTAGTAATACTTTCCTCATTCCGTATTCAGAGCCATATTTGAAGAGCCAAGTGTTATAATGACGCTAGCGATCTCATAGTTGTGTCGAAATATAAAACTTAAAATACTTCGATAAATGTTAGTCGGACGGAGGTGCGGACGAGTGCAAGAGGTCACTTAACAAAAAATATAAAATAAAAATAATAATTTAAGATAAATATATTTTATTTATTAGTGTTCAGTGGTGGGAACTGTTTATTGTGCTGCTAATAATATTAAAATGGCGGTCGTTCAGAAAGCTATACAAGGGTACCAATATGTATTTGAAGAATTGCCTGGTATGTATATTTTTATATTTATTTTGTTATATACTTTACTATATTCTATATTAAACAAATTAGTTGACCTTTTTATAAAGCTAAATGTAAGATTCTCGATAAATGCAGATAACGGTATTTAAATATTAATTGTTTTATGTTTTTTGTGGTATAGTTTTTTTTTGGTTTGATGAAACAATAAATTGCCTGTGATTAAATTCAAAAGAAGAAGAAAATTATAATTTATCACAGAACATTAGTTATCACAGTAATGACAAGTTTTTAAGATAATGAATAAAGTAATATTCCGTGAATCACTTAAGGTAAGGGTTTAATAGCCTATTTAAAATCTGAAGTACCAACAACAGGAAAGATAAAATAATTTATGCATGTGTGTAATTATGCATTGTGTACCTAAAGTGTCCATTGACAACGATGATTACATTACATTAAATACTAATGATTAAAAAAAATATCATAAATGGCATGAAAATTTTCGTACTTATATAATTCAATGATGATGTAATTACTTAATTTAAGTTATGCTCCAAAATGTTAATTTGACACGTGTTATTTTTTTGGCCAGTTTTTTTATACAATTAACCTAATGTTAATTGATTACCTACTTCAAACATGAGGTGTAAGATTAAAAAAAAAAAACATTCTATTCCTTTTCTTTAACTAGGCTCACTCTTCTCTCATGCAATTAATCATCGCAGTAAATGTTTAAAATCAATCAGATTTTAATTAAAATCTAAAGCTATGACGCGCTATTACTACCTTTTCCAATTAAACATCAATTTCATTATAAAATAAATAACATTTAATATATATATATATATATTTTTCATTTAAACATCAATTTTAATCAGATTTTAAATAAACTGTAAAGCTATTACGCGCTTTTATTACCTTTTCCAGAAACTAAAATCAGTATTTTTTGAGCATACATGAATAGTAACAAGTTCAAAAATTAAATACAATAGAAAAACGTAGAATTTTGGATTAATTACAGTTTATTAATAGCATTTTCAAATAGGCCTTAAACGAAGTACTAGCGTCAGTCGAAGGAATTTTAATACGTATGTCTACACTACTGTTTGTTGCCACTCCTTTTTGTATCATTGTTTTGTTCATCCGTCCATCTCCGCCTGGGTCTTCCATGCAGCATTCGTCTATTAGTAACCCAATTTGTAAAGGTTTTCGCCAACGGTTTCTCCGCAATCAATAGAAACATGTGGAAAGAAGGAAGGAAGGTCTTTGCCCTGCAGTGGGACAGTTCGGACTTTAAATGAAATTAATATCTTCACTGCAATGCGATATATTGAAAAAGACATAAAGCCTATCCATGTACTCCTCGATGTAAATAGGCACTTGGTTCGCGATGAATACGAATTTCTACCTTATGTCTTTAATAAGCACAAACAACAGTAACAGTTGTTGTTAATGGCCGAAGACATACATGCAATAGGAGCCTTGCGCCACGTTTAGATAGAGTGATTACTCTTTATCTCTCGATAACTAATTTGGACCTTCCTGACTGAATCTTGGACAATCGTTAAAGAAGTATCAATTAATTTTATAGACAAGCTTCATCCATAATTTAAAATTACTTGGGACTTAAATTAGGCCCGCCCTCCCTCTGAGTATACCTCAGAGGTTCTCCCATATATATTTTTACGTTTCCCTTCATATTGATGATTTGATGACAAAAATGATATCAAAATCGACCCCCTATTAAAAATTATATGCAGTCAAATTGAAAACTCTTTTGAAGTCTATAAAAAAATCATAATCAGCGACCCGAACATATCTCAGTTATGCAGGAAGCATATTGAAGTAGATTTTATCTTTTATCATTATTTTTTCAGATCCTCGTACCAAAGACTGGTGGCTAGTGACAGGGCCTGGTCCCCTGCTCACGATATTAGCTACTTACCTATACTTCTGTATAAAAGCTGGACCAAAATACATGAAGGATAGAAAGCCATATAACTTGAAGAATGTTGTTATGGTGTACAATATCCTGCAGATTTGTTTAAGTTTATTTTTGTCTATTAGGGTAAGTTCGATTTTGATATTTATGCTGTACTGATTACGTCACAGAATCGTTTAAACAATTTTATATTTCGATTGTTCCGGTTCTATCCAGTTGAAGAAAATATATATTAAATTGATATTTGTTTAAAAGAACTAATGAACGCTAAAATTAACCTTACTAAAAGTGTCACCTTCATTGGGTATTTGACAAAAAAAAAACCTATTTAAAAATATATTTAAAACTATCAGTTGTAATAGTAGACAATTCTTTAATATTAATTGCTGGATTGAGATAACACTTTATTTTGAACTTATAACAAGAGGAGATACATTTAAAAAAATAATTCAATTTGGCTGTGACTAAAACAAATAATCAAATCTTATACTAATCTGCGGTTGCCCCTTGAAAAGTTTTGCGAATCACAGAATAACTAACATTTATAATCATGTATTTATTTAAAGTTATTTCTTAGCCTAAATATATTATAATCGAGATTAAATATATTTTGGAAATAAACATTTCAATAGTATTTAATCACATAATTACCTAGGACACAACAAACATTGCCATTTTAATAAACATTGGTACTATTAGCATTTCTGCTAGACATCAGAATCTATTTATAACACCGATGCAAGTTTAATACTGCATTGTATGATGTTTTTTGTATTATTTCACTTAACATAATAAATGCGGTGACGACAATTAAGAACATTTATTATTTAAACTCTAATTTTGGCGTTCTTTGTTCGTTACCTGTACCGAGAACATTTGAAGCATTACTGTTATCGTTGTGTGAGCGAGACAGCGCTCTACAGTGCACATAGCAGCCTCTCACTCACACACTTTAAGACTTCATGGTAAGCTGGCCAATCTTTCAAGTTAACAGACATTAGTAATGAAAGTTTATTGGAATTTTAATTGAAGAGATTAGAACGCTAATGTTTATGAGTTTTCTAATGAAAATGGCAAGCGTATTAATTTATTAATATGTGTGTCAGTAGATTTATTGTTTGAAGCTAGATTTTCAATGTTAGAAATTACAAAATAAGTCTTTTCAAATGAAACTTTGTTTAGAATGTAAAAGCAATGAATTTTCATAATTAATCTGAAATACATAAATAATAATTATTAAGTACTTTAATAATTATTATTTAAAATAAATGAAAATGAGCGAGAGCAGACATACTCATTGTTCTGAACCCTAAAAATGATCTGAAGTATCTTAAATGTTTTCATGGTATCGAAAGAGTGTGGTCAGACCCGAGACAATGCAGGAATGTGGAAGTCTACATTGACCTGTCCGAGGATCGAACCTTGGACCTCAGAGCTGGCAACGACACATTAAAAACCGCGGTAGACGCCAATCGGTCACGGTGGCCGTATTTGTAATATTGATTAATCCATATAATCTTAATTGACCATATTGTTATGTTAAATGATATTTCAATACTATCTTGAATGGAACAAAGATTCTTGTTGTGATTAAATTACATGAATAAATTACGTTCAGTATTCTTTTTATCGATACGTTGGTAATTTATTATGTTGTGGTCCAATATACTACACGAAATGAATTATCTGCTATAAATTTTTAAATGCGTTCATTGACTTAATTTATTTCCTAAAGACATTCTTTTAAGTTAAATTAACTGCAATCATATCATAAGCGTAGTTTATACGAATTCTTTTTTCTGGGTTATTGTAATTACCTTTTAATTAAATACACAACATTTTATCACAATCGGCTTTGCTGTTTCGCCGTGAAAGAATAACTGATAAGCACACATGTTTTTTTTTTTTTTTTTTTTTTTATTATTATTTAATTTTGTATTTTTCTAATCGTGTTTCTTTTCTCTGTTCCAGGGCTTAAGTTATATCTTCACGGAGAGTTATAATAACAAATGTTACTCCATCGATTATTCCAGCAATCCCACTGCATTGAAGGTTAGTTTTTTTTATTTCAATATCTACACCCAGTGGTTTATATTGTTAATTTTCAGAATTTTTAAGAAATAAGACGAAATGATAATATTTATCTAAATAAGGTGTGTTTGCTAAGAGAACATCAATTTTAACTTGATTTACATCTTATCTTGGTTTCTTAATACTCAAACTTTAATTTAAAATGTTATAAAAATATCTAGCCTATAAACGTCCCACTGCTGGGCACAAGCGTTTTACCATTTAGAGAAGGCACGAGCATTGAAAAGGGTACGAAAATGAAAATTGTACAGTACATCGTAATAAAAAACCTTGAAAATTACAAAATTTGACTACCAAATATGAAAATGTTACATTATTTTGAATTGCAAATAAAAATATAAATGTTTCGTATGATTCTACACCATTTTAATATTAGTATCATATGCCCTTGGGACTGTGATAAGTTGCATCTTTGTAAATAGAGTTTAATAAGGTTAAGGGTCTGTTTCACAATGTACCGATAAAGTTCCAAATACTTATGTTACACATAAATTATTCGGACTATAAAAGTTCTGGATAAGAAACTTTACGTTTCACAAACTTATTTTATCTGACACATAACTATATGGGACCTATACGTAAGCGCGGTGGCAACACCATTTACTCACGTTCCGGTTTTCTATGTCATTTCATTAAATACAAAGCAAGTTAACATAAAATAATTATAAATTTATTTTAATTTGCTCTAGAAGTATTGTTTTACTTTAATATTTTTATATATTTTGTTATTATCCGCATAACGGGTTAATATTCTATATAAAAACTTGTACAAACGATTTTATGGAAATTAAATACTGCTTGTAACGAATCGGAATGAGAAACGAGATTTGAAACGATTTGATCGTTTTAAACAACGAGGTTGCATTTGAAACTATAGAGTGAGCCTATCAGAGTTTAAACCGTAAGCACAAGTGTGAAAAAGTGTTGTCGTGAATTATGTATGAAGATGGAGCTTGCCGTTTTGAAAAATCTATCTAAAACACTAATATTATCCTAACAATGCCAAAACCATCGATATTTTCTTAAGTAAGTTTCTCGTTGCGCGAAAATTAACTTATATGAAAAACGAAATGTACTATGATCAGACTAAAAACTGCTCTCGCTTGGCACAAGGGGAACCTAGCGATAGTAGCAGTCTATGCATATCATACGTCGATGGTTTTAAATCGTTTGACTATGACAATTGACAGAGGCACTAATATCGTGGTACTTGCTATTTCGTTTATTAGTTTCTCATTGCTTTGTCATTTCTGCGATTTAAGTGTACTTACTAAGTACATTTTCTGAACAGTAATTTCGGACAATTTTGGTACTCTGCACTACTCTCTACTTGAAGTGAAAATGACTACACCGAAACGTGAACGAAGCGTCAACTTTAGCCGGGAAGAAGTTGAGCTTCAGACCTCACTTGTTGCTCAAAATAAAAGTGTTCTGGAAAACAAGAAGAGTGACGCAGTCACTTGGCACGAAAAGGAACAGTGCTGGAAGACACTGGAGGCATCATTCAATAGCTCAAGCGGTTCAAACTTTCGGAGTGCTAAAACGTTAAAAAGACAGGAGTCTTTTTAACGTTTTAGCGTAGTGTCGTGAGGCTATCAAAATATTCATCGAACTCATCTTCAAGAGTCTCAAAAACCTCCATTGTCGTTATAAGTAGTCTACCTAGGTTATAAGACTAAAACCACGCTGATTCCTCTGATAATACAGATAGTTATGTCTGTAAAACTTAAACGACATGGTATTTACGTAATATAATATTCAACATGAAAGAAAACTCCTTTTTACGGACTTTTTCGCAGTTTTTATTTAGATTTTTAAGTCCCGCCACCGTAACCTAAGAAACCAATATACAACATGAACGAAAGAAAAACAATGTCATTTAATTTTAACTGTCAAACTTATAGTTATGTTTAAGATAAGTATGCTATTCGCCACTTCGTCCGACCCATAGTTTATGGTGGACTTTATGTAACACATAGCGCTATTTGACAGTTGTGAAACGCAAAAATAGTGTTTATCCTACGAATAAGTAACAAACAGCTTATTCAAAACTTATGCAGAACTTATCGGTACATTGTGAAACAGGCCCTAAATAAGGAACAGTAACTTTAAATAGGTTCACAATAAATAAAGCATTATATACAAATAATTTTAATCTGTACAATTATACTATTTCCAAACTATATTGCCCTCGGTTTCCAACCTTACCGGATTTAGCTGAATACTAAAGTAAATAAGCTTTTTTTAAATCAGACTGGCTGTCAAAATTGTAATGACATAACAACTATCAGAGAGCAACGTATGATAGTCGGGATCAACAGCTTGGCTTGTTTTCCGAGGCACGGAGGTGTCTCAGTTTGTTTACAACAGGGCCTCGATTCAGCTGTTTAAAATGCATGTC
This sequence comes from Autographa gamma, assembly GCA_905146925.1. Classification (NCBI taxonomy): domain Eukaryota; kingdom Metazoa; phylum Arthropoda; class Insecta; order Lepidoptera; family Noctuidae; genus Autographa; species Autographa gamma. Next base: position 12,060,765 of record LR989853.1, on the reverse strand, counting down.
AGTGGTCGGTCAGTGTACTTGTCATTGTGACTAATTTTCGTATTCAGATAAGCCTACAAAAAATCTTATTAAACTCTCGAAAAGAATGATCATAATGACAATAAGCAGATTGCCAATTATAGTAAAAATAACCAAATGAAGCAGGTCAATTCAAGCAACTCTTAAATAGATGAATCGAAGCCCTGGTCAGCCATCCATGAACAAACATCACTCTTCGCGTACTGCTTACACTAAGTCTTGGGCCCTCCATTATTATACAACATATTCGCCATACATTAATTTACATTATAAACAATTCTTATAATTAAAATTCAGGGCATAACCGTAACGAGTAATAATTGGTACCTTTATATTTGTTCGTCTCAAGTCATGATATAATAACGACCATCTCGATAGAATAATTTGTACACATGTTTTTAGGCTTTTTCAATAGTCATAAACTTTTTAGGCTCAAAACTGTATATTTAATTTTATTTACTAGTTTAAACTAGTATTTATTTATGTAATTATAATTTAAAAATAATCAGAAAAAAGTTTTAAAATAATTGGAAGGTTGACTGCTTTTATAAGGATCGAAAAATAGTTTATCCAACTATTATGCGTAGTGTGTACGTTACATCATAAACATAACAGAACATATCATCACGCCTGTATCCCCGAAGGGGTAGGCAGAGGCGTACCAATGAACACCCACAGTTCGCCGATATGTTTAGGTCCCATGTAATAGGGGGCGAGCCTATTGCCACTAACCGGGCACAAATCCAAACTCCGACCTGCTACTGAGAATTTCATAGAAAAGCCCAATAACACCTTGGTCGACTCGGGAATCGAACCCAAGACCTCTAGCTTAGCAGGCGCGCTTAGCACCACTAGGCCAACGAGGCAGTTACATCATAAGAAAATAATTTGCATTATTATTGCAAGCGCGCACTGGCCGTGCGGAGTAATATGTACGTTATTTCTGACATACGGGATTAACTTCAAAGTAAAGGATTGCGCACTGGAAAATATCCGATATTTTTTCTATTTACCTATCGTAGTCGTAATAGATAATATAAATGTAATTTCAACAATAAAATTCTCTCGGTGTTCAATAAAGAAAATTTGATTCTAAAGTACTGTGAATAAGCAAGTAGGCGATGTCTTGTCGCAATGCGTGAACTTCTATGACATAACATAATCTACCGATTCCCTATTATTATTTAATAATTATATAAATGCATGGCAGTGCGCGCTTTTCCTTAAAGCGAACAATGTGCGAATTACAAATTAACTGAACCGATTCCAGTAGGTATATATGTTCTGCTAAAATTAAGTTATTTTGATTTTAATTAGGCTTTGGGATTTTCTTTGTTATGACTGAAAAAAATGTGTACGATGAGACAAGCGTGCCTTTTTATCGTATTGTTTCGGTTATGGCTAAGCCTTTATCCAAACTATATTGGCGTCAACTTTCAGTGTTCTGATGCACCTGATACCATATTTTACATCAAAGAGACTTGTTTACAAAACTCCTGGTAAATTAAACGACTACAGTTACGATTTACGAGTCATAACAGATTATTAATTTAACATTGACTGTTATGTATACATTGCTAATATCCTATACACATAACTTAAGCACACAATATTGTCGCATCTGCATTTATATATCTATTTATCTAGGTATAGTGTATGTATAAAACGGTATTATTCTTATACATATACCTATAATACCTACATTTGTTTATATTCGTAGTAACAAGTACCATAATATGTATTTTTGTTAAAACAAATGAAGACTGTAATGTTACAAAGAGGACATAATAATATGATTTTTGTATTAATTTAGTTAAAATTTTAACTTTATAATTATTCCGATTAAAAGTAATATAGATTGGCAACAATTTATGGTCATGTTTTCAGATTGCATGAGGAAAATATATATTTGATTATAAAGAATTAATCGTTACTTGTTATAGTAACCACGTTCCAATAATTCGGTCGTTTAATACATAGGTATATTTAACAAAATACGTCATCAATTTCACATGTTTAAATTTAGGTTATGAGGTACAGACATACATACATGACACATTTTAAACTCAAAAATGAATGCAGTCTTAATGTGACTTAGCATATTATGCACTTTACGATTCAACAATATTGAAAATTTTCGGTCTGCTAGTCAAGGATGCAACCTAGCCACAAATCAGGGAAATACAAAAGCAAAAACCGGAATTTAATTTAAAATTGCAGTTTTAATCCATGTTAAAATCTTCAAAATTTATACAATGTTTATTCTTTTCATAACTTCATCTCAAAAAACCTTATATTACGCTAGCTGATTATAACTGTAGGTAAAATAATTATGATTTCTCATTATTCAAATGGGACCATCATTCATTATAACTGCCACTATAAGCACACACAGTATAGTTACTCAGTGTTTGTCCTCAAACAAATTCATTAGAAAAACCTCAAGCAAGAGACAATATTGGTTAACTAATGTTTGAATTGTGATTGTTTGAAAATCGTCTGGCTATCTAAATATTGACTTAGAACGGGTCACAGGACATTTAAATAAAAAACACATTAATTTTCTTTGGAGGTGAGATGGCAAATCATGGAACACAAAAACATAGATACAATAGTCATGCATAGGTGACCAATGTTGTCACTGATATCATCATCATCATATCCCATATTAGCCCACCGCTGGTAATAGGCATCTCCTATGGCTCGATACTTAGCTTGTACTTTCCTCTTCCAGTTACTGCTTTTCGACGAATGTCGAATATGACTGAAATTACTGCTAGGACTCCATATTTTTATCCCATTAGCTCATGGTTCGTTGTGCGACACTACTTCGCGCGTCATGTGTTCAGTATTAAGTTTCTTATTCAGGAGTGAAAATAATCTGGTTTTGATTTTCTAAATTCATTAATCTTACTTAGAGACCTAGGTAGATACTAACTAAGAACCAGTCCAAAACCATGATTTTTATAATGGCAACACTATTCTGTACATCCAAATACCAAGAACAATATTTAAAAGTTTTTATTCTGAGATCTTTAGTTCATCTTTAACATTTCTCTTTTCAGTGGGCTGAAGGCGTCTGGTGGTTCTTCTTCGCGAAGATCACTGAACTCCTCGACACCGTCTTCTTCGTGCTGCGAAAAAAGGACAGACAGATAACCTTCTTGCATTTATATCATCACACGATTATGCCAATTATCGCATGGATTGGATTGAAATATGCTGCAGGTAAAGACTGATTCAAATTAGAAATACTAATTAATTTTATTTTTACATGGGCATTAAATTAGAGAAGAGACTGTATTACTCATTTTTCTATTCGGAATCTATACTTGCAAATGCACTTGGTAGCTAAAATTTGAGATTTTATATATAAACAGAGTACAAAATTTCCAAAATACAATTTTCATTAACTTATTCTGAACTTACCTGAATTCTGTCCTAATTATGTCTATGTTTGTTTTCAGGAGGTCAAGCTGTACCCGAAGGTTCTATAAACGCTTTCATCCACGTCGTGATGTATACGTACTACCTCATCGCGGGTCTCGGACCCCAATACCAGAAGTACCTGTGGTGGAAGAAGCACCTAACTACAATGCAATTGGTAAGTTTCATTATTTAACAATATCTGTACATACTATACTCTCATTATTTTCTGTGTATTATATCTGGCAATATTACATGGACAATACAAAAAATAGTATAAACTTTCAACGCCATCTAGTTTACTATAATAGGAACTGAAAACGAATAAAGCAAACGGTCTTAAAGCATCCATAAAATAATAAACCTAACCGTACTTTTGCTTCTGATCTGAAAAACCACATTGTCAAGAATTTTCCGTTCAGTTCTGACCTGTACTAGTTGGGACCAGTCCAAGCAACTATGCCTTGGAACTTTCACTGAAGTTGAAGCTATATTCCAAAACCCAACCTACATACAAATCTCCATTCTTCATCCAGGTCCATTTCAATGTTTTTTCTACTGACAGTATCTTTAATTATATTCTTAACTTGTACATTTATTTATGCTTTCAGATCCAGTTCTGCATCGTAGTGTTCTTGAACGTGAACAGTCTCTCTTCTAGCAACTGCAACTACCCCAAATACTTGAGTTGGTTGGTCATGTTCAACTGCGTCGCCTTCTTCTATATGTTCGGCAAGTTCTACTACAACACTTACGTCAGACGGGGAGACAAGAATCAGAAAACTTTGAACAATGCCAACAAAGATGCGTAGTTTTTTGTTCAGATTTGTAAATGTAAATAGTTTTGATAGTCATTTCCCATTACCATTTGTGAAACCTTGGAATTTTGGTGAAGGACTACTCTGTTCTTTAGTCTAAAAGCCGATTTACATTCAACGAACGAATGCTCATTCTTTCTCCAACCCATCAAATTCTTTGGAATTCTGAGAGTTTGATATGGTTGGGGGTAGAATGAGCATCCGCTCGCTTGATGTAAATCGGCCGTAATAAAATAGTGAGGTAAGTCTGATTGAGTCAGGGTAACGTATGATAGTTTGTAAAATGGTTATATAAAATCACAATTTATCTGAAAATATAAGACCTCTCAAATACTGAAATTATTAGCTACTTACTGAGCAAGATTCTAAATGATCCATAAATCATGAAATAAAATGCTGAGTGTAAATATCATGATAATTAATTTGGCAAATAAGACATTGTAAATTTAACTAGAGAATTTTTGCTATTCCTAAGCTGAAAGGCGTTTAAAAACTGACACACGCGTTTAAACCTTAAAAACTAAATGAATAACGCAATGTTTTCATGTTTTTATCATTAAAATGAGAATCACACAAAAAATGCACTCCTATCTACAACATGATTTAACAAAGCTACGAACATCACTTCAATCCGTTCAACTTTTTGCCGTTCTATGCCTCATACAGGTCCCTACATATTTCCTTATCAAGTTTCCGATAGATGGCGTTGTATTAAACTTTTGTCAAAACCATGTTAAAGGCCACACTAAAAATAATATTTATGAATTTATTTCCTTATTGTTGAAGTACTTAAAATGGTGATATATATGTGTATATTAAGTAGGTACTTACTGCATTATTGTAATTTAATTCTACATAACATATCATCACGCCTGTATCCCCGAAGGGGTAGGCAGAGGTGTACCAATGTACACCCACAGTTCGCTGATATGTTTAGGTCCCATGTAATAGGGGGCGGGCCTATTGCCACTAACCGGGCACAAATCCAAACTCCGACCTGCTACTGAGAATTTCATAGAAAAACCCAATAACACCTTGGTCGACTCGGGAATCGAACCCAAGACCTCTAGCGTAGCAGGCGCGCTTAGCACCACTAGGCCAACGAGGCAGTTAATTTAATTCTGATGACATATTATTTCTAAAGTCTTATGAAACATGATTTAAGAGTTGTAAATTATTTACTGAATTCGTTTGAAATACTAGTTGTAAATAGATATAAGTATTAGATGAGTAAACATTAAAATAAAATAACAAATAACAATTTCTTTGCATTTGTGCCCATTCCCCTAGAACACTAAATTTCTATATTCGTCGAATTTCTTGGAAAATACTGTAACTTACGTAAATAAATAGAGATTTAATGAACTCGAACTGAATACTATTGACATACATTCTCTTGAAAAAAATATTTTACATACAACTTTTTTTCAACTACTGGCTTGCAACCGTAGTGTTAGATATAATAAATCTTTTTAGTTAGTACAGTATGGTTGCAGTAATTTGCTGATCAGTTGGAAAAAAAACAATATTGAAAGCATTACAGGCTTACGACCGGTACAATTAAGGTTATTGTAAGCATTATATTTTTTAAATGAAATATAATTCATAGATTTTTCAACTGGTTTGCTAATAATATGAAGTTGTTTAGAAAACCAGATCGGAAATTAGCATACCGACATATCCGAATAATTAGACCATTTTTATATAGGCAATGAATACACTAAGATAAATGTATAAGAAAAAAAAATGGTAAGAGAAAGTGTGCCTAAATTAGGTGTAACCTTATTTGCTTGCTTTAGCTCGTAAGACGTAAGTCATCACCTAGTTTTATGAGAAACTAACAACTCACAATAGTGGTATTATCTCAAGTAAAAAGAAATGAAATAAAAAAGATAGTAAGCATTCTTCACCTGAATGAAAAAAAAGAACTTTGCCCTGGGACAGTTACAGGCCCGTATTGTTATTCAAATGATACCCAAAATGTCATTGACCAAAGTAACAGATTTCCAAAATACAATGACTTTGATTTATGATAATTATTTCAATGATTAAAACGAATATATTTCTTTAACACTACATAGTTTAATTTATAGATAATGTTAATACAGTGTATTATAAAATATAAAGTTTGGTAAACGTTTGTTCACACAGTTTTACTATTTGAGTGTTTTTTTTTTACAAAAGTAAAGTAAGTTAATTAAGAAGAAAGGTTTACCTGTTTAATAATTCAAGGCATTTTTTTGCAATTTGCAGTTATTTGTAATTTATAACGTCATATTTAAAAGCAGTCAAACCCACAGATCAAAAGAAAAACCCTCCTAAATTGCCTATTCAGATCGCCGTTTTTAGAGGATTAGAGTGCAAACACACCATTAACAACCATATATGAAGAAAGAATAGTTTATAATTTTATACTCTTCTATTCCGGTACCTTAATAAAGTATCTTTTGAATTGGTTTAATATTAGAAGAGGAAATAGGCGAGAGCCAGACCTCGAAGTACGAGTATAACGTTGTTACGATCTGTAGTGCTATTCTGTAACATTATTTTCATGTCTCGACAGGGGAATCCGCGGTTAGATGTCAAATGCGTATTCTCGAATTTGAATTCTAAATCATGGCCAATTGGGTTCACTTTTGAAATGAGGTTTATTGTCACTCAGGTGAAATTCCATACAAAAATTATTTACAGAATAGACATAGAGATCTGCTTTTGTCGTTCTCAAACTTGCATAGAAAGGCCGGACGACAACAATACTTTCTTCGAATACCTAATTTTTGAAAGCATCTTGACTGCCTTTGAAGAGCCCTTTGTTTTAATCTGCAGGTACTGTACCAGGTGAATGTGTCTGCAAATACTATGTAACAAAAGAAAACACGTCCAAGTTCTTTTTCAGCCTTTCGTAATGCCTAGTCACTGAAGTCCCAAAGTCAAGTAATACAATGACTGTTTGACAACTATGGACACACAACCAACTTGTTCTTTTAGTATTCATTATATTCAACAGACAATGGCAGCGTAAATAATCAACTTGTAAATATATTTAAGCCCATACCAGTGAATCAATTATCTTATTAAATTAACTATTTTCGTATTAGTCGTATGATAGTATTCATTCTGATAGGACCGTGAAAATATGTAAATTGAAATCTTCTTAACTTAGTAAATTTGGTGTTGATGATAGGACATGTTATGTTGGCGATAAAATTGAAGAAATATTGAGTCCTTATCCTGAGGCTAACAAAAATAAAAATAATAAAGAAACTGCTTTGATAGAAGCAAATCATTCTCAACTAACTAAAAGTGATTTAAGTGAAAATGGCGTTGATTCTCGGGAAGATTTGGGATGGTTACCAGTTTCTATTTGAGGACCTACCCGGTATGTATTATTAATTTATTTTTTTGCTATCGTCAATGAATCCGTAATACGACTTAATATAGAGTAAGATTCAGTGATCCAAAGTTCTCAATTTTGACATTATTTAATTATTATTATTATGTGTTACAGTTTATTAAGCAAGACAAGTTTAGCAACTATATTACTGCATGTTTTACTGATTTCATTTAACGATTAAAAATTATTGAAATTAATATGCTTTAAGTTAATTTTAAGGATTTTTTTTTTCAGATCAAAGAACTAAAGTATGGTTCCTAGCTGCCAAACCTTACCAAGGGCTTACCTTACTCGGGCTGTATTTAATGTTCGTGCTGAAATGGGGACCGAAGTACATGAAGCATCGACAACCATACAATATAGATAAGATTATGATTGCTTATAATGCATTCCAAGTCTTTATATGCGTGTATTTATTTATTAATGTAAGTCAACATATTTCTTATAATTTCGAATAACGGATAAAATGACTAAAGAACGCCTATTACTGAAATAATCTTTATTCAATATAGCTAGAACAACTATGTTTTTTTCTCAGCCCTTTTTGTGCCAGTGCAGGGCAAAGGCTTCTCCACCCTCCTTCCATTTCTCTCTGTTTCAAAATGTCTCTATTTGTGTTCATTTTTTTTGAGTTAAAAACAAAAGACTATTAGGAACTTGCGTATAGAAAAAAAAGAATAATAATAATATTTAATTTCCATTTTAAATAATTTTATTTATTTCCAGGCATTATACTTGGCGTGGGGATGGGAGTACAAATGGTTCTGTGAGCCGGTTGATTTCTCCCCCACAGAGAAAGCTACCAAAATTGCGAGATTCACGTATTATTACTTTATTATTAAAGTCATCGATCTCATAGATACGGTAAGTACTTTAGAATTTGTTATATTTTTATCCTTTCTATGACCGATCTCTTCTTTTCGTTTTGAATATATCAATCTCTCGGTAAATGATGTTATTATATTTTTGAGGGTTCCGTAGCCAAATGGCAATAACGGAACCCATAAAAATATCCGTCCGTATGTCACAGCTATTTTTTTCCCGAGACCATGAGAACTATACTGTTGAAACTTGGCGGTTGAATTTTGTGGGTTTCCATACTCTATAGCACGGAGACGAAGTGTCTAGTTAGTGTTAGTGTAGTTTTTTTTTTAATACGTCATAAATCCTAAACTGTATGTTACCTTACATTCGATGAACTTACAATTATACGGTACGGAACCCTTCGTGCACGAGTCCGACTCGCACTTGACCGGTTTTTATTAAGATATTTAATTAATTTGGTTATTTTTAACATCATTGTCAAATTGCGTGTATTAATGAAACTCGAAACAATTACATTCTTGTATGTAATTACCATTGATTTATGAATCATCATTTTAAAAGTAAATTTTGATGACCCCTACTTACTGTAATTCACATTAATTTAAATTTTTCGAAGTTGAAATTTTCTTATTTATATACCTATAATTAAACACAAAAATATAAACAAAACAAAGAAAAAACTGAAACGAAAAAGAAAATGTATAAGATACCATTTCTTTTCTTTTTTTTTTAATAAAAATTGATTAATATAATATATTTGTAAGTGTAATTACTTAATTTTAAAGTGAAAGTTAACAATACGTGTATATGTTTTTTTTTTGTATGTAATATTATGTATGTAAGGCTACTTCTATAGCAACTGTAGATCGATTTTATTCTTACTTAGGTATACCTAAGATTCGGAGAGATCAGAGAGGTCTTATTGAAATTTCATCAACCTCGTTCTAGTCTAGCAGTTTTGTTCTTTTTCAATTAAAGTCAGTTTTTTAACATTCTATGTGCAATCAATTATGAAATTATGACACAAGAAATACATATTATGCTTTGTTTTTTAGTTCTCATTACGACGCACCAAGAGTCAGACACGAATAATAATTTAGGTTGAGATTTTAAATATAAAAAATATAAATTTTACCAATTTATTTGCGGGATTAAAAGCAACATGTTTGAGTAAATTACGTGTATTTTCGTATTTTTATTTTAAATCCAATAATTAAAATGTAAATCAAATTAATGCTTTCAGTCTGCAACTCAGTATAGAATTCCTAAGATAATTACATTCGTACAGCCTTGTGTTTGAACTATAAAGTGACCTGTAATGTTGAAAAATTATCAAACAATGCTCGACGTCTTTTTCTATTAATATAGAGAATGTCTGACGTATGAATATTATTATTTGCAAGCGAAAGTGAAATTATTGTCGTAATTAGATTGTGAATTAAAATTATTAATAAAAAGACTAAAATGTGTAAAATAAAAAAAAAACTAAAATGAACTTAACTTCTTTTAGGCTAAGGCCGCACTACGGTGTTTCCGCAAGAGGTAAACCGTGAAACCTCCCGAGACGCACGGTTAAAAACCACCAAACTAACCAAGATTTACCCAGTACTACAAATTTTGAGGCGTTTTTCCTCGCTAGCAAAAGGCGGTTTAAAATCGGTCGCGGAAAAAAACCGTTAGTGCGGTCGCTTTCATAAGTTTTCTTTATCCACAAAATCAGGCGGTTTAAATTCGAGTGGTCTAAACGCCGATTACCACTTTTCACGACGAGCTATGACGTATGATACGTTCAATGTTTTTCCAATTCTGAGTTTTCTTTGTGGCACAATGAATTTCATGAATTAAAAAATATACAAAACAATAAATGAACATATTTGACAGAAAAACACATGGAATGAGCTAGATCTCAATCCCCTAACTTAGCTATAGACTCCTAGATATTCCATATAATTTAAAATTCCTTATAATAATTTTCAGATTTTCTTCGTGTTAAGAAAGAAATTCAACCAAGTATCATTCCTTCACATCTACCATCACACGGGAATGGTTCTTTTGACATGGGGTGCAGCAACATACATGCCAGGTAAGGAGGATTGATTGTTCACATGATAATACAAATTTCATTTCAGTTTTTATATCTTTTTGCTTCTGACATTGATTTTGCAGTTGAGATCTGTATGTTATTTATGTAGTGACATCAATATAAGCGAGGACCTTTTTTATCTGAAGTCCTTATAATCTATTTATGTAAAGTCCTTAGAAAACACTTAAAATTAATATTTAATTGTCCATAAATACATTGACACTGTTTCTGGGATTGCGAAAAACGTTTTATAGAAAAATATACAGAGATTCCGTATGTAGCCTACATAAAATAATAAGCGCAATAACTAGTGACACTTAAGCTAGTTATAAATATAAACCCAAAATCACGAAGTAGGTACCAAAATCAAAGAACAAAAATGTTAGGAGTGAATGAACGATAAAATGGTGAGGTTCAAAGTTCATTGAAAAAGACGGTCACCGACCCCATTCAGTGCTACGGATAATGAACTAACTTTTTCAAAATTTTAATATTCAGGTACGCTATTGTTAGTAGGTACCTCAAAATTCAAATCAAGATTATTTGATTATTTTTTTTTATAGTTAAAATTTCCAGATAAAGTAGGCAGTTTATCAATTTAAAATTCTGTCTAATTAGTGTACTAGACGTACACTACTTTGACAGAAATTTAAGGAAAAGGCTACAGACCCAAAAGTTTTCACTTGATTTTTCTTTGATTATGTAGATGATCCAAACAGAAAACGTTTGGCTTTCAATGTGAATTCGACTAGGATTTGGTCATTTATATTAAACGATTGTACTGAAAGTTAACCTAAATAAATGTGTTTCAATTTTGAACCATGATTTGCCAATAATTTATGTATGGGATACTGTGCTTCCCAGTAAAATGGGTTGTGGAGATCAGATAGGCAGTTGCTCCATGTAAAATAAGGTATTCAGCTGAATCCTGTAAGACTGGTAGCCGACCCTAACATAGTTGGTATAGATATATATAGATGGATGCAATTGACAATATGATCATAGAAAAACATAGTTCTTCGCCTTTAGTTTCCATTATAATACAAAACTTTTATAATTCCTCAGGTGGTCACGGGACATTGATTGGAGTTATCAACTCATTCGTACATGCCATCATGTACAGTTACTACTTATTGACAGTTGCAATACCAAGCGTCAAAAATGCTGTATGGATTAAAAAGCACGTCACGCAGTTGCAAATAGTAAGTATTGTCTGAAAAGAGCCTTTTAAAACTCGTTGCAAGATCATTTCTATAATTGAATTTGCATGATCCGATAACAATGTTGCTTTGTCTAACAGTCATTTATCCACTTTTCAGTAAATTATACCAATAAGCATGGTATTATCTACTTTATATATTATCATGGCACGTGCAACTCATACAGCCATTCTAATGTCCTCAATTTTGTTTCAGCTTCAATTCTTCTTGATGGTCGTTCACATGTCTGTGATTGTCTTCAAGACTGATTGCGAGTACCCTCGCTGGACCAGCGCACTATTCTTACCCCAAAACATATTCATGCTCGTACTCTTCATAGACTTTTACATAAAAGCCTACATCAAAAATCCAAGATTAAAACAAAAAGTTGCTGATGCCGCCAAAAATGCGCAAACCAATAACAGTATCGAAAAGGTTAATGGTGTTAATAATAATAATAACGAAATTGTTAAAGATTATAATCAATATAATGCATCAGATATCACAGAAAAGAAGAATGGTAATATTAATGATAATAGTTTTGTAGAAATTACGAATTTTACGACTGGGAAAAGTAAAACGAATGGTCATAAACAGTTTAAGAACGAGTAGTTATAAGATAATAATTAAATAAATAATATATAATAATTTATAGTGAATAGAAGTGAATGTATTAAATAACAAAATATAAATATTACAAATAATATTTTACAAAGTAACAACTATATAAATTAATGTCCGTAGCTTAAAGGCTTTTCTTTCAATCTCCGATATGTCATATATTCTCCGATATTGCATACTGTGATTACCACAGTATACAATAGATATTATATCATTTAAAAGTACTACTACTATTGTACGATTATTCTTCTGCCTAATCTTTTCCCTAGTAGTGTTGAGGTCATCATACGGTGTAACCAGATTCAGATTTCATTCAGATTATTGTATATTGTATTAAGCAACTGCATACCTGACCTACACACCCTACTTTACCAGGTAAATCCAGAAATTTACCACGCACGACTATCGAAGATGTATTTATGTATTATTTAGATGTATTTCCTGAATATATAAATATAAGCAATCTATTGTACGTACACATATAATTAAGATAATTATGATTAAATTTAGTCATATTAATGCAGTTTTATTATGTTTTTCCAGTAAATCCCTGTAAATTAAAACTAGTCAAACGATGGCGATCAAATATTAATACAAACCAAATTATATTCTTGAATATTTGGCAATAATCTATGGGTTTGACCATCATAATGACAATGCGTGTGTTTTGGTCCTAACTAAGGTACTTGCAGGACACCATAAAAATTGGATAAATTGCAAATTTTTCAGTATCCTTTTATTTTAAAACTCGTAAAGAAATTAAAATTACGTATGATATAGGCCTACCTACAATAAATTCGATGCATGTATAATAAGGTTTGCGATTTATGTGTGATGTGAAGGCATCAATTTCAAATGCAGAAATAGGTATCACAAAATATAAAATGATATAAATTTACACACTTCACTTTGCTTAAGTCTTCCATACCTTAATAATAGTCAGTAGCAATTACTCCATTCAAAACTATTTATTTAACTCTACAACTCCACTTACGTTATCGCTGCTAACGCCATCTCTCATTTTGTTTGTGAACTAGAGCATTCAGAATATTTTTTTTGTGCAAGAGTTTTAAAAATATGCAGTTTGTTTTACGTTTTACTGAAGAAAATACAGAAGTCACTGGGGATGAGTATGTAGTAGCTAGGGAAAATAAAAGTATTTATGAATGTCCGCCAGCTTTGAAGTTCTAAACAGACTATCATGAAATTATGCTGCGATTATCTTTATTTATTTTAAAAAATAATAATTAATACCTATCTCTAAATTACACTGTTAATTTCTTTTGCAAAAGTATTTAAGTGGTAACAGCGCCATCTGTTATTTTCGCCGTGAACTATCGGGACCAAGAAGTGTGATAAGTGCTAAAATGTATTACTATGAGAAACATAAAGTGCAAGTTAAGGCTTGCGTGATAGTTTTCCGTGCAGTACCTATCCAATCAATCTTCAAAGGATGCCATCGTATAATGATAGGGTGACTAAATTGGTCGTTGCAGCTAAGGTCATTTTATAAGCGTTTGACTAAATGATATAATAATTGTTGATATGGTAAGGTGATTCAATTAAGAATATCTGTTCAATTTTTTGGTGGCAGACTCTTCTCGGACAGACAGTTTCTTCTCGGTCTAACTTCTCTCTACTTTTCCTTCTGGTAAAGAGACAAACAAGATTCCTGCCTATAAGTAGGCCCGAATTATTTAATGCTTATTCACTGCCCAATTTACTTTACTAACTTCCTACTTTTACCAAATATCAACAATTTAGAATTAAAGATTTGTAGTTTATTTATCCGGCTCCTCTTTTGTGAAGCTTCACTGGCAGTTTTAGCTCGTAGGATCAGACTGACCCCACCACCTTGGTGCAGTCAAAAAGGTAACTATTTCTTCCAAGAGAAAAATATTAAGCAGAGAGGCAGTTTTATATTATATTTCTAGTGTTCGACGATATATTTTTTATATCCCAGGATCCCTTGGATAAAATTGCAGATCATTTAAAAAATAAAATTTATTTGAAATAATAATGGACGCTAGCTGCGACCAATATTCTCATTCATTTCACACTATAGCTTGGCGTGCGACTAGAACAATACAAATCCTTCTTGCATAACAGGTAACGAAACGTCTGATTTCAATTAATTACATAACCATATTTAAATTGTGTGAGTCACGCAATCTCATGAACTATGCAAGTAGGGTGTCTGAGGGTGTGCTGTCAGAGTTCCCGCCATTGAAGCGATGGTAAGGGTATTTCCAGTTTGATTGCTAGTGATTAAAATTATAAATGTGTATAGGTTGAATTTGACCCTCTTATTTTAATCGACTTCCATGATGTGCAAAATTCTTAGTTATGGTATTTTGTTTTAGTTCATTGTACTCGCATGTTTTAGCTGGTTCTGAAATACTAAGTTACCAATAATAAAAAAAAAACATGTCATCAAAAACTAAATTGCACCTTTTCCCAGTACAGTTGTAAGAATTTAAATCAGTAGTCCTTTTTTGACACAGAAAGCATAAATTCATTATTTCTCCTGACCTGCAGGCCACTATACTACATTCAAGAAAACAAATACTAAAATACAAGTTTTACAACATGCTACAGCGCATTTGAATAAATAAAGTTTTCAGAGGCATGGCCGATGCAAATCTTGAAACATTCATGGGCCCAGGCAGGACAAAAGTGTATGTTTTGCAAAACAGACTTGACTCTGTCTAATTTATAAGACTATCGTCCTTGTTTCAGAAATACCAGGGTATTGTATTGTAATCAAGGTCAAAGAGCATGTATTAGTTAAGGTTAGTTCTTTAGTCGTGCATTACTGCTCAAATTGCCTATGTTGGTAAAGCAAGTGTTTGAAAAGTGTTCCTTTGAAGTGATTGAAGTGAACGTCTAGAGTTGTATAGTGTCAGTTTCAACAAGTGAGATTTTGAGCAGCAATTATGGGTTACTAGCAAAATGGGTAAAAGCGGTAGTGATAAAGGGTAGCTATGTCGAGATCATATCGCGAGAATTTTATCAGGTGCGGGATAAGGTTGTGTATTATTATGTAAACCTGGAGCAAGCTTTTGCCCAGCTGTTATTGGTATTAACCAGTCTTTAAACAAAATATCATCTCCTGTATTATTGTACGCCAGGATGACTGACGACCTGAAGAAGGTCGCTAGAGGGGACTGGATGCGGAGTGCGGAGGACCGGGTATTGTGGCGCAAATTGGGAGAGACCTATGTCCAGCAGTGGAGTATGATTTGCTGAATGATGATGTATTATTGTATAATCATTTGAAATCAGATCTCGATTTTTTAAAGAACATTAAACATTTCAGATTCAAGAATACTGTGATGACAGTGAATAATGTACGAGAACATAATGGAAGAAAATGTATACAAGGGTGTATCAAATGGTTAAAGGCAATAGATTAAGGCTACGGAACTAGTGACCTTAAAGAACAAAATCATCACTGCTAGATGCATCTCCGTTACGTATAGTAAAGTATGACAAGCAATACGGATAGCTTAAACGTCGAATATTCACTGCAAAACATGGAGAAATGACTGTAATTTTTGACTGTAACATTTTTTTTTTAATTTAGCGCAAGCTCTATGAAGCGTCGGTAATTTTACCGAAAATTCTATGGCCTTTTTAATTCTAAAGCATAATGTAATCCTTCTCAAAATTGATTTCCTTATAATCTCATCTTTTTCCAATTTCCACTGGTAGCTTCACTTCTTTACAACGCTGTAGTTTAGTTATAATTAGACCCTGGCTTATATCCACTATATAAAACTGACGCATTAGTGAAGCGCCTCCCCTAGCAGACATCAAAGTGCATCCGGCGCACCCAGAACGGTCAACCCCATTCTCTCGTATACCTACTCGTCATTTTATGCTATGTAGTTATCTGGGCAATCTCTACCATCTATTGCAGCATTATCCAACCATTTAAGGTCCAGAAGAGGCCAATTTATCGTCTTATAATTGCCTATTGAAATTGCCAAAATTGCCAAATTTTTTATTGTCGAAGGGAGTGTCGTGACCAATGCTCTTCTACTCTTTTGGAATATTTTCGCTCTACAATATACAGTAATTGTCTAGGGGTATCGTTCTTGTGTTTTGCTAATTCTCTAAGTAGACTGTCCATTCCCATAACATAAACCTTTATTCACCTCGCATGACACAATCGCGTTCGCATACAAGGGGTTGGCCAATTATTTACCAGACACGCCGAGTTCAACCGTAGAGTTTAAGGTCTGATAAACAAACTTAGATATAAATAATTATATCGGGAGCATTTTATTTTAGAGCACAATTAAAATTATGCAAAAATTTTATAAGAGAAGAACAATCGCGCCAAGAATTTTAGTTTTTGATCCTTTTTGCACTAGGACTAATGCGGACGAAAATTATTACTGCATCCATGCAAGAAGTTTGGCTGTCATGATTCCGGCTCAATCGTCCAACTTGTGAGTCTCTTGAATGGCTCTGCCGACACTCTCGCGTCAAATAAATACTTATTCCAATACAGTCGCAAATATATTTAATTAGCCCAGGTAACAATGAAAGTGTAAGTGAAGTAGGACGACACAATATCTTAGGGACTGGTTACTACTTATGTCTGTTACATAGCGTGCTATGCGCTTATTTTATGTGTAGAGTCGGTCGATACGCCGCAGTGCTGAGTAAAGCGCCGACCTAAACGCACGGGCTGAGTTCAGGCTCGGCTTAGTTCAGAGTTCGTGCCGACGGTGTTACGTTCGAGAATCCTCCGGTAAGTAATCTTTTAATTTCCTTTTATAATTTATTTGTATCGTGAGTGTCAAAAAATATTGTATAATCAACAAATAAACGTAATTTTAGGCAGAACTTGTGAAGAAAATTTTCATGAAAAATTTGTGTGAGGAAAACTCGATTACAATTTGTGGACCTAATTCAATATTTACTAATTACTTTGGAAGTATGGCGTTGACGTGCGTTGAGTAATTACTTAAAAATCATAATTAGGAAGAAGGTATCGAAATGTTTTTCCGTAAATAAAATTGTTTCAGTTTATGTAATAATTTTGGATATTACGGCCGGTAATTCGATTGATAATTCAAGGGAAAACAATAATTAGAAAGGCTATTTAAAAGACATGGGTGCAGAAATTGTGTTTTGTTCAAATTTAATGCAGATTCAGTGCAGGCAAATTTGTTGATTTTTTTCAGGAACTTTTTTATTGTTTATTTAATTAAGTGAGCGCGTTTAGTTCACCAATTTAGTAATTTATTATTAATAATATTTATTTTATTTATGTAATCCTTCTAATAAATTGTGCCTTAGGTAAGTGATATTGCGGGTTTCAGTTTTTCTGTAAATCAAATCACAATTTCAATATATTGCCACATTTATTAGAAAATAGTATTTATTTACTTACTAAAATCAATTATTTTCAAATAAATAGCAAGAAAATTAAATGGACTTTGCAATACGATGAATAAATACCTTCTTGGTATATTATTATCGAGCACTTAATTATGAAACTAACTCTTTGATAAATAGTGAGCTTTTCCAGCTTGTATTAAACGTTCCGCGAATGTATTAAACTTTAGTAAAATATTGTATTTTACTAGGATACCCTTTGTTATAAAGTATCTAGGTCAAACGAAGTAGTTGAGAGAAAATAAAACGCAGTATTTTGGGTTGCAGTATTTACTGGGGTGTATAACCGGCGGTGTATTACTGTCAAATCAAATCAAATTTTATTTCAACTAGGCCTTTCAAAAGGCTCTTTTAAAAAGTGAAATTACCGGCTCTAGTTTATAGTGTACTCAACTGTTAACTGTTCGTAAATATATGACTAGGTAATCGATAGGTAACATAGTACACAAATGATCATCCTGATAATTTGTCCACAGTAGGTATTGACCAACAACAATAATTTGATAACACTTTTATCAATATAATCCAAAATAAACACAGTTTTTCTTTGTTTTAACTGAAGCAAAAAGATGATTTGGATTAATAGTAGTCTTTACCTTTTTCTGATCAAGGATGTATCCATACGATTCGCCTGCCAATCTTACGTGAATAAGTCTCATTAAGACATCCTTCGGTTTAGCAGTTACATAGAGATAATTCGAATGCGAACCCTCGCCCAGTCCCGCGGTTTATTTTATCCGTAATTACGGGTGTGATAAAATTATTATTTTTTCTCCATTTTGTGCAACGTTTTTTATTTTCCTTTTGATATTGACGCTGTACTCTGTTGTGGTATAGCTTGCCCAAAATATACTACAAAAAACTTCAAAAAAAATCTCATCCAAAAACATAATAACATTATTAGCTTAACTGTCCCACAGCTGGGCAAGGGCCCACTTTCCTTTCATTGATTTCCATTAAGATATAAACAAAAAGAAAAAAATACTCGCTCTCATTTTCTGAGTACCAGGCATTCAGAAATGCGAAGAATTCAATCTGTGTGCTTCATTTTAAATAGGTATCCTTATAACGCTGTTCAGAGCAAATGCGTCATGAACGGATGCCGGCTGTAGAGACCGCTCATCTCTTAACGACTATTATTATCACATTTATTTAGATCAGACTACATTACTTTTAGCCAAGTATTGTCATAGGAACAATGGACATAATGCATACAGTTTTTGAAGCTTTATTTCGTTCAATTTTTCGACTCTCAAAACAAAAAATCGATAATTTTTCTACATGATATTTGTTTGACTGTTTAGCTGACTGGCAAGCAAGGGTTATGTTTTTTACAGTTGTTCGAATTTTGCTAAGTGGAAACAAAGTGTTAATAATTGTTAATCCATCAATTAATTATTGTATAGTTTACCTGTGATAAACTAACCTATGAATATGAATTAGTAAAGAATTTTTGGCCAGCTGTGGAGAGCTAAAAATAAAACTAGTTCAAGATACCGCATGACTGAAATGAACTTTAAGACTAATTAATTCTTCACAGCTGTGTTTGTAAATATAAATCTCTGATTCCTATCCAACCTTTTATTTTGGTCAGTGTTTATTCACTGCGCCTATTGCTTGCTTTTGTTTTAAAGACTGGCCTTATTGGAACTCCGTGGTGACATTGCCATTTTTTTTTTCAGGTGAAACTCTTTTATGAGCTGACCTTGCATCCTTGGGGGTTGAGGATGCAAGAGTCCGGGCTATTATGTTTGGTACCTTGTCCACGGCTTGGCAACCACAAATTTCAATATTATTATAAACTATTTGGTTAGGTAGCCAGCGACAGCAATGCAGGGCTCTTATTGTTACTGGCCACTCGGGAATAAGATCATTTGCTGTGGGATTTTCAGTTTAAAATAACAGAATTATATTCATATTTGAGAAATGTCTCCATAGATTTGAGATGTTTATGTAGTGTTTCTATACACAATCAAATATCGGATAATTTCCTATAAATCCTTTAATTTTAATAATTTATAATTCTGAACCTGAATTTCATACAATGATTGCCAACCAAATAAGCAGTAATAAGACTTTTAAAACAAATGCGATACAATTTTTGCATTTAGATTCACACTAAATGTGTATCACTTAATTCCTTAATTGACTTGGTTCAAAAGCGATTTTCGTTGCCAACTTTTCACTAGAAAAGGTTTTGGCACAACATTTTCACCTCTTTTACGCAAAATTTAAATCTTTTGATAAATAAAATTTTCTAATTAACCTTATAAATAGTTAATGATACTTGAATAGAATTTCCCACTTTAGAGAAAATATATTAAATTAGGTATTAGGTAGATTTACAAAAATAAACTAAAACTCATCTAATTATAAAAAGTTATTATATTTCAACTAGATTATTACTTAAACTTTTACAACAATTCCTTTAATAAATAAAAAAGTATTTATTTTTAATAATTTAAATAATGAATAAGTTATTAGATAATGTTAAAAAAATCTAAAACTCGGCTAGATTTTTAAATGTTTTATATTTTTAACAGAACATTTTTTTGATATTAACACCAACATCTGAAAAGCTTTATAAATTCCTTTCATCAATATTAAATGTAATTTACAGTATTTATTTTTAATGATTTAATTTCTATTACAAAGTGAAATCAATGTACCGTATCCCAGACAAATATTTTGTATGACTAACAGATAATTCAGTCTGTTAGTCGCGTGTGATTCACGCTTGTAAATAATGACGTCTAGAGCACCAAAACAGGGGAGACGCTCATTGAAGCAGTACGAATGAAAACACCCTTTAAATTTATATCCGATATGGACATAAATTTAACTTAAATTTTCGGTTGGGCTTTTTTTTCTCCTTTTATTTTTTATTTTGAGTTTTACAATTTAAACAAAGGTGGAGGTTTTTCTCAAAATTAGTGACTGTGCTACACCTTTGTTCACATTCACATATTTTTGTTTTTTAAATATTATGTAATCATCGTTCTTGTTTGGAAATAATATTAACAAAATAGTTATGAATTTGTTGCACTTGTGTATGATTTAAAAAGAAAATTATAACTAAGTATAAATTAAAGCTATTTCACTCACACCAGTGACATAACACAAAGCAACAATTAAACATAAAATTTACATCAAAGTCCAGCGAAGCAAACAAGAAAAATAAATTCTAAATTTAGCTACAATATAAAACTCCGGAAAATATAATTCACAATAAAAAGTTAAAGGCTGCGGTAAAGCAAGGGGTGAGTGACCTTTGACCTACAAATAACTTGCCTCGCCACCTGAAGGAATATTTCCTTTATAAACTAGGTTTATGCTTACTAATGAGGCTTTTAACGAACACCGCTACGTATTCCTGTAAGCTCGTATTTCTACATAGATTTTTTACGTTTCTTAAAAGATTAAAGCTCTTATTTGATGTGGAAAGTAACTGATTTTCTTTGAGTATTTTTGCCATATTAACGTTATTATTAATAATTAATAAAAAAAAAAATCTATATTTCTCTCGGCAATGACATTTTTCTACCAAAATTAACATAATTTAAATGGTTTATGCCTCAATACCCATCTGGTTACTGGCAAACGTTTTAATTTTTACTTGCCAAAAAAACTTAAATTTATTCACAACAGAAATTAAATTTAAAAAAGGAAACCTAATTTTGGCGAACAGTACACAATAAAAAAATTTAATCGCCTTGGGGCTTCGTCTTGTACCCCGCATCGCTGTCACTGTGGCGAAGTTGTCAACAGCCTCGGACACCACGGCCTATCATGTAGCCGTAGCGCGGGCCGCATGGCGCGGCATGCTAATATAAACGATATTATCCGACGAGCTCTTGTCGCCGTGGGCGTTCCGGCTGTTCTCGAACCCAATGGCCTGGCACGCGACGACGGCAAGAGACCGGACGGTATGTCTTTGTTCCCGTGGAAGGTGGGTAGGCCTTTAGTGTGGGACGCTACTTGCGTCGATACTCTTGCGCCTTCCCATCTTCCTAGCACGTCGTGCTGTGCTGGCGCTGCTGCTGCGGCTGCTGAGAACCTCAAGCGGCGGAAATATTCCAACCTAGTTGGAAGTTATATATTCGAGCCGTTTGGGGTTGAGACACTTGGTCCGTGGGGTCCGAGTGCACACAGTTTTTTTAAAGATTTATCCAGACGCCTGGTTGAGACTTCGTGTGACCCAAAGGCTGGCTTCTACCTAGGTCAGCGCATAAGCATTGCCATACAACGTGGCAATGCTGCCAGCCTTTTGGGCACACTCCCAGTCGACAGCGACGTGGGTGAATTTTTTGACGCCTTATTTTAGTTCTTAGTTTTATTTAGTATATATTTTTTCCTATTTAATGTGTAGGCTTAGTTTTTATAGTATTGTAAATATTTTAAGGCATTCTGTACATATTGTTAATTATTAAATAAACTTCATTGGAATCGAAAAATATAATTTATAAAATTATGTAAATAGGTAACGTAATAACTTTGCTTTCATATCCTAAAATTCAAATAAATCGCTCACAAAAATATACTTTATCACATTTTATTATACCTCAGTCACCACCACCTTTATGACGCCAAAACAATGCCCAGAGGCCTATTTTACAGGAAAAGGACCCCCAGGGAATTTTGAAACAAAAACTGTGACGAGAATTTTGCGGTCATAACCTCTTTTGACGGAAAACCTTTTGGTAAAGGCTTTTGGGCACAAATATTGTAATTTTCGTTTTATGTAAACTTTACAATAAAGTGAAAACAGATGTTTGCCTTCTGAATTTTGTTTTCCGTAATGTTTGTATATTTTGATGTGAAAATGAAAAACATTTTTGAATAAACCTATATTTTTGCTATTATGTAGCTTTACTTATACTGAATTGCTATTTGAAAACGATTTGCTAAGTCCTTGCAATTCATTTATTTTTCTAGTGAATATTATTAAATTGCTTTATAAACGACATATCCATCGAAAGTGCTTATGACAATTATTTTGAATGTTAAAAACGTACAAATGTCAAAAACAAACATTTAGCTCGAGCTATCGTCAATAGGATCTAAAGCGTGATTTTCACAAACTATGATTACAATAGCGATTTACTTTTAAAAACTCGTATTTATTTTCATTCAAATAAAGCATTTATATAAATTCAACGAAAGTGCTAAATTGAGCGCCAGAAAAATGAAATTTTCGTCGTTAAAAACATTGTACTGCAAAATTTATTCCTGAAAAGGTCACAAAGTTCTACTACTAAACTACGCAGGTCAAGCCGTCAAAGCTAGTAAAAAGTAAAATATTACACATTTCCACAGAACATACAATATACATGTGCCTCACATAAAACAATATAATTTACGAGGTAGGTGAACGAAGAACTTGGACGCAAGATTCACAGTCGCAACTCAACTGCCTTCCCTGATATGAGGAAAGCAAAGTTTATACGGAAATAATTACTTACGGCCATATGTGGTGAATGTGTAAATGATATATGCAAATGAGTAGAATACTTATCACTTTTGATTTAGGATTGTGTGAATTGCGTATTTGATGTGAAGAAACCTGAAAAGGAAAAATCTGATCCAAAAAACGGGAAATTTCGGGATTATGGAGGTTACACTTGAAAAAATTGTGTGGTTATTGATCATAATTATGTTATACACTGACTGAGTTTGGTTACACGGTATAGCAAGAAGTAATTAATTACTCCTGTGTAACCAAAGTCAGTCAGCAATTTTCAGCTTGAAAACTTTTATTGCAAACCTCATCGTTCATATTTCATAAAGATAATCTTGCCTACTTTTTAAATACCTGGCACCGTATTTCACCTCACATATTAATAAAACCAAAAGAAGGTTGAAACTTCAGTTTAAAATTTTTAATTTAGCATAGTACTAAGCTGAAGTTGGCGTGCAAACAGCACTGTATTTTATTAAACATCGTGGTTGCAGTATTTTCTGCAAGATAAATAATTACGATGCAACTTTTGGAAACCAGCTCAGAGACCTTGCGAAAAGTTGCATTCATTTGTTTTAAAATCTTTTATTTATTGGATTAGTTTAAAAGATCACGAACATATTTTTTTTTTGTTAATTTCCCGATTCGTTATCATAGTTGTATGTTGGAGTCTCATATAACACAGTATGCATTAAAAAGGATTAATTTAGTTAAACATTCTGAAATAATGTGGTGTCATCTAAATTATACAATCCGGGGATATTAAGTTCATTATTATAATTTTGTGGTATCATTTGCATTGTAAATGAGCCATAATAAAAATATCATCTCTGTCCAAATAAAAGCTTACTGTAATGACCCTTGAGAGGCAGGTAAATGATATCATTCGAAATGAGGGTTGCTTATATAAAGTGGTCTCTTTATTCAAGTCATTTTATCTAGTAGCATCATCATCAACCTTTTATAACTCAAGCACGGGCACATCATGGGCAAATATCCGCTTCTCTTTTATTGTCATTCTCACCTCTCTCCCTACAATTTTGCTTAGAATCTTTTGGACCATCGCGCGTCGGATTATCTTATTTTCAGTCTAACTTGGTGAGTGTACTACGTGAGCGCGACAAATGGATGTGCGATTAACGCTTATGCGACAAAACTGTACTGCGACTCACCGTAGTTCGAATGCACGCTAGTGCGACACACTGAAGATCGACATCTCGCTAGTGCGACAAACGATTGCGCGACAGTAGTTCGACATTACGGTAGTGCGACACTACGGTAGTGCGACACTACGGTAGTGTAGTACGTTGATGCAGTATTACAGTAGTTTGCTGAGATACATTTTGAATTACATATATATTAAATAAGTAGATATTAAATAATCAAAGGCCGTCGCTCGCTTCGCTCGCTCCATTGCAAGGTCACAATATCTAACCTAACCTAACCTATTGATCTCTGTCACAAAGTCGAACCCAACCAAGCAATGGATGTCTGGGCCTATGTCGGTTCTATACCTATGTTTATGTTCTATTTCGTCAATCGTTTGTCGCACTAGCGAGATGTCGATCTTCAGTGTGTCGCACTAGCGTGCATTCGAACTACGGTGAGTCGCAGTACAGTTTTGTCGCATAAGCGTTAATCGCACATCCATTTGTCGCGCTCCCGTGGTACACTTTAACTTGGTTGTCTGGTTGTTGAGCTCAAAGTAAGTAGCTTTTAAGCACTTGTGGTATGAGAAACAACGAAGGGTGGTACCTTCCAAACACCCAGACCCGAGAGAATGTAGAAAACTGACTTTCTACATTGATCCGTTCGGGGATCTAACCCGGGACCTCAGAGCTAGCGACACCTTAAAAACCGGTGCGTACGCCACTCGACCTCGGAGGCTGTCAAAATTATTATTTTAATGCAATTAATGTATCATTAACAGCTCAAACATTTACGTAGCACAAACAACCTTCAGAACAAATTTTTCGATATCCCAATTAAAATATTTTTCATAAACTCCCAATCCTCATTTTTCCCGCACTGCGGTTCCGTGGCATACGGTCATGATACTCACACATCTAGACTCCGACATATTAGTACAGACGTGTTAGGCCAACAAGATTTAATCCAGCTTGAATTTAATCCCCGCCACTTCAGCCTTTGTCCCATGTAAATGAATTTTCTCACTAACTGAAACATAGGAATGTGTTGTTGTTGGAATTATGTTAGGTTATATATTGCTGTGGGTAGATTGGTACTTTGTCGGCAAGACGAGTATTTGTTTGATGGTCTTTGAGTGCTTGATAACAGATTTGACAACACTTAAAGGCCTACAGATACTTTTAGCTTTTAACATTTTTTATTAATTATGGCCAGCCAACAATTTTTTACACAGTACTGTATTAAAAAAATGAGAAATATAGAAGCAGGTGCAATAATTTTTTATAGGCTAGCACCACATGCAAAAGAAAACGGTAACTATTTTACATAAAAATCAGTCACAGGATTTAGAATTGATAAATATAATCAATTGAGTTATTATTATAAGATATAAGATTAGGGACATAGAATTAAAGTGTATATTATGTCTATTGCTACGCTACTACTGCTTAGCGTAAAGAAATCGTTCTAATAATTTGTGTCCAAAGGACCTTCATCTCCGTTTACTGATTAACAAATAAAGCAAACATACTTAATTTAATGATTTTTTCTTGTATTATATCCATGCTCGACACTCTTTACTAGTCTAAATATTTCGTGGTATTTAAGACCTAAGTACACTCTTTTAAATGTATCACTAGCTTCATAAATATCCTCGTGCCGTTCTTATTGATTCTGTAATTCAGTTAAGGAAATAACAATGAAGTACATAAATCAAACGTACCCAATTTCGTTTTGAATAACAAACTGTGACCTTGAAATAAGATTGCTCGACGAAAGACATTTCTCCCCTCCGTCGACGATGAAACGAATCTTTAGGAACGTCTAAAAGGATCGGCTTAATTAACGATTCCTTTTTTAAATTGGAGTTTGATTTATTCTTTTTTGTTGTTGCTATGTTGTGATTATTATTTTTTTTAATCGGAATGAAAGGTTTTCACTTTGGTTTACGTAATTTATTTGAATGTTTGTTGATTTTTAGGTAAATACAGTCTCATTATTTGTACATTGTGTTTTTTTAAGTTTTTGAATCTTACCTCTATTCTCGCCCCCTATTACATGGGACCTAAACATATCGGCGAACTATGGGTGTACATTGGTACACCTCTGCCTACCCCTTCGGGGATACAGGCGTGATGATATGTTATGTTATGTTTGAATCTTACGTCCTTCCAAATTTCAATTAATCATATTTTTTAAAACAAATTATGAATTAACCTTTGTTTTTCATTTTACTTTTATCAGAATAGAAAATACATACGATGTATTTTGCCTGACTGGTATTAATTAAACAAATCAGTGCAAAAATTTACATCACTATGAAGGTTTGTAAATCAAAACAAAACATGAATGAATACTTTTTACTGGAAAGTGCAAGTAATAAATATTTACAAGCATTTACATTTATTAATGCTGAATTACTGACTGAAAAAAATTGCAAATATTATTTTTTTCATTTATGTACATTGCCTTGTTGTTTCTAATCGATGTTGTTTCCCTTAGAAACCTTGCCTTTAACAACTGCTAAAGACTATTTTAGTTCTCAGATAAAAAGTACAGTCACGAGTAAAAGTATTTATACAGAAAGCAATTTTAAAAGATTGTCTCTTTGATTCCATATTGGTATTGCAAAACTGTTCGAATTTTACGCAGTTCCTTAAATATGAACTTATTTTTCTTATTAAGATTCAAAAAATAAATCTCACTTTATGTGCTTTACAATTTCGTTACGTGCATACGTAATTTTGCGCGTGACTATACAGTTAGGATTATTATTATTCAATTGAAATATCATGTATTATGTAGTTTGGTAAGCTTAAGATTTTCGTCACTAGTAGGTAGCTTTAATTATATAAAATGATACTTAACGCTAATTAGCTCGTAATTACGTATATTATTTTCATGCAATTGAAATTCATTCTTCTCATCGAGTCGATCAATGGCAGTTACATTTTTCCCGACCTGTATACTTATTTTACTGAATAAATATTATCTTCTCTACACGAGAAAGCCATTTGATCTATTAGTGTACTTTGGCAAAGGTTAAAATTATATGTCAGGTCTATGTTTACTAATTATTTGATTCAACCGAAATAGTATTTTTATTTCGTAAGATTTTTTTTTCTTTTTGAAATATAAGTGTTTTGTTTTTTTTTTCATACACAAGAATATTCGTGTTTCTTATACAGTTCTAAAGTGTCAAAGTTAAACTTTTACAACAGGAACTGCATTCAAATACTACCATGGCCTAAATATACTCAAAGTAAAATGTCAAACTCCACTGGAATAAGTAAACAATAGATTTGTGTTATTAGGTCATTTACTTAACGTTTGATTCAATGCAGATTGGATTATGAAATGCTTTATATAATTAAATGCGCTCCAGGTTACTGACATCGTTTTAAATTTTAGAATAATTTAGTTTGCGTCGTATGGAAATTGTGCGTGTGTCAGCTATTTCTGAAACTGCGATGGAAGTTCATTGTTTAAATTCTGTAGAAATGTTTTTAAGTACTATGTTAGAATTTGTTTTTCTGAAAAAAGGAATTATGTTTATTCTGTGATACGTGTGTAATCCTGTTCCTTTTACTTATTTTCATGGTATCATAAATGCAAAAGTAACTCTGGCTATTTGTTATGCTTTCGCGGCTAAACGCGGCTAAATCACTGAGCAAATTTTAATGAAACTTGGTGTGGGGTCCTAAGAAAAGTCATAGGCATTTTTTTTCGTGAAAACCAATAAGCTACGCAGGACCTGCGGAAAATAGTTATGTTATGATGAAGTCGAAAATTCTAAAATCGTTACTTTGGTTTGTCTGAGGTGAGAACTTCGCTCTTACTAAAAACTTAAAAAGTATGATCATATTTTAGACAGTTGATTATACCGGCGAAAATATACAAAATAAAACACCACATAATTAAATTCTGACTAACCACATTCTATATCAAGAATCGTTGATTCAAAACCTTTGATTCAATAATACATTAAACCATCGTCTAATACAATAATAACATGTTCTGTACCCAATACTTTACTCCCATAGAGCTAGTTATAGACTACAGCCAGTAGTAACTTTAAACACGAACTTTATTTGAGGTGATAAAGGTTGCAATTCGTCTGGCAAGCA
Organism: Autographa gamma; assembly: GCA_905146925.1. Classification (NCBI taxonomy): domain Eukaryota; kingdom Metazoa; phylum Arthropoda; class Insecta; order Lepidoptera; family Noctuidae; genus Autographa; species Autographa gamma. The sequence goes on along the minus strand of LR989853.1, from coordinate 12,032,235 downwards.
TTAAAGCTAGTAGCGTGGGTATCTAGTAATAGGCCACACATTGTTTATGGTCACTTAAAAATAGTTTACACTGTTGATCATGCACTTTGCTAAACAATATTGTATTTTGTTCGTTTTAACGGCTTTTTATAAATGATGCACTAATATTGTTTTATAATTAGTAGGTGACAAATTAATTGGGGAAAATGCTTTTACACATTTTTTCAAATGTTCAAATTTATTTTTACCAACTTGGGCTTTTATCGTAGCCCGTTTCCTAACACCAGGTTATTAATTGATAGTTACTTATTAATACACAATTAAATCTAATATAAGAACAAACTCTAACTATACTAAAATTAAAAATGATAGTTACTTTAAAAAAGTTTCACTTTAATTTTGTACCTTTGAGAAAGGTTTTATTTCAGAATCGTGCAACTCGTGCAACCTTTGTAAAATTTGTAAAACACTAGATTTAAATGCATTAAATTTTGATTAGAGATATTGTGTTTAGTGCAGTGTTGACGACGTTTAACAATGACATAATATATTAACAATAACTCTAGTGTAATCTGAAATAATTATGCAACACGAAACTAAAAGTTAACTGACATTTAATTCTGAAAAACTCCACTGTTGATTAAACACTACAAAGTAGTCTAATGATATTTAAACAGAAACGCGATATCATTGTAACTGAACAACATGATTATATAAATTAAAATATATTATTATAATTACTTACATATTTGTTGCAACAAGGTTGCAAGGTCCTGTTATTTGTAAACAAATACACACGATATCACGTGACCAGTGAAAGTTGAAATTAAATAATTTAAAAAACCACAACAATAATACATCTGATTGAAAAACGATTATCATTACATGAACAGTTTTTTTTTTAATTAATCATAGCTCAAAACCGTTTTGACAAACAATTCTTTCAACCTAAAACATATTATCATAATTGCTTCAATAATTTTTGAGCTACGATGCATACACCGAAATACACAAGTTTAGCTTATCATTTCATTCTCTTCTTTTGCGTACCTAAAGTTTTATCAAAATGCATTTCCTAGAGGAAACAGGATTTTTGAACATTAGACTAATCGAAAAATGTCGTAAGAAAAAATTGATTCAGGGCTTAAAATATTACACGACACATTCCGTATTTTTAATTAAATGTAAAAATTTTACCATCACATACATCGCGTGACACTGCACTTTTACATTGAAATGCATTTGAAAAGTTCAGCTTTATCACCATTGTGAACTAGCCTTCATACCTCCATCTGAACTCTTCCTTAGTCTATTGAATTATACAAGCGCCGCAATGCGGCATTACTCGGACTTGTAGACTACCGGCTGATATTTTATTTAGACATAATTGCATTGGAGCTTGAACTTCCTCGAGGTTAAGCGGGTGATCGCGAGGTTTAGAAATTGGTGGGTGAGAGATGACAATTCGAGTGATGAAAACTTTAGTTTTCAATTTTTTGAAGTTACTCTGTTTTTAATTTATTTGCAATTAGCAGGCTTCAAACGGGTAGTGTTGGATTATCAAAATATTTCCAGAAGTTTTTTTGTAAAAACTGGTTTGTTTCTTTTGTGAAAAACCTTTGCGATAAGGAAAATATAAAAACCTATTGGGGTAAGCTGTTGCGAAAGTTATGGCGGGGACCGAGGGAAATAGTATTTTTTTTATATTATATGATGATAATTTTCGAACTGACTCCTACTTTTTATTTTGTATTTAAGATATTCCTGTGCCCAGCGGTTTATTTACGAACTACTGGTATTTTTGAGTTTGTTCATCCTAGCTAATGTAATTTTTAGTCATAATATAAATTCGTGTTCCAAAGTAAAGTCACTAAGAGACTCTTGAATAAATTTAAAAAAGCTATGAATATTTTACTAAGATGCTCTTTTATAATTAAAAGCTCACATTCTAAAGATTAACGAGATTTTTATAACAGAGAAACAAAATTATTCAGTATAAAAATATTCATTTGTTTTAACACGAAACTGGAAATTTCAGACTTGAATTTTAATGTGGTATAAGCTTTATTCAGATGTGTCCCGTTCTTTTTATAATTCGTTTAAAGTTTTATAATTGGTATTGTCTTTGTCTTGAGCTATTCTACAAAATAATAAATCTTTATGTGCAATTCTACTATGTTTGGGCTATTCATTTGGTTAGCACATACATAATAGTACAATACATTGTATTTAATTGACTAGGTCGGAACATAAAGACCGACAATAATAGTTATAAACCTCTAGGAGAAAAAAAGTATAAAAAATTACTGGTTGGGATAATTCTATTAGATACTGTAATAAATAATAGCCCCAGAGAGTTGTTGTTGAAACGTGCTAACCAAGGAAACAACCAGAAGCATTTGAGAAAAAAACATTAAAATTAATAGCACAATACTTTGAGTATACAGCAATTATCATATCTTTACTTGCTTTGGGACAAAATCAAATCAAAAGAACCCATGGGACACAGTGTTTATATAATTCAGTGAACGTGAGGATGATCTTAATTTATTTGAGTACTCTAAGGTTTTGGTGCAAGAAACATCACGCGATGTCGCGACGTCGCGAATTCTGTCGGGCACGCAGAACAAATGTGTATAACTCGAATATAAATCAATATGTATGGGGAATCCATAGGTTTATGGGAAAACCATTCGTGGTATCCCTACCATTATGTGGGATTTAGACATGGTGTAGCACCTGTGACAGGTTAACCATTTAGGGTAGTAGTTATACTGTGGTTTGAGGGCTGATTATAAACCTGCAGTTTAAATGTTAATTAATTATTTAGTTGGGATCAATAATAATCATTTGAATGTCTTTGTGGAACTCTTTATTATTGTAAGAACAGCTAAATCCTCCTCTCTCCTAATAGTGCTGTGGCCGACAGGGTCCATAATTGTTACCTTTTTTTAAGCCTACCACCTGTAAATGTACATTATGGAATGCAATAACATAGAATAATTAAAAAAAAAATAGTGATATAATAATATGTAATTTTAATTCAAGTTAATTCAGTTCAAAGATGCACCATTTAAAACTATATAATTATATAAGAAAAAAATTATAACAATAGTATCAAAAATCGAGTCGAAGAAAAAAAAACAGCTTTATAGCAAAGATTCCACTAAATCAGATGAAACTCGATGAAAGTAGGAAACAATTTAAAACCTTTCAACCAATGGCTCAGAAAATTTTCCTTCAACTGGCATAACAAATTCTTAGGAAATTTTTCCCCCCCGTTTCTCCACTACTAAAATATCTAGGAGCGTTTTTGCTTGGTGGCAGGTCTCATCAACCATACTCCAAGATGACGAATGATAGATCGACTTCGAGTCCATCATCCGCAGATAACTAATGGAAAGTACTTAAGAATACTTAAGAATATCAAAGGAAGGAATGATAATTTCGCACATAAATAAAAAAAATACCGAATTCAAACATAAAAAAATATCTAGACCAAACTACTAAATGCTCACGAAATTCAGATGGGACCACCTCACAGGTATTTTTTTGGGTGTTATTTACTCTTTCACGCAAAAACTACTGAATAGATTTTAATGAAGCTTTACAATAATGTCGCATGTTGTCGCACATTGGAATTACATGGCTATAATTTCTAAAGATAATGTATGAATTGAATTGTCATTCACATGAGTAAAATTGCGGGGCACAGCTAGTTCTAAATAAAGCATATCTTTTTTTTAATACCTTTAAAAATATGACTTTAGGTAACGTTTCTAGAAATATTATTTACCTACAACATATTCGTAGAGTTGTTTAAAGGAGAATTATTAATAATGTTTTAAGCAGCTTCTTAAGTAAATGTTATGCTTTTCTAGCCTTCATTGTGATGGATAGACAACATAACAAGTCTAGGCCCGAGCCATCCAGAATAATTTAATAATGTAAATGTTTGCTTGGTTTTGTTAGAAAAACAATAGGTATTAAACGTGCGATGTTATTACTTTGTATTATACGGGTCAAAATTATAATATTAACATGCTTGTACACGGATTAAAAACATTTTGATTACTATATTAATTGAAAATAATGATACAGAGAAACGGGAAATCCTAAAAAAAACATATACGCAGAACAGATAAAAATCTTTTTGAAAATTAGTCTCCTGTAAATTAAAATCGCATTGAAAGATTTTCGGTATGTTCTCAGTAAAATGAATACACAAAACCTACTATATAAGTCATTACCAATATAAAAAATAGGGAAGGAGAATTTAGCCGTTTTCAATTGTCAAAACCAATGAAACCTACTTTCCTTTGTTAATATAAATAATCCTGAATTAAAATCCTTCAGGATAAGATTTAATTAAATGTCAAGTGTGTCCCTAATAAAAGACGAAGGTTCTAGTCTATTATCAGGTAGTAGGAATACCAACAATAATGTCTAGGAATCTTTTGAATCGAGTGCTTCAACTTGAATGACTAACAAGAGCCTTTCTTTGAATGAGGTACAGTCTTGGACAAACGTATTGAGAGGATTTCGAAAGTCGTTCTTAGAAATAGGTATGGGATTTATTGCCCTCAAATACTTTCTTAATTGGTGGCAGACTAGATTATAGTTTAAAAACAAGGTTTTTCTTTATAAATGTTATGTCAACTCTAGTGTCTTGACTTCTGACTCCAAGTATTGAATCAGACTCTGCAGGCAAGTTAAATTTTCACAAGCGTTAGAGATGATAGAATCGACATTGAATTTATAGAACTAACATTTTGAAGAACTTGATTTTTCACTTCCATTTCATTTAAGCGATTCAGTAAGAGACGCTTGGAAAAATGTCACTTGGTTGGAAGGGCTCTACCAAATTTCATGCATCTCACACATTCACACCTACCGAGTCTATTTCTTTAAATACAACGATATAAGGTGTCTTTATTTTTCTTACAAATTGATGTCTATACTTATTCCAATTCCAAGCTTCTCTTCGCGTGTCACGTGTCAATCAGCATCATCATTAATATTCCATACATTATTCATTTATGAGAAGGAAGAAATTGTGTAGCAGCTTTTGTCGATGACAGTACAAGGCTCGGCCAGTCAATAGCCTTGACTAGTATAGTGGTGAATTATTGAGCTTGTTGCATTTGGGCTTGAACTTTTCAGAGGGTCAGGTGGAGTTTAAAGGCCGTGTTAAATAGTAAAGGAATTGTTTTTGTGCAACCACCTTTTTACCTCCGACGCAAAAAGGGGGTGATGCACTTTTTTTTTTGTTTTGAAGGTTATGGATCGACTTGGTTGAAGATCTTTTCAGTATTTTAAAAGTAATCAGAAATTAAATACTCTTACTTTTTTTATTACCTATATTTAAGTTGTTAGAGGCAATAGTAAAGCAAAAGTTAATAGAAAACAACATACCTAGTTAAAGATCGCATCAGTCAACATTATTTTACTTTTCCAGACCTGATATGAAATAGTGACTTTATACACGTAATGCCTGCGACTTCTAGAATAGCAAACAACTACTCAACTAGGTCATAGAAACATTTAACTATCTGTTTACCAACTCCAAGTTAATTCCAAAAGCTTCCATCCTTCGTTTTTCGCAAAGTGTTATACTTTCTTATTGCAAATGATCACGCAAATGCTGAATAAACATGCCTAGAGATTAAATGCCGTATTCAAATGACGCCTATATACATAATAAATTAATTTAGAAGTTATAAAAAGTCCTTAAGATTTGGCTAAGAGATGGAGTGAGGTAACAAGCTTAATATCCTATAAAAGAGTCGCTTCGTGCCCATTATGCCTGGAAAACAAGACAAGTTTAGGTGTTCCGGGATATTGTACCCTAATAAAGATACAATAAAGATTAGAATGTACTGCGAGTGTATCTTTTCGTCTTAAGAAAAAGGTATATAGGACTTTTCTTTTATGGGTTGAGCATAGTAATTGTTAGTTCTACTAAATTTTACTGGCAAGTATAAGTTGCAAGAACTACTTGAATTAATGAATATTTATTAGAAAAACCAAAAGAGCTGCATTTTTCATGTGAGTGGTATAATTACAAGGTGATTTTTTTCACAATAATTTTATGGACCTTCTCATTTTAAACAAGTCTTAATAATTATGTTTCTGAGGTGAAATGAGGAGATAAAAAATCCAATTTACAACTCAGATATCGCAGGTGATGCCTAGTTTTCTGTTATTTGGGTTTTAATTATCAATCTACGTTCAAAAAAAAAACACGATACTATGTGCTTTTCATAAACTATCTGTCGATTTTCCGAAGTCAAAATAACACAGTCAAAAATAAACAAAAATACAAATTCTAAGTGAAAACCAATTAGCTTAATATTTTACATTCAATCAAACATAAATACTACAACATCCATTAATTTAATTGGATAGGAACTGGTCGACATAATGACATAGTAATTTTGTATCTATTTTGTTTTCTACCTAAATATCTATTTTAGTAGTAGACAATTACTTTGTACTATTTGAAAATTCATTTTATTATTGAACTTATAAATAGGAAATTGTCGAGAATATTTTAGGGCGGCTATAATTTACCGTATCTAGTTTGAATGGCTATTTTAATTTAATTATTTTAAGTGTGTAAGTTAAAAATAGTGTTCTGTTCTACATAGTATACTTATATTAATATGCTTCTTTAATAAGTATACCTTGTGCCCTATAGCTTGGTGCGGGTGACATTTGTCAGTATGACGTTGAAATCTATCAGTATCACATGGTTAAGGATGTAACGTTATGCAAGTCATTTTTATCGATGACGTTTTTCACAGTAAAAATCACATTTCCTTTTTCATTATTATAAAAAGAATTTAACATTAAATTTAATTGTATCTTATATAATTTTTTGAATTATTTAAAAAAATATATTTTTGAATATAAAATTTATCATAAACATTATGTCTGATTGCGATCGTGATATCCATATTGGTGATTTTATGGAATCATCGTTAATAATATTAGTTACAAATTCAGTTGATGAATTGAGTGACAATTTAGATGTTTCTGACTCTGATATGAGTTAAGACGAAATAAATGTACTTTTTTATTAGTTATAAAAATATCGATATATCCATCGTAACAGTACATCCCATCACTAAAGAAGTCTTTGGCGTTACGTTATACGCATAACACTTTGCTTATTTTTTCTTCCAATATAATTTTATTTGTAAACTATAACATTCTGGTTGGTTTAATTTCATTAAGAACCGTGATTAATGATTTAATATACACTTCTCATCAAAAAAATCGAAACACCTCGCAGTTTATGATTTGATAAGGATTATCAGAAAAATGTGTATATTTAGGAATAAATGTAAAATGTCATTTAATAGTGAGTAGTATGAGGTTTTTAAATCCTAATGTTAATGTTCTAAATTCAAATTAAGTCTTCATAGGTTTCGTATTTTGTTAATGAGTAATTTTTACCCTGTATGGAATATGAAGGAAATGGGTAAAACAAAACGCGTAAATGAAAAAAAAATGTAAGAAACGTTTATTTAATAACTTGTATTCCCTCCGCGAGCTCTTATTACTGCTTCCATACGGTTCTTCATCGATCGGATGAGAGTCACGATCACATGTTGTGGTATATTATCCCATTCCTCTTGGATTGCATTTTGCAGGTGGCTAAGTGTTTCTGGGGCTGGATCTCTTGCTCGAATTCGTCTCTTTAATTCATCCCATAGATGTTCAATGGGATTCATGTCTGGGCTTCTTGCTGGCCATACCATAATGGAGATACCGACTTCGGTAAGATAATCTCGTACGACGCCTGCGGTGTGAGCTCTAGCATTGTCGTGCATGAATATGAAGTCGTTGCCAATAAAATGTGCATAGGGCATCACATGAGGTTCAAGACACTGTTCGATGTACCGATGAGAGTTTAGTGCAGGCAGCCGTGGCCCAGACACAAAGGCAAGTTCTGTCTTACCGTCGGCGCTGATTCCTCCCCAAACCGTCCACGAACCGCCACCATAGCTGATCTTTTCTTCAATGCAGCATTGTGCAAAGCGTTCTCCATCTCTTCTGTAGACCTTGTTCCTTCCGTCGTTACCATACAGCATAATTTTACACTCATCAGAAAACAGTACTTTGCTCCACTGAAGGTATGACCAAGTTAGGTGGTCGCGTGCAAAGTTAAGGCGCGCTCTTCGATGGTCTGCAGTTAATTTCGGCCCATTCGCTGGCTTATGCGGTGCCAATCCGCGTTCCTTCAACCTTCTTCTTATTGTAGAGTCACTTACAGCTACTTTTCGTACAACGCGAAGCTGCTGCTGCAGTTGAAAAGCGTTAAGGCGTCGATTTCGTAAAGAAGTTGTTACAATAAATCGATCATCTCGCTCAGAAGTAACCCGATTCCTGCCAGATCCTGAACGGCGCGTGAACGAACCAGTCTTCCGATAGCGTTTGTAGACTCTATGAACAGATGATAAGCTTAGATGCAATCTTGCAGCCACAACACGCTGACTAAGTCCAGAATCCAGCAATGCCACTACTTGGGCGGCTTCTGCGGGCGAAGTATCCATGTGTTTTAGAAAAAAAAGTTTTTTCAGACGTCCCAAAGTCGCAGTAAATGAAATAAGAAACAAAAAGTTTAAAGACAAGCGCTAATTTTTAGTTTTTAAACGAGAAACGTACTCCAACCCTAAATACACATTTGTCTCAAAACAGTGATTAATTTCATTTATAGGATAAACAAATGAAATTCTAATTTCGAATTTTGTTTTTTTTCTTCTTACTGTAATGACCAAACTGCCAGCTACACAATAATGCTTTTTTTTCATGGAATTAATTCTCTTTTGTAAAAAATTAGGACAAAAACAATAAAAACGAAAGTGTTTCGATTTTTTTGATGAGAAGTGTATTACAAAGATGGTGCACCTGAAATACTAAAGTCATAATTGTAAATCGCTGCAACTTTCAAGAGTGAAACGAAACATGACTGACAACTGTCACCCGCACCATGCTACAGCTCACAAACTGTAATGTATTTCTCTTTAGCACCGGAAATCGTCCTAGCCATTAAAGTTTCAAATATAGTAAGCTGTTAGTCATGATACCATATACACAAACAGACAGAAAAGACAAAGTTATAACAACCCTCTTTTTATATCGAGGTTTAAATAGAGTTAAAAGTTACTTAAATAGTCATCTAATAAAATAAGTTGATTTCATTTTTTAAGTAAAATTTAATAAGCAAAGGACTACACCATTTACTCGATTGAAAGTGTACCTTGGCTATCGATATCTAACTTTACATGTATGATTATAAGTTACAGTTTTTGTAATACATAAACCCAGTAAAGCTTGACCACAGATGACGTCACGATGACGTGTACACTATTTATGGAACCTCGTGTTCCAGCCATGTAATCAATATAAAGTTATTTCAGGTGAAAGACAATCACGGTAAGTTTCTTAAAGGTCAAGGGTTCAAATGTTATTAATTGTAGCGTGTTATGGCAGATTTCTTTTTCCTTTTAGGTAATTTTTTCTTTAATTTATTTAGATTTTGTTATAGTTATACGTACTCTGAATATGTTAGGTAGTTAAGTAAAAAGGCTAATAGCTTAATTTGTGTAATTGAAATCTGTGAAAAAAATTACACTTCTTTGAAAGGTGAAATAAAAAAGGTACTTTACAGTACAAACTGCATGGAATGAAGTGGTATTTCATATAACATACCAATCATAAGTTGAATGCGCTAAGTACTAATTAGTACTCACTGCTTTTCACATGGCGTTATTTACTCTATATCAATATTTCTTCCGGTATATTTTCATTTTCTTTTCTCCAGACATATATACCCATTACCCATAAAAGGGTCATAATAAGTTTTTATTAATACACAATTAAATCTAATATAAAAACAAACTCTAACTATACTATAAAATACTTTATAAATGTTACTTACATTATTTAAGTTGAAGAAATTACCGAAAATCCTAACATACCTACATCAATCCCTTCAAGAAACATGTTCCAACGAAAAGCGAAAAGCACTTTACAGCAGAAAACGGGTCGCTACCATTAAACTGCACTATAAAGACATCAAGGAAAGTCTTCGGATTGCAATCGTTGACATGTAATGCGGTATAAAGTGCTCGTTACTGCCTTTGTATGTTCAATGTCGGTGCAATCTGCATGACGAGGTGTCGACCTACTCCCGTTGGACCTTAAGTAGCAATGACTTGCAGTTTTGTTGTATAGGAAGAGCTGGAGAAAAGTTAAATGTAGGTTTTATTAACAAATAATTGAAAGTTCCAAGATCGATCCTAGCCATTTTTCCAGAGTGTTTTGTTAGTACAGAAAATTTATCGCTTATAAAAAAATAGTCCAGCCTATAAACGTCCCACTGGGCACAGGCCTCTTCCCGTACCTATAGAGAAGGCATGAGCATTGATCACCGCGCTTGGTCTCTGCGGATTGGCGATTTCAGATCCCAAATTTTGGAATCTCGGTTTCCTCACGATGTTTTCCTTCGCCGTTTGTCAGCAGTGTCTTAGAATAATTAAGAAAGTACACTTTTCTTTATGTATCACTTATAAATAGAGAAAAATGCAATCATTATAAGTTAAGACTTTTAATCAATGGGGTTGTGGGATAAATTTGGCCGCTTCAGATGTTGCTGTGTTATTGTTAGTCTAATAGTTCTTGTTAGATAAATTCATATAAAACTCAATTTCCTCAACTATATGCCTATTCAAATTTGAATTTAATATGAAAACGAATTAACTTACTAAATATCTTACCTATTAAATCAGAATTCACAATGGCAAACCATATTCGCAATAATTGTAACAAATTCTTAAAATAACGAACTATTTAAAATTATATGTTACCTCGTCAGTCCTATAAGTTGTAGGATTAAGTCTACTTACATTAGGAATGAGTGTGGCTTCCATTTCGTGACGTCATAGGATTTAACGTAATTTCGACGTTCTGATTGCCGTACTGGCTTACCGACTCTGCACGGTAACGATCAATTTTATTTTATTCGTATGTGATATTAATTGAATGGCTTCTAGAGACCCGATTTGCAGTACATGCAATTTTTAGTATGGGCTTTTTTTAACCGACTTCAAAAAAGGGGGAGGATTTCAATTCGATTGTTTAGTTATTGTTTTTTTTTACAGAACTTTCGACTGGACGAACTGATTATGATGATTCTTTTTTTATTTGAGTGCTGGTGCTTTTTTTTCAATTTGGTCTGGTTTTGTGGGATCTATTAGATAACCATATAAGACGAATTAACGCGAATACAATCCGAGTCGATAATACTAATCGATTTATATTTCTGCGAACCTGTATTTATATAAATTTTAGGTATCCTTTTATTAAATAAAAGCACAAATAACATTATATGAGACATAAAGCAATAACACTTTCTACTATTGGCTTATAATGCTAGATAAATTTTGTCTAGTAAGTGTCTATTTTCTTATTTATAAGTGCACTTACCTTTCTGCCTGACTCACCAAAAGGTCGTCTGGACGATACAACTTATGCTCCAAGTTTATTTGAAAAGTCTAGAACGGAGACATCGTTTTCCAGAAAAAAAGAAAAGCCATAAATCTTGCATCGAATTGCTAATCATTTGGACCCAACACAAAGGATCGTAAAATCCTGTAAATGTCCCCTTTTCAACCCTACTCGCTACCCTTGTTCAAAATTAAAATAAAGGTGCTACATCTGTATACGTCTCCCTCTTTTATATAGCAAAAGACCACATTAGAAAGAGATAGATTACATCTAGTTTAAGTAAATCCAGACATGTGCTTCGCTGCATATTTTATATAACGTCTAAAATCATGGCAAGTTGCCAAAAAAGTTAAAATGCTTTATTGTACATTTTTGTTTTATTAGCTACGGAAATTTGACATTAGAGACATTTTACGACCTTGCTTGTGAAAGGTCTTCTACCCATATATACTTACCTACCATTATAAATATACACGTTTTCATCGTAATTTTGTAGCGTATTATTTATTTTGTTAAATATAGGTGGTACTTGGCAATTTAAAGCATTGATTCTTACAAACAACAATCATTGATTAGTCAATTGAAATGAAAACAGAAAGAGACGCTTATAATTTTTTTTTTATGTTTTTGCGTTTGAAAATGTGGCTAGAAAATCCAATAAAACATAACTGTAATATTTTTATCTTTATTAATACACAATTAAATCTAATATAAAAACAAACTCTAACTATACTAAAATTAAAACTTACATAAATAAAAACTAACAGGCGTCAAAGAACTCATCGTCATCCTTGTCAATGGCGGGGAACGTTCCCAGAAGGCTGGCAGCATTGCCACGTTGAATGGCTATGCCGATTCTCTGTGCAAGGAACAAACCAGCCCTCTGATCACAAGTAGATTCTACCAAACGTTTGGAAAGTTCTTTGAATAGATTTCGTGCGCTCGGACCCCATGACCCGAGCGTTTCAACCCCAAACGGCTCGAAAATATAATCACCCACAATGTTATTAAACTTCCGCCGCTTAAGGGTCTCCGCAGCTCCAGCAGCAGCGCCAGGAGAGGCTGCTGAACTTAGAACGTGGGACGGCGCAAGGGTGTCGACGCACGTTGCGTCCCACACCAAAGGCCGACCCAATTTCCAAGGCAGCAATGACATACCGTCAGGTCTCTTGCCATCGCCGCGCACCAAACCATTGGGTTCCAAAACAGCTGGTACTCCGGCGGTGACAAGAGCACGACGAATTATGTCATTCAAATTTGAGTGGCGAGATATACGCCCTGCGCTCCTGCTGCAGGACAGGCCATGGTGACCGAGGTTGTCGACTGTCTCACCGCATTGACAACGATGACATGCGACACAGGGTATACCTAAACGTAAACTCATGGCGAGCCGAAAAGTATTATTATCCAAAATGGTACCAAGAGTGGATGATGGAAGTGCCTGTAACCAGAGGCCCGATTCCCATTCTCCCACAGCCAGGAGACGCGCACGCTCTGCAGTGTTGATTGACGTATTGATCAATTCTTTCCGTATCAAACTGCAAAGCGGCTCGTCCCACTGCCTCTGAGAAGAACGTTGCTCGGGTAGATCTGTAATATTTGGATAGGTGGTAACAACTAAAATATAAAAAATTAAAAACTTGGAACTGAAAAAGAGGAAAACTAAAATCAAGTTATTATCTCATTCCGTTTAGACATAACTAGAATGCGAAGTGAATAAAGCCCACGTTTTAGGTTAAGAACATTACATGAACTAGACAATAAAAGCCTGCATCTGTTGCCTAGCCCAAGAATTCTAAGAAACCCATGTCTTCAGCCTTTCTCATCCATTCATTTATAAACACACACCTGAATACTTCAACTAACGAGGACATTGACACACATACAATGTAGAACGATGTGAGAGACCTAAGGGAATTAACCTACAATAGTTCACATTGCAACAAAAACACTTCAGAATTACTTTATAGCAACAATGGAACCAACAAAGGAAAATACGACTTTATCCGTGAGGAAATTAGGTTAGAAATTGAATGGATTAGAACGAATTTATGCATCAAAGGAAATCGATGTCACGGAAGCACCGTGTCAAGATGTATCACCGATCAGGAACAACTTATTGTATCTGAGCGTAACTGTGTTGATAGTTGGAAAACGACTGAAGATAACTCAAATGCTTCGCGGTAGTGTCGTCTGTTATGTTTAGAGTAGATTATTTTGTTGTCTGTTAACAGTTCTTCAATACTTTGAAGATAATGTTTGGGTAGTAGGCAGGAAATTGAAGGACTGGATAAAATAGATTTGACCACGATGTAATATTGGCGCTGATGATAAAATATACAATGGTGAAAAAATATAAAAGAAAGCTTAGCTTCCTAGCAACTAGAAACAATCAAAGAGAGGCACAGACAAAGTATGAAAGGTAGAAATATTTTCTGGAAACAAATAATGACTAACAAAAGCAAATAATCACAATAAATAGCAACTAAACAAACAATTGACTAACGGTTCTTCTTTGACATGTTACTAATATGGATAGTTATTATAATTATATAAGAAAAAAAATTATAACAAAAGTATCAAAAATCGAGTCGAAGAAAAAAATACAGCTGTTAAAAAAAAAATAAGTAGTCGTTTTATAGCAAAGATTCCACAAAATTAGATGAAACTCGATGAAATTAGAAAACAATTTAAAAACCTTTCAAACAATGGCTCAGAAAAATTTCCTTCAACTGTAAAACATTCTTCGGAAAATATTCCCCAAAGTTCCCTCTTGTACCTCTTGTAAAATATCTAAGAGCGTTTTTGCTCGGTGGCAGGTCTCATCAACCATACTCCAAGATGACGAATGATAGGTCGACTTCGAGTCCATCAGCCGCAGATAACTAATGGAAAGTACTTAAGACTCTGGCCTTGAGAATACAACACTTTTGAACTGTTTTTTCAAAGGACGAAATGATAATTTTGCACATAAATAAAAAAATACCGAATTCAAATAAAAAAAATATCTAGACCAAACTACTAAATGCTCATGAAATTCAGATGATACAACCTCCCAGATTTTTTTTTTTTTTTTTTACTCTTTCACGCAAAAACTACTGAATAGATTTTAATGAAGCTTTACAATAATGTCGCATGTTGTACATTGGAATAACATATAGGCTATAATTTATAAAGATAGTATGAACTGAATTGATTTCACACGAGTGAAATTGCGGGGCATAGCTAGTACTAAATAAAGCATATCTTTTTTTTAATACCTTTAAAATATGACTTTAGGTAACGTTCCTAGAAATATTACTTACCAACAACATAATATTCGGTCTACAATTGTTTAAAGGAGAATTTTTAATAATGTTTTAAGCAGCTTCTTAAGTACATGTTATGTTTTTCTAGCCTTCATTGATGGATAGACAACATAACAAGTCTAGGCCCGACAAGCCATCCAGAATAATTTAATAATGTAAATGTTTGTTTGGTTTTGTTAGAAAAACAATAGGTATTAAACGTGCGATGTTATTACTTTGTATAATACAGGTCAGAATTATAATATTAACATGCTTGTAAATGGATCAAAACATTTTTATTACAATACTAAGAGACAATAATATGGTAAATTTGAGATGTGTTAAAACTAGTGAAAAACACTACTGAAAACCGATGTTTTTTGTCCAGAAAATCTCAAACAGATTGGTTTTTCTGCTAAATTAGTTGCCTAGCTTGCTATCATAAAATTACAAGATTCCCCATGAAACACATAAATAGGGTAAAGATAATTTAGCCGTTTCCAATATTGTCGTATTAAAAACAACCTCCTTTGTTATTATAAATAATCCTGAATTAAAATCCTTCAGGTTTAGGTTTAATTAAATGTCAAGTATATCCCTAACAAAAGCAGAAGGTTCCAGTCTATTATCAAGTAGTAGGAATACCAACAATAATGTCTAGGAATCTTTTGAATCGAGTGCTCCAACTTGAATGACTAACAAGAGCCTTTCTTTGAATGAGGTACAGTCTTGAACAAACGTATTGAGGATTTCGAAAGCTATTCTAAGAAATAGGTATGGGAATTATTGTATTTTTTGGCCTCAAATGCTTTCTTAATTGGTGGTAGACTAGATTATGGCTTAAAAACAAGGTTTTTCTTAATAAATGTTATGTCAACTCTAGAGACTTGACTTCTGACTCCAAGTATCGAATCAGTCGCTGCAGGCAAGTTACAATTTCACAAGCAAAAAAGATGATAGAATCGATTTTTAATTTATAGAAATCACAATTAATTTAACTTAATTTTTCAATTCCATTTTATTCGATCGATTCAATCAGCGTTGACGCTTGGAAAAGTGTCACTTGGCTGCAAGTGCTCTACCAAAACTCATGCATCTCAAAAGTCCACACCTACTGAGTCTTTTTCTTAATACGAAGAATATAAAGTCGTTATTTTTCTTACAAATTGATGTCTATACTTATTCCAATTCGAAGCTTCTCTTCGCGTGTCACGTGTCAATCAGCATCATCATTAATATTCCATACATTATTCATTTATGAGAAGGAAGGAATTGTGTAGCAGCTTTTGTCGATGACAGTACAAGGCTCGGCTAGTCAATAGCCTTGACTAGTATAGTGGTGAATTATTGAGCTTGTTGCATTTGGGCTTGAACTTTTCAGAGGGTCAGGTGGAGTTTAAAGGCCGTGATAGTAAAGGAATTGTTTATGTGCAACCAGTTTTTACCTCTGGTGCAAAAAGAGGGGGGATGCACTTTTTTTTTCGTTTTGAATATTATGGATCGACTTGGTTGAAGATATTTTCAGTATTTTGAAAGTTAACAGAAATTAAATAATCTTACTTAATTGTTTCTTATAAGTAAGTAGGTATTTACGTTGTTAGAAGCAATAAATAGTAAAGCAATTTAATAGAAAACAACATACCTAGTTAAAGATCGCATCAGTCAACATTATTTTATTTTTCAGACCCAATATGAAATAGTGTTTTATACACGTAATGCCTGCGACTTCTAAAATAGCAAACAACTACTCAACTAGGTCATAGAAACATTTAACTATCTGTTTACCAACTCCAAGTTAATTCGAAAACCTTCCATCCTTCGTTTTTCGCAAAGTGTTATACTTTCTTATTGCAAATGATCACGCAAATGCTGAATAAACATGCTTAGAGATTAAATGCCGTATTCAAATGACGCCTATATACATAATAAATTAATTTATAAGTTATAAAATGTCCTTAAGATTTGGCTAAGAGATGGAGTGAGGTAACAAGCTTAATATCCTATAAAAGAGTCGCTTCGTGCCCATTATGCCTGGAAAACAAGACAAGTTTAGGTGTTCCGGGATATTGTACCCTAATAAAGACACGATAAAGATTAGAATGAATTGCGGGTGTATCTTTTCGTCTTAAGAAAAAGGTTTATAGGACTTTTCTTTTATGGGTTGAGCATAGCAATTGTTAGTTGTACTAAATTTTACGGGCAAGTATAAGTTGCCAGAACTATGCGAATGAATGAATATTTATTAGAAAACCCAAAAGAGCCGCATTTTTCATTTGAGTGGCATAATTACGAGGTGAAATTATTAAAATTATTACAAAGATTTTGTCTACTGAGGAGATAAAAATCCACTAGGTATATTACGCAACTAAAATATACGATTCTGAGTTTTCTGTAATTTTTACTTTTATCATCATTTCATATAAAAAAAAACACAATTATATGTGCTTGTCAGTCGATTTTCCGAAATCGAAATAACACAGCCAAAAATAAACAAAAACACAAATTCAAAGTGAAAACCAATTAGCTTAATATTTTATATTCAATCAAACATAAATACTACAACATCCATTAATTTAATTGGATAGAAACTGGTCGACATAATGACATAGTAATTTTGTACCTATTTTGTTTTCTACCTAAATATCTATTTTAGTAGTTAAGACAATTACTTTGTACTGTTTGAAAATTCATTTTATTATTGAACTTATAAATAGGAAATTGTCGAGAATATTTTAGGGCTGACTATAATTTACTGTATCTAGTTTGAATGGCTATTTTAATTTAATTATTTTAAGTGTGTAAGTTAAAAATAGTGTTCTGTTCTACATAGTATACTTATATTAATATGCTTCTTTAATAAGTATAATTTCTCTTTAGCACCGGAAATCGTCCTAGCCATTAAAGTTTCATGATACCATATACACAAACAGACAGAAAAGACAAAGTTATAACAACCCTCTTTTTATATCGAGGTTTAAATAGAGTTAAAAGTTACTTAAATAGTCATCTAATAAAATAAGTTGATTTCATTTTTTAAGTAAAATTTATTAAGCAAAGGACTACACCATTTACTCGATTGAAAGTGTACCTTGGCTATCGATATCTAACTTTAAATTATAATATAATTAAGTATGATTATAATTTACAGTTTTTGTAATACATAAACCCAGTAAAGCTTGACCACAGATGACGTCACGATGACGTGTACACTATTTATGGAACCTCGTGTTCCAGCCATGTAATCAATATAAAGTTATTTCAGGTGAAAGACAATCACGGTAAGTTTCTTAAAGGTCAAGGGTTCAAATGTTATTAATTGTAGCGTGTTATGGCAGATTTCTTTTTCCTTTTAGGTAATTTTTTCTTTAATTTATTTAGATTTTGTTATAGTTATACGTACTCTGAATATGTTAGGTAGTTAAGTAAAAAGGCTAATAGCTTAATTTGTGTAATTGAAATCTGTGAAAAAAATTACACTTCTTTGAAAGGTGAAATAAAAAAGGTACTTTACAGTACAAACTGCATGGAATGAAGTGGTATTTCATATAACATACCAATCATAAGTTGAATGCGCTAAGTACTAATTAGTACTCACTGCTTTTCACATGGCGTTATTTACTCTATATCAATATTTCTTCCGGTATATTTTCATTTTCTTTTCTCCAGACATATATACCCATTACCCATAAAAGGGTCATAATAAGTTTTTATTAATACACAATTAAATCTAATATAAAAACAAACTCTAACTATACTATAAAATACTTTATAAATGTTACTTACATTATTTAAGTTGAAGAAATTACCGAAAATCCTAACATACCTACATCAATCCCTTCAAGAAACATGTTCCAACGAAAAGCGAAAAGCACTTTACAGCAGAAAACGGGTCGCTACCATTAAACTGCACTATAAAGACATCAAGGAAAGTCTTCGGATTGCAATCGTTGACATGTAATGCGGTATAAAGTGCTCGTTACTGCCTTTGTATGTTCAATGTCGGTGCAATCTGCATGACGAGGTGTCGACCTACTCCCGTTGGACCTTAAGTAGCAATGACTTGCAGTTTTGTTGTATAGGAAGAGCTGGAGAAAAGTTAAATGTAGGTTTTATTAACAAATAATTGAAAGTTCCAAGATCGATCCTAGCCATTTTTCCAGAGTGTTTTGTTAGTACAGAAAATTTATCGCTTATAAAAAAATAGTCCAGCCTATAAACGTCCCACTGGGCACAGGCCTCTTCCCGTACCTATAGAGAAGGCATGAGCATTGATCACCGCGCTTGGTCTCTGCGGATTGGCGATTTCAGATCCCAAATTTTGGAATCTCGGTTTCCTCACGATGTTTTCCTTCGCCGTTTGTCAGCAGTGTCTTAGAATAATTAAGAAAGTACACTTTTCTTTATGTATCACTTATAAATAGAGAAAAATGCAATCATTATAAGTTAAGACTTTTAATCAATGGGGTTGTGGGATAAATTTGGCCGCTTCAGATGTTGCTGTGTTATTGTTAGTCTAATAGTTCTTGTTAGATAAATTCATATAAAACTCAATTTCCTCAACTATATGCCTATTCAAATTTGAATTTAATATGAAAACGAATTAACTTACTAAATATCTTACCTATTAAATCAGAATTCACAATGGCAAACCATATTCGCAATAATTGTAACAAATTCTTAAAATAACGAACTATTTAAAATTATATGTTACCTCGTCAGTCCTATAAGTTGTAGGATTAAGTCTACTTACATTAGGAATGAGTGTGGCTTCCATTTCGTGACGTCATAGGATTTAACGTAATTTCGACGTTCTGATTGCCGTACTGGCTTACCGACTCTGCACGGTAACGATCAATTTTATTTTATTCGTATGTGATATTAATTGAATGGCTTCTAGAGACCCGATTTGCAGTACATGCAATTTTTAGTATGGGCTTTTTTTAACCGACTTCAAAAAAGGGGGAGGATTTCAATTCGATTGTTTAGTTATTGTTTTTTTTTACAGAACTTTCGACTGGACGAACTGATTATGATGATTCTTTTTTTATTTGAGTGCTGGTGCTTTTTTTTCAATTTGGTCTGGTTTTGTGGGATCTATTAGATAACCATATAAGACGAATTAACGCGAATACAATCCGAGTCGATAATACTAATCGATTTATATTTCTGCGAACCTGTATTTATATAAATTTTAGGTATCCTTTTATTAAATAAAAGCACAAATAACATTATATGAGACATAAAGCAATAACACTTTCTACTATTGGCTTATAATGCTAGATAAATTTTGTCTAGTAAGTGTCTATTTTCTTATTTATAAGTGCACTTACCTTTCTGCCTGACTCACCAAAAGGTCGTCTGGACGATACAACTTATGCTCCAAGTTTATTTGAAAAGTCTAGAACGGAGACATCGTTTTCCAGAAAAAAAGAAAAGCCATAAATCTTGCATCGAATTGCTAATCATTTGGACCCAACACAAAGGATCGTAAAATCCTGTAAATGTCCCCTTTTCAACCCTACTCGCTACCCTTGTTCAAAATTAAAATAAAGGTGCTACATCTGTATACGTCTCCCTCTTTTATATAGCAAAAGACCACATTAGAAAGAGATAGATTACATCTAGTTTAAGTAAATCCAGACATGTGCTTCGCTGCATATTTTATATAACGTCTAAAATCATGGCAAGTTGCCAAAAAAGTTAAAATGCTTTATTGTACATTTTTGTTTTATTAGCTACGGAAATTTGACATTAGAGACATTTTACGACCTTGCTTGTGAAAGGTCTTCTACCCATATATACTTACCTACCATTATAAATATACACGTTTTCATCGTAATTTTGTAGCGTATTATTTATTTTGTTAAATATAGGTGGTACTTGGCAATTTAAAGCATTGATTCTTACAAACAACAATCATTGATTAGTCAATTGAAATGAAAACAGAAAGAGACGCTTATAATTTTTTTTTTATGTTTTTGCGTTTGAAAATGTGGCTAGAAAATCCAATAAAACATAACTGTAATATTTTTATCTTTATTAATACACAATTAAATCTAATATAAAAACAAACTCTAACTATACTAAAATTAAAACTTACATAAATAAAAACTAACAGGCGTCAAAGAACTCATCGTCATCCTTGTCAATGGCGGGGAACGTTCCCAGAAGGCTGGCAGCATTGCCACGTTGAATGGCTATGCCGATTCTCTGTGCAAGGAACAAACCAGCCCTCTGATCACAAGTAGATTCTACCAAACGTTTGGAAAGTTCTTTGAATAGATTTCGTGCGCTCGGACCCCATGACCCGAGCGTTTCAACCCCAAACGGCTCGAAAATATAATCACCCACAATGTTATTAAACTTCCGCCGCTTAAGGGTCTCCGCAGCTCCAGCAGCAGCGCCAGGAGAGGCTGCTGAACTTAGAACGTGGGACGGCGCAAGGGTGTCGACGCACGTTGCGTCCCACACCAAAGGCCGACCCAATTTCCAAGGCAGCAATGACATACCGTCAGGTCTCTTGCCATCGCCGCGCACCAAACCATTGGGTTCCAAAACAGCTGGTACACCGGCGGTGACAAGAGCACGACGAATTATGTCATTCAAATTTGAGTGGCGAGATATACGCCCTGCGCTCCTGCTGCAGGACAGGCCATGGTGACCGAGGTTGTCGACTGTCTCACCGCATTGACAACGATGACATGCGACACAGGGTATACCTAAACGTAAACTCATGGCGAGCCGAAAAGTATTATTATCCAAAATGGTACCAAGAGTGGATGATGGAAGTGCCTGTAACCAGAGGCCCGATTCCCATTCTCCCACAGCCAGGAGACGCGCACGCTCTGCAGTGTTGATTGACGTATTGATCAATTCTTTCCGTATCAAACTGCAAAGCGGCTCGTCCCACTGCCTCTGAGAAGAACGTTGCTCGGGTAGATCTGTAATATTTGGATAGGTGGTAACAACTAAAATATAAAAAATTAAAAACTTGGAACTGAAAAAGAGGAAAACTAAAATCAAGTTATTATCTCATTCCGTTTAGACATAACTAGAATGCGAAGTGAATAAAGCCCACGTTTTAGGTTAAGAACATTACATGAACTAGACAATAAAAGCCTGCATCTGTTGCCTAGCCCAAGAATTCTAAGAAACCCATGTCTTCAGCCTTTCTCATCCATTCATTTATAAACACACACCTGAATACTTCAACTAACGAGGACATTGACACACATACAATGTAGAACGATGTGAGAGACCTAAGGGAATTAACCTACAATAGTTCACATTGCAACAAAAACACTTCAGAATTACTTTATAGCAACAATGGAACCAACAAAGGAAAATACGACTTTATCCGTGAGGAAATTAGGTTAGAAATTGAATGGATTAGAACGAATTTATGCATCAAAGGAAATCGATGTCACGGAAGCACCGTGTCAAGATGTATCACCGATCAGGAACAACTTATTGTATCTGAGCGTAACTGTGTTGATAGTTGGAAAACGACTGAAGATAACTCAAATGCTTCGCGGTAGTGTCGTCTGTTATGTTTAGAGTAGATTATTTTGTTGTCTGTTAACAGTTCTTCAATACTTTGAAGATAATGTTTGGGTAGTAGGCAGGAAATTGAAGGACTGGATAAAATAGATTTGACCACGATGTAATATTGGCGCTGATGATAAAATATACAATGGTGAAAAAATATAAAAGAAAGCTTAGCTTCCTAGCAACTAGAAACAATCAAAGAGAGGCACAGACAAAGTATGAAAGGTAGAAATATTTTCTGGAAACAAATAATGACTAACAAAAGCAAATAATCACAATAAATAGCAACTAAACAAACAATTGACTAACGGTTCTTCTTTGACATGTTACTAATATGGATAGTTATTATAATTATATAAGAAAAAAAATTATAACAAAAGTATCAAAAATCGAGTCGAAGAAAAAAATACAGCTGTTAAAAAAAAAATAAGTAGTCGTTTTATAGCAAAGATTCCACAAAATTAGATGAAACTCGATGAAATTAGAAAACAATTTAAAAACCTTTCAAACAATGGCTCAGAAAAATTTCCTTCAACTGTAAAACATTCTTCGGAAAATATTCCCCAAAGTTCCCTCTTGTACCTCTTGTAAAATATCTAAGAGCGTTTTTGCTCGGTGGCAGGTCTCATCAACCATACTCCAAGATGACGAATGATAGGTCGACTTCGAGTCCATCAGCCGCAGATAACTAATGGAAAGTACTTAAGACTCTGGCCTTGAGAATACAACACTTTTGAACTGTTTTTTCAAAGGACGAAATGATAATTTTGCACATAAATAAAAAAATACCGAATTCAAATAAAAAAAATATCTAGACCAAACTACTAAATGCTCATGAAATTCAGATGATACAACCTCCCAGATTTTTTTTTTTTTTTTTTACTCTTTCACGCAAAAACTACTGAATAGATTTTAATGAAGCTTTACAATAATGTCGCATGTTGTACATTGGAATAACATATAGGCTATAATTTATAAAGATAGTATGAACTGAATTGATTTCACACGAGTGAAATTGCGGGGCATAGCTAGTACTAAATAAAGCATATCTTTTTTTTAATACCTTTAAAATATGACTTTAGGTAACGTTCCTAGAAATATTACTTACCAACAACATAATATTCGGTCTACAATTGTTTAAAGGAGAATTTTTAATAATGTTTTAAGCAGCTTCTTAAGTACATGTTATGTTTTTCTAGCCTTCATTGATGGATAGACAACATAACAAGTCTAGGCCCGACAAGCCATCCAGAATAATTTAATAATGTAAATGTTTGTTTGGTTTTGTTAGAAAAACAATAGGTATTAAACGTGCGATGTTATTACTTTGTATAATACAGGTCAGAATTATAATATTAACATGCTTGTAAATGGATCAAAACATTTTTATTACAATACTAAGAGACAATAATATGGTAAATTTGAGATGTGTTAAAACTAGTGAAAAACACTACTGAAAACCGATGTTTTTTGTCCAGAAAATCTCAAACAGATTGGTTTTTCTGCTAAATTAGTTGCCTAGCTTGCTATCATAAAATTACAAGATTCCCCATGAAACACATAAATAGGGTAAAGATAATTTAGCCGTTTCCAATATTGTCGTATTAAAAACAACCTCCTTTGTTATTATAAATAATCCTGAATTAAAATCCTTCAGGTTTAGGTTTAATTAAATGTCAAGTATATCCCTAACAAAAGCAGAAGGTTCCAGTCTATTATCAAGTAGTAGGAATACCAACAATAATGTCTAGGAATCTTTTGAATCGAGTGCTCCAACTTGAATGACTAACAAGAGCCTTTCTTTGAATGAGGTACAGTCTTGAACAAACGTATTGAGGATTTCGAAAGCTATTCTAAGAAATAGGTATGGGAATTATTGTATTTTTTGGCCTCAAATGCTTTCTTAATTGGTGGTAGACTAGATTATGGCTTAAAAACAAGGTTTTTCTTAATAAATGTTATGTCAACTCTAGAGACTTGACTTCTGACTCCAAGTATCGAATCAGTCGCTGCAGGCAAGTTACAATTTCACAAGCAAAAAAGATGATAGAATCGATTTTTAATTTATAGAAATCACAATTAATTTAACTTAATTTTTCAATTCCATTTTATTCGATCGATTCAATCAGCGTTGACGCTTGGAAAAGTGTCACTTGGCTGCAAGTGCTCTACCAAAACTCATGCATCTCAAAAGTCCACACCTACTGAGTCTTTTTCTTAATACGAAGAATATAAAGTCGTTATTTTTCTTACAAATTGATGTCTATACTTATTCCAATTCGAAGCTTCTCTTCGCGTGTCACGTGTCAATCAGCATCATCATTAATATTCCATACATTATTCATTTATGAGAAGGAAGGAATTGTGTAGCAGCTTTTGTCGATGACAGTACAAGGCTCGGCTAGTCAATAGCCTTGACTAGTATAGTGGTGAATTATTGAGCTTGTTGCATTTGGGCTTGAACTTTTCAGAGGGTCAGGTGGAGTTTAAAGGCCGTGATAGTAAAGGAATTGTTTATGTGCAACCAGTTTTTACCTCTGGTGCAAAAAGAGGGGGGATGCACTTTTTTTTTCGTTTTGAATATTATGGATCGACTTGGTTGAAGATATTTTCAGTATTTTGAAAGTTAACAGAAATTAAATAATCTTACTTAATTGTTTCTTATAAGTAAGTAGGTATTTACGTTGTTAGAAGCAATAAATAGTAAAGCAATTTAATAGAAAACAACATACCTAGTTAAAGATCGCATCAGTCAACATTATTTTATTTTTCAGACCCAATATGAAATAGTGTTTTATACACGTAATGCCTGCGACTTCTAAAATAGCAAACAACTACTCAACTAGGTCATAGAAACATTTAACTATCTGTTTACCAACTCCAAGTTAATTCGAAAACCTTCCATCCTTCGTTTTTCGCAAAGTGTTATACTTTCTTATTGCAAATGATCACGCAAATGCTGAATAAACATGCTTAGAGATTAAATGCCGTATTCAAATGACGCCTATATACATAATAAATTAATTTATAAGTTATAAAATGTCCTTAAGATTTGGCTAAGAGATGGAGTGAGGTAACAAGCTTAATATCCTATAAAAGAGTCGCTTCGTGCCCATTATGCCTGGAAAACAAGACAAGTTTAGGTGTTCCGGGATATTGTACCCTAATAAAGACACGATAAAGATTAGAATGAATTGCGGGTGTATCTTTTCGTCTTAAGAAAAAGGTTTATAGGACTTTTCTTTTATGGGTTGAGCATAGCAATTGTTAGTTGTACTAAATTTTACGGGCAAGTATAAGTTGCCAGAACTATGCGAATGAATGAATATTTATTAGAAAACCCAAAAGAGCCGCATTTTTCATTTGAGTGGCATAATTACGAGGTGAAATTATTAAAATTATTACAAAGATTTTGTCTACTGAGGAGATAAAAATCCACTAGGTATATTACGCAACTAAAATATACGATTCTGAGTTTTCTGTAATTTTTACTTTTATCATCATTTCATATAAAAAAAAACACAATTATATGTGCTTGTCAGTCGATTTTCCGAAATCGAAATAACACAGCCAAAAATAAACAAAAACACAAATTCAAAGTGAAAACCAATTAGCTTAATATTTTATATTCAATCAAACATAAATACTACAACATCCATTAATTTAATTGGATAGAAACTGGTCGACATAATGACATAGTAATTTTGTACCTATTTTGTTTTCTACCTAAATATCTATTTTAGTAGTTAAGACAATTACTTTGTACTGTTTGAAAATTCATTTTATTATTGAACTTATAAATAGGAAATTGTCGAGAATATTTTAGGGCTGACTATAATTTACTGTATCTAGTTTGAATGGCTATTTTAATTTAATTATTTTAAGTGTGTAAGTTAAAAATAGTGTTCTGTTCTACATAGTATACTTATATTAATATGCTTCTTTAATAAGTATAATTTCTCTTTAGCACCGGAAATCGTCCTAGCCATTAAAGTTTCATGATACCATATACACAAACAGACAGAAAAGACAAAGTTATAACAACCCTCTTTTTATATCGAGGTTTAAATAGAGTTAAAAGTTACTTAAATAGTCATCTAATAAAATAAGTTGATTTCATTTTTTAAGTAAAATTTATTAAGCAAAGGACTACACCATTTACTCGATTGAAAGTGTACCTTGGCTATCGATATCTAACTTTAAATTATAATATAATTAAGTATGATTATAATTTACAGTTTTTGTAATACATAAACCCAGTAAAGCTTGACCACAGATGACGTCACGATGACGTGTACACTATTTATGGAACCTCGTGTTCCAGCCATGTAATCAATATAAAGTTATTTCAGGTGAAAGACAATCACGGTAAGTTTCTTAAAGGTCAAGGGTTCAAATGTTATTAATTGTAGCGTGTTATGGCAGATTTCTTTTTCCTTTTAGGTAATTTTTTCTTTAATTTATTTAGATTTTGTTATAGTTATACGTACTCTGAATATGTTAGGTAGTTAAGTAAAAAGGCTAATAGCTTAATTTGTGTAATTGAAATCTGTGAAAAAAATTACACTTCTTTGAAAGGTGAAATAAAAAAGGTACTTTACAGTACAAACTGCATGGAATGAAGTGGTATTTCATATAACATACCAATCATAAGTTGAATGCGCTAAGTACTAATTAGTACTCACTGCTTTTCACATGGCGTTATTTACTCTATATCAATATTTCTTCCGGTATATTTTCATTTTCTTTTCTCCAGACATATATACCCATTACCCATAAAAGGGTCATAATAAGTTTTTATTAATACACAATTAAATCTAATATAAAAACAAACTCTAACTATACTATAAAATACTTTATAAATGTTACTTACATTATTTAAGTTGAAGAAATTACCGAAAATCCTAACATACCTACATCAATCCCTTCAAGAAACATGTTCCAACGAAAAGCGAAAAGCACTTTACAGCAGAAAACGGGTCGCTACCATTAAACTGCACTATAAAGACATCAAGGAAAGTCTTCGTATTGCAATCGTTGACATGTAATGCGGTATAAAGTGCTCGTTACTACCTTTGTATGTTCAATGTCGGTGCAATCTGCATGACGAGGTGTCGACCTACTCCCGTTGGACCTTAAGTAGCAGTGACTTGCAGTTTTGTTGTATAGGAAAAGGCTGGAGAAAAGTTTAGTATAGGTTTTCTTAATAAAAGATTGAAAGTTCCAAGATCGATGATCCAAGCAATTTTTCCAGAGTATTTTTTTTTAGTACAGAAAAATTATCACTTACAATAGGCCTCTTCCCATATAGAGAAGGCGCGAGTATTGATCATCACTCTTGCTCTCTGCAATTTTGGAATCTAGGTTTCCTCACAATGTTTTCCTTCACCGTCTGCAGAAGTACCTTGGAATAATTAAGAGGCTATAAGTGATACATAGAAAAAAGGTTTTGTACTAATGCAGTCATTACTAGTAAGGACTGAAAAAATATGGAAATATATTTATTTTATATAAAGAGGTTGTGGGATATAAATGGCAGTTTTAGATGTTGCTGTGTTATTGTTAGTTCTTGTTTGATAAATTCATATGAAACACAATTTGCTCAACCATAAACCTATTCGAATTTGAATTCAACATAATAACGAATAAACTTCCCAAATACCTTACCTTTTCAATCAAAATTCACATCTGTAAACCATATTTGCAATAATTGTAACAAATTCCTAAAACAACGAACTATTTAAAATTATATGTTACTTCGTCTGTCCTATAAGTTGTAGGATTAAGTCTACTTACATTAGGAATGAGTGTGGCTTCCATTTCGTGACGTCATAGGATTTAACGTAATTTCGACGTTCTGATTGCCCGCGGCTTACCGACTCTGCACGGTAACGATCAATTTTATTTTATACGTACGTGATATTAATTGAATGGCTTCTAGAGACCCGATTTGCGGTTCATGTCATTTTTAGTATGGTCTTTATTTAACCGACTTCAAAATGGAAGGAGGTAGTCGATTCACCTTCTTTTTTGTTACAGAACTTTTGACTAGACCAACCTATTTTGATGTTCGTTTTTTATTTTTATTTGAAAGCTGGTGCTTTTCATGTGGTCCCACTTTTCAATGTGGTCCAGTTTTGACAGTGGGATCCATGAGAAAACCATAGAACCAGAATTAACGCGAATACAATCCGAGTCGATAATACCAATCGATTTATATTTCTGCTTACTGTATTTATATAAATTTTAGGTATCCTTTTACTAAATGAAAGCACAAATAACATTATATTACATTATATAACATTATATGACACATAAAGCAATAACACTTTCGACTATTGGCTTATAATGCTAGATACATTTTGTCTAGTAAGTGTCTATTTTCTTATTTATAAGTGCACTTACCTTTCTCCCTGACTCACCAAAAGGTCGTCTGGACGATACAACTTGTGCTCCAAGTTTATTTGCAAAGTCTAGAGAGACACCGTTATCCAAAAAAAAAGAAAAGCCATAAATCTTGCATCGAATTGCAAATCATTTGGACCCAACACAAAGGATCGTAAAATCCTGTAAATGTCCCCTTTTCAACCCTACTCGCTACCCTTGTTCAAAATTAAAATAAAGGTGCTACATCTGTATACGTCTCCCTCTTTTATATAGCAAACGACCACATTAGAAAGAGATAGATTACATCTAGTTTAAGTAAATCCAGACATGTGCTTCGCTGCATATTTTATATAACGTCTAAAATCATGGCAAGTTGCCAAAAAAGTTAAAATGCTGTATTGTACATTTTTGTTTTATTAGCTACGGAAATTTGACATTAGAGACATTTTACGACCTTGCTTGTGAAAGGTCTTCTACCCCCATATACTTACCTACCATTATAAATATACACGTTTTCATCGTAAGTTTGTAGCGTAATTTATTTTGTTAAATATAGGTGGTACTTGGCAATTTAAAGCATTGATTCTCACAAACAACAATCATTGATTAGTCAATTGAAATGCAATCAAAACAGAAAGAGACGCTTATAAAATAAAAATAAAAAACATTTTATGTTTTCGCGTTTGAAAATGTGGCTAGAAAATCCAATAAAACATAACTGTAATATTTCGATAGGTGGTAACAACTAAAATATCAAAAATGAAAAACTTGGAACTGAAAAAGAGGAAAACTAAAATCAAGTTATCATCTCATTCCGTTTAGACATTACTAGAATGTGAAGTGAATAAAGCCCGCGTTTTATGTTAAGAACATTACATGAACTTGACAATAAAAGCCCTGCGTCGTTGCCTAGCCCAAGAATTCTAAGAAACCCATGTCTTCAGCCTTTCTCATCCATTCATTTATAAACACACACCTGAATACTTCAACTAACGAGGACATTGACACACATACAATGTAGAACGATGTGAGAGACCTAAGGGAATTAACCTACAATAGTTCACATTGCAACAAAAACACTTCAGAATTACTTTATAGCAACAATGGAACCAACAAAGGAAAATACGACTTTATCCGTGAGGAAATTAGGTTAGAAATTGAATGGATTAGAGAGAATTTATGCATCAAAGGAAATCGATGTCACGGAAGCACCGTGTCAAGATGTATCACCGATCAGGAACAACTTATAGCATCTGAGCGTAACTGTGTTGATAGTTGGAAAACGATTGAAGGGACTCAAATGTTTCTCGGTACTGTTGTCAGTTTTGAGTTTTGCAGATTATATTGTTGACTGTTAACAGTTCTTCAATACTTTAAAGATAATGTTTGGGTAGTAGGCAAAAAATTTAAGAACTGGATACAATAGATTTGATCACGGTAAAATATTGGTGTATGGTGAAAAATTATAAAAGAAGGTAGAGCTTGGATAGTTCAGAGACCCAATGAAAGAGAGGCAAAGACAAAGTATGAAAGATAAATTAATTCTCTGGAAACAAATAATTACCAACAAAAGCCACAATAAACAGCCACAAAACAAACATGTGACTAACGGTTCTTCTTTGACATATTACTAATATGGATAGTTATTGTTTAAATCAAAAAAGTATTGACTAGAGAGTTTGATGATTGATGTGAAAACATATAAGGAAGATACGTGAGTTAAAGATCTTATTGTTTGGCTGCTAGTTCATAATTACCGTTGTCTAAAATAAAGCTGTCGAAATGAAGACGTATTTGGTTTTGGAAATGGTTGAAAATACACGACGATCTACATTGTTACAATAGCATTCGTAAGGAGCTTTTGAAGGAATTCGTGTGGTAACGGGTTTTAATCTAGTTCTACATAAGAGCTTGTACCTAACCGTCAACCTAAGCCGTCTTTTGTTATTTCAGACAGCGCTGCGGAATCTATTTGTAGTACTAAAGCCGATTAACAGCTGCGGAGTTTGACATAACTCTACGTTCTTTTCGTGCCTTCAGTTATGCTTTTGACTAACAGCGAAAATCCTTTTTTTCATAGAAAGTGGGATTTTGGACCTTTACAATTTCTTCTTAGTTTTTCTCAAGCCATAACTTATGTAGTACAGCTGTGTGATGCACTGAGCAGCTCATAAGATGGACCATAGTTTGAGGAGAGATACCAAACTCACATAGCTCAGGTGTGCTCTAAGTCCACCGGTATATTTTCTTTACTGTAGCTGATTTAGGCCCGTCCTGTAAATATCTTTCTTTACAGGTCAGGTTTACACTCTAACTTAACTCTATCTATTTGGGCTTTGGTTAACCAGCTTACAAAATGAAATAATTTTAAGGACAAATACAACACCCTTGTTTTGGTACTTACCATCCAATCTATCGTCTTATAACTTTCGTTAGCCTTAGCAACCTTATCTTACATAACTTTAGGTACCTACTTGGTATCCCTAACTCTCATCTAAACTGGTATCTCTCCAACTCTGAAGCCCAATATCCCGAGATAAGGGTAGTTATTCGTATTGGCAACTTTAAATTACATCAGAAGTTTACTCGCAGTTGCTAACGCTAGTTAGTCGATCCAATTAAGTATGTCTGTATAGGTTTCCTTATTTATAATTAGATCTTTATCTTAGATAACATAGAATTCAAATTAGTTTACATCATCTGGACATATTTATTCCTTAACGCAATGTTATTGTTACTAAGTCTTTTGATATTGTATTGTAATTTGTTATTGTTTTATTATTTTCCAATTAGTCATGACTCTTATACCCTATCGACCTACATATTATGACCCTATTAGATCCAAATTAAGGTGTTTATCTCCTTGAATTAGGACCATTAATTGATAATCAGACTTTTTATGTCACAAAATAATGTACAGTAAACGTGATTAAGATACTAGTAAAGATGACTAATTTCTTTGCTACTAAATCGTTGGTGTGTTAAAGTAAATAACATCCCTAAAGAAATTTTAGAAAGGAACTAATCAAATTGATACTTAAATCCGAAAGAGGATTATTATTTCGCTCATGTTTTTGGCGCACTACGGCAAAAACTTAATACAAAGAATTTTCCAGTGTATTCGATCAAGGATAGAGAAAGGTAATTTAGGTCAAATGGTGTGATGTAACTAGGACTTATCGCTGGCTAGACTGAAGCCATTTAAGTCTTGAACAGGTGACCTGCCGTAACACGCCCGACATGTGTGAATGACATTATATTGGCTGCTATCATTTAAACATGTCATGTCGTGTTGCTTTTATATTTGGCGATTTATTGAGTTAGAGCGTGGTGTTCGTCCTGTTATTCGATTAAATAGGTACTTATTTCTATATATTTATAGTTGCATGCGTTATATAATAATATTACTATTAGTAAAATTAATGGCTGTTCTTTACGCATGCATAAAACATTGATTCGATCGTAATTATTTGGTGGAGTTTTCTAATAAAACCCTTTCTACTCAATGCTCCATTGCAACAAAACAATGCAGCCAATGGTATAATTTAATACTCTTTTCATACTTTATAACAAGCCAATACCTATCCATAATTTTCAAGATATTTGTAAAAAAAATCACTCGAAAATACTAACAAACAAATTTTGAAGACAAATGGTTCAAATGGTAGCAATTTTTCTGTTGACTCGGTCAGCAATATTTTTCTATCTGATAACATTAGATCGATTGCCTTTAGTCTGGCAATTGCCAAACTGAGGCAATATTGGTTGGTCAGCTACATCGTTAGCGGTTAAAAGCTTGGGGCGTGCCAGGCGGTAATTGAAGTTCATTTTTGGTAGAAAGACAAACTGGTCTCTATACTCTTTATTAATAATTTTGTTGGACTTTTTAATTTGGTTTGCAAAACTCTATCTCATATCAAAAAAGTTTATGTGCAACACAATCTGTGTTGCACATAAACTATATATATAAGATTCTTATACCCTTAAAACTTAAAACTATCATCTACGAGTAGAGCAACTTTTTTTGTTCTTTTCAGAAATAAGCGCAATTGACAAATCAAAAAGATTTTATAAAATAAAATGCTAGGTAACCTAAAATTGTCTGAAACAGTCATGTCTCGTGAGATAACATAAAGGCTTTAGTCTCACGTCGTCGAATTAAATAGGTACCTACATCGCTTGTACATAAAATCTACATAACGATATATCCGCAGGAAAATAACCTGGTTTTATGAAATCTTCAGAATCTTCAGGCTTATAAGATATCGGTATGAAATATGTGAGAATATCTTTTGTTAGAAAATTATATTAAGATCTTACATAAGTGTGGCTACAAGACTACAATGAAAATAAACTTACATTTTAAGATTAATAACACAAATCGACGTAATTTTTTTTTTGGTAGAGATCTTTACAGTTAGCCTGAGCGCAGGCTTTGACTGCTTCACCGGACTTTAAAGTTTATCAAGTCGACGTAATATAGCTTAAGTAAATAGGGGCAATTACAAAACTCTAAAAGAAAAAAAAATACGTATGCTTTCAATTCGCATATTAAAGACAATATTTATTAATACACAATTAAATCTAATATAAGAACAAACTCTAACTATACTAAAATTAAAACTTACATAAATAAAAACTAAATGGCGTCAAAGAACTCATCGTCATCCTTGTCAATGGCGGGGAACGTGCCCAGAAGGCTGGCTGCATTGCCACGTTGAATGGCTATGCCGATTCTCTGTGCAAGGAACAAACCAGCCCTCTGATCACGAGTAGATTCTACCAAACGTTTGGAAAGTTCTTTGAAAAGATTTCGTGCGTTCGGACCCCATGACCCGAGCGTTTCAACCCCAAACGGCTCGAAAATATAATCACCCACAATGTTATTATACTTCCGCCGCTTAAGGGTCTCCGCAGCTCCAGCAGCAGCGCCAGGAGAGGCTGCTGAACTTAGAACGTGAGACGGCGCAAGGGTGTCGACGCACGTTGCGTCCCACACCAAAGGCCGACCCAATTTCCAAGGCAGCAATGACATACCGTCAGGTCTCTTGCCATCGCCGCGCACCAAACCATTGGGTTCCAAAACAGCTGGTACTCCGGCGGTGACAAGAGCACGACGAATTATGTCATTCAAATTTGAGTGGCGAGATATACGCCCTGCGCTCTTGCTGCAGGACAGGCCATGGTGACCGAGGTTGTCGACTGTCTCACCGCATTGACAACGATGACATGCGACACAGGGTATACCTAAACGTAAACTCATGGCGAGCCGAAAAGTATTATTATCCAATATGGTACCAAGAGTGGATGATGGAAGTGCCTGTAGCCAGAGGCCCGATTCCCATTCTCCCACAGCCAGGAGACGCGCACGCTCTGCAGTGTTGATTGACGTATTGATCAATTCTTTCCGTATCAAACTGCAAAGCGGCTCGTCCCACTGCCTATGAGAAGAACGTTGCTCGGGTAGATCTGTGCCCGGGCAGGACATTTCCCAACTATTTACTGCCTCAGTCATGCACAGAATCTGAAAATCAACCAGAGAAGACCCTAAGATTTGCCTGGTCAACTTTTCAGTGCTGTGGACAGATGACAAAAATGCTGGTAAGCCTAAACTGGAAACTTTACGTACACCTAGCCCACCAAATCGGATCGGCAGCGTGGCTTGGGTCCAGGCTCGGTCATCCAACGTTACGTTGAAAATGGACGTTGGACGCGTTAAAGACATAGATATAGCATTATAGAAAGAAAGAAATAGGGATAGACACAAAACTGTAAAACTACTAACAGAAAATATTATGTACTTATTAAAAATTCTCGCTTAAAGACAATTATTGACGTCTTCAGTACTGTAAATATGCTTACTAAAGCAAGCAACATAAGGGTTACACGTCCTAACCCTAAAGTGTTTCGTGGTCGGTCGTGGGCCACACGGACCGCTTACAAGTCGTTTACGCGACAAGTTTTTATCGTGTATAGCCACAAGCGGAACATTCTGAAACGTGTAGTCCCTTGTTTTATCGTCATAGCAATCCCCTGAAGTACTGAAAAGCTAGGAATATAATAAGAATTGGTTGTAACAAGCTCACTGAAGAGAAAAGTGGATAGAAATGGTGGTACAGGTTACAAACTAGTCATGGGCTATGTCTTATCTGACAAGCCCATTGGCCCACTGTTGGGCAAAGCCTCTCTCTCTGTTTTACGCATAACCGGTTTGTGTGAGAATGGACCAAAACTAAAAAAGGATGGTTTTGTTTTTTCATGAATTACTTCCGATTTAAACTATAAATAGTAGTCAAATGTCCGAAGTAGAGCACCAGACGAAACCATGTAAAAATCAGGTGATCGTTATTAAGAAACAGCATTAAGTCAGGTCACGTTTTCATGGTTTACGTATCACTGTATAACATGAACTGCGAATTTAGTAAAAATCAATAGTTTTGCCCGCCTGAACATCATGCGAAGGTCACGTAAACTGATTTAGGGAAGTGGGTTGAAACATTTGTACACAATAGACAGCAATCTTTTTAGTTCACCTCATTTGTTGTTATGTAATCAAGTTAGGTACGTTTCGACAATGTTTAGGTACTAATTTATTCTTGTCAATACAAATTCAAATAAACTTACAATACAAGGTGCGTAAAGATTACCTAATTGAAATGATAAATGACTAAATACTTTTTGAAAACAATCTACATAAAACCTCATTTTAAAATTCGAATGCAACTTTTTTACGTTCAAACTTTTTGGTCTGCAAACTTCATATGAATGATTGATGCAGTTACTGGCACGGTTGAATAAAATTAAAAATAAATTGAAAAAATGTCTGCCAAAAACGAAATTTGTTCATGGATTTTGTTTTTTATCTTATTTCTTTATTTATTTTCAGGATATATCGCAAACATGAGTTATTTGGAGAAAGTCGACCGTTACCTGGACTCTCTCAAAGTTGGGAAGAGTAAGTTAATCTTATTATATTCAAGTACTTATTATCCTGAAAGAATGCTTTCCTGTCAGGTCGTGGTCAACAGGAAGATACTATTTAATTCAGTGAAAATTCACTACAAGCAAATTACTATCACTTATATGACCTATAAACATCAACATATAACGTAGTTATGCCAGGTTACAATAAATAACAAGGTTTTTATTTCCCCTTACAAATCAAGACCAACTGACACGTGTCTGGAACGCATTCTTTCAGCGGCCGAATCTTAGTGTTCATTTCTAGATCTAATTAACATGTTTAATTATAAAATAAACCTAAAATTAAGTAGAATATAATATTTACTAATAGTTTTGTTCAAAAAATCAATATTAAAATTACATACATTAAGTATTGGTTACCGTGGTTTTATCTCGATGTATGCATTAACCAGTGGTTTCCACACATTTACCATTTTTCATACAATATGCTTTAACTTTCCAGGTGCCATGGTAGACTCTTGGTTCATGATGTCAAGTCCGATGCCCATCCTATCGGTGGTCGTGGCCTACTTGATCCTCATACGCATAGGCCCCAGAATCATGAAGAACCGACAGCCAATGCAGATGAACAGGCTGATCGCCTATTATAATGCATCGCAAGTCTTCTTAGCTACTATGATTTGTTTTAAGGTGAGTTTTAAAAACTACACCATTTATTTTCTCACTCTGAAAAAGTTATAAAATAAACTTATGACCCACTAAGCAATAATAAATCTAAAAATAGTAATTAATTCCACATTTCTAAACCGAAATGCTTCTGAAAAATAACCGTCAACGTTTTCTATATTTTTTTTTTGTTATTTATTTTAAGTGTAAGCATTTTCCTTTTAATTGTGGTACGATACTGTTACTACCATACTTTCTGTCACAACTAAATACTGTTTACTTTACTAATAAAGTTAATACTTACATTTATCACTCCGCAAAAGTATAGCTCAACGTTTTCAACCAGAATTTATTTAGTAGGCGTTCATTCCAAACATTTAATATACCTACCTGGAACTAGATGGCACTACTATACACTTTAGTCATAAATATATTGTAGAATCTGAAATTCTTCTACAAATTAATAATACAATATATTCTGATTCGATTTATTGGTTTTTATTTCAGGTTTTCAAGTTGAATCTCTTCAGAGATGGGATAATTTATGCAGGTTGCCGTTATCCGTCCAATACGCAAAATTCAATGGTAAGCCACTTATTCTGATTACTTTTACAATTCACGTTGTCCCAATTTAAATTACCCCAATTCATTGTGAAAGGACTCAAACGAAGGAAGAGTTGACCGTCGAATAACTATTTAAATTAATTTTATTTTCTTATAGTGGTTTTGTAACTATTTTTTATTTGTTTTTCAGCTACTAGACCTTGGTTGGTGGTATTTCTTCGCAAAATTCACCGAACTACTAGACACGGTATTCTTCGTACTGAGAAAGAAAGATAAACAGGTAAGTTTATTATGACATCAATTTCCTTTATTTCTACAATTTGTAATTTATAGGTTTAGTTTTAATCTTTCATTTGATAGACTCTTATTATATTGCTACTAGATGGCGTTGTTAGCATGAAAGTTCAACGTTCCGTTTACTTTTGGCCTGGGTCCTAGATATTTCCAACAAATTTACTATTTTTGTAAAACGAAGACAAATGATTAAAATTATCATGATTGATTTGGGCATCAAATAGATCTATTAGTATATTACATTTTCGATTTTCGCCCAAATCGTCTTTAAAACCTTCCACACTTTCAAATTTTATTTATTTTATCCTCATCTATAAAAAAAAACATAATTTCTTAAGGCTTCTTTAAGTTTAAAGCAATGTGCATGATTCTATACATATTTAATTTCCCTTCCCCAGGTGACCTTCCTCCACGTATACCACCACGTGATAATGGCTCTCTACTCGTGGAGCTACCTGAAGTTCGCGGCGGGCGGCGAGGGCGCAGTGCTGGCGCTGCTGAACTCTGTGGTGCATGTGGTCATGTACTCGTACTACCTGCTGTCCGGGCTGGGGCCAAGGTTCCAGAAGTATCTGTGGTGGAAGAAGTATGTTACGAAGCTGCAGCTGGTGAGTAAGGTTTTTGGGATAGTCCTGGAGTCGACTCAGGTGACGATATTGTTTCCGGTAAATTGGCGCAAGAAAGAAATATATGTCACAAAATTATACATAAAATTATGTTGAGAGAGCAATCTGCTACTGTATTGTACCGTGCTATTTATGGTGTACCACATAAAAACCACGTCTAGGTCTATAATGTATTTTAGACTAACCCCTTTTATGTATAAAGTTCTATTCACCACAGCTTTCAACGTCACTCTATTTTATTAAAAGCGATGGTCTCTCTGAACTCACAACACTGGCTATGGGCTATTTGGCATGACTGGTTGGCAATTTACCGCAATTTCCACCTTATGAATCTTTGCTCTCACAAAATTATAAGGTTAACATTTCTTAACCAATTGTTGATTTGTCGCCATGTCTAAATTAGGTACCATTTATTATTTGTTATGTTCGTGGCCACAACATGAACTAGATATAGTATGCAATGGTTCTATGTACTACATGTATGTCAAAATATTTTTTTAATACTTCCATATCTGCTCCCAGATCCAGTTCATCTTGATGCTCACATACTGCGCCTGGACGCACTTCTCCCCGCGCTGTCAATACGCCTCCGGCTTCACTTACTTCATCTGCTCCAACATCACCATCTTCTTATTCCTATTCCTCAATTTCTACACCAAGAGCTACAAGAAGAGAAACATGGAAAAGAAAAATATCGAAAAGGAAATCAAAGACGAATACGATAGAGCTCACAATGGTGTCAAAACTAATGGGGTCTGCAAAAACGGAGTCAACCCGAAGAAAGAAAACGGGTTGCATGGGAATGATTGCAAGAGTGTTTCCAATATAGACGAGATCCCTTGCGAGGTGAACAAGGCTTGTGGTGACTACATCAAAGATGGGAAGCTATTACTCACACGACGGACGACAAAGTCAGCATTCGGAGCCGAATTCGACTTCGATAGTATAATAAATAAATGATTCGTCAAGGTCAAAGACTACAGCTAGCGGTTCTATTGAGACTGATGTATGTGATGACATTGGTATTGTTAAAGCCTAAGATTTTTGTGGAGTTTGGAACTTAGATAAGTACGCTTAAGTAATCGCTTCACTAGGACTCTTTCAAATTGAAGAAAGGACCATGTTTGGTGCTATATCATTTGTTAGAGCCGTTCATTTTCGAAAAAAAAGTGGAGTCTAAAATTACAGCATATCGTAGTTCGTATTGCAAAATTATTGAATTTAAAATTATCGTACCAGTGAGAAGACGCTTTAAATTTACAATAAATTGCCAACCGCACAATTGTTAATGTAGATTTTAAGGTTAAGCATCTGCTGTAAATATAATACGTGAAGTATAATCGTGCACTAATTCGATGCAGCCAGGTTTAAGTTTAGATTTGAGACCTTTCATACATGACAAATTCAACATCACTTGTGACAGCGTTATTATGTTGCTTGTAATGTTATTTTCTGAAGAAATTAGTCTTTAGCAACATTATGTTTAACATATTGCTTGGTAATAGGTGACGGTTTAGACTACTATGCAGTAACATTAAGTACCCCACTTTACTTCAGTTGAATCAAACAGCAGCCGTCCACTTGGATTATAAGATTTTCCATTTTTCAATTTGGAGTCATGCCAATTAGAGCTAGCACCAATTTCAGCTTATTATTTTGTGTTTATTTTATCCTTGTGTTCAATTTAAAACCAACATTGTGTATGTTCAAATTGTAAATTTCAAAATTAAACATGGTAATTAAATTTTATATATTTTCTATCCATTTATAAAAGATATTTTGCCTTTACTGAGCATTGAAATGCTTTTGCAAACAGAATCATAGCTTTTAAGAGCAGGCAATAAACTATACTTTGAGTCATGGAATGGTAACTGAATGGAGTGTTTATACGAATAGTAATGAGAGCAAAAACTGTGCCTAAATTGGAAGAATGATTTTACTACCGAGCTTATGAAAATGCTTTTCACTCCATTTATTTGCTCCTCTGTGGCATATTATAGCTTTTAGTAGCGCGGGACCACTTATCTGTTTACTGAACGTGTAAAATCTAAGGAAGTAGTAATGTGTATGAAAAGCCTCATAAATTATCAATTTAAGTACAATTGTTTTAAGGAAACTGTGCCAGAATGCGTTTCTTATTCAAGGGCCCGTAATTTTGTTGTCGGATTAACTACTACTGTTAGTTATTTTAACATAATTAATTTTTCAATTAGCATAGTTTTGATTTTGTACTTTTAATGCAATTAACAATAGTACAAAATAAAGTTAATCTTAAGAAACTAATAAAGTTTAAATAATAATTGGTTATTTTTTTGACGCAATTCCTTACATCCTTCTAATTTTTTGTTAAATTGGATCACTGTAACTATTTTTAGTCCGGAATGTTAGTGTACAACATTCATTAATAAGTCAATCACCTGACAAGGTGGTTCACCTAGGCACCAAGTAATACATTAATGCATTAGAAAGTCTAGTATTGAAAACGAAAATGTTAATTTAGTTAGTACAAATGCCTACGGAATTCCAAAACTGTTCACATGAAATAAAGAGGATCGAATTATTTTTTGTTGATCCGATTAGACTTCAAAACTACTGAACTGATTTTTTAACCAATTTTTACCATAAGAAAGTAAAAGGTTATTTAAAAACAGTGAGATCCTTAAGAAAATGAAAATAATGTAAAACAAAGTAGCAAATTGTTCCTTTGAAATTCACCCTGCGTGTCCTGAGAAAGCTTTTAAAGAAGTATCTAATTAATTATTTACTAGAAACAAAATCAGCTAGGAATTAATACATTTTTAGTATAGTAGTCCGTCACAATAGTACCTAGCTTTTATGTTCTAAAATTAGATCGCCGCGCCGGTAGGAACAAAATTTGGTTACATGCGTATCATCGTATTGTTTTTCAAATACTTTTTATAATCTAGACTGTTTATGAAGCAGGTAAATACATTAAAATTTTTAATCGCACCTTTAAATTCGATGTTTTCGCGAGTACAAAAATGCTGTAGGTAATCGAACCTGTAAAGGCGCTCGCCACTACTCTTTCAGAAAAACTCAAATTCAAATAATATTTATTTAATGTAGGCTATGCAGTAGCACTTATAACGTCAAACGAAAAATAAAATAGACAACACCCTTAGGGTCGGTTCATGTCAGGCGGAAAAACACACCGCGTGCCATCAGCAGCGCAACGCCAGAATACTGCATTGTACCGATTTTAATGACACTTGGTAGCTTGGGTCTCAAGAAAGGATATAATACTACTTGTTGCCACAATAGCCGATACCCACACGGAAAAACCTACGCAGAACAGCTAGTTTCAAATGAAGTTTAGATTTTGACGGAGTGTAGAGGGAACGAAAATACCTCAAATGTAATATTATGATAACTTGGAAAATTTACACGTTACAAGTCTCCACATCTTCTTCCCGTAATGGAAAACAGGCCATAGGCACGGCAAAATAAAATAAATTCGATGTTCCGTAGAACTAGCATCTGTTTTCCTATGTACACGGAATTCTCAAAATGGCAATTGTATTAAAAATCTATTTTTACACGTTTACGTGCGTAAATTAATTTGTCGAATACAATTACAAGGAATTCAGATTATTGATGGACAGTAAGGCAAATGAACCAAAACAGTTAAACGTAATTACGTATTTGAAACTATTTTGAATATTCATTACAAGGCGAGGTTTCAATAATAGCGATTAAACATGAGTTTCATTGCAAATTAAAGAAAATTTAAGTTTATAATAAGCAATTTAAGCGCATAAACGTTTATTAAATATTTTTAATTTTTATTTGTACTTGTACTTTCCATCATTGTCAAACTTACAGCTACTTTCCCTAGATCAAAACAAGAATCGTGTAACGCTGTCAGTGGAACCCCAACTTTTGTTAAATATTTCAGTAACGAAATAGGTGTAGTTATTTTCATGTGACATCTTTCAGAGGTAGTAGTTCTTTATATTAATTAAATATATTATTTATAAAAAATGAGTTGTGATATTAACGAAATGGAGTGTGCCAGATATATAGAACCGGAATCGTTTTGGAACTTCCAAGGACGATGTGAGTGAATTTTCTAAGGAATTTTCTAAAGATTTTTTTTAATAGTTAGTTCAAATGTCAATGTCCCGCTATAATGTGTAATGTATAAACAGTATTTAGCTGGTTAGTTCTAGGTTCCATTATGAGGTAGTACTTAACTTGTTTACATTCATAATATTAAAGTAAGCATTATCATCACTTTTCGTCACGTTCCATGAATATATGCAAAAAGTGCATTTACTTACGAAAAATACTTTGACTTGTCGACATGTGCTATAGAGAATAATAATATGTGGACACTAATGTAAATAATATGCAGCACTGCCACAACCGCAGAATGTACCATTAGGAAGCGAATTGGTCTATTCAACAAAAATATGATAAGATAACATACATAACATTTCATCACGCCTGTATCCCCGAAGGGGTAGGCAGAGGTGTACCAATGTACACCCACAGTTCGCCGATATGATAAGGTCCCATGTAATAGGGGGCGAGCCTATTGCCACATACCGGGCACAAATCCAAACTCCGACCTGCTACTGAGAATTTCATAGAAAAATCCAATAACACCTTGGTCGACTCGGGAATCGAACCCAAAACCTCCAGCGTAGCAGTCGCGCTTAGCACCACTAGGCCAACGAGGAAGTCAAAAAAAATGATGGACGTGGAAATATTGCATGTCCACCATTAAATGCCTGTTGATGCTCTTATTAATATGTCGTTTCGCTCAACTTACATACCTCACATAATTAATCCGTTCGTAGAACCTAGTTTATGCATTCAATCCAAATCAAATGTAAATTCCACGCTTTGATGGTTCCCGATATCCTTGACTTCCTGCCCTGCTCCCAATTTTAAATATTCGAGGTCGGCGTAATATTTTTTTTTCTTCCATTAATTTTCGCTGCCTGAAAACCACCTTAAAATTTATCACTCTTATACCATTGCAAATAGATAAGACAAATCATTTTAGAGCCGACCGTCTGCCTGACGCTCTCTGGGAATGCTGTTAAAGAATTCTGCATATTTCGCGTTGGGCCCTATCAGCTCTTAAGGGTGAAACCTTACAGGGTTCAGTTTAGAGTTCTCCGACCTAGACGTATCAAAGCAATACTTAGGAGGCCCATCTCCCGCAACAATTTGAACCCAATACCCTTGACTGCTAATTAATTTAAATTATGTACGCTACAGTTTTTCGTCAATTGTTTTATTACATATGGATGTCTTTTTTACACATTTTCAGTGGATTTCGTCGACAAATGGTTTTTAATGAGCACCCCGTTTCCTATGATGGCTATTACAGCGACATATCTATTATTTGTACTTAAAATAGGACCTGATTATATGAAGAACAGACCACCGTTTGTATTGAAGAACATTTTGGTGTTATACAATGTTGTACAAGTGTTGATATCGGCGTATTTATGTTACTTTGTAAGTATTCAGACATACTATTAGATCTAATTATAACTTACTACTGAAATCTGTAATAAATAGTTAAAGAAAAAAAAACTCATGTGCATGTGCATGTGCATTGCATCCTACAAAACAAAGTTTTCTTAATCATTTTCTTTCAAAATTTAAAAGGAATCTAGACTTTTAGTAATCTTCTTTCGATTTTTTTTTTCAGTGTTCCAAAATAATGATACCCAACGGTTTTGTGAGTCAAACATGCCTCTTGGAAAAAGAAGACACCAGATACGCTGTAATTATTATACTTTATTCACTTTTGCAAGCATAATTTAATTTTATATGAAATACCAACAACATTAATAACAAACAAGAAAATAAAATTTAAAAATTTGGACCAAAATTTCCCACACCCAAATGATTGCAACTACGATAAGTTTATGAAATTAACAACTCTTTTATTGTTTTTATTTCTTCATTATTGACAATTTTATTTAATTATTTAAGCATTCTAAAACATTAAATCGAAGTTAAAAAAAAACTAAATATTCGTAACCATGCGTATGATTAATTGTGAAAGTTTAAATGTGACAATGAAATAAAAAAGTTTTTTTGTTTTTTTTTTTAAACCAATGATTTTTTTTTATTTACATCACAATAATATGTTTCAAAACTGATTTCAGCTCCCAACAGCCATGTACTACTACCACTTAGCGAAAATCAGTGAAACTTTGGACACAATATTTTTCGTTTTAAGAAAGAAGGATAAACAAGTGACCTTTCTCCATGTATACCATCATGCCATTATGATAATCACCAGTTGGGTCATCTTGAAGTACGAGCCAACCTACCCGACGATTTTCATCAGGAATGTCAACTCTTTCGTCCATATAGTCATGTATGCTTACTACGGATTGTCTGCGTTCCCAAGCTTGAATAAGTACTTGTGGTGGAAGAAGTATATTACTAGCATGCAATTGGTAAGTAAAGGTTTTTTATTACATGGCTAGTAAAACAAAAGAGAATTTTAATAGCAGGTCTCATGAGTAGACCCATATGAATTATTTTATTCCGCCATATCTTTTTATTTCAATCTAATACAAGAACAAACACTTACTATAGTTACTATACTAAAGTTTAATCTTACATAAATTAATAAAACTTACATGCGTCAAAAAACTCTTTGTCATTCTTGACAATGGCGGGAAAAGTGTCCAGAAGGCTGAGAGCATTGAATGGCTATGTCGATTCTCTATGCAAGGAACAAACTAGCCCCCTGATCACGAGTAGAGTCTGCCATATCTTTGAAATGCTTTATCAGATTTGGATATATTTACCCAAAAAATTTGAACATTTGTACATGCCAACATTATTCAGAGTGACAGATTACAATGATGTAAACACACACTCTCACACTCATGTTGTCACATATTTTAAGATAATTGTATTTTTAACATTGATGCTAACCTTTCTAGAGTTTCTTGCCCGTTCTTCTCCATAAGAATGACATTTTGGAACCTGCATCTAAAGACAGTAATTTCAAGTTTTAAAGGAGCTTGGAACTGTCTATTTAAAGTAAAAAAAAATGAGAAATAAAAATTAAAGCCTGCTCGGACGGCGCA
Organism: Autographa gamma; assembly: GCA_905146925.1. Taxonomy (NCBI): domain Eukaryota; kingdom Metazoa; phylum Arthropoda; class Insecta; order Lepidoptera; family Noctuidae; genus Autographa; species Autographa gamma. The sequence continues at coordinate 11,987,352 of LR989853.1, read as the reverse complement.
GTTCTTATTTTATTTTGTAGCTCCATCCGCCAATGCCATTTGATTGGGGATGATTAAGGTGAAATGTCTCATTGTTGACCATGCCATTTTTAACCTTCCTCTATGGCTCCTGAAAATAAAAAACTTCAGTAGTTCTACTTCCTTACAGCGCCTAGTCCGTATGTATAGGACATACGTACTAGGCGCTGTTTAAAACAAATGAGGTTCTATTCGTGATCTGCCTAGGGATTAATCGTCTTTAACCAATTTCAATTTCTGTTCTAGGTGCAGTTTACGATGATCATAATACACTTTGTGATGACCTGCATCATATCGGAATGCAAGCCATCCTACACAGTATGCTTGATAGTCCTAGTCAATGCTTCCCTCTTCTTCTACTTGTTCAGTCAATTCTACTCCAACACTTATAAGAAGAATCAGAACCAATCAGAAAATAAGGACAGTGTTGATGATAAAATTAAATACAAGAACGGTGATGCCGTAAGTTTGAAAGGAAATAATTTAAAGCATAGAAAAATTGTTATGAATGGGAATTGATGGAGAAGAGAAGATTGATTTAAGCCTTTTGTTGAATAAATTATTTAGTTAAGTATCTTTTTTAGTTTTTTTACTTCGTTATTCCTCTCCTGGTAAGCCTGTTTTTGCGTTTGATTAGATTTTCTGCAAAACACCAGAATTTACCTAATAACTGACTAAAAATACCTCTCTTTGAATAAAATACTGATTAAAATATGTAATTTAATATAATTATTAAATTTAGTATAATGTTCCCATAATTGTTTGATGTAAATAAAAAAAGTTTTTTTTTTCCAGTAATGAGAAGGTTTTTTATAATTTTTATGTATGGAAACAAATTTTGCAGATTTTATGATGATATAAATTACTTAATGGTCTTTTTTTTGTCTTAATTATTGTAGTGCATCCGCTGAGAATTAACTTTTTTGACGTCTGTTGACACCTTGAGACAAAGGGTAGATGACTGGTAATGAATTTTGAAAAAAAACTTATTTTTTTTATTTCTTATAAAGCAAATAAGAGGCTCTCAAGAAACGTTACGTTACTAATCTACTGACTCTAGTTGCTCAGTTCTAAAGTTTCCTTCTTATGAAGAAGAGACGGCATTATTATTGTATTGTCAGGACTAAAAAGAGGCTGTGACCCCCGAGTTTGTTTCGACATTTCTTCTCAGGGTAGTCAGTTAGGAAATGTCGACCTCATCTAGATTAAGAAGACGTGTGAAAGTAATTGAATGTAGTCCTATTTGCAAAATAAAGAATTTGAATTTGGCAAGAAACTCCATAGTTTCTTTCTAAAAAAATAAATTAACAATCAATTAAAAATACAATCATTTGTACATTATTGGCTAAATATATTAGCACTGAACCGTAAAATAACGTTTTGTCGTGTGGTTTCTTTACTTTTTTATTGCCATTTACTATTATAGTTATTTTCCTATTTTCAGTAAATTTTATTACAAAATAGCAAAATCTTCAGACTAACGTCCTTCCTTTTCCTTGAGACGAGAACTTTGACACGTGGTTAATATTCGGAAATAATAGCGGAATACCGGAAAGCATACTAATTGTTACTATCTTCTTCAGGTGACATTTAATAATAATAATATAATCAACATTCAAACGGTACAAAATCATAAAGAAACTGTGCCACCTGAGCGCGTGCAAAACCAAAAAAAATACAATTTAAATTCCAAAAAAAATTATAAAACATTTTTTTTTGTAACTAGCTCAAAGATTTTTATATTTGTTTTTTACTAGCTTTATTTTTTGGTATTTAAGTAGAAAATAACAAAAAAATATTCATACCCATTATTAATTTTAACACTAGCTAAAAAACCTCTCTTTATGCATTAGCGGTAGTACCTTGACATCCACAGAGGTTTTTATACAGAGGCACTATTAGCAGAACGCGTCAACGCTCATGAATAATTATTTTAGTAACTTTATAATTATGTACCCTCAATATTTCTGTTAATCGTGGATTGATGATGGATGTGAAAGGCAGTGTCGGCGGTTATAATTATTTTTCTGAAACAATGGAGGGAATTAATAAGTGGTTATATATCGTTGGAGATGGTAGTGATGCTGCGATACCGGATAATGGAAACAGTGAGTATTAATTGTTTTCTTCAAATTATTTTGTTTGTTAATGTCTATTTATCTTTTACAAGCCAAATTATGTTATGTAGTGTAAGTGTGTTTATCGCCAATCCACAGTAAACAAGCGTGGTAATCAATGCTCGTGCCTTCTCTAAAATAATATGGGAAGAGGCCTGTGCCCAACAGTGAGATGTTTATAGGCTGGATTATTTAATTATATCATTTATTATCTTTACTGACATGGCATTATTAGCTGTATCGTATGTTCTGATCTGGGCTAGGAAGATAGTTGGAAAAGATTGTATTTAGTTCCGTCGAGCAATTTTTAAAACTTAGGATTTTCCTTATCTTGGATTACTAACCTTCGTGGAAATTGTGTTTCAAACTTTACGGATATTCCATCAGATGAAAATAGTTTATATATTAGATAGGCACATTTATTTAATTTAAAATTTTAAAGGACAATGGCAGGTCTCCATACTAAGAATTGTCTGGGATCAAATTGAAGCGTCCCTTAATTAAAAATATGTTAAAAGATTTGGCGTTAGTTCTAGAATCTATAAATGAGACTATTTTCATTTGGGAAAGCCGGAAAAAAAAGATTTCGGTGTTAGAATTTTATTATATTTTAGGTTATGAATTAACGTCAATGTCAATTAGCTATATTTATAAAACATAACGCAGATCGAAATTATGTCCTTAAAAAATGATAATGTGGTGTGGTCTAAGTGAGAATAAGAGTATTTACGGATAAATGGGAAAAACCTAAATAAATTCTGACACTCGGTGTAGAGTAGTACTCAATTTAAACTTTTAAACTATCGCGCTGCATATTATAGAACGAAACGTCAAGCCCTTAAGGTATTTACGCATGTACGCGCTAATCCCCGTTCTATAATATTACTATAGTACTCAATTATTGTATGTTTAAGAAAGCTGAGCGCGTATTAAAAAAATGCACTTGCCGCGTAAACAATAGAACTATGTTAGGGCAAATAAAAAACATATTTTGTTTAACATAATTATTTATTTCATTCTTCATCTCATTATCATCATTACACATAAAATGCGCATGCGACGATGATCTCTATCGTAATCTTCCATAGTTATTGTTATGATTTACAACAAAAATCCAATTCACTATATAGGCACAATCGAAGCAAAGTAAGATTAGCTTATGCTCACGCAAAAGCAATATCGTAGTCCTAAGGGCACGCACTAGTCACACAAGGCAGTATCAATCAGTCCATAAACAGTCCAGGTAGGGTAAAAATAAATAGAAAGCCAAATATAAACATAAAACACAACCGACATAGTAAACACGGAAGGATTTTGTAGCGTAGAAAAATATAATGGAGGGTAGTTCTGTAGCATCTTCACTTGACAGACAACCACAGATAACATTCACTGTCCAAAACAAAAGTAGGGCTGCACTTTTGGATTCGTTTTTCTTGAGAATCGATACGACACTGAAACGATCCTCTGATATTTTGATCCATTATTAATTGGATTTAAAAGTAGGAGCATTTCTTCAAACATATCATTGATTAAAGACGAAAGAATAGATAATTCTAATATTATGTTAAAAACAAAACGAACTCTACACGGGTCGATCGATCGGTCGATTATATCGATCATTCGTTTGATTATACAGCGTCACACCACTATTTTAATGGTAAAATGTCGAATGTAGGTAACCTAATTCGAACATCATTTTATGAGCTTTTAAAAACATAAAAATAACTCCGGCTTTTACAAGACGAAGTGAATAATTGAAAAATCGTAGAAAATTTATTAAATTTGATTGATATTTATGAAATCTATGGACGCCAAAAAAAGTCCAGACCAAATTCTGCCATTGTTCTTTCTGTCACATTGTACGATAATTATATCCACATAAATTTAAAAAATACATTTTTGTTAGTCATTATTTTATATGGTTTTAAAAGACTTGGTAAATCACAGTTTATGCGTATTTAGGTTTTATAATAATTATTAATCTAAGGCCAAAGCTCATGACTATAATATATGAACTCAATCCGGTGTGCATTTTATTAAATGGTAAAGAAAATTGGACGGAATAAAAAATACAGCAGGAAATGGGGTAAACTACTATAATAACATATATATTTTTAAAATGTCCGTCAGAACAAAATGATGAATATTAGACTTTGATTATTGATTTTAAATTTATTATTTGTATGTTTATCATGCAATAGAATTTTCCAGCAATAGTGAATCGATATGTTACTTTTATAATAATAGATCTTGTGTTTTTATATCAAGTCATATCAATTAATTTACTTTTCATTCAGAAAAAAATATTTATTCGGTAATGTTATTTCGGTGTTCTTAATTGACAATGATATCCATCAATACTATCCATTCCTGGTCTTGACCCGAGACGCACTTGATCCAGTTTTTTATTAAATTAAGACGACATATAAAATATGCAAAATTTATATTCGAGTTAAACAATAATTAAATCAACCTAATTACATACTTTAATTATTTTATCACAGGCCTTAATATTGTATTTCATTTAGTCTTAATTACCATTATGATAATATTTACACATAGTGTCACGCAAAAAAAAAACAAAAGTAATTTACGCAAATTATTAATTTTAATGTTTTTTTTGTTACGCTTAGTACTTTACGCAACAATGTCGAACAGGTGTATCAGCCAACCATGAAATGTTATGTCTACAAGATTTTTTATGAAGGCACACACATCCAAACCAAATGCCTTAAAACTTACCTATTACCGGAGGTCGTGGGTTCGATTCTCACTCGGACAAATGTTGGTGTGATGAACACCATCATTAAAATTTGTTGTTACATTTAGAAATATGTATCAGTTGTCTTGTTACCATAACACAAGCTCTGCTTAACTTGGGATCAGAATATTACCGTGTGTCAGTTGTCCCGGATTATTATTATTCCTTTATTTTACAATAAACATTATATATTATACATTTTTAAATACTTATATACAAAAAAAGTATACATTTACTATTGTTATTTTATTAAGTTCCTCATGGAAAGACAATTTGGGTGACCATAGTGCTTGATGATGCCTAAAATGTGTGTGTTTATTTACGATATCAAGTAGAACTCTAAAACATGATAAATAATTTAGGGATACGAAAATACCAACAAAAAATGACGATGACGTACGTGAAAAGCTGTGCAGAATACTGACGACTGTAATTTAATGGAACTAGAAAAATCATTAGGTTTTTATAAGATTTTTTACTTTATGAGATTTTTTACCTAAGCAGTGTCTTTTAATGACTTTTTGTTTTACAAAAGTCTTTATTTTTACTAATTGTGAGATTTACATTATCTTTATCTAAGCGTTTCTCGAAATTTAAATCATTAAAAGCGGCATTTATTTTTACGGCTTATTGTCTTAATATTATTTCTTTTTAATGGGTTCAAAGGCGCTTTGGTTTGGCCAAGTCAGTGACATTACATGCGTAAATTATTCGCAATGAAGTTGGTGTAAGAAAAGGTTATGTCCACGTTCGTCGGATCTGTACAGTATCGTTAATAATAATAATAATAATGTCTTTATTTGCAGAACATAGGTGATAACAATACAGATGGTAAAAATATAATATAAAAATAGGACCACGTTGTTAATAATAAATAAAAATAATCTAACCTATAAACGTCTCACTGCTGGGCACAGGTCTCTTCCCTTTTAGAGAAGGCGCAAGCATTGATCACCACGCTTGCTCCCTGCGGGTTGGCGATTTCAACTAACTACATTTTCCTCCACCGTTCGTCAGAAGTGTCTTGGAATAATTAAAAAAGTACACATAACTGTGAAAAACCCACATTGGCTCTTGTCTGGTTTCGAACCTGCAACCTTGAGCATAAAAAATCCGATCATTGAACCGCTAGACGTATCTAGTGAAAATATAATATTAGCAGAACTTCTGTGTACCTAGCCTATATGCTTTAATTATGTAGGTATTCTTACGTGTGTTAGTAGATACAACAGTTTTTAAAACTGTACACATGTATGTATACCTAGGTGTATTGTCATTTATCAAAAAGTCTGTGCATAGTAATGAATACGAATTAATCTGATAGCAAAATAAGCTACAAAGAATCATTATACAATACTTTCTTTTAAAGCAATATATTTTCATTTCTGAGTCGTACATTCGTTCATACTTGTTCTTCTTTTCTGAGTCGATGGTAATCTTGTTTATTAAATTTAAATTCGCTGTGGCCAGTAGTTGGCCACACTAACTGCAGCGTCATTGGCGAGGTTTAAGTCCTCCAAAGTGCAGGTGTCCGGACACTTTGGGCACTCTAGCAGGTGTGGCATTGTTTGGTCGGAAACGACGCACTCACAAAGGATATCGGAAGGGTCTATGATTCCCCATTTTGGCAGATTGTGTTTACAGCGACCTACCTGGGTTCCCAATACTATACTAGTTACTTACATAACATAGAAAAAAAACTTAAAGCCTTTTTCAAAATTAAACGAAGGAAACATTGTTATAAAACTTATTTTTCTTACAATCAAACGTTTTCTTTTCAGTGGATTTCGTCGACGACTGGTTCCTGATGGGGTCCAAATACACAGTATTTATCATATTGATACCTTATTGGCTTTTTGTCCTCAAATTTGGTCCAAATTATATGGAAAATCGCAAACCATACAAACTGAGAACTTGTCTAAGACTATACAATGTTGTGCAAATACTCATTTCCTGTATTTTGTGTTATGGGGTAAGTAAATATATGGTTTTGTCTTTATCTTTTACGCTAAAGCAATAAAGGGATTTTGTGTAAATGTGGATAAATAGGCTTACCTTTTCTTCTGACAAAATATGTATTACTGGTACTATTACGTTGATATATTATTATGACACTACTGCAACCTGAATCTAGGAACATTTGCAACAACAGAAACTTTACTGGTGAATAAAAAAAAGGTTTAGCTTCAGTCTGTTATTTTTAATACATTTACATAAGCTATCTCAATGAAAACCATTTATAAAAGGTTATATAATTATATGGATAGAAATCAAACCAGAAAAAAAATACCTTCCTTACCTTCCTTACCATGCACTCTTAGGCAGAACAGTTGCCATCATGTAAACCAGACACCGCTACGAGCATTGTAGTGCGCTATCCCTCTTTCAAATGTTAATAGTACTACTGTAGTTCATAGTGCAGGTAGTTAATATGTTTTTATGTTTACAGACTGTCCATATTGTGAGTACTCACGGTTTGTTACCAAAAACCTGTGTCATGGAGACTGAGAACCGAAGACAACGTGTAAGTCTCCCTTTATTAAAAAAAATAATTTAAACCATTTATTTTATACCCAGAAAATATGTAAAGAACTTCTCATTAGTTAATTTATTTATTTTAAAGTAAAATATCTGAACCATTTACAGCCAGACTCTAAGCCCTGAGTTTTCTCTTCTAATCCAGCAAATAGTGATCGATATTCTACTTGCCAGTAACTGCTAGCCTCTAACAAAATAAAAAATATTCCAGATAGCAGCATTGATGTACTACTACTTCCTAGCCAAGATCTCTGAACTCCTAGACACAGTCTTCTTCGTCCTACGAAAGAAGGAGAAGCAGTTAAGCTTCCTGCACATATACCACCACAGTTTAATGGTGGTAGTCACATGGACAGCCTTGAAGTATGAACCGACGTACCGACTGGTATTCCTCGGACTAGTCAACTCGTTCGTACATGTGGTCATGTACACTTACTATGGATTGGCATCGTTTCCGAGCTTGACGAAATTTTTGTGGTGGAAGAAATATATCACAAGCATGCAGTTGGTAAGCACCTTTTCAATGAATTAGGAATAAGTAGAGGTCATGAAAATGTTTTCTATAAATAAACAAGACATGCATGTAACTCAGTATACTAACTGCGTTAGAAAACATTACAATACAAATGAACTGGATAATTAATTTTAATGTTTGTCTGTACGGACGCACGTCACTGACGTCAGTTAAATTAAAAAATTAACTGACGACTTAAAGAATTAAAAAAATACCGAATTAAAAAGCCAAGCACATATTCGACGTTTAAATTAAAAGACGAACATCAAATATGACATTTTAACTTTGCCATTGCAAAGGTCAGTCTGTGACGTAGAAGTAAAAAGTAGAATAATATAAGAATTATTTATACCAAGTATGAATCTAGTAAATTTATGACTACATTTCCCTACACTTAATTATCATCATCATCTCCCTGCCCAGTTCCCAATTATTTGGGATCAGCACACTGCGTATTCAGCTTCCATTCATCTCTAAAACTCGTGGTCTCAGTATTTACTATTTTCTTTTTCATATCATCCTTGACACAAATAAATAATACTTGTTTTTATTTTCCAGGTCCAATTTGTAATGGTGTTCACCCATTTCGTTTCCGCCACTATGGTGTCCGACTGCCCCCCATCGTACATCCTCGCTGCAGCACTATTCTTTAATTTATTCCTATTTTTATATCTATTCGGAAAGTTTTATATCAACACTTATAATAAAAAACAAAAGCCTAAAGCTACTGACAAAGTCGTACTGGAAGAAGATACAAAAACTGTTGTGAGTGAAATGGACAAAAAATTATATCAAAATGGAAAAGTTTGTGTAGATGATGCCAGCGAAGAAAGCTGCAAAACTGCTTCTATTAATCTGAATAATACTTATAGAATAAAATTTAATTTAGAGTCTAAGAAATGGGCATAATGACACTAGTATTTTATATTCCATTTTAATGTAATTCAAAATAGTTTTGCATCTACTTCTTCCATGAAATGGTGGTTGCGATAATTCATATTAAAGTTCGTAATAAGGCAACTGCGTGATCCTGTTTTAGGTATAATAATATAAGCCTTTGAAAATAAAGAGTGTCTGTTTTTCTGTCAAAGCGATTCCGAGTGTGGAAAGAGATATTATAATACCGCCAATACTGTGATATAAATGTCCCACTGCTGGGCCGATCTTCTTGTCATGCAGAGAAGGAACGCATGCAAGCGTTGAGCAAGCGTGGATATAAACATTAAAAAACATAAATAATTTTGTGTTTTATTTAATCCTTTGAAATTCATATAATGAGAAACTAAAATTCATTTATGTTATGTAACTAAAACTTAAGTTACCTAGTTATAAAATTATTAAATAAACTTTTTATTAATCATCATCATCAGCCGGAAGACGTCCACTGCTGAACAAAGGCCTTCCCCCTCTTTCTTATTTATTTTTTATGAATAGCGCCTGAAAAATAATTACGAGCAAAAATTTGTAAATCAACAAAATAATTGAGGTTATTCATATTTATGCATACCAAATAATTATGATTCCATATCGACGCTATAACCCAACATTTGTTTAGGAATGTATCATGCATACGCAAGTTCTACGCATGAGATACCGTACGTCATAATAGTTTGTCACATTGAACAACCGACAAAGTATTTTGGTAACGGTAGTCAGAATGGAAATAGACTAAATAGTGTCATCATTTTTGGATGACGCCAATATTGTTGGCTGTAGTTTCTTAGTGGAATGTCTAAAAATCTATCAATTAATTTTCGATGTATAAAATTTTGTCTATAGTGCGAGTGTAACCACAGTTAATCTCGTAATTACATACGATTTGGTTTCTTCTTTCTTGCTTCCATTGCATGGGTTAGAAGAAATTAGTTTCTTTTTTATTAGCTTCATCTATTTACTTCTGGTAATTAAGTAAGTTAATATCTTTGCAAGTTTCTAAACAGTTAATAATTTATATATGACACACCGAGCTTATGACTCCGATAGTAATTGTCCAAGTTACAACGAGTAACGAGTTTGTCTGAGAATCAAGTAATTAAATAATTTCTTCTAAATGCTACTCTTACTTAAAACAATAAAATAATTCAACTGTAGATTTCTAAAGATAACCATAAGAAAAAACTATTTTTGAAAGCTCATACTTTTGCGATATAATGCAGTAGGTATTTAAAATGATGTGTAATTGTGATTGATTACGTAAGTAACTAAGAAAACAATGGAACTAAGTATATAAATAATTATTCATATAAATGTTAATGACCAGACTTTTCCTAAAGAAAGTTTTATAGATCTAGTCATTTAGCTGTTTTTATAATTACTTAAAATCTATTGATGTCAATGCGTTACAAATGTTGTGTGTTCTGTTTTTCTTTATTTAGGTTATCTATGTCTAAGTTTTTTTAATTATGAAAATTGATAAAAGAGGCTTGTGGTGGCCAAGTAGGTACGGTACATACCTCTCATTTTTGGTTTGAAGAATTGTGGAGATCTTTTAATGTTTAAAGAATATCTCGGTGTCTCGAAAAGCATGGTTGTTGAAGAATAATATGCCAGAGGAAAATATGTAAAATTATATGTTTGACCTTTTGGTCTGATCGTCTGATCTTGTAAATAGCTACCAAAATATTTCAAGCGCTCAAATTCAGCCCTTTTGCAGCTTTTAAGTTAATTTGTCTTAATGGGCGTCAAATAACTCATCGTCATCCTTGTCAATGGCGGGAAACCTGCCTAGAAGGCTGGCAGCATTGCCACGTTGAATGGCTATGCCGATTCTCTGTGCAAGGAACAAACCAGCCCTCTGATCACGAGAAGATTCTACCAAATTTGTCTTAATTAATTTGAGATTGATGAGGTTTAGTTAGCTTGCAACCATGGCCGATGCAACCTGGGGCCCGATTCCGCTTTTTGAAAGTCCAATGACTTTCAAAAAGCGGTGGCAGGTTAATGTACGTTCCAGTGTACTTGTCATTGTACCTAATTTTCGTATTGGTCGAAACGTCAAGCCCTTAAAGAACTTAATGCAATACTTGCGCTAATTCGCAAGTAATTATATTATTGTAAACATGCAGTTGTAAAATTAATTCAAGTAAATAATTACGAAATAAATTGTGACCTTAAACAACGTTTTTCACATGTCTACTAAAATAATGAGTATGGATCGACTGGATTTCCCCTAATAGACTACGGGCCCATGAACAAAATCGATGGGTCATATGAACCACCAGGTGACGTATATAGGACGATAGAAGAGCATAAAATAATAAGATTCAGCACTATGCCGTCACTTGTGATCAGTCCAACTGGGTGCTGGTGAGCATTCAAAAGTGCAGCTAGAGTAAGTACATTTTGGTCATTTATTTCTGTACGGCATTGTTACCATCGAATAGATCCATGAAAAATAATAAGAAAGCGCGCAGTGCCGTACAAGAATGGTGGTCCAAAAAGTTGGTATTTTAGTTTTACTTTCTGTCAATTTCCAGGGTAAATTTGGTCATTTGATTCTGTACGGCGTCAGTTTCATACTGTTTCAATACAGCTTCTAGTCCATTATTCCGCAACGCCGTACAAACGAACAAAAATCTTTGAACAAGGGGAAAAAATCGAGTGTTGCAACCCGCCTTCATTCCGTGGTCCGAGGGGTGATTTGAACAACAACAAATTATTTATTTTGAAAGTATTTCATGCATAGATAATATTTTTTAGATAATATTTTTTAGACAGGCCTGTTGGTCTAGTGGTTGGAGGCCCTGACTGCTATACCGGAGGTCGTGGGTTCGATTCCCACCTGGCACAAATGTTTGTGTGCTGAGCACGATCATTTGTTCGGTGTCTGGGTGTAATTTATCTATAATATGTATGTATTTAGAAATATATAAGTATGTTTATCAGTTGTCTGGTTACCATAACACAAGCTCTGCTTAGCTTGGGATCAGTCAACCGTGTGTGAGCTGTCCCGGAATATTATATTATTATTATTATTATTATTATATTATATACGTCACCTAGTGGTTCATATGACCCATCGATTTTGTTCATGGGCCCGTAGTCTATAATGATCTGAACAAATTAAATTAAGATAAAAATAAATCATTCGTTCATTACGAACTCTTCAGTGTCTAATAAATGACACTTCGTTATAATGAATTTTAGAATTAGCAACCAAAATTACTTCAAGATTCTACAATCGAAATCTATAACATTACCAAATTACAAAACTCCCCTTTTTGAGCACCACATGACTGTACTAAAAATGCTTTCGATGTAAAACCCCAAAATTTTACCAAAATGCCTTGTGAAATATATTGGGTCACCCAATATGATGAGATGAGATTATCAATGACATCACTACTAGGCAGGTTAATCCCCAGTACAGTAGGCTTATACTAAATTCGTAATCATAAAAAATCACAGGACAGCCTACTAAGAATTACACTCGTGATGATAACTAAATATACACACATACCGTTTATTGTATACATTGTAAGCGTGTAAAAGATATACTACAGCCTCTGTGTGGTATGGGGAAACCGATACCGTCATAGTTACTACCAAAATATTTGATATCTTCTTTCTATGGAATTACTGAATGAATTGGTGTGAATTCTTATTATTAGTAGGGTTTTGGGAGCTTGGTAATCACAAGGATATGAATCATACTAGCAAAATTTGTTTTCCGGACTTCATTAAAAGAGGAATTAAAACGTCAACTAAAAAAATATTTTAAAGAATGTAACATTGATATAAAATTTGAGCGTTATAAATCGCGAAAGGAAATTCAGCCTAATTGCTAAAAAATATTTTTATATCAATTTTTGAATGCCAAAAAAAAATACAAACAAAAGCATATACCGGACGAAATTAAAATCAAGATTCCGTAAAGCGTGTACGACAAAAATCTAAATAATATATGTTAATTCAATTTAGGCACAAAAAATAGGAACTAATTACTGTGTAGCACGTGCTGAATAATTTTACACATCGACGGTTACTTACTGCGAAACTTACTGTTTAATTTGTTTGGGTATAACTGCGAAACGATCCAAACCTGTAATAAAAACTTTTTTGCAAAAAAAACACCGACTTCAAAAATCGATAAAAGCACTGAAAAGTAAAAAGCACAGTTCGCCGATATGTTTGGGTCCCATGTAAACGGGGCGAGCCTATTGCCACTAACCGAGCACAAATCCAAACTCCGACCTGCTGCTGAGAATTTCATAGAAAACCCCAATAACACTTTGGTCGACTCGGGAATCGAACCAAAGACCTCCAGCGTAGCAGTCGCGCTTAGCACCACTAGGCCAACGAGGCAGACTCACACACACAGAATAATACTATGACCCACCTTTATTAACAAACCTAACCTAAATTACTATCAACCTATAATACAATTTATCAATTTTTGGAATCGACTATGAGACCATTTGGGAAGTATACCCTTTCCAACAAAGAAAAAATATTTCAAATCAGTTGGAAAGTAACGGAGATAGGCGCGAACAAAAATTACTGCTATTTTAAAGTCGGTTATTAAAAAAAATATCAATTGATCTTACTAGGGCGTTTAGTTTTTCTTCTTATCGTGTCAATAGCTATCTATTTATAATGTATCCAACGTAAAATTCTGCTACGAAAATGAGAGCGTTTATTAAAACTAGTATTTACTATGAGACAATATACTTATTACACAGATGAGTAGGTCTCCCTATTTATAAAAGAAGTCTAGCTTGTCTAAATCTCTTTTGTTTATTTTAGTAAACATCTGCTGAAAATAGCTGTTTTGTTTTTATTTAGGTGTGAGAGAATGGGGAAGGGCGTAGAAGTCAGGGACGACTGAGAGCACGTTAGACTGAGGACATAGCCAAGGTAATGGGAACCACCTGAATGAGGACGCGCAAGACAGACAACAATGGCAGAAAAAAGGGAAGACCTATACCCAACAGTGGGTGATTCCGGGATGAAATGATGATGATGAGAATAGAGATACCTGAAGTCTATCTCCTCAATTATGTTTCCTTGATTTTTTTTCAAGAGGCTGATTATAAATAAAAAAAATTGGTTAATATTGAAATTGGACTGGCTTGCAAAATATGACGAAATAATAAAGCAGGAAGTAAAATAATATTTAGAATATTTTTTATAAGGGTACACAAAAATACAAACTTATTTAGTTTTTACTAGATCGTAAACTTTGTAATTGACTAAAAGGCGGAAATGTTGTTAAGTCAAAATAGGTCTAATAAAATTTTGGCATTTTGGCGTTAATTAAGGCTTAAATTCAAAAATTATTCAAAATTGTAGTTTTTGTTAAATTCTGTGAAGTATATAACCTAAAGATCAGCCACTATTTTTTTACCAACATTATTTTTCTAGAATATTTTAATATATTTAATTGTGATGTATGAAATTTTATAGATAATGTTAGAGATTTTTTATTTGTTTATTACATACTTTTCAGTTCTCAAAGGATGAATGTTTGTCGCGATTGTTGGGCTAATGTGGAACATCATTTTACTCTTTTTACTTTGAATTCATTATGATGCATTATATTTTTTTTTTAACCTTATTTTTAGATTTCAATGATTTTTCGTTTACTTTGAATGTTTGTGCATCTTGACTGAAATAATATTATTATTAAGGTGCTCCCTCACCGGGAGCATTCGCGCGTAATGTAACGTTACAGATTTGAGCATTACATCAGTGTAGGAGGAGAACCGAACATTACAATGCGCACCTTGTAATGATACAAAACGGGCATACATCAGTGAAGGAGAGGAATATGTTACATTACACGCAAATGCTCGTTAGTCAGGGAGGTATTATTGTAATGTAATGCTCAAAGTCGAATCTATAATATTACAATACACGTGAATGGTCCCGGTGAGGGAGCACCTTTATGTATTATCACTTAGATTTTAATGATTTTTCGTTTACTTTCTTTTTCATTGTGCATCTTGACTGAAATATTATTATTACATACTTATTGCACAGCGATTTGGATTTTCTGAAGTTGTGTGCTTCAATGTAAATAAATGTATAAATAATACTAGTTTTCGGTACATTACTATTTCAGGTAATACCATATTCTTAATGTCCGCAAGATTTATTCTGAGCAATTGAAGAAGGTTATTGTTCTGCCACAAACAACTTGGAAAACATCTTACGTCATAGCTTTTTATGGGTTTGAGAGGATATTCAATACATATTTCAGATATACTACTATTTATCAATTCAATTAACTGCAACATTTACGGGAACTACTTACTTCAAATAATATGTAATTATTTTATGGATTCTGTAACCAGTACTTTTCTAAATATTCATATGTAATGTGTGTATGTTTAGATGGTATTTCAGCTAAAATACTTTCTAAACCGCTATTGGTTTTTTGATTTATTGTTCGTTATGATTCATTTATTTACTAAAATTATTATTTTTAGAGCAACAAAATTCAGCTGTCACATAAAAATACTATACAACGAGATTTAAATGGGATGTTTTTGTAGTTTAAATGCACGAGGTAATATAAATAAATTATAAAAACTATTTTCATCAACGTTGTCTCATTAAATCACCACAATCATCAAGTTTATAATCAGTACAATACTACAAAAAATGTCCGGCACTGGATGCAACCTAAACTGCCGAAGACATAATACATAACCAGTACCAAAACTCATTAAATACCTCACAAGGTATCACATTATGAGATTTAGGTCCTACGGGATAAGGTTTAAATTCGATTGTTTCAAACACGAATAAAATTGTTAGAGAATGGACGTTAGAAAAGAGCACGCACGTCAAAATAAAAACATGTGACAAATAATTACTGTAAGTTCTGGGTAACGCCCTTCACCACGTATTCCCTTATGTTTTGTTTTTCATGACTAATGTTATCGTTTCAGTTTCAGAAATATGAATACTTTTGTGTGACATAAACTATTACACATTCTGTCAGAAAAATTGACGAGCAATAATGAAAAATCAATAATTCTAGGATGATTTGCAGTCATGTTTTAAATTATTAGTATAGTAATGAGATTATAATATAATTATACTTTAGCGTAATTCCTGGGATAAAAAAGAAAAAAAAATACATAAATAAATTAAGTAATCAAAATGGCCCTTTGAATTACCGAAGAGTAACCAGTACGAAAACATGCATTTTTTAGCGACTTATTGAGCACCTGAGTAATTTATACGTAATATCGCTAAGTCAACATTCATAATTACTGAACATACAACGTAATCTTATCATAATATATGTAAGAACACAAGGTGATAGGTGATTTGTGTAAACAAAACTAGCGTACAGCTATATTTAGAACAGCTTTTCAGTTCTCTATAAAATGAAGACATAACTGTAAGCAAACGCGCAAAAATGTTTTATAATAAAAATCGTGTTCATTCCCTTTACTAAACCTATAAGTAAACAAGCCTATGAATAGTATATATTACGAGAATTTGCCAAATTAATTACGCACTCGGCGAATAGATTTGCTCGGCAGTGTACGGTATCAGTTAATGTATTAATAAGTGGTTACCATATTTTTCATCACATTGCAAACAGACGCAGGACTGGACGGTCATTTTTTAATATTCGAATTTCAAATGTAATTGGAGTACATTTCTGTGTTATTTTGTTTTAGTGAAAGTGAAGTGTGTTTTGTTTTTTAACGTGAGTACCCTTTTTAGTTTTTTCTATGTTTTTTTTTTCTGTATTATATGACAGTTAGTTATATGACCAGTAGTTTTAATAGAAAGTAAATCTTGGATACTCTCTTCTTTTTTGAATTCCGGCCTAATATTTGACCCTGTAAGAAGTACGCATGTGTTCGCGGCGAAAATAAGTCTCAATAGATAGTTGCTATGTTACGTGATAGTGTAATAATAAAGTGGACTCATGAGCTAAATCTGGTGATAACTTCCGCGGCCAAAAGATAATTAAAAATAAAAGCTTTTCCGTGCAAATGCAGATGACAGGAATGAGTTTAGTTTTTAGCTTTCAATAATTTATGAGTACTATTCGTCTAGAATTGATCGTTTAGAACTGATTATTTTACTTTGAATTGAAGTGTTTCTAGAGATACTAAGATTTTATGATAAAAATAATCTACTCGGTGTAATAAAACAGCTGTCAATAAAACTAAAGAAAAATTACTGTTTCTTCTTATGTTTTAAAATGTGTCTAATGATGGATGAAATAAAACAAATGATTAAAACAAGAATCCATGTTCAAAGAATACAATTTGAATATCGAACACCACCACCAATTCTCCTATGTGCCAGTAACGGAATTTTAGTTAATCTCCCTTAGGAATTAATGTTTGCGAAAAGTACTCATAAGCCCTCAGACAGCAATTACAATAATGAATAAATTATGAATACTAAAATAACTAATACAAATACTTTAATAAAGATTAAGGACTAATGCTAATTTAAACTAATAGTGTAGAATGAATGAATTAATATTTATTAAGACAAATCTCATTCAATAGATTAATGTCTTAATTATGAATTCATGATTCATTTATAGGCATTGACTCCTTTTTGAAGCGTGATAATTATATTAAAGTTAAATACACAAGAAATTAGAAATCTAACTTTTGGGGTGGATATAAAGGTATGACTGATAAAAGTTCTGAAATTCGGTTTGATTTCGAAAATATGATGTATCAGAAAATATCCGCTAGGTTGGTTAGTCTGGAGTGAACTCTTTATGTATTTTTCCAAAGAGAGACAAGCTACTGGCTTATCACCCTTTTAGCTTTATTATATATTAAGTTTATATGCATAGCATGGTTGCAGTTTTAACCTGGGAGTAAACGTTATATGTTTGAGAAGCTCTGTTGGTGCCACAGATGTTAGGAATGGATAACATTCTTCTTTTTAAGTCGTCGGTGAATAATTATAGAGAGAGTATTGTTGTTGCCTAGTGCACAGACACAACAGTTCTTCAGAATGCAACCTTGCAATAATGTAGATATTAACCATTTCTGTGAAGCCTGAAATAAACCAAATTACGCATATTTATATAACAATTGCAAATTGAGAAATCATTTGCTTTAAATAGGTAACAAATGTCATTGACGTAGTATGATTGTCTAATAAAATGTGTAAATTTTGCGAAAAAAGCCACAAAACTTCCAATAATAGTTGACACTTGACATGTAGGTAAATTAGGTAAGTACCTTCCTATCGTTCTGGATTTCCTTTCTGAATATATTCAGAGCAATTCATCATCACAAGACCAGTTGAATTCTCAATTTAGATAAAGTCAATTTTTTATAACAAACCCTTTCTAAAGCCAGCGTTTAAAGACGTTAGCAATGACTCTCTAAAATACCTTTTTATAGAAATGAACTAGTAAAAACCAGTCTCATCCGCAACTATCAGCCTATACGACCTTTGTTCCTCTGGACCTCACCTCTCCCTAGTTATCCAGTCCGCCAACACAGAAGAAACTTTTCCTAAATTGACATCCTTCAGCAAAAATCTCCATAGTTACTCCGTACCCTGTGGGCTGGTTCAATCACCGAGTCATAGAAATGTTTCCACAAGACAATTAGTTGAAGCCGAAACGATGAATGAACTCTTCAATTTTTCTGTTGTTCCACTCTTAAGTGACTTGTGACCCTAATACCGGAGGATGTAACAATATACATTTGTCGCAACGTACAGCTTATCATATTAAACTATGTCACACTTTTGGCCTAAATGGAGGGACAGTTTTGGGGGAACTTTTGTCTTTTTGTCTTCAAGGGGAAATAATGAAACGAGAGTTCAATCAATCAAATTTGATTCCGTTGAATTAATACTGACTGGAACTGGTGAACATTCTATAGAACGGGTACATACTATGGAATAATCTAAGGTTTATGTTGATCTAACTAAGAATCGTTTTGTTTTATTCCGAAGTGGATTAAGGAAAAAAACATTACTTCAGATGTCTGCCGATAAGAAATCTGATGTGACTTGTCAGGAATATCATAGCTTAAAGTAGTTACGGAAAAATACCATCTGTCCAATCCTCTTACTTTATTAATAACTAGCTGCGCCTACAGTTTCAACTACGTAAGGTAGTCTCCTTTCCCGAGGTTATTTACAATAATTGTGCTATTTGTGTTAGTTAGGCATCCAACAAATGATCAAAATCAACAATCAAAAAAATGTTTTTCGTTCTTCAGTTACAAAGAAACTAATCCAACTTTTTTATACCAAAAGATATTTGATTAATAATTATTTAAAAAAATACCACACAGTAAAATAAAACTATAAGTTTTCGAAAAGATTTGACTGACCTTGAGTATTGCATCAACCCGTGACCAGACCACAACATTTTAACTTCTGTGCATGTAATTTATGGTTATACACCAATATAATATTAATACAGTAGATAATGATAACATTTCGGCAGACTAAACTGGAGACCAACAAGAATCTTTAACAGGACTAAACCAATCTCTTCCATAGGTATCTACACCTCAATAGAGTCACCAACATTAAGGGTCTTAGTTAATCATCTCAGCTATCACAATGAATATGTAAACGTTATTAACATCCATAATTGTTAAGGAAAACCCATTTAATATTAGTTTAAAACTAAATTAAATATTGATTGAGTATAGTTTCTTTGCGGACAGAAATTAAGAGAGTGACGTAAAAATGAATATTTTATGATTTATCTATGCTATGACTGTCGTGTAAAAGGCAAGGCGATAAGTGAAATTCTTACAGTTAGACAGATAATACGGTTTAAGCCGCGCTTGCCACGGTTGATCCGTGGTCATCAATCCACGGATCAACCGTGGCAATGACCATTTGATAACAAACCGAAATCCCCCTGTGCCTTGCATGCCTCGTTTGAAAAAAGGCGTGTTATTACAATCCCCTAATGCATAATGTGCATTTTAGCACAATTTATTTACTCAAATTCTATTACAGTGCTGCATAGAAACTGGTACTGAACAGTGTGATCTTTTTTGTTTCAAATATATTATTATGGTTTGTCCCAAGGCTTTGTAAGACATAAAGATCTCACCTTATAAGAGATTCCGCATAAACTATGTTTTTCAAATTAACTGAAGCGTTACATAAAGAGGTAATAAAATATTCATTTATGCAGAGGAATATAATATAGTACATTGCTTGCGACCTTGTGTGAGGATACGTTGTCGCAGAACTAAGCGTGTAATGTATGTATAAATGTTTGTTTACGTCATTGTTGTTATAAGGTAACCCTTATACGAGTAAAAAATGTGAATAAAATTGATAAATGTATGAGATTGTACAGAAGCTCATTTAATTCGGAACAAGGAAATAACAACTTTATCATTTTTAAGTAGAGTTCATTTTTCATAACCGGCCCAAGAAAAAAAAGTGTCAATTGTACAGAACATTGCCCTGTGGTACTTCAAGTGGTGATTCGAAATTACAACTAATAAACAATGATTTAATATTCTAATTAAGAGATGTTCACAAAAACGTTACACACATAGGTATAATTAATTATCTAATTTATGCTCTATGGCTTGTAATATTTATTTTTTATTTAGCACATAGTTGAACTGAGACCGACAGTGTCTACAATGTGTAATGCTCACAAAGCGATGAATAATATTTATTCTGAGCTAACTGTACGACTGTACTAGTATTTGCAAAAATATAAGGTAGTAACTGTGTTTCTACTTGCAAATTTTTAGGTGTAGAAAGAAAATTAAAAATACTGTTAATCAATGTTACCATCATCCACAACACTTGTAATCCCACTGCTGGGCATAGGCCTCCCTTTACCACATAAGCAATTTTAGTAGTCCTGTACCAGTGTTACCTAGATTTGACAAGAAATTTCTTTATGCCGATATCACGATATATTTATATCAGTATAAGAAATAAAATATATAGCAGTTAAATAACTCAAAAAAACATCTAACAATCGTTTCCTAGTACTATATTTAGTACCATACACTAAACTGTACCCAACTCCCCAGAAAAGAGGAAGAAAATCATAATAGAAAATTAAATTAAAAAATTTTTGGCAACACTGTGAATGATCGCTGGTAGTAACTAAAAATAGAAATTCTTATTTTTAGCAAGCTTTAATTAACAATTCAAATAATTGTACAAATTGTGATTCATATCAAGTAATATAATTATCTACTTGGAAATTGTTAATCTTGATGGAAAGGCCCTTAAACATAAGTATCTTTGTCTAGGCACTTAATGCATAATTATAGATTGGTTGCCTATCTGAACACCAGACTAATGTAAGATAAGTTAATGTAATAATATTAATTGTAAAGTGGACATACAACAATTAAATATACACCAATATTCATGTTTTTAGTTAACTACCTCAATTGTCATTTAGCCCATTTAAATTTCTCGTTTCAGCCGCTCGTAAAATGTATGCATGTACTCTTTCACTCTAAGCCGATATCAAAATCGATTCAGCCAAACGAGGGATAATCGTGGACAAACATACATACATACAGGTCAAAATGAGAACCTCCTTTTTTGGAAGTCGGTTTATGATAATTCATTTATTTACAATATGTTCGTTAGGCAAAGGTTCGTTACCTTAAGAAACATTTATATAACATTTTTACACACGCAATTTAATATAATTCAGCGCAATAACTGCAAAAAGGCTTTAAAAAAGGATTATGGCTACTACTATTCTACACATTATTGTGTAGAAAAAACCAAACAAAGGAAGTACCTTATGACGCAAATTTTATAGTTTTCGGGTTCAGTAAAAGGAATTCATAACAATGCAATTTTTTTCACGCTACTTGTGATTTATTATGAATTTATTTATCCATTAAAATCATACCTTTATGATTTATTAATAATAAGATACGTGCTTTGTCAATAGTGTTTTCTCAAACTACGATAATAGACCTTACTCCCTTGCAATAAAATCTTTGTGAATATCACACTAGAACTAGTCGAAGATCTGTAGTACAGACTTTATTGGAAACCTTTAAGGTTTAAGCCTTTCGTACACTTTGATACGAACTCTCTCAGCGACTGTCTCCACGCGATACAAACTCATCGAAGTTCATACACGAGGCAACACAAGTGTATCCGAAGTCCGATACAAATGTCATTAACGTAAGTGGTGAACTGCGTGTCTAGGTGTACGAAGGCGCTTTGTTGGCCATCAGTTCAAATAGTAGGTGAAATTCGAAAATAGACTTTAAAATAATATCTCTAAGGTATATTTTGCTTCTCACAGACAGTCCCTTGATCAACAGCTGAGTTACTCTAATACCTAGTCTGCACGCGTTACGAGTGACCTTGAACTAATAAAATAATATGTAGAGTAAATTCAGTATTTAAATGTTACGTAATTGTTAACGGCGGCAAGCCCTAATAATTCCGACGTAACTGTTTTAGTAATTAAGTTTAAACATTAGTCATGTCTGTGAAAAAAAGTTTATAAACAAAATATAATTTTACTGAAATTCAATCAATTATATTTTCATAGTGCGTCAAACGTCTGTCTGTGTAGAATCTATTACCAATAAGAGAATTAAACAATTTTGATAATAAAAAGAATATTTCCATTACTGATTATTTTTTTACGTCACGTACCTATATTTAAACTACACAAAGTATTATTAGAATCGAATTGACAAATATAAATTTAATTAATTTTAAAACTCCTCAACTCATTCCAATTAGGCAATATTATCAATGTATGAGGGACGAGTAACTTTTTCCAAGTGAGTAATAGGGATAAATATAATTTAAATTTACTTTTTACCTACCTAATAATTTTAGCTACTATTAATTCTTATATTTATTTCCATTGGTGATATTAATACCTATCTATGATTATTTTATGTTAGAAAAGAAAATGATCAGAATCATGACAGGCCTGTTGGCCTAGTGGCTAGAGAACCTGACTGCTATACCGGTGGTCGTGGGTTCGATTCCCACCAAGGACAAATGTTTATGTGATGTCGAGCACGATCATTTATTCTGTGTCTGGGTGTAATTTATCTATAATATGTATGTGTTTAGAAATATATAAGTAAGTCTATCAGTTGTCTGGTTACCATAACACAAGCTCTGCTTACCTTGGGATCAGACAACCGTGTGTGAGATGTCCCGAAATATTATTATTATTATAAAATAAAACCTCAAAATTCTTACTGATCTAAAACTCTTTAGTACAACAATAAAGAAGAAATCACCACTTGTCATACAGATCTGTCAGTTCCAATAAATCAGTGTTTCCCATCAAGTGATAGATAGATAGATTTACTATTATTCTCTTTGTGTATCGATTTACTGTTTGTAATATAGAAAGGATATATTTTTTCGTTTTGTAACTATTTAATTGCTTATTTGTAATAATGTTGGCAAAAACTGTGGTTTAGTAGAGTAGATACTTTTTCTGAAGGTAACGCAGAGTCTAGTGTATCGTCTGGTTTTGTAGCTGGTAAGTAAAAAGCCTATAATAATATACTTACATTATAAAGAAAGTTTTCTGCAGGTTAAATAGGCTCCAATGTACGTACATTTTGGTACAAAGAAATTAGTATTCAGTAGGCTTGTCACATAATGAACTGAGCAAAAGAGAGAGGTGTTCCATGGAATTTAATGCTAGATATCTACAGTACCTATATATTTCTTCTGTTTGAAACATGTAAAGCTCAATAACGTTGGACTGGCTTTGATGATTCAAATTTAATTGTATCTTTCCAGAAAGCAAATTGAATATAAGAATATCGGCAATCATGTTTAACGGAAATACACGGATAATTAAAATTAAATACATTAAAAAAATCTGATTGAAAAAGCATCACAATTATTCACACCATTCATTAGACACCAGATTCCCTCAATTACATTTTGATGACGGAAAATTGTCGAAGCGAAGCCGCTTCCCATTAAAAACAATAGATAAATACAAGAAAAACATATATCGCAAAAACTATAAAACAATAATGTTCTTGGGCTCATTTTGTTCGCGTGATAACACGTCATTGAATAGTTTAAACAATCGTTAGGGGACATGATTATGATGAGTGCAAAATAATCGGCTCTTAGCACCAGAAGTGTTTATCGTGTAGAGGAACGCAATTAAAGTATACTGGACATTACGTCAATGACAGGTCCATAGAATTGACAAATTCTTTATTTAAGATAATCAATTTGCTAATAATGTGCGACTATGACGGCAAATGTTTTCGATGAACAGCCTACAATAAAGTCCAAATACATATAAAATTAACTCTACCATACTAATAATATTTAACATTTTTTTAAACTACTTCATGGGTTTGCTATCACACAAATTAAATAAGAAATTCGTTTTACCATTAATTTATGTACATAAAATAATCATTAAATACATAATAATACCTATTCTGTTTGTAATTAACATGTTAATTGAGAATCTTCTAATAGCTGTATTCACTAAACTGTACACTAATTTTAACTTGTCATTCTCCAACGTCCATACCACGTTGAATACACCGGTTCTCGTCCGATCACCGAAGTTAAGCAACATCGGGCGCGGTTAGTACTTGGATGGGTGACCGCCTGGGAATACCGCGTGTCGTTGGCCTTCTTGTTCTGTTATTTTATGGTATTATTTATTTATATTTTTTTAATAAAATACATTGATGATTCTGTATTATACTTACAATTTTTTATCAACAAATTGTATTCGTGGACGACGCCTATCATGTACAATGGACTTTTGTCTTCATTGCTATTGATATGTTAAATAGGCACTAAGACAACTTAAAAAAAAAAATTAAAATTAAAAATTGTTTATTTTGACACATAAAAACATTAACATAAAATCTTACATAGAGACCTCCTTTTAAGTAAGTATTTACCTGTGCTAGGAGGTTACAACTATACATAACAATAAGAATATGAATATTATTGTTACCTTAAATTAGAAAAATATGCACCTGAATATCCTTTTACAGTTCTTCGTTTCTCAGCTCAGTATTGTTTTCTATGATTACCTGATTTTTTATGTCGGTAAGATTTAAAAGGAATGATTCCTTTAGATTCCAATTCATTCATGCAAAATATTATTTGACTCTAACTTCTGTAGTCCGAACGTTATTTTGTTTATAATCCTACAATCCAATGACTATAAGGGCTTATAATCTACAAACTTGGCAAGAACAGAATTATCAACAGAACCCTAAAAATAGCAATCGACTCGCTTTAACAAAACACGACAGTAAAAAATTTACTACTTTAGACTCGTGACAATGCATTTATAATATAGTAAATTCTTTGAATACCATTTAATAATTACATGTTTAATTAATCCTATCGATGTCTCCGATACTGTTAATTTAGTTTAATGACTTTATAATATTATGACTTCGTAAATGACTATGTGTACGTGACCATCACGAAAGGCTGATTCCGTGGTCATAGCAACTCTTCAAATAAAGATACTAAAAAAGTCTTGTATCGGTTTCAAAAGATTTTGATGAATAATAATCAGCAAGCTAGGTTAGATGGAAATAATGGTACATGGTCAATAATGGCACAGTTTAGACTGACTGTCGAGGTGGAAAATAACTTAGTTACTAATGTGACACTAAACAGTATAGTAACTACTTTAGTTACTATACTGTTTAGTATAGTAATGAACGACCCAATAGGTCCCTCTAAATGGCAAGAGACCTCGCAGCTTGCCCAGACGGAGAAGGCGGGACGAACTGGAGTCCTTTAATAGGGAGTGGATGACCACGGCCCTAGATAGAGACAGATGGAAGGAGGGTAGAGAGGCCTTTGCCCTGCAGTGGGACAGAAACGGCTAGGAAAAAAATAAACTACTTTAGTTGATGATGACCAGAAACTTTAATACAATTCTAAAGATAGAAGATCCCAAAGGAAATCACAGCAATTGTAAAACATAGCCCATGAATGATGTCAATACAAAACAAGGACACAAATAAACACAAGTCTTATCCTAAACTATGAAACAGGAAACATTATGTTAAAAAACAATTTCAATGAGAAATACTTTATTACTAATATTGAATTCTATGCAGAATAGTGAATCGCGTTTGCCAAGAACGTGGTGAAACATTTTTCCCATTAGATAATGAGTGTTAAGCACCAAATTATATTTAGTTTAGTAACGACTCAGTGTTTGGTTTGACCTGTTTTATGTGCTATTCGGATTCCGTGTAGTTTCTATAATCTGACTTGTATCATTGTGCAAATTGTGTATGGCGAGTTGGATTTAAGTATATTTTTTGAATTATATCTGTATACGGTGTGTGTCAGGAAGATTAATTCATTGAAGGTTTGTGAGTAATCAGTATTAGGTACTTACGTAATCAGGGACTTCATTTTTGTGGTTTATAAAATTATTATTATTGGTTGGTAATTTTTACATTAACTTCAAAATGGCCAAATATTTAACAGCCTTGAAATAGAAGATTGATAAATGATTTTTTTAATAATTTAATTTATGGATAACTAAAAATGTGTTAAATTTTTTAAATCGGTTAGTTCGTCTATTATTTTAACCGTGTTTGCTGTTAAATAAGAAATCAGGATGCCTTTCACGCGCAACCCTATTAATCCACGAATTGCCCATTTTACACTGTTTCAAAACTAGTACATCATATCATAAACTGTTTATTGCAATACGACGTATTAATAATCATATGGTTTTTATTGTTCCAGCCCAAAGTTTTAACGCGTCTGAACTACATCAACATGAACTCCGTTATTGGTTTGAATCCAAAGAATCCCAGCTGGGATTTAAACAAAAGCAAATGTAAGTATATTCAAACAATCAAGACCAATTCCCTGAGGAAAATTATCATTATAGAGAATGCTATAATATACTACTACCATGCTCTGATCCGTAGTACTTCATTCATCTATTATTGTTATTCATGCATCTTTGAGTAGACTTATTAGGGACTTCCACTCTTCCTAGTATTCTGATGGTCCATATATTACATGTCATCACGATAATGAACCTTAGGTCCTTGACATAAAGCACGCTATGTGTTACCTCATGTTGCATCCGTTATGACAGTTACCTATAAAAACTAACCTATAACTGTCCCAATGCAGGGCAAAGTCCTCTTCAGAGGCAAGCCATCGATCGCTGCTCGCTGCAGGTTGGCGATTATGAATTATTTAATCCAGGTTTCCTTATGTTATTTTCCTTCACCGATATTGGTATCATAGAATTACTAAAACAGTTGATATTTTTTGGTGAAGTCACATTGGTACATGCCTGGTTTTCTTTTTAACGTCTACCTATTATTTAAATTTGGAAATATTAGGAATACTCCTTGAGGAAAGTGGAGAGGAATTCCGAATATATACTGGCCACTACCATAATTCTTGTCTTTTCTATGCTCCAAGTGAAATGCAATGGCCTAGGCAAGTACCAATGTAACTTCGATTTAGTCATATTAGTACTTGCCTGGGTTTAGTCACGCAAATGTTTCAAACCTATCCTTTAATCCTACATTACTATGTACAAAACATATTCATAATTAATCTCGTGATTCGACGAAAAATAAATTCGTTGTCATGTAGATATATTTCTGTTAGCATTTATTCTAGGGTTTATACTTAATAGTACTGCAGATAAATCTTTAAGAATTAATTACGTTTAAGTATTTTTTATGGAACCATATTCACCTACATAGTATTTATTAAGAACACGTATTCAAATATTTTCATCTTCTTTTATTACTTTTAATTTCCCTCTTAATTCATTTTTTCTTGTTGATGCAGCTGGGATATTTAAAATCTCCAACTTCGTAATCAGCTTACTGAAACATTTGACTTTAAAACGTACCTATATTGCCAGAGTCGAGTATGCGTTCTTATCAATCAAAATCTAAATCAAAACATTTTCTCTGAATTCCAGATGAAGAAATCGACGAGCTACCATTCATGGCATCACTGGGACCTGTCCTCACAATCCTGGCTGTATACTTGGTGTTCGTGCTGAAGATCGGGCCCGTGTTCATGAGGAAGCGAGAGGGATACAAACTAACACATTCACTTCTAATATACAACGCTATACAAGTCGGATTGTCAATGTATATGGTGTATAGGGTGAGTTTTTCTATTACATCGATCGTCGTTTTCGTTTGTTGTGTGTAACATATGGATGGCATGAGCGCCTTCTACTTTAGACTTGGCAACTTTTTCTGTTCTATGTAATTTTTTTTTGTTGTCTGGTTAGTATAGTTATTCCTAATCAATATTTTTGACTACTGTAAAATTGGATTTATTAAGCTAACTTACAGTCTATGTCATTAGTAGAATTTTGGTTTAGTCGCTCGTTAGTGGCTTCCAGGTTTTATGAGTCTAATTCGTTTTTATTTGTTTACAGTTTCTCTCAGACCTCATACACATGGGTCTAGTGCCCAAAGAATGCTACATGAACGAAGCCAGTTCGCGGAGTAGGGTGAGTGTCATCACAAATTCAACAAGACAGTAGCAACAGATGCTACAAATCTTAGATAATAGTAATTAAACCCCTTACGTATATTTACCAAAATGTTTATTTATTTCAGATCCTGACCGACACGTATCTCTACTTAGCAGCGAAGCTCTCAGAACTTCTAGACACAGTCTTCTTCGTCTTAAGGAAGAAGAATAGCCAAATAACATTCCTTCATCTATACCATCACACAGTCATGGTCATTGGAACTTGGGCTTTGCTCAAATATTGGCCATCACACACCCTCATTTTTATAGGATTCCTAAACTCGTTGGTGCACGTGTTCATGTACACTTATTATGGACTGTCAGCGTTGGGGCCAAATGTGGCCAAATATTTGTGGTGGAAGAAGTACATGACAAAGTTTCAGCTGGTGAGTTTGTCCATCCGTTTCGCTTGGCTTTAAGCCAAAATCTGACAGCTAATTGACCTAGTTACAAAATACATTACAGAGTAAATTAAACTTAGATACCGTAGACCTACATAGAAGACACACTTCGTGTCCCGTCTTCCACGAAATTTTCAAAAATTTATTTATTTTTATTTATTTATTTAAATATTACAACACTATCCTTACAGGTTAATACCTAATGCGACAATGTTGGCATATATATAGTAAAATTATAATTAAAATAGCTACAATCTTAAAATTGAAAATAAAATTATACACTTAGAAATTAAAATAAAATACACATTTATAACTTAAGCATGATAACAAAAAAAAAGTACACATCTAGACATAAAATCTCGCAAAAACCTTAAAAAGAAAACAACAAAAATAATATTGAAAAGAGACAATTAACAAATTAATAAAATATGCAATAAAGAAAATAATAACAATAGAAACAAATTTTCATATTATATTTACACTAAGCTGTAACAAACAATTTCAGTAGTCACCCTAGTAAATTCTGCCAATGAACAACTAAAAATATCTATGTTCTTCGCAACTTTATTTAATAATTTAATGGCCCTAGCAACTGGAGCATGTTGACCCAAGTTAGTGCGAGCTGATGGAACCTCAAACAAACGTTGTCTTGCACTGCATCTTAATCTACTCTTTGGGACAAGCAGCCCCAAAGAAGCTAACACAGATGGATTGTTTAGTTTGCCCCGGAAGACCTCGAATACATATTTTGCAAGTGCTACATCACGTCTAACTTCTAACTTATAGTATCCAACCATACCTATAACAAATAAGGTTGGATACATAAGGGGATAAAAAGGATACACTCCGTATTGTTTTAGGTATAGATATCGGGTGAATTTGTTTTGCATCTTCTCCACCATGAGGCTATATTTAACTTCATGGGGATTCCAGATGATGGCACTCGTCTCTAGTTGACTCCTAACTAACGCATTGTATAAAACCTTCACAGCAGATAAGTTATTAAAGTCCTTGGTTTCTCTCATGACGAAGCCTAGGTTTTTGAAGGCTTTGGAGCAAATATTTACGATATGTTTCCGAAACTTCAAATCATTAGTAACTAGTACTCCTAAATCTCGTACTGAAGTAACACGTGGAATCATAGTTCCTTCCATGTCGTATTGATGATACAAAAAAATAACTCAGAGCTAGTTATTAATTTCTTTTGTTTAACAATTTTATTTTAATTTTCAGATCCAGTTCGTTTCAATCATCATCCAATACGTTGCTACTGTACGAACGTCAGACTGTCCGCCTGCGAAAGGCGTAGCTATCTTCGTCTCTTGCAACACTGGAGTCATACTCCTTCTCTTCTTGAACTTCTACCGGCAGAACTACAACAAGAGAAGAGCAGGACAAGCCGTCAAGGAATCTCTTCCT
Source organism: Autographa gamma (assembly GCA_905146925.1). Taxonomy (NCBI): domain Eukaryota; kingdom Metazoa; phylum Arthropoda; class Insecta; order Lepidoptera; family Noctuidae; genus Autographa; species Autographa gamma. The sequence continues at coordinate 11,957,127 of LR989853.1, read as the reverse complement.
TCAGTATGTTTACAAAAAGAAGACTAGTGTATCTACAATTAGTAAATTGAGTGTCGTAAAGAGACTTTTTGCGAGAACAACATTGTTTTTGCAAAAACTAAACAGTGTACTTAATGCAGCACTGGGATTTATTTCGAGTTTTGTTACATCAGGTTAAATCACGAACGTTGTACAGTGTTTACATAGAAATGAAAAACCAAAAAACATTTTCATTGACTGTCAAGTAGTGTCAGAAAACAAATTATTGAGAACTAGTTTGGTAAGTGTTTCGAGGCTGTGAATATTGTATATTGTGGTCCTGTAGACATACTTGTTTTCACCTGTAATTTGATATTCAAAATGCATTTGAGAGGAGTCGTTCTTCGGACTATGATAGACATTGGCGAATAAAAACTGATATGTGACCTTGGGATTTTATTATACCTTGAAGTAATGTAAGATTTAGGGATATGTTACACGTATACGAAACAGAATAATGTCTGTAGTGTACAATAATAATCTAAATTGTATTATACTCTTCTGTGATTTAGTCAGAGTTATGACCCATAATACAAAAATGTTCTATGTCTATTTGTCAGAGCATCTCCTGAATGTTAAAAAAAAATTAAAACTTTTGTCAACATTCAAAAACTCAGTAGCTCATTCAAAATTATGCGTTTTGTTTGGAGAAATGCTGCAATATAGTGGTGGTAGATGAGTAAGGTACTAATAATAAGAAATAGAAATGCTTCATGTTCCAATAAACCTCAAAAAAAATATTTGGTAAATTGACATAATTATATTTTTAAAGTGTTTGATGCGTCTGACATTGTACTAATAGATAATACTAGCCCTGCAACATTTTATAAAATCCCTATATAGTTTTCGTTTTTTTTTTCATGTTGATTATATAATATTTGATAGTAATTTCGATGTGTAAATATTTAATTATTTAATATTCTAAACGGCTGTTAATGATCATAATTAAACTTAAAAAGATTTGGTATGTGGACCAAAATTACTTGTAATATAATATTTAAAGGAATACATGTTAGCATAAAATATATAATTTTTATCAGTTGTATTAATGTTTATTATTGAGACCTCACCTTAAACAATGGATTTGTTGATAGAACTTTAAGAAGAGATGATGAAAGGAAATGAGAAGAAAAACAAGACATAAATATTGTAGTCACATATATTTTTAAACATTACAAACCCGATTACGCAAATGTACAATTATTTAGTGTATAACGTGCAACTACAGTAATAAAGGATGCTTGAATAGAAGCATTTATTGAAGACAATGCACACTTTACTTTGACTTCAACAATCTTATCTGAATTGTTCTCGAATCCCAAACAATTAGCTGTTAAACCTTCGGAGTATGATAAAACACAAATATTTGCAATATTGGCCATTGGTATTGGGATTGGTATTGGACATTGGGATATTCATCGTCACATTTTGGTATGAAGCGTAAAGAAATCTAAATTGCTAATTCATTCGCTAATTGTATAAAGTATTAAATTTAAAGTAGTCTTATTTTAAATTCGTTTAACATGTTATTTAGTAGCTAGAGTTTGAATTTGTAAATGTATTAAGAATTCCATTAATTTACGTTCACGAAAATCAATGGAATTGTTACACCATTTGATGGATTATTTGTGCTACAAAACTTCTCTCTTTGCAGTTACGACAAACGCAATTTCTAGCAAATTTCTAATACGGATAATTTTATATATAACTTTGTCAACGACTTGGGGTAACCTTCGATAATATTCTTTCGCCTTTTAAGTATCTACACTTGCCTAAGTACTTAAATAATATATTGTTTGAGTATGAAACTCGAATACAATTAAAATGACAGCTAACCTGCAATCAAGTTATACATGGAAGAAACATTTGGATAAAATGGAAGACAATTTATATATTTATCACGATATATAATAGTTGCTCAATTGACAGTATTTTGTGTTTCCTTAAATCACGTTTTATTGGTAGCTTTCCAGTTAAAATCAAATCTTTGCTCCCCAATTTAAAATCATAATAGCTTCCTTCACAGAAACCAAACGGCTCGTAATTTCAGTAGGTTTGATCTAAGGTCAGTTTATTTTGAGGTTCTTTAAGATGTTAAGTTGATCCACTTTGACTATAGGGGCAAAGATTTCCGTACCTTTAAGTTTTCAGAAATATGTTGCCTATATATCAGTAAAGTATGAAAAAAGCACGGTACTTCGAGTTCATGGCAACACACTCAGGCATATTATCTTAACACTAAACGTTATTTCTTAAATACATGATATAACAATCTATATTATATACACCGTAACATTCTTAATAATAAATGAAGACATTAACATTAAAATAAAACAATAAATCCAACAGAAGTTTCAATAACAGAAAATAAGTTAAAAGTTTAAGAAAGCAACAAATGAAAAAACAGCATTAATTGCATATTATGCTTATGCATACTCGTGGTTGAACTATGGTATAATACTATGGGGAAACAGTGTTGATGCAGATAAATTATTCATCTTGCAAAAAAAATGTGTAAGAATTATTCAGAATGTTCAGGACCCTAGGGAAAGCTGTAAATCACATTTTGTCAAATTAGATATGCTCACACTAGCGAGCATGTATATATTAGAAATTGGTAAATTCGTTAGAAAACACCCTACATTATTTCCATTGGCAAGCGATCAACGACCTCAACAACGCAACCTCAGATATAAAAATAAACTAGCAGTACCCAGTTCCACATTAGCTATATACCACTCTGGTCCTTTAGCAATGTGTATTAAAATATATAATAAAATACCAAACGAAATAAAAGAAATAGAATTTGAAAATAAATTTAAGAATGAACTGCGTAAACACTTAGTAAAAAAAACTTATTACAGCGTAAATGATTATTTAAACGACAAATAAATAATGTTAAATATTACACATTTTATTTAAATATTATAATAGGTTTAGTGTTAGAGTTTTAAATAAAAGTTATGTAGGTAATTAGTGCATAAGTTAATATGTTATAATGTATACTGTCATAAGTGTTTAGATTTAATAACTTAGATATAGATATTTTGCTGTGCCCTAACCGGGTCCATAATGTATGTCCAACCCTAAATTTAAGATCTTTATGTAAAAAAACATTGTGGAAATGCAATAAAGAATATGAAAATATGAAAAGAATAATAATACCCAAAGTTATGAGATAGTGATTACTGATTCAGTAATGGCTAAGAAAATAAAGCAAGATTTGTTCAGCATTGATTTTTACAATCAATATTCAAAGTTAGCTTAAACTAAAATTGGTATTGGATCTTAAACAACGAAAATATTTACAAAATTTGATCATGCCTGCTTAATCAACCTTCTTGCCATTGGCTATGCCGTTGCCATTTGAAACTCCATTGGATTTAAGTTTTCCATTTGCGTGACCGTTACTCAGTTGTTTGACTTCAGTTTTCTTTTCTTCTACTTCCTTCTTCTCTGGTTTACCGTAGGCCTTGTAGTAGAAGTCGTAGAAGAGGTAGTAGAAGAAGATGGAGTTGGGAAGAGTAAAGACGACGGACCAGCGAGGGTAGCCGCAGTCGTAGAACAGAAGTTGAGCTGAGTGGAGGAAAGCGATGCAGAACTGGAGCTGAAATTACAAAAAAAACATTATTATTATCTATTTTCATACATACGAATCTTATTTCACAAAATATATCCACTAGTTTATTTACATCTTTACCAATATGCATCAGTAATAGTCTCGATATGAAAAGAAATTGCTGAAGTAGGTACTCTATCTATGATTTATTCGATACAAAGTACTAGATTAAAATATGGATGAAATAAATATCATCAATATGGCAACGTCGAATACAGAGTCCAATAAATCTTTGATAAGTACGTTCCCACCTGTCATGACTTGGTTTTTTCTACACCTAAACCGGAAGTGAAAGCTACCTTCACCTCTAAAGATATTTATCACAGATCCATCACATTACTTACCATTTGAAGAGTTGTAATGTACTTCTTCCAGAACAAATACTTCTGGTACTGAGGTCCAAGGGCTGAGAACATGTAGTAAGTATACATGATGATGTGGACGAAGGAGTTTATCACTCCGATGAGGGTCCCGTGCCCTCCGGGATAGTACTTCGTGGCTCCCCACGAGATCATGGGCATCACTGTATGATGGTACATGTGTAGGAAGGTTATCTGTCTGTCCTTTTTCCTGATCACGAAGAATACCGTGTCGAGCAGTTCGGACATTTTCGCCAGGAAGTATATGTAGACGCCTCTCGCTACCTGCAAATGACAAAGAATTTGTGAGAACAGATTTTATAAAATAGTTGCAAAGGCTAGATGTGGTATGGCACAAGTTGTCAGATACATAAAGCCTGGGGCCCGAGTCTGCTATTGACAATTGTTTGAATCGTCTGACCGGGTGGCGTTAGTAGGTCCATTTTAGGATAATTAGCATTCTACTTAATGTCAGAACGTCAAAATTGGCCGTCCCAATGGCCAATTTTAACGTTAAAATTACGTTTTACCTACGTAATTATCCTAAAATGGACCAACTAACGCCACCCACTCAGACGATTCAAACAATCGTCAATAGCAGACTCGGGCCCCTGGAAGACTGATACTATCACGTAATCGCTAAGGTTGGTTTGTTTGTGAAACAAGCGGTAAAAGAAGACATAAAATGGTAGTCAGCTTCATAACGAGAACACTGTTTATATCATTTTCTCCGTGTTCATGAATATTCTAAATAGTTACATCAGTAACTGCGTGGTTTCATTAATTAAAACTACAACCGAAACAGAACAGCATACTTAGAAGAAAGTAATACAACTCGAAAATTGCCCTGTTGTGTACAAATAACTACAATTTGTGCCTCAAACGTAAAATCTTTACAAATAAACACTGTAATTACTCTGCCTACCGCTACAAGTATCTTGCTTAATGATATATTCAGCTAACTAGATTGTTGCCACAGAGTAGAGAATGCAGTATATCAAGACCACTTTTTTGTGATTGATATTGGATTTCGATTAAACTTATTTTTTCTTGTCTCGGTGTCTATAGTCTTGGACAAGGATGGAAGATATTGCTAGTTTTATTCTTTAGAGGCCCAAACCCGTTTTTATTATAAACAACGTATTTTGAATGCTCATAAATCTTTTCTTACAGTAAACAAGATTTAACAACATCGAAATATGTTTTCTTAGTCAATGATTGCTTTTCCTTATGTCATGAATTTAGGCATAAAAAATAACATTGAAAATATATACAAATGAAACATAAAATATATTCAAATTTTAACACTGTTAGTTTTACTCTGTACAATAATGATTTTAATTACGAATGCATCTTGATAGAGATAAATGCGTAAAAGGAAGGAACTGTGACCGATTATCAAGACAAAGTAATAATTGATGTTCGTGTTTTTCCGGATATCTTCGGCTATCTAGATTTGTTACGTCACACTTTTACTAATAATGAATGAGTGATAATTCTTTACGGGTTTATTTGCAATTTTAATATCATAACTATGCACACGTAATTTGTCTCGGTCAGCAATAGTTAATTGCTGAAGACAATTCAATTCGTTTTGAGTAGATTTATTTTAATTAAAATCTTGCTCTAGGTCTAAAGCTTGCAAGTAATTGTTGGTACAATTGGGAGAATATAGTAAAAACCAAAAAAAACTGTAGTTAACGTTCCATTCTAGCTGGTATTATTTATTTTTTATGGGCTTTTCCCTCAAACTAAACTCTATTTAGATACCAAATGTATATTTGAAAATCTTTGGATGGACCAAGAATTATTACTGTAATAAGACAAAAATAATAGTTGCTTTATAATTCTTATTCATATATGCATCTTCCTAGTTCCCTATAATATAGACCTATATTCATAGGTATACTCTCTTAGTAATACAACTAGATGTTATTACGAAGGCTCATCCTGATGTATAATTAATTAATTAATAAATGATAATTGCACGATTGTTTACATCTAACTGAACACGACGTGTTATGTGCTGAGAAAATTATTTAAAATAGTTACGTGAAGTTTCTGACATCTAGTCTTAGAAACTCGAGAATTTGTGAGTAAGTAATTAATACATTGTAATTGTAAATTTTAAACAAACCGATTGTGTACTTAAGTTGTAAAAAGATACCTAAAGGTATGAAATAAATGTAGATAATTCTAGATTGTTTTGTTACAAAAGTAGTCTTAATGTTCCTTAGCACGACAGACAAGCGACAGGGGGGATTTGAACTAAACTGTCTTGAAGTACGTATATTATAATACATAGTGAAAGGATTATTCAGATACTCACTCTCATAGCTTCCGGCGTTTTTGAGAAGTCAACTGGTTGACATTTCCAACTGTAAGTCCTCAACCAACCCGCGGCGAGGCCCTGGAAATTTAACATACAAAGCATAAGAATTGACATGTAAACATAAAAATGTAAGAATAAACATGTTGTGACAGCCAATAGAAATGGATGTAGTTATTTAATTGTAAGAGAAATGTACTCCTGCCTAATTTTTCCCAAGACATTCGATTCGCTCGATTTAAAGTTATAACGGAACGACTGCTCATCTGACCTCCACAAGCCATTTTACTAAGTCATCATCTTTCAGCCAAAAATAGTCCACTGCTGGGCATAGGCCTCGCCCACTAAGTAACCGGGTATAATGTTGTGACAAGTAAAACATTCATCGTACTTTCTTCTACAAACCACTTAATTTTACCAAACTATATGGATTATTGTCATCCTTTTCATCATTAACCCACTACGAGACGTAGATCTCCCATTGGTTACCTCTATCATTTTCTCGTTGCAGTCATACGACGTACGTATAATGGTAAAGTTAGATAAGGACAGCTATTGAGATCAGATTTTTTTTATTTAAAAGTGATTTTAATAATATTTCATTTACGAACCTCATGGAACAACCAGCAGCTGACGACGACTTGTATGAAATTATAAATAATTAATGTCTTCTGTAGTTGGAATGGTTTCTTGTCTGTCATGTACCGCGGGCCCCATTTCAGTGAGAAGTACAGGTACAGCCCGATGATCGTCAGCCCGGGGACTGGGCTCGTTATCAGGAACCAGTCGTTTGTTCTCGGATCTGGAAGATAGAATTTTTAGATTACAGTTACACCACTCATACCTCAAGAATGGGTAGATTGATTTTTATGATCTTTGGTTGAAAAGGAAATTGGGTGAGTTCCACTTTTTGTGACTCAAGAATGGGTGGACTAATTTATATGATCATAGGTTTGTTTGGTTCGTCTCCTTCCTGAATAAAGGACGTCTACAACAAAACTGCAAAAAGTCACGAAATAAAATACCTAATAACTACGAGTAAAACCGTGAGGACTACTAGTATTTTTATTAAATTTAATGTACCATGCTTAAAAACAACGACAGTGGTAACAAAAAGAAAATCTAACAAACACAGCTTTAGGTTGTTTTTTCATTTTATTTAAACGGATAATTATGTCGACCCGTTATATGAGTGGGACTTGCAGTTTTTCTAGTTTTTAGCAATAAATAATGTCGATTAAGGAAAATACCACAAAATCAAAGTGAAAGAAATCAAGTTTGATGTACACAATGAACCAAAACGGTTTTGTTTTTATCAAATATTTTCAAGGTATGTAATTAATTTTATGATAAACGGTATTTTTTTAAAATCACTATCTACATTACTAAGATTTCCATTTCGGCTTATTTTCATAAACAAAATACTAATTTTAATTGCGATATCGAGTAATTGCCCATGCTTTTTTACAGTGACATACTATTGATGATGTGTGTACTTCTTTATTTATTTTTATATTATTTCATTGTTTATTAATGTCATAATATTTTACGATCAATAATAATTATTACTAATCGAGATAGGTGACCATACCATAGTTGTAAATAAATCTTACCATTACGTAAATATTACCCACATAACGTTATGTCGGAAATGGAATTCGCTTGGAAAGTTAATAAGTTTATTTGCCAAAATTATGCAAAAATATTAAAATTATGGGTGTGCTCCTTTGTAAAAGTTTTCGCAATTTGAATGTTTGATAGTCACATAAAGCAAGCCTAGATATTTGAATGCTTCCGAAAGTGCTTTTAACGTTCGTGGTCCAACAGTCAATTTGAAGTCTCATGTAATAAAAGTTTGTAATTTTGTTGCTTTTTTAAATAAACGTTCCTAATAGTGTATTTTAAGAAAAACAAGATAATTATGTACCTTGGTCATATTGAGAAAAAGACAATCACACCATTGATACCTCGACTTAAGCGTCTTCATATTTTTATTATGTTTTAAGAGGGTTATCTAATATTATTAATTGTTAAAAGTTTGACTATTATTATTTTCATTTCTTACCTGCTAATTCAACGAATAAGTGATGGTAGGTTCTTGAGAAGGAGTTATTGAATAGCGCCATCTCGCGTGAGGTTCAGGTACTAATAATGTTTACTAAGCTGCTACTCGGTTGTCATGAGAGACTCCCCCGCATTTTATAGTTGAATTACTTATCCGTTTATTCTGAAACAAGGAAAATAAAGAATTAAAATTGTGGCCCTATTTAAATAATTTTAAACGCATAGATAATTATTTGGAGACACGGTAGTGTGTCCAGCCAAGTTCACAATAAAGTAACTAGCAACTCAGTGTGTAATTGGTAGAAAAAAAATGATGCTAAAGTATCCAAAACACAAACCAAGTAACTTTTCTTTCAAGCTTCTTATAAATTAAAGAATTGACGTCATGTAGGGAAAGTAGTACATAAGTAGAAAATAAAAATAAAACTTATAAATAGAAACCATAAAAATGTATAAATAGCAAAATCATCTTACGCAACGACTATAAATAATCAGATCAATTTACATAATCATTAACGAAAATGACGCAAAACATAGTGTTATCCAGAGATAGGCTTAAGTTTATTAAACTTGGCGCCAGACAACATAAAAACCAAAGAAAGTAGTCTAGCATTCTTACTGTGACCTAGACAGACAATTGGAGTAATGTAATTGATATTATTTGAAGAACTCTTCGTTGATATTACTGTCAATCGCTAATATTTTACCTACTGTAATTAATACGAACGATGTTAATTTAATGAAAGGTGTATTTTTATTTTGTATTAAAATTTCGTTAACCTTTTTTAATGGGGTTTTGACCACTGGACGGACGAGACTTTTTAATGTTCTTAATGAGAGATACAGAAAAGTATATATTCTTTTTTTTAATGATTATTAAATTTAGTGAAACTTTTTTCCTGTTATAAAAACATAAATATATTTTTCCTTTATTATTTTTCTAGTTATACATATTTCTTGTTATATTTATATGTTTTTTTTTGAGCAAATGTCGGTATCATCATACATCCAGTATAGATCTCATCTGACGTAGTCTATCCACTTTCGCTTGCGCGGTGCGACGACCTTTGACCTTTTGATTTCTCTCCCTAATCTACAAACGGCCGGGCTTATCATGGTGCGCTCTATAAAGCTTTCCATTGTTATACTTCAAAAGGCTACACCTATAATATAATATTATTATGAACCAAAAATATAAGCAAGGAGAGTCACCTAAATTGGTTAACGAATTTAACAGAATATGTGCCAAGGGGTTCATTAATATAATCCATTATAATGTGACGTCATTGAGCCATATACACACACAAACAAAACTACAAATAAAAATGATCTCATACAAGTAACATTATCTATGTCCACTGCGGAACAATAGCCAAAATTGATCCCATTCACCTGATGAAACGCCGCAAGCCTATCTATTAACGCATATTAAATAAATACTACGACAAGACATTTCTACTCATCCACGAATCACTATAGGAAGACATTTTAGGAAGCACTATCTTCTTTAACTTCACAACATCATGTTCATTTAATTTTCTTATTTCTATTTATTTTGTCTTGGAGACGAGCGCGCGACGTGCGCTCGCTTTGGGATCGTTAGCGCTACTGAGCTTTTATCCCCCCTCCACCCGCGAGTGGGAGTGCCGTATCAAGGGGTGGGGTGAAATCGAGGGGTGAAGCTTTTGATAGGGTGTTTTCTTTTGTAAAGGTTTTGTTTCAGGTGGTTCTTTGTATTTAATCTGCTTTGATAACCATTTTAACAGGCATAATCACAGAAATTGATAGTGAAATGAAAAAGTAAAGTACAGTTAGCCATATATAGTACCTAATAATCTAAATATTATTTAGGATGTTAACGTACGTATTCATAAAATAAAAAATACACAACTGGTTCCTAGTATCCCTTAATTGTGGCTGTGACACTAGCCCTATTCGAATTAAGTTCCATCTGTCGATTCCAATAAAATTTTACGAAATAATAATACTCAATGTCTGACATCTGCTATAAAGAAACATCCTCTAACCTCTTCAATTGTCACGTCCTCCCGTTCAAACAAATATTTCGTAGATGTAAAACTACCCCTGTATGCGAGGGGGCGACAGCCGACCGCTTGCCTGCCTACAGCCAGCCCATTCATACGTGCTTTTAATAAGTATTATAATTCAACTCACTAATTAAAACCTTTGCACAAACCGAAATAATATTGAAGTGTTCGAAACGTTGAAAATATGTTAAGAAAAGATCGAAATTAATAACTTATAAGAGTGTCAATAATAAAAAGAGGATTAAAAAAAATTAAGACCCTCCTTAGTATTTAATGAGTGAAAGAAACCCTAAAATCTCTTATATTAACAAGTAGAATAAACAAAGAAATAAACCAAAAGTGTTGACCCAGAAAATGATGCTTGACATACACACAAATCTCCGACAAACAAAAGTTATTTAGGTCATACAAATATATTCATACCAATGAAAATGGTTATGACAACTAAAGGCCATTGGCTAAGAAAAGCGAACAATACTAATACTTTTTCATTGACCAATACATTACTAATATTTTCATACTCTATTACACTTACATTAGCAAATAAGTTAACTCAAACGGATGAAATGCAACAATTAAGTACGAACATCCTTTGATTGCTTTTGTGCATTAATGTGAAAATTATTACTTACATTGCGTGTGGATTTGTGTAAAAGTATGTATGTGTAAAATTAATTGATTGATTTCAAACAACTGTCTAGGAATATTAGGCATTCTTTCTAAGTTACCAATTTGTTTAGTTATTGCTAATTGGCATCGACTATATAGGTAGCAATTGCAAACAATTAGGTGCATTCAAGCTGAGGTAGAAAATAATAATATGCTCTTCAATGCTTTTACCTATACAAAAAGTACGTTTTACAAAACGAAAAATCACAATATCGAAGACCGTTACTTGATAGAGCAGCTACACAGACGATGACCCATAATGACGGCTAACCATCAACATAAAAACGCGGATCAGCTTCCAATCGATTCCAAAGACCCATTCGATTCGATCGTGTAGAAACGTCATTGAGTGTGGCTTGCACATAATGCACTTGCAGCAATGCTCACTAATACTGTTGACCATACTTAGTGCACGTATTCCGCAACAGTAGGCAAGTAAACAGGTGTAAAGTATCTACACAAAACAGTTTTGAAATCTACTCACCGCAGTCAATATAGGCAGTATGAACCAAGTCTGACTAAACTCTATGAACCAAGAACCGTCCTATAAATAATGTAAAGAAATGATTCTTTGATGAAACAGCGATCGCGACAACCAAAACAAACCTTTGCATCATACTACACATATATAATTTTGCAACGGAACTAGTCATTCATACTCGACATCGTAAAACGCCTTACAAGCACCGACTACCGTATCTTGGCACCCCTCTCCCCCTTGCACCGCACTTACGCAGAACATTTCAGGGAGTCGCATCCATTTGCATAGCTCATTTAAACTGGTTGAGATATTACCAACAGGTTTAGCACGTGCGGTTGGGAAAGACCTTGTTGCTTGGGTATAGAGGTGAAAATTGCTTGTGATAGGTATATGAGTGTTGTCCAGACTGTGTCGCAAGTGTTTCGCTCGGCTGGTTGTCCTAAATACTCCGGTACAAAGATTGCTGTTCGGAAACCCCTTGCTCTCACTCTTCGAATGATAAGCGCTTGTTTTATGCGTTCTTAATGCGATTTTGATTTTGATACGCAATTGATACGGTATCATCTGTTACGATGAATGACTTCGTTACATGTTATCAAATTGGACGTTTATAATCATGTTTTGTGTGGTTAATATGGATGGTAATTATTCGTATTTTGAAAACGAAATTAATGTACTAACATGAAAAAGGAATGTCGTTCTTGAAATATTTATTCAAATTAAAAACAAACAATAAAACATAATAAAATTAAAATTAAAGAATGCAGTTACAGTCAATTTAAACGGGAACCCTTCACTTTCGAGAAACTTGTTATAATATAGTCCAAATTTATACAAACAAGTTATACGAGCACAGTAACATAAAAACTTGACCTAATGGCTCAGGCCTTCGGAGCATTCTCCGACCATTCGCAGGTTCAAGTTCCAATTCTTTAAATTTTTTAACGTTATTAAATTAATTTCCGTGTTTATTAAATTCGATTTCAGGGAAGGTTTCATCTAAGAATTGTCAGGTACTGTTTTGAGAGTGCATCATAATTTTAGCACAGTCATCATCTTCTGCCTAGCCTTTTTCCCAAGCTATGTTGGGGTCGTCTTCCGGCATTATTAGCACAATATAAAGCTGAATTCAGTGAGACTGGAAGCCGAGCTTAACATAGATGATAACAAGGGTGGGCAGAATTTGAAAACTACAGATGTGGTTCCCAATTTAAAGTTGTTTCATGATATTTATGTTTGTTTTAATGTCACTGATGATAATATAACAAAACCCTTATTTCCAGAGCAGTGCATTTTTCTACATTTTCACAACGTAAATGCACAATATTTCTCATAAGATCTACCATATAAGCTACTACATAACGATCGCAAGCCCTTTCTCCACAGAGGTCATATACCAGTGTCAAATCGTTAGTGTCCCGGACATAGCAAGTGTGAACTGAACTAAGCTTCCTTATGTGGGCTTGTTTTGTTTGCCTATTTTATGTGATGTCTCAGAAGCAGCTACTTGCTTTTACTTAGTACATAGAGTTAGATATGATTGATTTACTGATAATATTGAGGACATGATGAAAAGCCAAAATATTACTAAAGTAAATTGTTTGGGTAAAAATGATACCTACTTATGAGACTGTCTCTTGTTTTTAATTCGTTTCAAACATTTTATTAATTATATTATTTCTCACTGCGGGCTTTATAGTTACATATTTGAAGATTTTATACATTTACAGCTACAGTCGATAAGTTCTTCTTGGCTTACCCATCTAAAGCTTCCAAAGGTTATATGACATTATCACACACTTACGTATTCAACAAGTTCAATCCAACACGCAATCAAAACAAACTCATCTAAAGTGACGCAAAACATTAAAATGTAAATCAGAAGCCGAGCCTATTACTTAACACCGGAATTCTCAATAATTTACGAATGCTCTAGTCATATAATTTCCTCTATTGGTCATCAGGTCACCTTACACGTGCCGCGATACGATAGACCTCTCTAGTTTTATAATTATCTATAAATATACATAACAGAAAGTCGTGTAAGTAACGCTTTTTATAACTCAAAAACGGCTGAACCAATTTGGCTGAACAAAAAATAATTTCCCTTTACTGCATCATATTTGGAGGAATAGTTAAATAGATAATACGAAATAGGTGTGGCACCCCGAGCTATATTTAATATATAAGAAAAATCGTGTTAATTACACCATTCATAACATCAAGAATTCGCGATTTTCATGATCTTTGATTTGTTGGATTCGTCTCCACCCCTAACGTTACACAGGCGGGAACGGGACCTAGGTATTCACGCGGGTGAAACCGCGGGGCACAGCTAGTAGTTTATAAACAAGCCGGCCTAAAATAGTATGATTAATTAACTTAACGGTAGTACGAGCGAAACTGTACAGTTGAGATCCAGTTATTTTAAATGAAAGTGGTCATTCGTATATTGAGTTACCAAAGCGTAACTCGTCTTAAAGTAACTTTGTTGTGCTGTATAGTAAACTAGGAGATAATTAATTTAAATTCATTAAGGATTACGTGATTTAGTAAAATAAAAAAAAAAACTTTTTGATTTTACTTTTTTATTAATGAATTTAAGTAAACCGAGACATCATACCTAAATAATGCAATGTTATGTTAATTCCTTTTAAACTATCGCGCTGCATGTTTATATTAATATTATAGAACGGGGATTAGCGCGAACATGCATAAATACCTTTAGGGCTTGACGTTTCACCGCATCTCCAGTCTGCTTGCGACCACGGCCGGTGTAACCTGGTCGAAACGTCAAGCCCTAAAGGTATTTATGCATGTTCGCGCTAATCCCCGTTCTATAATATTAATATATGTTAATTCCTGTCATAATATCACATATTATAATAAATAAATATTTATAGAGGTTCCAGAAATAGACTACCATATACAAGTTAGGCAAACGTAAATCGTAGACGTAATATCTCTACTATAATAGATGATTGGTAATTATGTACAGTGGAGAGCACGTCTTTAAATAAAACAACGCACAAAAATCAACTTTACCGTCTCAGAAATAAAGAAGCATAAATATAACCAACTATTGACTTATAAGGTTGACTGTACATAGATGTCGCCCAGCCAACGTTTGTTATGTAAATACACGAAACTTGATAATAAAGCAAATAGGTAAGTGAAAAAAGGTAATAAATCGTCTTAAGTCCAACAATATTTGCTTCCCGCCTTTAATGTATTTGCTCAGTTTTATTGTTAAAGACCAGACATATTTTAAGAAAAATCTCATAATCAATGTGTTTACTTTTGCCTACAGATATTACATATTTAACACACAATAGAAAAGATAGCCGAAATTATGTAGATTTAAAATCTTGTTGCGCTGTTTTTCGTCTAGAACGCATAATAATAAACAAAACTTAAAAATACAAACATTCGAATTGAGGACCTCGTCCTTTTTTAGAAGTAGGTTAAAAAGTGTGTTCCTGCGTTTATGAAAAAATGAGTATTCGTTATAAATGAGTAATATTATAATAAATGACTAGCGTCAAAAAATAATGTACTACCACTCCATTATGAACATCAAAAAACAAATCACAAAACAACACTAGCACACAATACTTTCATTTTGTATTACGTAGTACTTGTAGTTTGTGCTAGAAAAAATCTAGTCAATTGTAATTTTTGAGAAAGTTACCTATTACAAAAATGAGTAGACAACCGACCTGTGAGATTTTTGGTTTCGGGTTTGGCTTTTAGCACTTTTAAGTGTTATAAGCTATAGGTAAAAATCAATATTTGTCTAATTGTTTAGATTTGATATAGTCTTTTCTAATCTAAAGATTAAATACAGTTTAACTGTTATTCGTACTTACTAAAAAAACAATGAATCATCGCATTGTATCGTGTGACTGCATTTTGCACAAAATCTGTATTTACTACTTAGTATTAGTGCGATTATTTATAAAAATCGTAAATTGAACATGCCATAAATTATGTGACTAATAAGTTTGAAAAAGGCTTAACAAATTAATTAAGTATTTAACAAGAAGAATTTCGCATGCACACATTTACTAAACGTGTAATTAACAATAATAATCGGTTAATTGTTTTTGTTCGATAAGTTATGGGTTAATAACTTGCTCCTTTAAAATCCAATAACATAAAAGCTTTATAATGAGAAATTATTTTACTTGTGTAGTATGTAAGTTTTGTCTAAGCAAAATAAAGTATAGCTAATAAAGATAATGACGAATATCTAGTTTCACTTCAAGTAATGTAAAAATAACATAGACCATCTGCGCCACGACATTTACTGAAATAAAAACATGGTGTCAATATTAAATTCCAGTATGCATTTCATCATTTACAAAATGAATCTTCTTCACGTCATTGTAAAAATAATGTTTTATCAAGATTCGCTGCTATGTAATTATGATATGACATAACACGGGTTTCCCCAAACCTAACTTATTACGGTCTTTTTTCAACCAGACTATAACTGAAGTTTATATTCTACAAATAATACAGATTTTAAAATGTAATAATCCTTAAAAAATCTTAAAAAATCCTTAGTAAACTAGCCTTGTATCAGTGAAATAATTTCTTAAATGAGGTGTTTCGAAGGTCACCTCCTAAATAAAAATACCTATTTAAACTTACCATTTAGATAATATCAATAAATATAGTCATGGATTTTTTATGTTTTCTACGTGTTTTAAGATGTGAATATTAGAATAAAAAGTACATAATGTATATCTTATTAGTGAAAGCGAGTGAGATGTATGGGGGCTATCGTATTTATGACGCCTTTACGTTACAAGCTTTTATAGACATGAATATTAAAAACAGATATATCACAAAATACAGTATAGAAAGAGTTTGAGTATATCAAATAGCATCGATGAAAAAGTTTTGGTCGAATTCATGGCAAAATATATGTAACTGATATTTCTTATGCAGGCTTAAGATAACAAATGATGTGGGTATCACACACTGTGCATTTTAAACCAAATAAAGGATAGTAAAAAAAGTTTCAGCAAATATGAACAGGTCGCCATTAACCTAGGGTTCAGAGCTGCTGGATTTGGAACGAATAAAAAACAGAAAGACTATCAATGAACTAAGCTCAAAATTGGATGCTACTAAAAATTAAGATAAATAATCTATGAATCAAATCAATGAGACATACTAATAATCATAAAATTAAGATTATAAATGGTCTGAAATTTTACATTTTAATTAAGATTTTAATTAAAAACTGCCGTAATATTTATTAGGTGCTATGAATGATATTACGATTTATGTGAGAATATAGTATGCTCTCTTTCACAAGGCGCATATAATTGGACTATTTAGAGTAACTAAAACCTTTGTTTAATTAGAATAATTACCCTAAAATACGAATACAATTAGGCACTAAATTACTCTTATCGTTAACTGTCACTTTCCCTCTCATGAGTTTCATAAAATGAGAGAAACAATTGTGATAGCATATTATACTCGTTTTGACTATTATCAACCAACTTAAGGCGCAGGCCAGACAGAAGAGACATAAGACGCAGACGGGGCGCGGACATTTGTCTCTACCGCGTCCCTTTCATACAAAATGTGTAGGAGCGTCGCGACGTCTGTATGTTTTGATACAGAAGACACGGGGCGCGGGCGCATTGCTTCTATACATTTTGTATGGAAGAGACAAATATCCTCGCATCGTCTGCGTCTTACGTCTCTTCTGTCTGGCCTGCGCCTAAACATGACGATATTCTTTTAAAATTATTTCAAATAAATAGTGAAAATGAGAAGCTGTGCTCTGAAATTTATTTAACTTCAATATTTTTTAAATAATTACTATTATTAACGACTTGAGAGAGACAAGTGGCGAGAGAGGGAGGAGGACTTTTCCCAGCTATGGGACATTTCAAGCTCCTAATATAATAATAATTGGCCATTTGGCCAGACGAAGTGACGGAAGGTGAACTAAGGCGGTGACAAAATGGTGGCCAAGGCAAGGCAAAAAAGCAAAGCTTCGGGCTTCCGGAAGCTACGACATAATTAAAGTCTCTGGTCGAGTCTGGATGAGGCTGGCACAGGACCGTAGAAAGTGGCACGAAAAAGGGGAGGCCTATGCCCAGCAGTGGTAGGACAAGGACTATGGATGATGATGACGATTTACGACTCGACTCGCCCCAAAATCTTAGCTCAGACAAAAATGCTTGGAAAAGTGGGAACGCCTTTGCCTTGCAGTATAGTATTCCATAAGTTACGAACGCATTTTGAACAGAAGATTACAGGTGCTCATTTCACAATATCATACAAAGTTAAACACAAATATTGTTTTTGTTGCAGAATGGGTTTGCCTCCAACTGTGGTTAGCTTAAAACGTATCTGCGGTCGTCGTCTTAGGCTCAAATACTTAGTGGTTGAAATAATTTGAAACGCATGCACTATGAGTGTAACCGTGCCTGTTATATGGGGTGACACGAATACCGTTCCAAATGTGTAATTTGAAACTGCAAACGTTTTTTGCGAATAATTTTTGAGGTTAAGATGGGCAGACGGTTTTTTGATGACTTGATAGATGGAGTTATTAGCTTAATGTGAGGTTACGGAACGCATATAGATAACTGCTGCAAAATGTAACAATGTCGAAGTATTTCGTATTGCAGTCTGGAACTGTGTGTATAAGTATGATTTTTAGAAATATGATAGTAGAAATAAATTAAAAGTATCTCAAATTTCAAAAAAAACGTCATCTATTAAGCTCGTTTATACACGACGTACAACGAAAGAAACTCGACGTCGTTACTCTGCTACAAAGTCTGCCTATGTACGACTAGAGCAACTTTCAAGCTCAATTATTTTCTACACACTTGTTTCAGCTCCGAAGTCATCTAAACCCCCAATATTTATAATCACATTATCTTATCAAACCTCATTACACGACAAACAAGCGTCTCAGCTCGACTGCGCAACTTTCCCACAATTATGCTACTCTATGTTTTCACTAAAACTGTGCCGAAATTCGACCGACCCTTACATTACGTCACTTCCGTAAAGAAGGCAACTACTAGTTTATGGTATATTATATTCTTTATATAAAGTTATAGCATGTGTGGTTACGTAAATGCGTAACTATAATCTTGCATAGAAATGTATTGCGTGTGTAGTGTAGACAGATATTTAGGATACCAAATTGTGAGGCGTAACTAATTTAAATTTAAGTTTTGACGTCTCGTCAAAACTCATTGTCTGCCGGACTATGAGTTTTGACGCGACGTCAAAGAACCTTTTCTTTATTGCGCAGTGATGGACTATAATTACCCATCATTTATTCATTGTCTAGAAATAATTATTTTATGATATTTTTTGATGAACAAGCCTTTAATTTGCAGTTTAGCGTTTAACCATCTACATTCAAAAGAAATGATGCATCATTTCTTAAGATTTCGATTTTAAATGGAATGAGTTTAGATGTATATAAACGCATTCAATTTAGATACTAATTTAATCCCAATACTAATTTATTCAGTCTACTTTCGAGTTTGAATCAAACTATGAAACCGATGACCGTTATGATACAGTGCTGTATTTTATTTTTTATCCATAAAGTAGCGTTAATCGTTATCTGATCGACTTTGTTCTATATTCTTCGTTCATAAATTTTTGTTCAAAATACTTTTTGTAATATAAACTTTTAAACCATCGCACTGCATGTTTATAGTATTATACTTCACGGGAATAAGCGCGTACATGACCCGGTCGAAACGTCAAGCCCCAAAAAAGGTATTTATGCATGTACGCGCTTGTTCCCGTGAATTATATTAATTTCAAAAACGTAGATTTTTGTTTTAAACATTTTACCAGGTGCAAAGTATCATCTTATGCACGTATCGTTTACTGCTATACCATGACTCAATGGCATAGTAAAGAAGCCAATAAGCCTACAAGCCCACAAGCCTACAAGCTATACTAGTATCAATATTTTAGGTCACGCGGTTGCCAAACGCTAACACCTAAGTTGAACAGGTTTCCGCAAACTTAATGCTCAGTGTTCAATAAATCTTGATGCTACACAGTGCAGTGGACGCAGTAGGTCAAGTGGGCGTTGACCCCGAATTCTTGACAATTATTTATGTGATGTTTTTTATGTGTTCATAGAAGATAAAAATGTAAATTAGAATTGCAGCTCGAAAACTAACTGCGTTTTGAAACTGGTATAAAAAATACTGCACAAAAAATAAAAAGTAAAAATTGATACTAGAAAATAAAAGAGATGAAGAGACGAGCTAGATTCCTATATGAAGGACTGGTCCTCATTAGAGAATAATGGAAGGAGGAGAGGACCTTTGCCCAGCTGTGGGACAACGTGGGCTGAAAATAATAATAATAACTAGAAAAGAAAACCGAAACAATTTGATGTATAGGTAGACGGCAAAAAAAAACAGAAATTGATATCAGTCATATAAGTACTTTTAGAGATACAAATATTATTTGCTTATGTAATAGAAACAGTGAAACGGATAATTAAACTGTTAAGAATTCAGCCTACTTTTATAGGCGTGGTAAATATCAATGATAGTCATTAGCGTTACAACATACAAGATATTGTAAAGAGTATAAATATCTCGGTGTTTCAAATCCATTTCACATTCCATTGGTTTAAATCGCTCTTAAAATAATTTTTATAATAATAAAAAAATAGGTGGTAATTAAAAAAATGGAGCTTTTCTGTAATTAAAAATTATAAAAGGCTTTTCTGTAATTACTGTGAACTCAAAATTATGTCATTAGATTTAATGGCTTAATTTGATATTATGCGTAATTTTTCATAGATTCTGATATACCTATATTATTTATTTTCCGTCAAATTATTCTGCGACTGAATTCCTTGCAATTTTCCTTGTACAGTACCGCCCTGCTTCCTAATAGCAGTCATTAAATTTAATGTTTTTATAACTGGTTCAAAAACCGCTGGCTTATGATAATAAGTATTTATGTGTTTTATCCTGTTATACGGTATAATACTGAAACGTCAATCAGTATAAAGTTGCTCAGGATCATGCTCTCTCCGTCAGTTTAAGGTGTTTAGTAGCGATAGATATACATTGTTTGCGTTTACTGTGTTCAATGGTCGATCCTACAGCTGCACTCAGAGATA
Source organism: Autographa gamma (assembly GCA_905146925.1). Lineage (NCBI taxonomy): Eukaryota > Metazoa > Arthropoda > Insecta > Lepidoptera > Noctuidae > Autographa > Autographa gamma. The sequence continues at coordinate 11,936,386 of LR989853.1, read as the reverse complement.
ATCATGATTACCTACTTAAGGATATTTGTGTGTTGATTTAACTGAGAGTTGGCTTGCCTAAATCGAAATTAACATATTCTTTAAATCGATTTAAGCAAATAAATTAAATAATTTATTGCAAGCCATAATGAATACGGACAGGTGTTAAAATAAAAAGGTATAGAAACAATACCATACTAAGACACTCTTTAGTAACCATTAACCTTCGATGGGTGCAGCAGTTAGTGAGTTCATCTTCTGTAAAGGAATGAAGTGTATACAAAGGTGTAAAAAAATAAAGTTCAATGACCATCACAACACTGAAAGCATACTACACAACAATACTGAAAACAATAACTTTCATTTTCTTTACAATTCACAACGATCATATCAGTTTCACACCATTGACCCACTGCATTCCTTATACTGTGGCCTTATTACCTTAAGCCAATATGTACTTTAGACTTAGGACATAAGAGTCAAATTAGCATAAATACTTTCTGCAATATGAGTGCCTATTTGTGACCACGGTTTCGAAGTAAGCAAATACCTTTTGGTGGCAGTAATCGCAAAGGTAGGCATTTCTAGACAACCTAATGCCCTACTTATATTGCAACGAGTAAGTTTACAATACTCAAAATGTTATGAAATTCTAATATTGTTTATGTTATGGATTTAAATAAGGTTATGGTAATGATTACCTGACCTGTGCCTGTGCCTATTAGTATAAAATTAAAATTAAATATAGCATACTATTTTATATAATATTTTTTTTATTTATTAATACACAATTAAATCTAATATAAGAACAAACTCTAACTATACTAAAATTAAAACTTACATAAATAAAAACTAAATGGCGTCAAAGAACTCATCGTCATCCCTGTCAATGGCGGGGAACGTGCCCAGAAGGCTGGCTGCATTGCCACGTTGAATGGCTATGCCGATTCTCTGTGCAAGGAACAAACCAGCCCTCTGATCACGAGTAGATTCTACCAAACGTTTGGAAAGTTCTTTGAAAAGATTTCGTGCGCTCGGACCCCATGACCCGAGCGTTTCAACCCCAAACGGCTCGAAAATATAATCACCCACAATGTTATTATACTTCCGCCGCTTAAGGGTCTCCGCAGCTCCAGCAGCAGCGCCAGGAGAGGCTGCTGAACTTAGAACGTGGGACGGCGCAAGGGTGTCGACGCACGTTGCGTCCCACACCAAAGGCCGACCCAATTTCCAAGGCAGCAATGACATACCGTCAGGTCTCTTGCCATCGCCGCGCACCAAACCATTGGGTTCCAAAACAGCTGGTACTCCGGCGGTGACAAGAGCACGACGAATTATGTCATTCAAATTTGAGTGGCGAGATATACGCCCTGCGCTCTTGCTGCAGGACAGGCCATGGTGACCGAGGTTGTCGACTGTCTCACCGCATTGACAACGATGACATGCGACACAGGGTATACCTAAACGTAAACTCATGGCGAGCCGAAAAGTATTATTATCCAATATGGTACCAAGAGTGGATGATGGAAGTGCCTGTAACCAGAGGCCCGATTCCCATTCTCCCACAGCCAGGAGACGCGCACGCTCTGCAGTGTTGATTGACGTATTGATCAATTCTTTCCGTATCAAACTGCAAAGCGGCTCGTCCCACTGCCTCTGAGAAGAACGTTGCTCGGGTAGATCTGTGCCCGGGCAGGACATTTCCCAACTATTTACTGCCTCAGTCATGCACAGAATCTGAAAATCAACCAGAGAAGACCCTAAGATTTGCCTGGTCAACTTTTCAGTGCTGTGGACAGATGACAAAAATGCTGGTAAGCCTAAACTGGAAACTTTACGTACACCTAGCCCACCAAAACGGATCGGCAGCGTGGCTTGGGTCCAGGCTCGGTCATCCAACGTTACGTTGAAAATGGACGTTAACGTGGACCGAATAATTTTATCTACTTTTTCCAAAAGCGGTAAATGTTTCCATAATCGTGAAGAACGAAGAAAATATGTAAATTTTGGACCAAAGCAACAAAAACGAATTAAAGTAATAGCAGAATGTAAAGAGATTTTGAAAAGTCTATTCGAAATTGATTGAAAATTTTCAATTTTATCATCTATAAAATTTTCATATGATTCTTCTAAAATTGGGGACCCTAGAAGGCGAAGAGAGGAGTTATTAACTATGTTAATTTCAGGCACTATAGTTTGGATTTTTTGTAAAGCCAAATTTTTATCAAGATGTGTATCTGGAATATATATTTCACACTTACTTGTGTTTAAATCAAGACCAATTTTGTGTAAATTTGTTTTAAGGGATATATAATCATCTGCTATAGTGTCGACATCGCCTCCTAGAGTTCCGTCATCCAGATACCAAATGTTAAATTTTGATTTCAATTCTTTGATAATGGGATGGATGGCTAAACTGAATATGACCGGCCCGAGCGGATCTCCTTGTTGGCAACCAACAGCCGAATTTAAAACATTGTCTTTATAAACTAATTTTGAAGGGTTTCGGTAGCATTGCCAAAGGAAACTGTAAATTTTGGGGGTTTCACTTTTGACTTCTGCCAACAAGGTGTCTCTGTTAACTGAGTTGAACGCATTTTTTATGTCAACTTTAAGAATAACCTCACTTTTCCTGTGGGCCAAAAATGTGGACAGCGCATGTACGGCAGCTTCACAACCCCCCTTTGAGCCGAAACCTAACTGAAGCGGTTGAAATGTATCAGTCAAAACGTTGCTGTACAACTTACAGCAAATTTTGGCTGCCGTGCGTCTGTAGGTGGTGCCAACAGCAATAGGGCGAATACCACCATCCTTTTTGCTAAGGGCACAGAGGTTGGCTCCATAAAGGGTGTCAATGACCTCCTCATGGACCCCACCTGCAAGCATTAAATTTATTAAAGCTGTAAGTTCCTTCAGAAGCGACTCGCCAGCTTCACCGGCAGTGGGGCCTGTGAGGTCTTTTAGGTGCTGTGGGGTCAAGCCATCCAAACCGCCAGCGGAGCCGCTCCGGAAAGAGCCTATGGCTTCGACCAACTGTTTTACTGAAATTTGAAAAGAGTGTAAATTTGGGTCTGGTGGATCAGGAAAAGAAAGCTTATCTTTAGGCACAGGGTGTTTGCTCTCCAGCGCGGAGAGGGTTTGTAGAGAGCATGGTGCAACCTCGTCGTTGCTAAACAATATTTTGGCAGCTCCCCTAATGTCACCTTCACTTAGTTTGGTCTGAACGACCCGAGAAATATCACCCGGTACGTGATGCTTTTGTGATGTGAATTTGGACTGGAAAGTAGGATTTGAAAAACTACAATTATCTTTAATTTGGGCCGTAAGGGATTTCTTAGAAGCCAAATTTTTTTGTACGTGTAAAATTTTGTATGGGAAGGTGAGTAATTGTTCCCAGGCACTTAAAGTATTTTCGCGAGATGCTACACGAACACATTTTGCAAGATAAAAAGCAACAGAAGGCCTTGCACCCCGGGGAACACGTTTTAAAATAGGAACGGATTTTTTAGAATTTGATAATATTTGCCACAACGGTAATGATGTGGCTGGCGGAGAAATAATTGGAATCGAGGAGGCATCACGGCTGGAAGACACGTTTGGAGATTTGTGGACCTTTCCAATATGAATCTTCAAGCCCCGATCACCTTTGAAAAATCGTGCCTGAGTACAATAAGGGCAGCTAACCAAACCACTTGATATGGATGATGATTGGATAACATTACCCGCGGACCCGTCACAATCTGCATTTGAAGACATAAAATGTTACAAAATAGACAAAACACTCATTAGAAAATGTCAAAAGCGTCCGCACAACAACACACGCCCTGCTGTATTAAAATGTATGGAATGTAGCATTCTAATATCAAAGAAACGATATATCAACTTTATTAAAATTTGGAACTATTTATTTTCTTTTGAAGTTCGTTTTTAGGTAGGTTAGTAGAATTAATGTAATGTTACATAACATTCTAGTAAAACTAATACATAAGACGTGTTTTCTTTCAAAAAAGTGGAGTTACCTAATCTTTCCGAAAATGTAGGTAAGCAAAAGAACCTAGTTTTTATCAACCTTACTTCATCTTACTAATTCAAGACACCATTTTTTTGGGTGTTACAAAACTTTAGATAATTTTCTAATAAATAAGGATAAAAAATACGGACGATAATTCAATAATACCTACTTGGTTTTGTAAAATTATTCACTTTCATTTACACTAAATTTATATTTTCACGATACGTTTTATAAAACTCTTCTCATCGCAAGAACCAAAAACCATAAAACGAAAAACCATTTAACTAAACGCACTAATCGAAAACCAAAAAAAAAACGGAAGCCAGATGACATAAACACACATTCACACACAAGCATGCGGAAGTTTCACTCTCAAAACATCAAAACTAAAACAACTAATGCAACATACAAATATAACATAACAAACAGTGTTATATAACAGCCCACTTAATTTAAAGGTATGTCGAGGCCTCAAAGATTTATATTACGGCATCTAATGGAAACGGTTCTTAAACATACTTTCCACTTTCGAGTTATAGAGCAAAAAATAATCTAATATTGGTGATGACTTGTAACTATTTTTTTAATTTAGTTATGTAATCAGTTATTTTTAGTCAAGATGGTACAGTGATACTTTTTGTTAGATGTGGGAAAAAGAGCCGTGGTTTTTTTTACCGCTAAAAGATTTTTATATAAAATGGTACTTTATAATAATTTTTCATCAACGTGGTTTTTTTTTAGTTTTTGGAACAGTTTTCTTTATAAAACGTGGCATGAAAGAAAAACTTGTGATGTTGATTTTATAATACTGTCTTACTAAAGTCTACTTTCAAAAGAATTAAGAAAAACTGTTTTTTTTTTAATGAATTCAGTATTTTCTATAAAGAAAACACTTGTTAGTGATTAAAAATATTTATATTTATGTATTTTTTCTTACATGCAGTTAGCCTGAGCACAAGCTTCGACTGCTACACCGGATTTTGTTTATGTCAAAATGCAGTGTGGTCATTATATTACAGTTTTACGGTTTTTTAATAGATATACAATTATTTAACGCGTACCGTTGTATCTCAATATTTTGATGATATTAATATAATTGTTTATTGGCTATCATTCTCTGATAGGTGTTGTTAACTACCGTTGTGTTAAGTGATAGCAGTTTTTGAATTTTTGAAGCTACTAACTGTTTCTTTGAATAACTTCTACAAGCTGTTTTGGTTTCAAATTTATACTGGAGTTACTGGACTTAAAAGAGCTTTAACTGTACGAAATTGTAGAAAATTTTATGTAACATGTGTATTGTAAGCAAAGTGTTTTAGAACTATCTGAAATTTATATAAAGGATTGAATAAACTGGTCGATTAAATATACAAAAATATTAGTATCATGCGTTTTTTTTATATATTTTTCTAATACTGCAGTATAATTAAGTTGTTTCTGAAAATATCGAATGTCTTGTCGAAAATAATCAACGACATGTTTCTCATAAATATTCAAAAGTATAATTAAAATGACAGTTTGTAAAATATTTGTTTTACAAATTAAATCTAAATGGTTTATCTGAATGCATTTTTTGAATTTGAATAATGTGCAGTTTTTATTTTTGTTTTAGTAATAAATGTATTATTTATTAATTAATAGCGTATTAATTTGAATATGGTGATTTATCTTGTTTTGCAGCTTAATTTGCATAAATGCATCATCTTTTTTTGATCTGAAATAATTCTTACACACAAATCGTTGTTTAAACTAATAATTATGTAATTAAAAGACTTTATTTGTACAAGTGTGGTTAATAAGGTTTACTTTACAATTTAACTTAGAATTATAACAAGGCTTACGCATGTTAATAGTCAATAATTCTTCACGGTTTGTGCAACGAACTTTACTAAAATAATTTGATCCGAAATATTTTTAGTATTTTTTTCCTTTCACCAATTATGCCTAAATATGTGAATTAATTAATTGTTTTCATGTAACATAATCTTCTTAGTTTCGTTTTGATGAACATCTAAAGAATGAGTGTAATTATTAAATCATGTTTTATTAATTACTATGTTCTTTCGAATCAAGATTACGTATTACTATTATAGTACGTTATATAATTGTCTGTTATAATTGCATAATTTATGTACAGTACTTACGACAAGGTTTTTTTTTTGGTATGTGTAAATGACTTTCACAGACAAGCACAATTTTTTGATAAAATTATCTTACTTTTTCTTTATTTCGCAAAAATAACAAAGAAAAAGTTTTCAATTTTATTCCTTTATTTCCTTTTCTAAAGTTTTTCGTTATTAACCTGGATAACATAGATAACCTGGACAAATAGGAAATTACTTTTTTTAACCAATTTCGACCTAAACATTATTTTCTTCAACTCTTTGGTTTGAGTTACACTTTTCAGAATCAAAACTAATGGATTTCATATCACAGTCCAAAATATACAAAATCAAAATCTATGCTTCAATAACGTTAGAAAAATCTGTGCCAAGACATTTATTTTCCAAAAAGGGTCACCAAAAACTTAATAGAAAGACACAAGATTCATTCGAATTTGAACTTTGTTTGCACCAAAATAACGTTTATATTAGTTTGTAACATATCTATGAAACCTGTTCAATGTAGCATCTGTTGACTTTCACTGCGTTTTATTAACAGTTAGACAATGGTTAGTCGGTTATCAATGTTATATTTTATCGGAATAGTTATACAAGTTTGGAAGGTCAAATTCTTGTGTAAATAATAAATTTTGGTTATTTTTAGGGTTAGTGAATCAATTATTAAAGTACTAGCTGTGCCCTGCGGTTTCATCCCTGTAAATGACAATTCATACACCATCTCTACAAATATATAGCCTATATGTTGTTCCGATGTATAAGCTTCGTTATTGTAAAGTTTCATTTAAATCCATTAAGTAGTTTTTGCGTGAAAGAGTAACAAACATCCATACATCCAAACAAACTTTCGCATTTATAATTTTAGTAAGGCGTGAAAACCAAAAAAAACTAGCACGTTCCGGGATTAAGTTCATTACCTATATATTATGATAAAAATAAAATAGAAGCATGCGATTATGCATGGTATTAAAAATATCAGCTGATTACACAAATAATGCACTGTCCAACAAAATAATCGAGTTGACAACATTGCATTTGCTAAACTCGGTCACTACGCAAAAAGTGGGTCATGATTTAGTGCTTTCAAAGGTATTTTCTTCATTTGTTTTATAAATCAATTTTTACCAAACTTACTGGCATGATTAGCTTATGTGCGTGTAATACTAATCACAATCTTCTTAACCCGTCACAATAGCTTACATTCATTAAATAATCTTCACATTTATTATTATATCTTATTAAATAACATTAAACAAACGAAAAACATTACATAAGCCTCTTCAAAAAATAGTGCGAAATAGCCTAAACACTTCCAAAATTATCATCATGTTACTATAATATATATTTTATGCAAATATACTTCTACCTGTGACAAATTAGGTGCTTTAAAATCACAGATAAATATACACACGATATTAAAATCAATACGGTTAGGGATATATTTACAAATCAATAATTTACGCATGTATTCAGGTTAAATATTTTTCTAATCGGTTATGTAAAGACACTTTCACAGCCCAGTTCCTTAGATTAAAGCGTGATGTTATGATAATAATTGTGTAATAATAGGTGTGTCTGTGACTGCTTCCGAGTAAATGGAAGGTACTATTGTTTTATTTCAATAATGATATGAATTAATGCAGCCTTCGTATACTCAAAAGCTAAACCATAAACTTTTTTTAATTTAAGCTACGGTAAAAGCTTTGTATGGTGATAGGATTTCAAAAGTTTCAATGTACTTAGAATGTACAGTATTTAGTATAATATATTATTATTTCAATGAAACCTGTAATAATTTTAGAAATTAAGTGCATGTTTCTTTCATTTTGATTTAGTCCTACTCTGAACAGAAACTAAACACTAAACTAAATTATTATCCAAACCTTTGGTGACATTTCAACAGATGATGCTCTCGTGATGTTATAAAATATTTACATAAGCCGAGTAAGTTTCATAATAATCAAAATTATATACATTCAAAGCATCATAAACATAATTTTAAGTTTTCTAACACGCCTTAATTGAGGATGTAAGTTAATCTTAACGGCCTAGTAAATAAACTAATAAATTTACGAAAACTAGGTAGCTTTTAGTTCTTTTATGTAATATGTTAATAGTTTATACTAAAAAATCATTAAATTTTTATGCTGATTTAAATGTAAATTTTTTATTTCAGAAATACTACTGAATAATGCATTAGTTATCATGAAAACACAATCTGGCAAAATGGGTTATCATAGACCCTTCCGATATCCGGTGTGAGTGCGGCCTTTCCGACCAAACAATGTCACACCTGCTAGAGTGCCCGAAGTGTCCGGACACCTGCACTTTGGAGGACTTAAACCTCGCCAATGACGCTGCAGAAAGTGTGGCCAACTACTGGACGCCGCGTATTTAAATTTGAATTTACTTTTACCATCGACTCCAAAAGAAGAAGAAACAGGTCATTTATTTATAACTCTTTATTGGATGCAAAGAATAAATAAATCTACAAACATTTCACTTCGTTTCATTAAAGCAATTCTCTATTACGTTTCCTAAGGATTATATACTTATGGTATGATCATAAACAATAAAATCGACACAGATAAAAAGCCTTCATAATCTGAAACGTGACAATGACCCACAATGAAGAGCCAAGTAGATCATTACCAATATTATTTACATCTTAATAACTACTGCAATTTAATTCCAAAATACCAACAAAGAAATGCACTTATACCAAACCTTAACATCCTATTAATAAAGGTCAACATCCTTTGACAAATCGAAGATAAGTTGGTACAAAAATTGCGTGCAGCAGCGTCATTGAATTGTGTCTTTAACTGGTTGCAAATAAGTGTTGTAGTAATTATTTAATGGCAACTGACGTTTAGTACATCTTTTATAAGCCGTGTTAAAATATGGGGTTAATGTAATAATGAAAAACCGATTTTTAAGATAAATTGTGCCCGTCATCACTTTAGTAAGAGGATTAATTTATTTTTTCATTAAAACATTGACATTAAGACCTTAAATCAATTAATTTATTTATAGTCTAAATGTCGAGGTTTAAGTAGAGTTAACTTTCAATATCCGGAGTTTATTTTTATCCTTGTTAAAATTATAATCTTAATAAAATAAATAGCAACATAATTTCTAAGGAAATATCGCAAACAAAATCAATTGATATGTTTATGGTCTAAATGTCGAGGTTTAACTAGAGTTAACATTAAATGTCCGTAAATTTTTCCTCACCTTGTTAGATGACCTATCATAAATTAATAACAGAAATACAAAATCATTATCATCTACATAATTCCAAAGGAAATATTGCAAGCAAAATGTTCTAGACCAAACTCAGTATCTTATGCAATAAAACCCACATGCAAAATAAAAACAAAACACCATAAAAAGGTACTTAGTTACATTCCCACACTTACATAAAAAATATAAGAAAATGTTCAGCTTTCGTATAATTATATCGTAATTAGTGACGTAACAAACAACACACATTCACTGCTACATTTAAATGATCAAGCATAAGCCTAATGTGTTACATTATCAAAATGGACATGTCATGATGAATAGTCTCATTTCAAATAACTAACTAATAAATACAAACATAGCGTAAGAAATATTTTTTTTAGTTCTTCTGATAACATTTTACCGGAACCAAACTGCCTCGTTGGCCTAGTGGCGCTAAGCGCGACTGCTACGCTAGAGGTCTTGAAATTCTCAGTAGCAGGTCGGAGTTTAGATTTGTGCCCGGTTAGTGGCAATAGGCTCGCCCCCTATTAAATCGGACCTAAACATATCGACGAACTGTGTACATTGGTACACCTCTGCCTAACTCTTAGGTGATACAGGCGTGATGATATGTATGTATGATAACATTATGTAATTTTTTTTTCGTATTTTGATATTTTGCTTGACGTCACAATTTCGTAAATTTTGTGCCCAATCTTTATATAAACGGTGATTGTAGGCGAATGACGTATTTTAAGACTTTAATCACCTATACAGTAGTTGGCCTTAAGACCTAAACGTATCAGGGTTTTACCAATTAATTAAAGCGCGAAAAACGACTAATAAGTCGAACGCACATAACTTGTTCCTCAATCCTTGATAATTGACAACACAAAAACAAAAATAAAACTCACTTCCAATTATGTAATAATTGTTAAGATTTAGCCGAGATGAATAAAAACTTGAAATATGAAATACATAATTTTTAAATATTCCTTGTTAATGTGTTGTGTGTACATAAATGATTAAATAAATACATGCCTATATAATTAAATATTTTAATTCTGATCTGATGACCATAAAAAATTTAAAAGAAAAATATATATAAAAAAAAAATTAAACAAAGATTCCGACGAATTGAGAATCTTTTATTGTTGCGTTAATATAAAGACATAAAAATATCGCAAAATAACAAACTACTTTTAAAATAGCATCATCAGGTAATTCAAACTTATTTTTTGCGCGTAATCACTTAGGGTAACACGCAACGGTGAAAGTTACACAAAATATGATGGCAGGCAAATTATAGAGACATGGACGAACTATCATGCCGAAATAATAGCTTTAGTCTTCCAACAAATATTCGATGATTATACTAACAAGACTTGGATGGACTCTTACACGGAATGAAAACAACCCGACATTGCTGAAGAACTAAATAAAAATAGACTGGGTTTTTACTAATTAATAAGTGTAGACAACGTATTTTAAACCCGAAGTTAATTGGTAAAGCATTAATGTTATTGATTCAAGTTTGAAATTGAGTGTGTTCACATTGACCCGTCCTTGGATCGAACCCGGGACTTCAGAGCTAGTTACACTTTGAAAACCGGCGTACGCTACTCGAAGACAGCGGCCCTCAAAACATAGGTACCTATATTATCTACTTGTACCTACTGTTATTTTTATATAATATTCACGGTTAAGGAAAAGCACGAATGACCTTGAAATTTAATTAAACCTCACTCTTTGTGACTGGTTTCTTACTATAAAATATTAAATGTAGGGTTAAATCCAAGTTTATATAAAAACTTGTAAAAATGCCGCACACGAAGGAATATTTTCACTTCCAAAAAAAAGTTATCTCAACCATTTATCTCGATCATGGTCTGGTCAAAAAAAAACGTTGTACGTGCAAGGAATTTATGTCATATAAGAATATAAATGTAGGATAGGACCTAGATAGATAAACACCTAAAACTACTTAAATCTTTTATGATAAAAAATCGACTAAATGTTTGCTCAAAGCACAAAATAAAACCGAAATGTTTCTGGGATTTGAAAGAAAAGACCATTCTGGGATTAAACCCTCATAATATTAAAACAAATCGCAATAGATTATTACTTTTTTGGAGAGAGTTGATCATATATTATATAGAGTCACAAGCGGTATTTCAAATATAACCATGAATTTACCTATATAGACCTAGTAGTACCCTATGTACGCCACACATTTAGACCACTCATTTTAAATTACTTTAAGTATACTCCTTGATATATCGATAAACATAACAAATTAATCTCAATGATTAATATCCACTGCCTTGATGACGTGTAATTAAGAGGTTTATATATGGTCATATGCTGTTATTTATTAGGTCATCGCTTGTCGCTTTCAGCTTTTACTTCAGGTATAGGCTCGTCACTGTGTCATCGCCAAGTGGTGAAGCTAGTGGTAAGACGACATACTAAAATAAACCTTTTCTCTTAAGTAATTTGGTAGATAATACCACGACAACAGTAAAAGCGAAAACACTGATGTGCCATCAAGTGTGCATCCACTAATTCAGAAAAAGTTATTTTGTAAAAAGGTTAAGTCGTACGGTATGTCGGTGTATAGGTAATAATTTTTAATACAGGCATACCAAGACTAGCCGTGCCTCGGAAATAGCGTAAAGCCGTTGGTCTCTTCTGCCATACATTCATATTTGACAGTCGTTAAGTAAACCTGTCTAGTCAATTCTGACAACTACTCTTATCATGGTGTACCTACTGTAATACCCAGTAAAATGGGTTGTGGAGGTGAAATAGTCGCTTCACGTAAAATGGGGTATTAAGCTTAATCCGACAAGACTAGAAGCTGACCTCAACATAGCTTGGCAAAAGGCTAAGCTTTACTTGTTTGTCTGGCATAAAGTTTCAACATACAAATAAGTTATAAATAGGTTATGACAAACAAAATACGACATTGAAAATACCTGTCTATGTTGATCATAATCCTAGAAATTAGCATAAGCAATATAACTAGCAAGACATATAAATATTATGGACTTTGAACCTTTACATTTAGCAGAAGATGCGCAAAAAGTCGGTCATATTTATATTAATTCCTCTAGATTATTGTTATGGTAATAATTAGTATATTACGCGACAGTCAGCAATAACAATGAGGACAAATGAGTGTATTTGCACTCTTCAATTAAACAACTGTCTTCAAGCTATGTAATCTTGAACTATTCTCCGTTTATTGTCGTTTAGATTTTTTGCTAGTAAATAAAAAAAAATTGACTAAAGCATCTTCCCAAAACTTAATTCACGCATCTAATAAGTTAATTTAATATTTATCATATCCTTTACTACAAAAAAAATACATCATTTTCATTGGTACAATATCTCAACAGAATATTAACTAAATGTAACATAGCAAACTTTTTATCTCATAACCGCAAGCATAAAGAAATGCACACGTAACATGTCTGAATCATCAATCATTATGTCTAGCCCATGTCTTACAATTTGTAATTAGAAAATAAAAATAAAAGTCGAAACCTACTCGCTTTCAAAATTAAAAGTAATTGTATGTTATCTTTCAATGTTTGAATGGAAAGTAAATGCATGAAACATGAATAATAAATTATCTTTTTGCTTTTGATTTAAAAGTAATAATTTTAGTTACAATCTGAAAATAGCTGATACCATAAAACTTAACGTTTTGGATAGTCCAAAGAATTTACGTATGTTGTTAAGTAGTTATAATGTAAAAATTACAGTCGCTTTAGGTACTATTATCCAACGTTAAACTTTAATAAACTTGGAACCCATTCTTTACACTAACTTTCTTGGTGTACTGATAAACAAAAAATATCTGTGTTTAAAACTATCACTGGAAAACAGCATTCTCGCAGGTACCCATACCACAAGTTAAATTTTAAATTGGGTACCAGAGTTCAACAAAATACTTACCATCTGTATTGTTCATATAAAAATAGGAATAATCATTGTATTACATGTAAGTGTTAGTGTACAATTAATGAGAATTAAATGATTTATTTATTATTATTATTTATATTTATTTTAGTATTATCACAAAATGCTATAAAAATATTTTTTTGCTATCTAAGTTCCTAATTTGTATGTATACATACATACCTACATATAATCACGCCTGTTTCCCGTAGGGGTAGGCAGAGACCACTTCTTTCCACTTGCTACGATCCTTACATACTTGTTTCGCTACATCCACTGTCATAATTCCCTTCATTTGTATGTATTTACTAAACTATTACTTATTTGACTGAATCACAGATAATCTTAGATTTCGTATACTAGTAGGTACTTAAATATGATTACAAACAGAGTTAAGTAGTTTAACATTTATCATTGCATGTTTATAGAAGTGTTGCAAGCCACAGCAATCGTTGCACACAAGTGAATAATCGAATCGAAAGAGTTTTCATCAACCGGACGTGTGAAGGATGTTAGGAAACCTTAAGGACCGTTGCGAAAAGGTTCTTGTGTTAGTTTTCACTAATATGTGTACTAAGTAAATTACAAATTACTGAATTGCAAATATTTGATTCTTTGTTCAAACAAACTTAACATTTGAAGGTATCAAATATAATAAATATTTATCAAATTTAAACATTTGTGTAGCTTCAACCATTTAAACACCAATTTACCTTAACAAAAACGAAATTGCCATTTCTTAACTTAAAGAATGACGAATTAAGACGATTTTTAATAGAAAAATCTATTGCACAAATATTTTTACAAAAAACAGACAACTTATTCATATTTCTTATTACGGAGTATATGCACAAACGTACAAAAAAAATAACCTTTGGTTATATTTATAGAACGTAGTAGTTCGGTGTGTACCAGGAAATCATAACCAGCAAGCGGTATGTTAGGATCTAACAATTAGTAACTGGAAATCCGTTTTCTCTACCCACCGAACAAGGTTGAGTTTACATTACGTAAAGGGTGCAATTTAAATGAAAGTACTAAATACCATTGCAATGATTAGTAAGTATTACTTGTTAATTATCTTCATTAACATTGAATAAGTCTAAAACTGCGTAAAACCTATTATAATGGCACATTCCTTTCTGTATTTAAATTTTTAATTATGTTTTTTTTTTTTCAAGCAGCATTTAATTGCCTAGTGCGTAAGAATACAAAATAAGGATGACCTTGACGTAGTTCAATAACTTATTTATAATTATAGGGATAAAAAATAACTTACAGTAGAAAAAATGGTACATTGGATTAATATAAGGAAAATCCAGACTTCATCATCTTGATATTAATTGAATCTCACGGATCTCAAAGACACCATAAAATATGCTCATTGCTGACTTCACATCAATTTATAAGACATAATAATATCGTTCATAAAATATTAATTGATAGTATATTGCAATTTCGACTAGTTTTATAACGAATAGCATATTTATAATAAATTACAAACACCACATCACAAAAAAAAAACTGTAATAATTTTGCAGAAATAATATTTAGATATTACAAGAAATACCTATATTAAGAAAATAGGTAGCTATACGTAAAAGAAAATTAACTGTAAATCCATAAAGTCGTCAATGAGTTATCGTAAAACGACACTCTCGAAAGAGTTCTAAATATGAACGTTTGTTTCCATAGCCTACATAGCTGAGAAGTTTTAGAATTAGCAAGAGAGTGCTATTCCTTTGTGCTGAGATAATTACTATTTCCTTAATGTACACTAATGTCCTCCATCAGGTATTCAGTGGGTCACAATTACATCAATATAGCGGTTTTTAAAAGTTTCACCATCACATCAATAACTATAGCGGTTGTTAAACGCGATAGTTGTTATGCAAAAAAAAAAAAGAATTGCATATTCTATCGTCGATGATTAACTAAATTTACTTTAACTTTTTTGATCAGTGACTATAGCCGATACTATATTTGTGTTAACATGGTTATTTTTATCCAGTAAACATTAAATAATCAATGAGATATAGCGAATAAGCGTAGACAAGCTCACTCTCACTTAAGCTTGGCTGGTTTTTTATCTCCCATCTGCTACTTGGCTTATAAAACGCAGCGTGGTGTTTTATTGAATATTAATTCAGATTAAAATACTACGATATTATAATGTGCACAGTACATTATGTTGTTTGTAAATTAGGCCATAAAAAATACAGTTCTAGTATTTTCTCCTAACCCGGTTAATATATTGTGCACCACACATAAATGTTTTACCGAATTGCATAATATCAGATGATGTGCATTACTATAAAACAATGCTGATATAGGAGTTATTTGTTTTGCATAGCATGCAATTACTTAGTAAATTATCCACCTTGTACTAAGTCCATGAAGTGTTAACATGCATAATTGCATAATTATATATGGTTATCAGGTCAAGATGGAATCACGTCAAGAAAAAGTCTATGTAACTCCTATTGATATATATTGTATCACATGATTTGTACATTATTTGTAAACACAATGATATTTTTACTTACAAACAACAAATACTTACATTTGTACTAAAATTAAATCTAAAATAAATCAACAAAACTAATACAGGTCCAAAAATTCATCGTCATCCTTGTCAATGGCGGGAAACGTGCCCTTGAAGAAGGCTGGCAGCATTGCCACGATGACTGGCTATGCCAATTCTCTGTGCAATGAGATTATTTACTTATTGATGATCTTTAAAACTGGATATATCTAAGAAAACCAAATCGAATAACAAAGTTATGTAACGTTCTGTATGTACACTGTCTGTATCGTGTGTAAATATAGTATGCTGCATACCATATAAACATTAACTCGCTTTTCTGCAAGAATGTTATCATACATGCTAATAGCTCATTCACGGTGCAGCAAAGACAGATTTTTACTTGAACTTGCTATTTTTTATATGTAACTAAGAAACCCAATAGTGCAGTTTTCAGAAATTACATCGAACTATTTTGGGTTTGGACCTGCAACCTTCTGCATTATACCCGGTCATTGACCCCCTATGCCCATTTGTCTAAAAGAATAATGTAAATTTTATTAATTTGTACTCAATTTTGGAAAAGCTGTTAAGTTGTAAAGTCGGTCTAGCAAGTCAAAGTAACTGTTATTGTAACGGTGCTTTACCATACATATTTATAAACAAAATCATATTGCATTTTTATTATAATGATCTAATTTAAGAATTATGTTGCTAATCTTTTCAGATTGCTTTTATAGTTGGCTCAAATTAGGAATTCTTCATTAAGTTCAAAGTGCCTTTAGTCATGCAGATAGTACATTTCAGTACACACTTTTTGGTATAAAGATCACCAAATTAATTCAAAGTAAGACCACAACGGTAGGCCCAGGCGGAGATGGCGAGACGAACTGGAGGCCTTTGATGAGGAGTGGATGACCACGGCTCTAACCAGAGAGAAATGGAAGGAGGGAGACCACAACGAAATAATTTAATGTACGATTGTGAACGTTTACAAAACAATAACGACTTACGAATAATACTGCAGTTTGAAAGGTTTAGTTATTTAGAGTTAGTTTAGTTATTAAAATAAGTAAGCATATGAAAGTTTAACTTGTGTTTAACCCAATTTTATGTGCTTTACAAAAATACTTAATTCTAAATCGCTTCAGTATACAAAAGCCATCGCGTGTGAAAGCTCACAGAGAGTACCATACCATTCGTAACTTACAATCAGAACGTGTGAAAAGAGTAAAAGTCTACTACTTTATTTACAAGTTTTCAGAGTCAAGTTATTAAATCATATAATAAGTAAAACGTTTTTTAACGAGATTTGTAAAACAAAAGCAGTTAGCTCGTGCCATTTAGTGATGGCTATTTTGCGAAATCATCGCATAATTTGCTAACCAGCAGTAGTTAACATACACTGTAAAATTCATCTTTATTTGTTTGGTTTCATCGATTTACTATACTCATAAATGTTTGATAAATCTATCTACTATAAAACACTACGTTCCTTTTGTAAAGTAGGTTTTTGTGTAAATATTGCGGCAAAAAATATTGTTGAAGATATTTTGATAATGTTACGTATTACAACTTTCTGCGCAATTTATTCAAAGCTTAGTTATTGTAGTATAGCTTTGACCCACTCTTCTTTTTTATGTAATATAGAAATATGTTGGCACTCATTCATAATTATATTCATTCAACATTTAGACATAAACACTATGGGAGGTCATGGATATAAATTGACTGAATAGAATTAGCTTAATTATCATATTGATAAACTAGAACGAAAAAAATATGGCTGATTTCCGAAAATATTATCTTTTTACTCACAATTTCCAAAATTTGTCTTTTTTTTACTTTACCAATAATGATAATTTATGTTTGTATCGAAATCTTTAGGAATCCACGTATAAGAACTAAGTTTCTTCCAAAAACAGGCACCCTTCCACTCTATTTTTTTTTAAATAAAAATAAACAAAAAGTCACAACATACACCGCAATCGTAAACAAGATTACACCCACATTAAAAAACACGTGACCCAATGAAAAACCGGAAACCAGTGAAATAACACCATCACTATTCGATATCAAAGACATTCGACACAAATCTATGACACAGTTAGCCCTTATGCAACTCAAGTTTAGGGACCGCCCTACAGACCCACAGACTGATAGACATGTCTTATGATATAGAAGAGAAAGTTGAACGCAATCAGATTCAATCATGTTGCCGCGAAAGTTATGAGCACGTGTAGTAAAGAACTGTAGATGAGGTATTTTTGCTTTTGTTGGGGAGGTGTAGATGAGAAATGTGTTTTTTTTTTTCAAGGTGTTAATGTTTACCTCTACGATAAAACTAAGTGAAAAGTGATATATAACATTTTTAACTAAGATTATGTAGATCTAAGAAGTTGTGGGATTATTTAAGAAATAAATTTTAATTGCGCTTGAAACATACATTACCTATACATACAATGATTTATTTTGAGTAATTGTAAACAAATAATGCTCTTCTCACAAAAACATAACCTATAGAATGAGAAATGTAGAACTGCCTTTTAACAAATTCTGAAGGGCCTTGCAAAACTGATTGCTACAGGAAAATTTTTAATGTATCAATGATTTCTTAAAGCAAAGTTCCTAGATATTGTTATTGTTGGAAGAATTGTGTACGCCAAAGCAGAATATCTTGCCAGAATGCATATTGTAAGACCTATTGTACCATATCCATGCAACTAATAAATTATTTGATTTGAGGGTTTTGGAAAAGGTTTTAAGCAAAAAACTCCATGAAATGAGGGATATACCTATATTCCGTATTTTATATGATTTCGATGGAGTGGCTATGGAAGCAGGGAGAATGCAGATTGAAATATAGTAAAGAAAAAGAAAAATACTAATACCATGAGCCAGGCCTATTTAGTAAATATAAGGCATATACAAATGTGCGTAAATAACAATGTAAACGCCAATTTCATTTACGCGGTCGAATAATTTAGCATAATTACATAATTAATGCGTAATACTTGTTATAATTGGCATAACAACAAAACATAAGTTCGTCAATCATGATTTTGACTTTATTTGTTGACGAAAAATGTAAAGGAAAGCAGGTAATTGTTTAATTATTTATTTGAACTTTGTGTCAAGGCAATGAATAAATAACTTTAGATTTACAATGAATAATTGTGTTTGTGTTATGCTTATATACCTACAAGTAAACAGGTCTATTTATATACGAACTGTAACACGCGTCTTCACCTGTGTATCGTAAGTTTATTCTCTTTTATGAAAAAAGTTATCCTAACCAAGTTATATCAAAATTGGTTCAGTGGTTTAGTTATTAAAGCTTAGCAGCCAAAAAAAAACAGTTGCAGACAGAGTTACTTTCACATCTATAATGCTAAGTTTTGATGTATGTGGATGGAAGGAATAAGTATGTATGTGCGTATTTATAAACTGCCGGAATAGACAAATAACCCCATTATAAAGATAAATAATAAATATGCTATCGCACCATTAACATATCAATAAGGAATAAGAAACCTTTTTATTGCAAATACAATTTATTTGTGAGAAAATAAGCTATAAATAAACATGCACCATTGTGCAGTTTTTCTATTATTTTATGTGCAAATAAACGATTAAATAAAATTTCAATTTCCTAAGTATTGTTCGTTTCTGATCAAGCGTGATACAATTTTGAAGTCCTGTTTTTCAGCTACTTATTTGCATTAAACTTAAATAATTTATATACCTATGTATAATATTAGTATTCTGCATTATTAAAATTCAACATGCTTATAATTCCCTAAAACGTCATAGTCGAAATCAAATTTAATAAACAACTAATTTAATGTTATTATAAGTGAGTACAAATAGAGATAAAATAAGATTTACATGAATACTAAGATCTAACAAAGGTTGTTGTCTAGTTTATTGTGTAAGGAAGTAAATATAGAATAAATTATAAATGTTTATGATAAGATCAACACTTGAGATGCATCTGTATAAATGTGGGATTAAATTAAACCCTCGGTACTGTTGTAACTAATAAGATTGTTTATTGTTTTAAGATTTAAAATGTTAGCAAAAACAAAATTAAAGTAGAGTTTTAGCCAGCTAAAAACTCTAAACACGAATAAGATTTTACAAAAAAAAAAAAAACAGTATTGCGGTGGGATTGCGTCTTTTTCTATAAGAGTTGTTTTATAGCCCTTCGGCACCATCATCAGACAAGTTTAAAAGTGCCTATACATTGTATTGTCACTGTACTTCTATACGCACGCGAAAATTTATTTCCAATCGTATGTCAATAAGTGGTTCCATCGCCTAATGTTGAATATTAATAAATAAGCATTAGCATAGCATTGCGAGATTTGGCCTAAACAAATATTCGTATAAACACCAAGTTAAAAAGTTTGTCTAAGAAACTTGTATAAAATCCATGTTTTTGAGTATCAAAATGTAAACGACATAACAAAAAAAGACTATTTATGAGTTGTTTATTCCACTATTTCAACAAACAAGCATGTGGCTCGCCTAATGGTAAGCAGTCACCACAGCCTATTATTCTAAGCCTATATTTAATACATAGACACTTCCAAAACTAGAACTGTCATCGTGTCCTGCATCGAAACAAAGCTCGCCGTTTTTATAAAACCATCTCAAATCCAAAAGTTATCTTAATAACATCGGAACCATTGATTATTTTCACATAATCGCCTGAACGCAAAATTACTGAAATCAGTAAATTAATATATAGTACTACATACAGCTAAAACTGTGCTTACTCTCGGCGCTATAGTTTCAACTTTTTATAGTTGTATGGTCGAGGTACTTCCCCAGTCGGCGAGCTCATTTTGAATCTGCTATTTAGGATTTACCCTATGTATTACCTCTCAGCTTCTCTCAATATTTCATGGTTTATGTTTACGTCTTGCCCTGTTTTTTCAAACTGTTATTGATGCAAATAACTCTTAAAGGTCAAGCGAGGAGAGGCATTATATCATTTAATTACAGACTCGTGTAATGAAGTCGCAAAGTCCGATGCAATGCCGTTTCAAGTGAAACATTGTTTCTGACATGCAATGTTTTACATTATTTGGAGTAGATACAAATGTTTATTTAATTAATTAAACATTTATGTACACAAAACACATTAAAAAGGAATATTTCGTATTTAAAAATTATGTATAATGGTACTGCTTATTTCTTCAAGAAATTTCTGCCAGCAGACCCGCGAAAGGCGAAGTCGTCAATGTTGTTTTAAGACAAAATAAATATTGGCATTAAGGGTTTTTTTAAGGGGGTTTATATACCGTATCATTTTAAAAATAAGTCATGAAACATTTGTTAATTATATGATGTTCGAAAACATACTAAACGATTGTTATGTATGCTCCATTTGTTACTGATACCTTTCTCTGGATAATTTTAAGGCTCTGGATAAAATCCCCTATAGCAGATATTTTTCATGGGAAGAAGACTCGATTGTTGATTAAAAAATAAGTACTTAAATGGATTACTTTTAAAGAATCGTAAAGTAATATATCTAAGATTAATAGAAGAATAATGATATTTTGAAAAATATACATTTTATAATTCTAGATCATGACGAAAGCTGTATATGAAATTGAATTTCACGGTTCTTAAAAAGTTTCAAAGCCAAATATTTCAAACCAATCTAGTTCATTTGCGTTACATAATATTTTGGTCGTAAACATGCAACTTTATCAAAACTAGATCTTAAACAACACTGTGTGATTAAAATTATAGCAATCAATAAATTTAAATGATATAGGTTTAACATGAATAATAAGCTTGTTTATTTTACATTAAATTCATTAACAGAATGTAATTTTTGCTGTCCGAATATAAGTTTTTTTTTGATAAAAATGAAATTGTGTTTATTACAGTTTCAAGGCTTATTGCCTAATAATTACAAACTTTAAATGACTTTAATAATGTCATCAAATCTCAAATATCTTCGCAACATGTTTTATTTATCATCAAAATATTATTTATTATTGTTTATTACATAACACATTAAATTAAAAAACAATTTCATAATAATCAATTCAACTAACCTTCTGTCCAGTAGATCTTCGAACAAAATTTGAAATTCGAAAATAATTATATAATTATGGAACGTTAGATTAATTTAAAATATAATTACACACGCGAATTTCGAGTCGCTCTGAACGTACGAGCGACTGGCGCGGTGGATGGAGGGCGACTGAGGCTGTTTGCTCGAACCTGCGTAAGCGCAGCATAAAACCTCCGGATGAATGAAGCCTAGTTTACAATACAAAAAAGTAGGTGCAGAACTCACTAGTGTTATATATCAATAAAAATTGGTGTTTGTATGTTTGTGTTATATTATTTTTTGAAATTGACTTTCTGTTTGGTTTAGTGTTTAGTGACAATTAGGTACTGCTAAGCAGGAGAATGAAGGGTTCGATTCCCATCCATGATAAATATTTTTGTGATGAGTATTATCAGATTATTATCATGTTCTGTATCTGGGTGTAATTTATTATGTATTTAGAAATATATATGTATGGTTTAGTTTTCCGTTTACTATAACATAGGTTAAGCCTAGCTTGGGAATAAAAAATAATATCAGTTCAGCCGTTTCAGAGATTAGCCAAACAGTCAGACAGACAGACAATATTTTACAAAATTTTAGATTTACATTACATTAGCCAAACAGTCAGACAGACTGACACATTTTTACTAAATTAATTTTTAGATTTATAAACCGTAAATACTTTCATATACATTTGGTGAAAAGTTGTTAATTTGAAATTACATACAGACAATTTTATTTATTTTTATGTATAGATTAAACCAATAAAGAAATTGTGAAAGAACGATGGTGGGGTCTTTAACTAATTCCAGGGAGGGTTTTTGACCCAAAAACACACAATGTGCAATTAATACTTTTCTAATTAACGAATTGCAGTGCACGCAGGTTAAAATAAATTAATAAGTTCAAATAAATTCGTTCTACATTATTTTCGTATCATCTAAATGTTTTAGTAATTGAGGACAACAGTGCCTACGTTAATTAATATTTATTATGTGTACGTAGTTTTTTGCTAAATCATTGTTAATTCTTGTACTGAATATTATATTATTGTACTTCACCTTTCAGTTTTATAATATTCTAAATAAATGGTCAACAATTTTTTTGTAAATTTATGTTTTTATTTTGTTAATTGAGTCGACGTGACAAGGTTTTTTTTTTATTTTTATTTATGATTTTTTTAAGACTGAACTTGTTAGTTTTTCGTCTGAAAAACTTAAATTTATTTTTGCCGTTATAGTGACACAGTTTTTGAAAATATAAATATGTATTTTTCTCAGTAAGTAAATACATACTCTTGATAAAAATATATTGAATCAGGTTTCACACGCGCAAATTTTATTCTTCCGCCTGTTTATTTATTCTATAAATAAACCTACCTATATATTCATTTATTTTAAAGACATAAATTAAGTACGTAAAGAAAAAAAATGTAGACCTCGTATTTTTAACTCGTTAGCTAATATATATTTTTTTTATTTTGATTTTGAAAATTGTACATTTATTTGTACACGGCGGATAGTGTGTTACTCTTGCTAAAACTTATAGACTATGTTTGTAGAACATTTAAGGACTAATGAGAGCAAAATATTACGATAATCTTTTGATTTTTGAACTACGCATAGCACAAATAAAATATGATTATGTAAAATAGTGAATTCTTTGGAACTTTCAATTACCTAGCCGTAAAACTGTACTTTATGATAAAAATGATGATCTTTTATTACATGTTAATGGTACTTTAAACAATAATACATAGTATTAAGCCGTTGTGCACCGGCCTTAGTTTTCTATCGCCTTGTTAGTCCATATAATTTCCACACGGATAGTTTGTAATCGTTGCGGTATATACCTACAGTACCTCGATTCAGTATTTTATATGCATGCCAGTGGTCGGTCAGTGTACTGTCGTTGTGCCTAATTTTCGCATTCAGATAAGCCTACAATAAAATCTCATTGAACTCTCGAAGAGAATGGTCGTAATGACCAATTCTTGATAGTAATGACAGTTAGCAGAATGCCAATTATAGTCAAAATTACCAAATTAATCAGGTCATTCGGTCAATTCAAGCAACTCTAAAATAGCTGAATCGAGTATCTGCATACATAATATGTAGTACGTTCGCAAACTATGTAGATTTTAATTTAAATTGTTTTGTTTATTTATGTTTTTATTTAAAGTTTATTTTGATACTATTTTCAGCCTTCAATGTCGAAAAACAGTATATACGTAATTACTGGGTTAATCCACTCGAACAGTTCACTTACCAAAAAAATATTTTGTTCATTATCATTCGATATTTGCTTTTCTTACGCATAATTATCAATTAGTTAATTTTGTTCAGAATATTGGATTGCATGTTTCTAAACATTTACATAACCTACTTTTGATCTACATATTGAATACACAAGTAAAGTTAGCAAAAAATACCTTTAGCTTGACGTTTAGAAGAAATCAAATCGGCTATCATTTACAAAAACAATTTATTTTTGGAATACCTAGCATGAAATCTACATATACATTATTAAATGACGGAAACGTTTTTACTAAGCTGTCAAAATTATAAAAAAAATCTGCATTTGCTTATCCTTGCAGAAACTTACACGTGTTATAACACTGCATTTGAATCGCCTCAATTAATATGATTATAATATAATGTGAAACATATTATACAATAATAATAATTATGTTAAGAAAACGCTGTCCGATCCGTGAAGGAATTAATGTAAATATCATCACGCCTGTATCCCCGAAGGGTTAGGCAGAGGTGTACCAATGTACACCCACAGTTCGCCGGTATGTTCAGGTCCCATGTAATAGGGGGCGAGCCTATTGCCACTAACCGGGCACAAATCCAAACTACTGAGAATTTCATAGAAAAACCCAATAACACCTTGGTCGACCTAGGAATCGAACCCAAGACCTCTAGCGTAGCAGTCGCGCTTAGCGCCACTAGTCTGGGATTAATGTAAAAAAACCAGGGTGAACATAGAATTATAGATAGATGAAATATTCTTTATTGGACACCAATAAAGTTACACAGTTAAAATAATAAATTACAATAACTGTGAAGTGTACAATGAATGGCGAAAAATACCGGATTAAAATAAAAAAGATACTCAATAGAAGTGAGGGAGAGATAGTAACGAAAATGTTATTATCACATAAAAAAAATGCCTCGTTGGCCTAGTGCTGCTAAGCGCGACTGCTACGCTTCGTTCGATTCCCAAGTCGACCAAGGTGTTATTGGGTTTTTCTATGAAATTCTCAGTAACAGGTCGGAGTGTGGATTATTGCCCGGCTAGTGGCAATAGGCTCGCCCCCTATTACATGGGGCCTAAACATATCGGCGAACCCACAAGCGCTGCAGACATCATCTGTAAAGATGCTGTGGTCAATATATAAACATACCGGCGAACTGTGGGTGTACATTGATACACCTCTGCCTACCCCATCGGGGATACAGGCGCGATGATATGTATGTATTAAAAAAATCACAACTTTTTAGGAAGTCCGCAGCAAGAGAATTGAAATATTTCGAGTTCCAATTTGTATTAAGTCATGTAATTGTGAAAAGTATTGACTTTTCTTATTTCTTTCGAGATTTTTTAGATTAAATGAGAAAGAACGGCTGAACCGATTTGGGTAATTATAGTATTCAATTATTTGTGGAAGACCAGAGAAAGCTTAAAATATATCAAAATGTTCGGAATTGCAGATAAAAAATCAATTTGTTTTAAGTTTGTTTTATACTAAAGTTTAGGATTTTATTTATCGATTGAGGCAGTACGAAGTCTGCCGGGTCAGGTAATTGTATAATAAATATACACAATCAAAGGTGAACGAAAAATGTGTACTTGTTGTCAATATATTCGGCGCATTAGTGACGTAACATTTATTTATAACATAAATAAATTCAATAACATATAGGATAGCTCAAGGCAATTGCGAAATAAAGAAAAATATTTTGATAATCAAAATTGAATGAACTTGCTTTTTGCAAAAATGTCAAGCGAATCTAAAGGGTGAAGATAAATATGATTATTATTATTTAATTAAACATTTTTTTATTTCTTTGCCATTAAAGCCTACGTAGATTTAAAAAAACTTTTATATAAAGATATAATTAACGAGTACTTAAGTTTGATAATTTGTTTTTCTTTTTTCGTCAAATGAGCCTATTCCAAAGAAACGTAGAGTAATAATTACATTTATAGCTTATTTTGAAAGCATTCATTAATTATTTATTAAAAAATATAATTGCTTAACACATTAACCTTGATTATATTTCTGGAACACAATAGACATTCAGAGAGTTCCATGTGTCTTTTATACTTAAACAGAATATTAAATTATATTTATAAAAAACTAGCTGTGCCCCGCGGTTTCACCCGCAGGCTAGGTCCCGTTCCCGGTGCCTCAGATGAATCCAACAAATCACTATCGTAACAAAAGGTCAGGATTACAAATTTTTTTTCCGCACAATATTCCTATTTTTGTTTCATAAAAACCTTCTCCTGATAATAACTAACACAACAAAAAATGAATTAGCGAAATCCGTCCAGGCGTTATTGAGTTATGCGCTTACCAACACATTTGGCGATTCATTTTTATATGTAAGATACTTAAACAGAATATAAAAATATATTTATAAAAAATAAATGTAAATGAAATAACATGTTTTGCGCTATTTTGTGTACAAACGAAATACTAGAACTAAGTCCACCTGTGCAATTGAATAAAGAATATGTAAATAAATAAATAATGACCTACTTAGTTACAAAAAGAACAAAATAAATCGTAGAGTATATATTTGTCTTAATTTTAATCATCGTATGTTAATTATTAAAATAAAAATGTCAAAGTTGATGGGAGAACTAAATATTTTTTCAAAATAAATTGTCCGAGGAAACAAAAAATATGATAAATATCAATGGATATGCATATTCTGTCAAGTTATCGCTCATAAACCGTTTTGATGTATAATTTTGGAAACCTTTTGAATAATGATGACATCGGTCAGTTCTCTATTATATTTTTTTCCTAGTAGGTCCTGGGTTGAGAATATCAAACGAATTTCTACGCATAATATAATATAATATAAGCTAGATAAAAAAGAGCGTTAGAAATAAATAAAAAAAATAAGAATGAAAAAAAGAAAAAACTTTTAAAATAAATTGATAATGACGCTGGCTAACATCAAATTAAAATGAAATTAACCTTAATAAACACATGCGTTAATGTCCTATTAACACATTATTAAATAATAACAAAATAGTATAATGATATAGTTTTGTCCTTGCCAAACCATTTGAGAACATAAGTGCTAGTAGAACGATGAATACTGACTCATAGCGATAGATTGTAAACATTTTCCCGCATAACCCCCGTTAGGCACTAGTCTGACCTCCAGCAAAAACGAATAGAGCTATGAACTAGATAATTATAATTTTAAATATCCAAATTGCCCGACAAAGTTTAGAGAAATGATTATATGTATAGTAATAATAATATAATATTCCGGGACATCTCACACACGGTTGTCTGATCCCAATCTAAGCAGAGCTAGTGTTATGGTAACCAGACAACTGATAAACATACTTATCTATATATTTCTAAATACATACATATTATAGATAAATTACACCCAGACACCGAATAAATGATCGTGCTCATCACACAAACATTTGTCCCGGATGGGAATCGAACCCACGACCTCCGGTATAGCAGTCAGTCGAGTATAGGGTCCCTAACCACTAGACCAACAGGCCTGTCAAATGTCTATATATTTCGAAATACTGAACAGATCACAAGTTACAGCCCACCGATACATTCGAGCACGTTTATTCAAACAAAAAGAAACGAATCGCAATCGGTCCATTCATTTAAAACTACAATGCCACAGACAAACACACAGAGCAGTACTGTATATACAGAGCGACACGTCAAACTTATAACACGTGGTTAAAAAGAGTTAGCGAGTAGCGGGGCACGATTGTGTAGTGGCTAAGAATGAGTAGTTCTCAAGTCCTAGATTGTTTTAAGGACATTAGCAGCTTGGCCTGAGGCGTAGGAAGTATGTAAATAACTCTGCCGCCTAAAAAAAATCAAGTTATGATTACGCATTTTTGACTAAATAAAGTCACGACCTCCACAGAAGATTAGCCAATATCGCTTGTAAATACGAATCTAGGTGCCCGATAAACATTAATCATTTTTTAAATAATTTTATGCGTAAAATGCTTCCTATTTTTAGGCAAAATGCTAAACCGATGTCGTAAGTAGACATGTAAATATTTAATTTATTGATTACTGTTTTTGATGGAACTTGCCTTTAAATATACATTTAAAGCATTCTTCCAAAGTCAAAAGTACGCAAATTAACTAATTTTACATTTAAATTATAAGGAACATCTTACAGTACAATAAATCAGTGCGTAATAAAATGACGTATAATACGTCATGAAGGTTCAATATTGAAAACTCACTATTTCGGTACAATAAATATATGAAAATGTCTATCCAATCATCTGCTAGACTCATATATATACTAAAGTGATGACATGTTGAACACATGATGAAGAGGTACACAATATTAAAGACAACAGAAAGGAATAGAAGAAGGAAAAAATAGGTCGACATCTTCAAAAATGTAGATACGCAGAAAAGTCCTCCACTAACAATGAGCTCATATAAACCAGAGCGTGGCAAATTGTTTATTTCAAAGAAGAGAAACAATATTTTCGATGATGTTTCGATACTAATTTTGGATTGTGTAATTATAGGTACTGGCCAGCAGTGCAAGACTCTTATCCTTGATCCACGCAGAAAGCCATGTGCAGTGGAAGACGTCGAACAGCACAACAAAGTCCTATATCCCGATTTCAATAAAACCTTTCAAGCAAAAGTCAGCCTCAACAGAATGGGACGAAATGAGGTCAGTAGTTTAACAAACTGCTTACTAAGTTATACTAAGGTCTTCATAGATCAAGTAATTGCTACACGTTTATAAACCTTTACAGTGGTGCAGTCTGAACGAAAGGGAGATGCCGCTTTCACACTAGCCCCTTTTGTGCGGCACTTCTCACGCGTCGTGAGGATGGTAGTGCAATGGAAATTGGGTCATCTGATGCATTTTATAAAGGTATAGTGAAATTTCGTGAATGTGGCTTTAGAAGCAAAAGTTTAGTTCTGTCACATTTCTAGCTATTTGAACCATTTAGATGGGTTCAACATTTAAAATGAAGCTCTTATATTTTACCAATTCCATTTGGTTGGTGTTTCAAGACGTCATTTTTTATTTATGTTTTTTTGGCTTTGATAAGGTTTTATACAATTCATTATGGGTCAATAACTTTAAAATTATCGCTATTCAATAAATTCTTAACTATATTACATAACTGAAATTAGGGCGTACAAGCTTAAATACCTTTAGGGCTTGAAGATTCGACCGGGTCACACAGATGATCGCAAGCAGACTCGAGACTCGTGAGTCTGCTTACGAACACGGGCTGTGTAACCCAGTTTTACTTCAGATTAACAAAACAGTTTTAAAATAAAAGTCAATTAGTATTGTTTTCTGGCTCTTCTATAAATATACATTGATACATACATAGGTGCGAGTACATTGTCGTTTGTATATTCATAGCCAAAATAAAACAGCAATCCAAATCAAACTATTTTAATTCTAAAACTATACACTATTCAACGTGCTTTTATTAATCTCTCATCAACATACTCCGAACTCTTCAACTTTTCTGTTTCCTTAAGCTTCCTGGATTTACTTCTGTAGCTGTCGACGTAGAACTTCATGAACAGAGCGAAGAAGGAGCAGATCACGAACATGGAGTAGTTGTGGAAGAAGGAGGGGAGGGGGCAGGGGGATAGCTTCTGTTGGTAGTGCAGGTGGGAGACTACTAGGATGAACTGGACCTGGAAGATAAGGAAAATCAGATTATAGATTTTGACGAAGATCTGGGTACTTTGTACCGAAAAGGACTTTTTGCGCTCCTGACAGTTTTTTGTGATTTTAATCGTTGGGTTGTATGACAGTCAATCATTTTCCTTCCTTCCCAAACATCGAATTCACAGTCGTTGGTTGTCAGAGCACATTCTTACTTAAAAAAGTTTTTTATTTGAGCAAGTAATCACAAAATATGCTTGTATGCGGAAAACTTGGAACACATAGGTGGTCTTCGTACTGTAATTAAAAGTCTGAAAGCGATGCAAGCACCGACGTATGATATGCATAGACTGCTACTATCGCTAGGTTCCTCTTGTGCCAAGCGAGAGCAGTTTTTAGTCGGATCCTAGTACATTTCGTTTTTTATTTAAGTTAATTTTCGCGCAACGAGAAACTTATATAAGAAAATTTCGATGGTTTTGACATTGTTAGGATAATATTAGTGTTTTAGATAGATTTTTTAAAACGGAAAGCTCCATCTTCATACATAATTCACAACAACACTTGTTAACACTAGTGCTTACGGATAAGCTCACTCTATAGTATCAAATGCAACCTCGTTGGATGCAAGCCATACAACAATTTCGTGGTATATTGGGCATCATACTTTACCAATCACCACTGATCACATTATTGTATCAAAGACTAATCATTGCCACGAATAATGCCATCTATCATACCCTCTACAATATTCCAGTATCTATTCCCAACATCGTTATAGTAAGTATTTTTATACATAAATTCGAAATAAAACAGTTATAAGTGTTGCAAGTGCAAATTAGTTTATCTATTTATATTCAGGGTTACGTCGTATTTGTATATTTTTCTGTAATACTGAGTCTAATCATATTTACTTCACATTTCCCACGGCTATGATAACCAAAATTTAAGTGTTAAATCATGAAACTGAGATCCGGTACTGTATTTTACGAAGGTACTACAAGTTAGAAAATAATTGCTTGTTCACATAATAATTATTGTATTTGCAATGCTAATAAATTCATTAATTTGCTGTCTTCAATTAAGATTAGTCATACTAAACAGTCAAAGCTTTTGTTGTCTAGATTACGGTTTTAGTTCTCATAGTATCGTACAACATCTTATATGTATCTGATAATACTATTTTAGCCGAATATATAAAAGGAGGAAGTTCTCATTCCGACTATATGTCTTCCTCTTCTTTTTTGTTATGGACAGACTTTGTAGCTACTAGACAGTTATCAATTTAACTATCTATGTACCTTTAGGTTGTTTTCTGTCAATGTGTTACGCGTTATCGCCAGCATTCGGTATTTCATTTCCAAAACTATATTTTCCATCTATAATCCGATATATCTTTTTCCTTTACAAATTACAAAGAAGTTCTCTTTTACATTCATATTGTGTAGCTAATCAATTATAATTTACTTCCTCCAACTTACCAACTGAACCTTCGTCAAATGTTTCTTCCACCAAATATACTTCGCATAATCAGGTCCCAACGACGCTATCCCGTAGTACGCATACATGAGCACATGTACGAAGCTGTTCAGCATACCGACGACCACGAAGTTGTCAGTCGGATGGTACATCAGATGCAACCACGTCCAAGTGACCATGGCTGTGTGGTGGTAGAGGTGGAGGAAGGTAACCTGGTTGTCCTTCTTGCGGAGGACGAAGAATACCGTGTCGAGTAAGTCTAAGTGTTTGGCTATGAAGTAGGGGTAGATTTCGTTGATCACCTGGAAATTGATGGAAGGATAAGTAAGGTAATGATTATATGATAAATAAATAAATAAATGCGGACAACATCACATACATTGTTCTGAACCCAAAGTAAGTTGCTAAAGCACTTGTGTTATGGAATTCAGATACAACGAATGAAGAAACAACAAACACCCAGACCCGAGACAATGTAGAAATGTGATTTTCTACATTGACCCGTCCGGGGATCGAACCCGGGACCTCAGAGCTAGCGACTCCTTGAAACCTGTGCGTACTCCACTCGACCACGGAGGTCATCATGATGAAAGGGACTCTATTTACAGTCAATTTATAAAAAGTATAAATATTAAATACCCCTTGAAGATCTTCTCCTTTTGGACATCTTGTTGTTATAACATTAAATCGGTAGATGTATCTCAGGTACTGAAACAAAAGATAAATCTATTAAGTTTTTTATTTGAGAAGTTTGTTTACTGAACTCTGATTTCATTTTATTTGATTATTAGGTGAAAAATACAATACTAGTTATAAAAAAAAAACTAAGTTCTATATTTAACTAAATATTTTGCATAGAAATAGAAACAAACTCATAAATGGGCTAACGGCAATAAATTTCACAAAAATAATGAAATAGGAAGTAAATATTGAAATGATAAGGTTATAATTTTAGATTATTAATAATTCCAAATAATATAAATCAAGTTTTCAAAATAGTATTTTTAACTAAGCAAAAAACTGGTTATAAAAAAACCTTACTGAAAAAAATATAATAGCAACAATTTACACTTACGATGAAAACTAAATAAACTGAGAAGGCGACTTGGAAGGCGTTGTATGCTAACAAAATGTTCTTCAGTTTTAACGGTTCCCTATTCTTCATGTAAGCTGGTAGAACCTTCACGACTAAGATTAGGTATGTGGCTAAAATCACAGCTAGACCTGTACACGTTTCTTGTAGGGTCCATGTTTGTATTCCTCCTGAAAAAAAAAAAGAATTTAGAGTGCGTTTTTTTTTTATATTTATGTATGACGCATGTATTAAAGATTAAATTAAGGAACTTCTGTAATTTTACCAGGTCACTTTTATTTAGGTGATAAGGTTTTTTTTGTATAATAGGCAAAAATTTTGGCTTGAACTGATATAAATAGTTTTATTTTAATTATGCAAATAACTTGTTTTCATGGGCATCAACTTCAATATTTATAACTTATATTTCGTACTTTATTTAAGCTGGTGCCTAGTCTAATAGTAATATTATATTTGGCATTAATTAATTTAAGATTGGTTTTGGTTTGACCTTCAATTTAGGTATTTTTATTACTACTTTTGGCAAAACAACTTGTGTTGCAGGAAGTTCACAAATGTCCAAAACATTATAAACAATAACAACAAAAACAGAAAAATGTTTGGGAATCCTTCAAATGTTTGTAAATACAAGTAGGGACCGAATCTGTAAGATGTTCTGAAGTTCTTCAGGACGTGATAGAGCATAATGTGATGCCATCCTTGCATCTAATAGGTCAGTAAGAGTTTTAAAGTTGGATTATTCGACGACCTCCGTGGTCGAGTGGCGTACACACCGGTTTTCAAAATACCGCTAGCTCTGAGGTCCCGGGTTCGATCCCCGGACGGGTCAATGTAGAAAATCACTTTTCTACATTGTCTCGGGTCTGGGTGTTTGTGGTACCTTCGTTGATTCTGAATTCCATAACACAAGTGCTTTACAGCTACTTTGAGTTCAGAGCAATGTATATGATGTTCTCCATATTTATTTATTATTTATTTATTTACAAGAGAAGATAGATAGAATATATTTCTAACGGAAGACCTTCAGGTAATCGAAGAGTTGATTGTGCTTACCAAAGTCGTCTTTTGCTCCAATCTCTTCAACAATCGGCTGTAATACTGCATCCATTTTGATATTTAGCACCAAATTTAAAAAACCATTTAATCCATAACGTTCAATCCTATCACGACGCACACTACAACTAAAGATTCTGAAGTATCAGGGAATAAGGAAATCTAAGGCAATTAGATGTATTTCAATCAGTAAGGTGCAACGTATGCGTCCTATTGTATTCTAATATGGTTCACCCTATTTCTTGGTCAGGGGACGGATTTAGTATGTTTTGCTGTCTTTTTATCAAGTATTTGGAATAAAACCATACAATTTTAAATGGTTTATTGAATTCAAGTATTGGAAGTTGTGGTGTCAATCATGGTAACTACATACTTTTTGATTCAGATTAGCCGCAACTGATAACGTCGGGAAAACTTCGATTTTAAGCGAGCATTAAATAAACGAGCTTGATCTCAAAAATATTTTTGTATTTTCCTTTTTCTTGTTCTTATGCACCATCTTATAAATAATTTTGTAGCATGCATCGGAAGTACTTGGTTTTATTCTTATTTTATATTATAAATAATTTTCCAATGAATCAGCGGTTCTTTAAATGGTGCAATTCATCAAATACCATATCGGTCCCAAGATGGTTGCTTGACTTATTAAATGTACCGTAAAGGTAAGGCCTAGCACATAAGTACCCATCTTTCACAATTCTGATGAGAAGATGATTATTTCTTAATACAAACATAAGTAGACCTTAAGTATGTTTTGCAGCCCTTTACATTACATAGTAGACTGCCCTATTTAGGATTTTTTTTTTACTATTCCTCAAGATTATTAATAAATTTCTAAGTTTTATTAGAGGATTTCTATTTTATTGCCTATTCTTTGATCGCACTATTTTTTGAAGTTATGAATGAAACATATTACCTCCATCCAAGGTCTTCCGAATGATAAAACTAGTGATGAACGTTTTCAAAGAAAGTACTTGTTATGTATTCAGTACAATTAACGAGTGCGTATTTAAATGGGATGACACAACACTTTATGAAACACAATCAACACACATTATCATGTATATAGTCAATGAAGTCGGAATTAACTTCCGCGATTTATTTATAATTAAAAAAGTGTAACTGATAACAGTGCATACTTTTCGTTTTTAGTATCAATTAAGGGATATTAAAACGTCTAAGCACTTAGTTCAAACAAATCGCCGCGCCTTCAATTTGTCAAAAATTAATTAAGATTAAACAACAAACGTAATACCACTATGAAATGAAGATGATTTATAATCCATTTGCATATAGTTATTGTGTGATAATCCTTCAGATATCCGGCCATACCTGCTTGAATGCCCAAAGTGTCCGGACACCTGCCAAAGTGTGGCCAACTAATAGGCGCACCGTATTAACAAAATTACAATCGAATTGAAAAGGAGCATTTTCTTTATTGCATTGCCGATCAATGCTCAAAACTACGACAGTAAACCTATCAACTTCGATCAGTAGTGGTTTATATTATATCGAATCCTATAAAGGAATGCAAAGTAGAGACTGAGGTAGTATGACTTTTCAGTCATTA
This sequence comes from Autographa gamma, assembly GCA_905146925.1. Classification (NCBI taxonomy): domain Eukaryota; kingdom Metazoa; phylum Arthropoda; class Insecta; order Lepidoptera; family Noctuidae; genus Autographa; species Autographa gamma. The sequence goes on along the minus strand of LR989853.1, from coordinate 11,901,379 downwards.
GTTGCAGCCCGGGGCATTTAATACAAAACATGATAATAATATGCGTCGATAGATTAAAATTTTAATTACATTTCGTCCGATTATAATTGTCGTTTTGTGTAAAGCACTTTATTTTGACCTTCAAAATAGGAGATTGATTTGGTACAGTATGATTGCATAGTTTTTGACGCCACACAGTGGTCCGGATTTTCAAAAAGGTGGACATAGGATCGAAAATGCATATTAAACTCAACTAAAAATTGTTTCGTATAGGAAATTTAACACTGATTAATACTTATTACTACAACTTTTCAAAAAAACTGCTCCTTCACGTAAAAAAAAAATATCGAAAATAAAAATGTATGGGAGAAAATCTATTTTATTTTTTTTCTCCGTTCAGTATCAAAGTATAGCAACCAAATCTTATATTCTGGTAAGTACCTATTGTTCTTAATACGACAACATATAAATTGCTTGCGTATCCCTGCGGCCTTGACGCCTACGATGCTTCAAAGTTCAAAATTTTAAAGTTGAATTATCTTAACATTATTAACGAGTTTTTCTGAGTTTTTCTATTGAAATTAATACAAAATATCATTTTTAATAAAAAAGCCCCCCGCGCGCACCAACCATGTATTAGGTTCGCCCCCTACTACTTGGGACTTAAATATACTACTGGCGAAATGACAGTATACTTTTTTTGGTCTGTGGCAACACTGTTGACAAGACGTCAACAAAACTTCTCCCAATTAATTAATTTAATTTTAATTGTAAAATTTGTATTGTGTGTATTTAAATGTCTATTATATACACAGTAATTATTAATATTTAGTGGGCCAGTGTTATATAGTCGTATTTTGTACTTTAAATCTGTTTTATACTTGTGAAAAGTTTGGCTGTCAAACTAAGTTAAATTTTAACGAACATTGTAAAGTGCATTGTCATCAGAAACTGGTGTGTAAGTGTTTATTACTACCTTTTTATCACACTTTTATCATCACAGTGATTATTTTCAACAAATTTACTATAACACTTACACTCAATTATTGCATATTCTCACACAACAATCAGTATAACACCGGTCTGTTTTGTCACTTGTCTATTTTGCTTTTGAAATGGATAGAGTGATGACCAGACGGGGTGCTGCACGCTTGGAGGAATCTAAACTCCAATTAACATTGTTAGAATTAAAGAAATATAAGGATTTGTGTGAGAGTTTGCAAAAGGAACAAGATGACAATGAGAAGGAAGTGCTACAGATATTAAATAATAACAGTAAGCTCAAAGTTGAGATGGCAGAGTTGCATAGACAGTTACTTAACACCTCTGAGGAACGGGATAAGCTTAAACTGTTAGTAGACAAGTTTGATCAGTGCAGCGATGAGTTTGATTTAACCCTCAAGCACAACGCTGAACTCAAGTGCAGATTAAGTGAAGCCCAAGAAACCATTCTCAAGATGGACGGTGCAGACCAGAGGATTCAGACGGAGTATACACATGCTCTGTTTGACAGGCTGGTTGGTACCGCTCCCTCTGCCACCTCAGCTCTGGGCAATACTAACCAGATAGAGACAATTGATTTAACATGTGATAAATCTCTCATATCAAATGCTCAAGTACAACAAATACATTGTAGTAAAAATAAATTAAAGAAATATATTAAAACTAAACGAATCATTAAGAAGTGTCAAAAACTTATAAGGAACAATAAAAATAGTTTTAATAACAACTTAAAAACACTAAATAAATGTAAATTTTTAAAATCAAATTATGAAAATATTAAAACAAAATATGAGTCAGATACACAACACTTACAGTCAGAGATACTCCGTTTACAGGATTCCTTAAACATAATTAGTAATAAATATAATACTTCACAAAAGGAAATAGGAGAACATATACTGGCACTGAGTGGCTTGGTAGATCTATGTAATGAAAATGAGAGGATGTATCATTCCTTAGTTAATAGTCAAACAACCGACTGTATTGTGGATGTGCCAGGTCGTTCATTGACAGATATTTCTCTGGAGTCTTTACAACCTGGGACTCAATCTGTGGAATTGTGTAACAGGCTCACAAGTACTTCCTTCGCCACACAAGTTGACCAACAAGCAACAAATAAAATTAAAAACAATAAAATAATTATGTTCAGTGATGAAATTGGACAAAACATGTGTCATAAACTATACCAACATTTAGGTTCTCAGGTCATTAACTGTTGTATGCCTGCAGCTACCTACAGCCAGATATTGGATAAGGTAATTAGTGGTAGATATTGCCCATCTACAACTATTATTATTTTAATTGGGAGAAGAGGTAATGTTAGTTTAAATATGATCAAAGACTACTTTGAAAGTCTTATAACATTAAATGTCAAGAAAGTTGTTCTATTTGCTTTTCCTTATGGTAAAGGTTTGTCACAGACTGAAAATAACCACAGAAATAGATGTAATATGAAACTTCATACTATGTCACAATATAATAGCACATTTGAATTTATTGACACTAATGTAATCATTAGTAATAATTATTTTATGACAAAAGATAACTATTATCTTTCTAATTATTATAAGGGACTGATAGCAAGTGCGCTATCATATTGTATTTTAACTACAGCCAAGTGCTTGGCTAAACACACTGCTCCTATTGAGCAGCTTGATAATAGTTGCTTTTCTCAACAAACTTTGGAATTTGTTCCAAGTAATTTAAATTAGATATTAAGACAATAGAGTCTATCTCTGGCGATACTTGTAACCTAGACTTGTTATGCACTGACCCATCAAACATTTTAAATAAAATTAAAACCACAAATAATAAGCACTATTTTAATATTGTACATCAGAATGTTCAGGGTTTGATGGGTAAAGAATTAGAGTTGGAGTTGTTTATGAACTGTAATAGCATTGATATTTTGTGTATTACTGAACATTGGTTAAAGGACCACCAGTTCATGTTCAGCTTCAACAACCATCAGGTAGCCAGCTCGTTCAGCAGAGTTAATTTAATACGTGGAGGCTCTTTAATTATTGCTCGGAATAACCTTAAGTTCAAGGAGCGTACAGACATAGTGAGCCTGTCTGTTGAGCGAGTTGCTGAGATAGCATGTATTGAGCTTGAGCAGTTCATTGTATTGAGTGTATACAGGCCCCCATGTGCATCATATGAATCATTTGAGAAACTAATGGAAGATGCATTATTTAAAATCTCTAGTTCTAATAAAACGGTTGCCGTCTGTGGAGACTTTAACATTAATTTATTAGAAAATAATTATATTGTTAACAGATTTATTACTTTATTTAAGTCTTATAATTTGTATAATACATTTCTGGAACCGACTAGGATAACTGCCACTAGTGCTACCTGTATTGATAATATTTTTACAAACTTGAAGCCAGCTTATAATTCTATTTTAAATGTTTTGAATTCAGATCACTGTGGCCAACTGGTTGCATATCCTAAAAAGTTTGTTAAAATCCAACGCAAAATTATAAGCTTTGTTCCTGTAACTAAATGTCGTTTAGAACTCTTTGAAAATAATTTAAATGCAAAATTGCCCGGTTTGTCTTATCACAGTAACCCTGATCAAGCTTATTCCTTGTTATTTAATTTAATTAATTCAGAGTTCAAGAATGTTTTTACTTCAAGATCACTCTCTGTCAGCGATCGCTTTACTTTTAGTGATTGGGCAACACCGGGAATTTTTAAAAGCAGACTTAGATTGTATGAATTATATGATGAAAAAAAATACAATCATAGTAATGTTTTTATGAATTATGTTAAGAACTATTCTAAGACTTTTAAGAAAGCATGTACCTATGCGAAATCCTTGTTCATCAAAAATAAGATAAAGACATCTGGAGATAAAATTAAAACTACCTGGAACATCATTAATTCAGAAACCGGACGAAATAAAATTACAAATCGCGATTTCCATCTAAAAATTAATGATGTTGATATTAGGTCGGACATGGAGGTGGCAACTGAGTTTGAATCCTTCTTCACCAATATTCCGATTTTAACAACCAGAACTCTGTTGTCGTCCCCCACCTCCGCACATTCAATACTTAAAAATTGTGTTGCGGAATGTGGCGCAGGATTTGAATTTACTATTGTTAGCGACATAGATATTTTGGAATCATTTAAGGATATAGAAATTAAAAAAACTGCTGACCTTTGGGGACTTTCTGTACACATTATATCTTCAGTAATTCAAACAATCGCCCCATTCCTTGCAGTGGTGTTCAACTCTTGTGTCGCATCCGGTGTGTTTCCAGACTTGATGAAGTTTAGTAAAGTGATTCCACTCTTTAAATCAGGTAGTACAACTGATCCAACCAATTATCGTCCTATCTCAATTTTGCCCACATTGAGCAAAATTTTTGAGAAATTAATTTTAAAACAATTGTTAAGACATTTTAATAGACACCACTTGTTGCATCTTAAACAATTTGGTTTCACAAAAGGTCGGTCTACTACAGACGCAGGGGTGGAATTGCTTAAAAATATTTATGAAGCTTGGGAGAATTCGCAAGATGCTCTCGGCATTTTCTGCGACTTGTCCAAAGCTTTTGATTGTGTATGTCATGATACACTTATTAGGAAATTGCACCACTATGGTATTAGAAATAAGTCTCTTAGTCTCTTAAGTTCTTACTTAGATAACAGAATACAGAGAGTGGATGTAAATGGAAAAAGATCTAAAGGGTCTGTGGTAACGATGGGCGTTCCGCAGGGTTCAATTCTAGGGCCATTTTTATTTCTTATTTATATAAACGATTTACCTTTTCATGTAAGAGAAAACCATAAGATTCTGCTATTTGCAGATGATACTTCTCTTGTTTTTAAAATAAAACGCCGATTAGAAAATTTTGACGAAGTTAATAATGCACTCGATAAGGTTGTACATTGGTTTAATGTTAATAATTTGCTATTAAACCCTTCAAAGACTAAATTAATAAAGTTTTCGACACCTAATGTCAGGCAACTAAGTACCAATGTACAACTTAATGGAATAGAGTTGGACCCTGTTGAGTCAACTGTTTTTCTTGGCATCACTGTTGATGCCAAACTACAGTGGGGCCCCCACATTAACAAATTATCCGGAAGGCTTAGTTCAGCCGCTTATGCTGTGAAAAAAATCAGACAGATAACCGATGTGGATACAGCCAGAATTGTTTATTTTAGTTATTTTCATAGTCTTATGACGTACGGTATTCTCCTTTGGGGAAGCTGTTCTGATATTAATTCAATTTTTGTGTTACAAAAAAGGGCTATTCGCGCTATTTATAATCTGGGCCCAAGAGTTTCTCTCCGAGAGAAATTCAAAGAGATTAACATTCTGACTGTAACCTCACAATATATATTTGAAAATTTAATGTATGTTCATAAGAACGAATCAAATTTTGTAAAAATGTCTGATGTTCATAGTCTGAATACCAGGAACAAGCATAATTTAAGTGTTCATGCAACTCGGCTCCATAGAGTAAGCAACTCGTTTATGGGTCAATGTATACGCTTTTACAATAAACTTCCCATTGATATTCGTAAGTTACCTATTAAAAGATTCAAGTCATTTATCAAATCCAAATTATCCAAAAAAGGATATTACAAAATATCCGAATACGTAAATGATAAAAACGCCTGGGATTGAGCTGCTCGCTTATGCATCTATCGCTTGTGTATATATATATATTTGTACATATTGGTTTGACATGATTTGTGCCTATTGCATATAATTTTTTTTTTTCTTCCTTATTGACATGTTTTATGCTTATTGCATATACATTTTTTTTTTCCCATCTTGACATTTGTTGTGCTTATTGCATATTCATTTACATTTTGACATGTTCTGTGCTTTTGCATATAATGCTTTTACATAAATTTTACATGCCAATAAAGTAACTTAATTTCTTCATGTTCTTAGTGTATATTGTATTTATTGTAAGTGTAAACATTATGCAGGTATATTCATTAATCGTCTTGTTTTATTAAATATTCTATACATCATATTCTATTCACTTGTATTTTAATCTGGCGATCTGAGTGAGTTGTTGCCCCACATATTTTTATGGTGCCACTGGCGGTATTGTTGTGTACCGGGTTGTGCAGCTCCCTCAAAAATGGTTGAGCTGCATGAGCTATTCGGGGCATGCTTGCCGTCTGCTGGCACAGGCTTGCTCAGATCGATCTGGTTCTTTCCTCTAAAGACCAGTCCAGTAAATACTCTGCATTTGTTTACACAAATTTACTATTGTATTGTCAGGACTAAAAAGAGACTGTGACCCCCGAGTTTGTTTCGACATTTCTTCTCAGGGTAGTCAGTTAGGAAATGTCGACCTCATCTAGATTAAGAAGACGTGTGAAAGTGATTGAATGTAGTCCTATTTGCAAAATAAAGAATTTGAATTTGAATTTGAATTTTGAATTTGAATACATGGTTGGTGCGCGCGGGGGCCTTTTTTTATTAAAAATGATATTTTGTATTAATTTCAATAGAAAAACTCAGAAAAACTCGTTAATAATGTTAAGATAATTCAACTTAAAAATTTTGAACTTTGAAGCATCGTAGGCGTCAAGGCCGCAGGGATACGCAAGCAATTTATATGTTGTCGTATTAAGAACAATAGGTACTTACCAGAATATAAGATTTGGTTGCTATACTTTGATACTGAACGGAGAAAAAAAATAAAATAGATTTTCTCCCATACATTTTTATTTTCGATATTTTTTTTTTACGTGAAGGAGCAGTTTTTTTGAAAAGTTGTAGTAATAAGTATTAGTCAGTGTTAAATTTCCTATACGAAACAATTTTTAGTTGAGTTAAATATGCATTTTCGATCCTATGTCCACCTTTTTGAAAATCCGGACCACTGTGCGCCATGGCGTGTTTAACATACCAACTTCTGTTGAGTTACTTGTACATAATTGGGGCGTTAATCTCTGTGTGATCTAAAAAAATAAAATGTATAAATAAAAAGTTCTGACTTTTAGTTTCATTAATGCAAAACACCAACACAGTTGTCTTTGATATTAGATGCGCCTTCAAATTTTATGAGAGCTAATCACAAAATGTACACATGCTATTTTTTTGTACAAGGCGCTTGAAAAAATTATGTACTGTGAGACTCATAGAAGACGGATAAAACATTTAAGGTAGTTTTCTTGACTGTAGGCTAGTTTAAAATAATATTAAACATGAATTTTACATTTTGCAGTAGAGTCGCAAATTATTAATAAATTATAAAAAAAACAAAAAAAAATGTTCGTTAACAATGAATAATATCACAACAACGCAATACTTCCTTCCGATGCATAAACTTAAGTTAAAATAATTTTACATTTTCCTTAAAGTGTCGGAACATTTCATCAGCCTGATAATTAAGTTTTCAAGTTAATGCGTAGGTTGTAGTTTTGCAATGGTCTCAACTGGTATCTATTAATTTATTCGTTTTCTACTGACCATAAGTATAAAGTGGCATTAGTAAGATAGTGTAGAACAATTTACCTGCTTTTTAAGTTTTCCTTTGTAACTCTTTAATAAACTTTTCTAAAAAGTTCTTTTTTACAATTTACTGAAGGATTTTAAATTGTTTTTTTTTTATTTATATGGAATATTCTTAGTTTACCTATATTTAAAGCGTAAACTTTGTTAACTAGCTCTTTTAAAATTATCGTGTCTAACATGATGGATAGCCGAAAATGTCACACGATTCTTAAATATTATGATTTTAAAATAAATATCATTATCATTAAAAATCAAATCAATAATTTATTTGGCATTACAGGATTAGTATATTTACTATTTCTACCCAGAAAATGGGTCGTGAGTAGACAGACAGTCCCGAGTCACAAAATCAAGTGAGTAGGAAAGCCAACCGCCACATAGCTTAGAAATATGCTGTACTTACAAGGATTAATAAGGTAGGTATATTGTGCATCTGTCGGAATCGCATAGGAAGTGCACGAGCGATCCCGGTGTTTTTAGTCGTTGAAAGTCCGACATATCACCAAGCCCTTGGTTGTTCATAAGCTTTTCACGCCGTAAAGAAATGAATATTGCGTATATTATAGTTATCAAATATGCTTAATATAATTAGAGTGCCTAAAATTAACTCAACTACTAACAGTCTGGTGTGAAATGTTGTGCAAATGTCAGATAAATGCGCGAAGCCGAATGTGATCATTACATTATCGCAATCTTTAGACGTACTTGTATGTAAGTACTTGTAATTCTTTGTTAGATATTGACTTTCAATATGAAGACTCATTAACTTATTGACGAGTCATGTATCTTCAACTTAACTTCATCATATAAATAATAGTCTGTTTAAGCAAGCGTGGTCATCAATGTTCGTGCCTTCACAATATGGGAAGAAGCCTATGCCCAGCAGTGGGACGTTTATAGGCTGGTTTTATAATTATATTATAAGTACCATTGGTTTTTGTTTTTGGTATACTGCCTCAAATAGGCTTTTTAGGGATCTTATAATACGTTATTGCTGATATAATTCCTTGTCAAATTTTCTTCTTCTTATTATTTATATTTAGCTGAATATTTAGTTAACAAATTAAAGAGCAAAATATTAATAATAAATAACTTTACCGTCATTAGTTCAGCTATGTTTAATAGATAAAATTGTCTAGATACTAAATTAAATAGATTACCTCACTTAAAACGCGTACTATCAAGTTAATCTTTTGAAACATTTGATTTTATTCGTAATGTTTATTGATTTAAGATTGATGGATATTTATTGCATTTCGGAATAGCTTGAGTTTATTACCATGAAAGACTGTAAATACAAAATGCTAGTTGATCCAAATGCTATAGTATAATAAAATTTAAAGGAGGCTGTATTCATAAGAATTTAATTTTTATGCCGAAACGAAAAGCTTATTTAGAGCTCTAGACAATGTTATTTCAAAATGATTTATTATCCAAATTGTCTTAATGTAAAAATGATTGTACATAATTCTTTTAGGTATGCTAATATATAAAATGATCGCGTAAGTATTCGGTCCGCAAGTAAGAAACGAGAAATAACGTAAAAACAAATTTGGGACACACAGTTTGACTCCTTTACGTACAATGCAACCCTACATTTCCGTTTTATTTTTGTTGAAGTCACTATGATAAGTATAGAGATTCTAGGTATGAAGTTAACACACCCTTTGACTGCAACTTAGCATGAACACTTAGACTCCGTCCTCAATATGTCGGCTTACACAACTCCGCTCAGTATTCCGTGAGACACGCCGATTTAGATGCCTAAGATAATTCGGACGTAGGATAGTGGCTACTCGCTTGTTCTAGTTTCCTCATCGTGTCTCAATGTGTGGGCTTTAGAACAAAAAGTTGATGTATGTACTTAGAATTGTATAGGTACTGTTTGTTTCACAGAGCATATTCATTCTCTCATGTCATTGTCGGAGTAAAAGTGAAAAGTGTACTGTTTCCTATCAAACGCAATATAGTACGATTGGATGTAGGATCCTAAATCTTATTCATATTAATTCTTCATTGCTTTTTCCATTATACACTAAGTCCACAATTAATATTTTTCATTGGTTCTAGGATGGCTATGCTTTGCAAACTTCCCAAGGTGTTGAAAATGTTCAAGAGAATTTATTTATCATCAGATGACCAGCAAGTTTGTAGGCTGTACTACATGTATTTATATATTTTGTCATTTCTCTTTTTTAGAGACACGGAAAAGTTTACAGTGAGGTAAAACTTTTAACTTATTAACATTCTACATACCTAATTTATAACTCCTACAATTTTCTATCATTCATTGTTGGCTATTTAATTTATGGTAATTCTGTTTGTCGTATAAACAAAATTACCATTGAAGACGAAATATTGTGCGATTTATAACCAAGTACACTTGACCGAAATAAGTTACCTAAGTCTACTTAAGCATACCTTGACCACTGGCAAAGGTAAAGTTACGACAATTTTATTGTTTTTGTAGGTGTTAATAAGTTTCATAATTACGCACATAACATTTGGGCAATCTTTAAGCCGAATTTATGGCTTGGACAATAAATTCTCAAGTCAAGAAAAAAATAATTGTAAATTATCATGATAGAAAATTAAGAAATTCCCGGCACACAAATAATTTTACCAGTAACAATAAATTTAACGTAAGCGTAAGTAAAAACATAAAAAGCTCCATCATAATTGGCCCATTGGTTCAGGCGCTTAGCCACAGACTGATACACACATACACACAATGAAACGTTTAACATATAACCTGTATATTTTCTTCTCTATAGTGATGGGAAAGTCTTGCTTACATAAGTTAGTTAATAGTGTATAGGTATTTTTTTGTATTTATACATATTTTTGTTCGAGACTGTCCCTATTTATTTTACAAAATTTACAAAAAAAAAATATAGAATTCATATGATTGTCTTATAGCAAAACCCAAACCTAGTCATGTATTCATCTTTATTGGAGCCTTCTAAGGAGTGCCTTAAAGCTCCTAATTTAATGTCTTGCTCAATAAACTCAGTACTCGATTGTGGTAATAATTATCAAGCAAAATGCACTGCACTTAGTCGGTAACATAGACACAAAATTAAACCTTACTACCTTAAAAATAAAGGTGATGTTCCTGTATCGGTATGTTCTTAGATTTTTGTTTGACTGTAGTATTGGCCGAAAGAGTTTTGAAATACAGCAAGATGAATGGGCATTAATCATTTGATAATATTTTTCAGCTGACCTCTACGTGAGTGTACCTAATTAGACGTACATTTGGCTAGACTTAATGAACAAGCCAAGGTCCAGACTGCACTTAAAATGTCTAGTCATGTTTTTACTTTTTGCTTTTCTTTTTTTTTTGTAATAACTGTCTTACTATTGGGCAAATATATCGTACGATTATTTGTCCAACTGACTTTACAGACAGAAGTTTTTAAAAGTCTCCATCGCTGGATAAAATTTGCGATAAAAATGTACAAAACGCCTGTTAGTTTATTAATGCTATAATTTTTAATCTTAGCATAGTTGTTGGTTTTTTGTTGTATGTAAACTAATGTAGTTAATAAATTTTGATAAACAAATAGCAATAAGTTTTTTTTAGAGATAGTACTTACAATATTCTGGCATAAATATATCTTTAAATTACGATTTCCTTCTCTGACAAAAAATATTTTGTAGATTTTTATTCATTTCAGAATAATTTGCCACAAACAGCATGATTGAAATAACAATAATCATGAAAGCAATTGAATAAAAGTATGTTTTCGCAATTTCCGTTTCCTAAAACGACGGCTTCGGACGCTATCTAAATATAATTTAAAAGCTAAAAAAGACATGTCCCAATCACCAGTCTTGTCAATATGTTGGAGGTCATTACTAAGATGCTCGAATCAGCAGTTTCTTGACCTTGGGTTAGTTATGAGTGACCTTCGCAATATATCTATGCGTCAACTAGTGGGGCGGTTCAAACTGGTTTGATGACATTACCGTAGAATGTGTGAAAGGTGGAGAAATAGGTGATACTTTAGTGTATTTTTACTGTTTAGAAGTATTTTTTGATCTTAAAATAGGTAAGCTGAAGCAATAGATGTTAACCATAACTTGTTTTATTTGTCTTTCATGAAATAAAAATATTAAATATTATATTTTTTCTTTAGTGTCGGAAATATAAAAATGAGTAGATTTATCGAATGGTAATTTTGAATGACGTAACTGTGCCACAGTTTTTGACAAGGTATGACGTCACAAAGTTGTTTCCTGCACTTTAATGCAAAACCGTTACCTATGTATTATTTTTAGATTGAAATGAAAAAAAAAATATCGTTTAATGTTTTTTTAATTATCTAGATGATTTATTCAGGCTTTTTCGTGACATCCTCTTTGCTGTAAGAGTGGAAATGCCTATAGAAGCTCCTTACCTGAATACAGGCGTAAAGCTGTTTAGAACTAACATATCTTGTTAAGCTACATATATTAGTTATCATATTAATTTTTATACTAGTCATTATGCCTATACCGCTTAGATTTTCGTCGTTCCCAAGGCGACTACCAACCATGCGCGTGAAGGCCACGCTACCGCACTGCTCATCTGCTGTGACCCACTTATCACATTCGGTGGTATGATTAGTTAAGTTAATATTTACTTTACATTACAAGTTCAGACTGATCATGTATTAGGTAGGATGGATGTGTCAAGTCTTTTGGATTTTCCTAGGTTAGTTGTATGAAATTCAACCGCAAAATATTTGGTTGAATATATTCAAAAATTCAGAGATTGGTCAACGACTTGAAACTACCATGGCGAAAAGACCTGAAATCTGAAATGCTGAAATACAAAATTTCACTGAATAAATCTATTCAAAAATCACTGAAACTTATAGAACACAAAAGAAGTTACAGTGAACCGTCATAATTATCGGTATCCAGAAAGATTTACATAAATTTTCGTTTCCGTTGTACCTTTAAAAGCGGGTATTATACCTAAGGTGGTAATAATTAAATATATGACCACATAAAAACGTTAACAGTCCCGGGTTCAAGTCCTGTTAGAGGTTAAAAAATCGAACGAGGGACTCATCGTGATCTTTGGTCGAAACGACGTTTGAAGCTCAATATTATAAAGATAGAAAATAATTTTAAAACAAGCAGATTATAGCTACATGCAGAGGAACTACAATGCAGAAATGTTGCCACGTAAAACCCGGCGAACGTTTTGTCATTGATCAATTACAAATTAGTCAATGGCGGCAACACATATGCAATATGGATTTCAAAGAACAAAGGCATTAAGGGCCGACGATGCAAGTGTGACAAATCGCAAACTATACTATTTAGCAAGAGTCGTGATAACACAATAAATTGCATTGGACACTTTCAACATGGGTGCCTGCAACATGTCGCCTTGCAAAACATTTTCTTTGTACAATATGTTAGACCAGATGAAGAAAGTTCTCAACAGCCAATTCACTGAAAAAATCTACTCATCTATCATTCACAGATAATTCCATTCCGTAGCAGAATAACTAATTTAATGAAGTTTTACTTCATTAAATTAGTACATCTAAATGAGGAAACGCCATAATGCGGGCACGAAAAAAAGTATCTTAAAATTTTTTAGAAAATATCACAGAAAAGTGAAAAATAATTGACAACAAAGTTATAAGTATAACAACTACAATTGGACGTAGATAACCAAAAAGGATCCACCCCACAAAATGTTACATTTGAGTTATTGAAGATTGAAGTTTAACCTGTGTTTGCTCATTAATAGACTTACTTGCGTTTATTGTTTCTGAAGAGAATATGTGTGTGTCAATTTATATTTTATTGATACAGATAAATTTTATTGAGTTTAGTTTTATTTCTTGAGATATTCAGCTAAATTTGTGTCAGGATCCTTTTTGATAAAAGCTATTTTCAATTATGTTAAGCTCATTTTCATTTCGCAAAAACGATTCAAAGTAGCTAATTGCCACTTAAATCGTTAAAAATTGTTCATTTCATGAATAAAACAACTAGCTTTCTAAAATTTTGTTTATTTTTTATATAAAACATCAATCCACTTTACTCTTCTTCCTGTACGAAGTCCGGTTCACCGCCAACCCCGTCCATATCGTCATGAAGACTCGGATTTCCTCTTAAAGATTTATAGAAATCCAGGCAATTTAGTTTAACAAAAAAGATTCATGCTTTCTGAATCTTTTTAGTGATTTATCTTTTGCATAGATTTGAATAAAATATTATAATCTAAAAGGATCCACATGCTTTGGATTTCTTTTTACATTTTAGTTTTGTGTCAGTTACTTAGACTGACCGTTTTACAATATGATCCAAGGAGAATGGATCGTTTTTACAAAACTAAAATAGGGGTTCGCCATACATGTGGCTTGGTATCCAGTGTCATTTTAATTTCAAAATATTCGTATTTTACTTGGATTGTTTTTGCTAATCGAAAATATAGACCTTGACGAGCAGTTTGGTATACTTAACTCATTTTCGGTCATGTTGTGGGTTGGATCATTTTTGCTTATCTACGTCCAATTGGGCAAAATACTCAATATCGTTGACTGAAAATTACATTCTTATGTCTTTGTCTGATAATTATATCAGCCTGTTGCAGACCACTGATGGACATGAGGCTTACCCCAAGGAACGCCACAGTGCATGATCTCCCGCTCTTTGCATCCAGTCAGCTGCCTTCTTCAGGTCATCAGTACATCTCGCCGGGGGGGCGTCCTACACTACTTTTGCCATATATGCTTAAGTATATTTTTGTCTATATTGTTTGTTCATATAATTATTGTAGATGAAAATTAAAAAAGCACGAATTTAATTATTCCTTTGAAAGCTAGTTAATTAAGAACTGAATTAAGAAACAACTTAATACTTATAGGAAAAGGTGGTGTCAGGTAAAAACCTTTTCAATAGTGACGAATTATTTTTAAATGCTACATTGAAACCGTACAAAACAATTATGTGAAGCGAATGCACTGAATGTCTTGAAGATTATGTAAGTTTATTATACTACGGCGTAGCGACAGAAAGCGTTGTTTTTATTATATTTTGTTAAATAATTATTACAGCTAATGCAAGTATTTTAATTGACAAGTTATGTTATGTCAGTTTAATTAGTTTAGCACTTTGAATTAACTTTTATAACGACTTAAAATGTGTACTCTAAGTTAAAACCCTTCATTACTTACTTATTTAAACCTTTCAGTATGTTTTTCTTTAGTTCAGTCGATCAAGTCATCAGTCGACAAGCCATCATTTGACCATTTATAACCTGAAGAAAAGTACTTTAAAAGTAGGTGCTAATAATAAATGTAAGTAAGGACTTAATATTATATGCACAAGGATTATTGTAGAAAATTACTCAACGAAAAATTATCGACACTTTACACAATCGTTCAGGCGTTTTCAGGGTTCCCACCTGCTTCGCAAAAAAAGACTGTTACATCTATTTTGGTCTCATCCAAAAATGTATCATAATCCACTTTAACCTTTTAATGAAATGATATGACGCTGTCAACACTATGTCACAATATGACCTTGAAGAAAAAAAAAACCAAACAATTGTCTCTATCTGCCCTTGAAACCTTGAGACCATACCAAAAAAATAATAATACAAAATCGTAAAATAGAAAAAAATCGAAGCACATTCTAATACAATCCCTTTGGTATCAAGAGTTAAGACATAGCCGGGGTTGTGAAACACAGCGGCGGCCGCGCTCCGGCTCTCAGTAGTGAACGAGCCACGGTAACATTTGTGCAACTCCTGCGCACGCGACCTTCAAACGGCCTTGGGTAAGTGGCGCAACTGAACTTGACCTTGAGAATTTTTGTGTTAATTTTTTTATGTCGAGATTTGATGGATGGTTGTGATTTGTTGGGAATGTTGATTTTGTTATTTGAGGGTAGATTTTGGTTAATTGGAGGATTATGAAATTTGACCTTGAAATTAGATAAATTGATATTTATTTTTTATATAGTATTAATATCTGTAGATGACTCATGATTTTACTGAACCCAATACATTTATTGTTGGCAAGGATTTAGCAATCCAACTGATGGGCAAAATGTTTTTCCCATGCCCATCAGTCGTAGGGTAGGGCAAGAAATCGATTCGTTACATTACAAACCAAACAATTGTAGATTGAAGGTAAAGAACAATCAAGTTTGTTTTGAGGTAGGTCAGGAAAAACTCAATTATTTTTATTTTACATTGTTTTTTTAAACAATGTATTTTTAAAATTAAATAAAATATTATTTTTTTTGCGCTTCTATTTAGTTACATCAAAAGTCACATAAAATATTCTACATTACATACCTTATAAAATCTTTTATATTTATGTAAATATTATATTTTTATGGTATTGTTAGTCAGTCTTACCGATAAACTCATGCATAAAACATTATAAATATATTACTAGGTAACTCGTAAAACCATTTTTCTTATTCGATACTCATCAATCTGAAAAATCTTCAGGACAAAATAAAAGCAAGCCTGCCGCGTCAATATCAGGTTTTGGAAAATATAGTACTTCCTGTAATACGGTCTTTAATGTAATATAATTAAATCTTTACTATACAGTAAAATTTTTCCTTTATATTTTCTCACGATTTTTACTCGTTTTTTCTTTTCAAATCGTTCTCATCTTAAAGACGTTTTATTGAGTCATTTACTGCAACATTTTAGACAAACAAAATGAAGTCTGCTTGCGACCACGGCCGGTGTAACCCGGTCGAAACGTCAAGCCCTTAAGGTATTTATGCATGTACGCGCTAATCCCCGTTCTATAAGATTACTATAAACAAAATGAGCCTTTAAGTTAAACATCTAATGCCGTTATCTACCACAAGATGTCGCTATTAAGATTATGTACATTATGTTTTGAAAATTATTGTTATGCACGCAATACCGTGTCATACTGTGTGACGGAAAGGGTCAAGGTTGTTGTTGTAGACGTAAGTACAAACTAACTCTGTAATACCATAGTGGCGAAGTATACAGTAGGTCAAAACTATGGAAATTCCGTCGATTTTTTTTGGTATTTGCGACAAAATTTTTGCCTGTGATTATTCTTAAACGACTTCAGAAAAAGATTTTCGTTATAAGATTGTATGTTTGTAACGGGATAGCGAACGCAGCAAAAAAAATTTTGTCATTGATAGGGTATAGAGATGGTCCCATATGTCTTTTACAGAAATCGGTTATTTTTCAAAGGTTTGTATAAGTAGTTATTCAGATATTACGTAAGCGGAAGACAACAATGGAAACATCATTGAACGGTTTTAATATAATAAATTAATCCCTAGTTTTTCCTCTACATTTTATTCTCGTGCTCGTAGCAAAAAGTTAATGCGTAGATATTATCTCCGTTACATACAAATTGCGTAGCCGTAGACGATGATCCGTAGTGAACTGGATTTCAAAGACTGAATTTATTCCATTTATTATTTTCAATGTTGTGGTGGCCTGGCCTTTCCAAAGTTATATATACTTTCTTAATTAAAAAAATACTTTTAAAAATGGTGAAAGAAAGCATCGTGAGGAAACCTGGATTCAAAATTGGGATCTGAAATCGCCAATCCGCAGAGAGCAAGCGTGGTGATCAATGCTCGTGCCTTCTCTATTTGAGTAGAGGCCTGTGCCCAGCAGTGGGACATTAATACAACGGATTATATTATTTTCAATAACATTTCCTACCACGATTATTTATTTGAGTTTCCACGGTGTCATTATTATGCGATATATCAAAAAGTCACACTTTAATGTATAATGTTGTTTACTGCTGAGCGGATTATGGTCCAATTTCAAGGTCACTGTTACACAATGTCTTAATGATTCTATCATTTATGATAAAAACAACTTTAGAATGAGCGGTTGACGCTTCACTTCTTACACACCACATAAGTTGTTCATTGTTTTATTGTGTCGCATTATTTATTAGATTTTTTTACGGAATTTGTAAAGGTTATTTAAACCCTGAAGAGCAGCTTCAAGAATGAATGTGACCCTCATTCAATCTTGAAGCTGCTACAACGTATTAACAACTGTTTTACGAAATAAAATTATTTTGTTCTTCCTATTGTATTTCCAACTATTGAAATATGTTCAAAATGAACAAAAACGCTAAAAGTTTAATTATACACTAATTTTTTACTAAAAAAATATTAATAATATTTTTATTTATCCTATCTCTCTACCACATAAACTACTTTTTTCATCATTTAACATTTTTCATCCATTTTAACAAGTCATAAGTACTTTGATTACTGTGAACCTTGCACTATACGGGTCATAGCGTAGTAATGGTGTTACAGACACAATTATGGCAATCTTAATGAGTCCTCACAAACATAAACAATAAGAGTAAAAGACACGTGTCGCTTTGAAATATTAATTATAGTGTCACTTGATATCCAAGGATGAATGGACCATGGACTAAATTATTGTAGAGTACTGTATATTGTACTTACCTACTGTAAAATTTAAATAGAGTTGTATTTAAATTTAAACTATAGCTATGTTTAAGTTTGACTGGTTTTTGGCTGATAAACTAAAAAGGACTAAACTTTGACCGGATGATTTACATGGACAACATTATATCCCATAAATGCACCTACAATTTTCGCTATTCATTTATTTCAAAAATTTTAACTCAAAAAAGTTCGAGGTACTCAATTCGACCGTATTTTTTATGTATCTCTCGACTAGGAGAACCGATTTTGATAATATTTTTTTTATTCAAATGGGTGCTTTACGTGTGGTGTTATTTGGTCTGATTTTGTCAATAGGATCCAGAGGAAAGTAATGTAAGACTTATTTTGAAGACAGTTTTTATATGTGAAAGTTGAATCTAACGAAGAATGTAATCCTGAATTAATAACTTGGAAAATGTTAACAAAAAGAAACTTGAAATATCTCTTAATTTAAATAATCACTTTTTAATGCTATCCTCCAAAATAAAAATCCACTTCCTCCATATAAAGTAATTTATGTCACAGTTAACCATTCACTGATGTAGTCAATGACCTGCCATAATGTATGCACTATTGCAATATAAACCTCTTTGCTATTTCTGGTGGTTATTGCTTCATACTGTCATACGTTAGATGCTTGGATGCTATCGAGGTACTTGTTTAGTGATTACTTGATTAGCGTAACATTTATTTTAATGTCAGTGCTTGAAGATGCTTTCTGTAATTTACTTTTTGGCATTGACTTTCATTTTTTACTGACTTCATAAGGAATAGTTGCTCATTGCGACTGTCTGCTCTTTTTGTGCATTTTATAATGCAATATTTATAGTTGGATTCAAACTTAATGGCGGCTGTGAAGTAAGCTACACGCTGCGCAGTACCTCGCCCCGCACCCCCGCTGGCGCCTAAGTTTGTTACTGCGCAGCGACTTGCCTCGTGTTCAGAGCCGCCAGTAAGTTTGCACCCACCATCAATAGTAAATCAATTAATATATACCTCAAAAGTCCTATATAAAATATATGGAAGATGATTTCTTGACACATGTATTTGTAATCCATTGTATTGCAACGTAAGCAATACCAAAAGTATTTATTATCTATCACCAAAAACTGGTCGACTAAGCAACTTCCAAATGGTCTTTCCCAATGCTTTTAACGACACTCAATTATCAACTATTTACATAATTTAATTATTTTCGTGATTTCGTTTTACACCTTACTTATTATGCAAACATTAATCGCAATCAAAAATAACTTAAATAATCAGTGTTGACTTAACAATGAGTTTAATAACGTGTTGCCGACAGCTCAGACTGCAATTTTATATTATTGCCAATCAATACTTATTAAACGTGACCTCCACACACAATAGATATATTTAATGACCGAGGAAATACGAATGTATTTTCTAAGAACGTTGTAAATGGTAATTTTATAGCTTTTTGCCTAGACGACAATCAATTGACCATCCTTAAAACGATTTCATTTAATCTTGTTTTATTTGAATAAATTATACCTTTGTGACGGTAAAGATATAATTTATTTATTTTGGGTTTCAAAAATTTCAATATTTTTTTCGAAAAAAATATTATGACCCCGGCCTATTATATGCCGGAAAATGTCCCGTAAAAACGGACTGGTAGGTTCAGGGACTAAAACATTGTTTAAAAAAAAAGCACTTCATTAGTTTTGCGAAAGTATAAAAGTAGAAAAAAAATATCTTAAGATTAACTATTTAGATTAAAAAAAAATATCAGTACTGTGACTGGAGTATGATGAATTTAAATTAATAACAAAACAACCCTTTTCTTCATTTTCGTCGAACCCACACTATTTTTATTACTCTTAAACGTTATTTACTAAAATCTTGTGATTGCAAGATACCTATCTTCGGCTGTCATTTAGTTTTCTTCGGTTTGGCAATAGTTTCGTTCACAGCAGACGTCAAGGTCGTTTTTACTATAATGAATAGAGTTAACAACTTTGTAGTCATGAGCCACTTACTTCTCTACGTGTTAGCGCAATTGTTCATGATTATCACTTTTCAAAACTCTTGCTGATATTTTTTTTTGCTTAGGAACGAAACTTTGTTCTGACAATTTTGTTTAAAGTGTGGGAATATTTTTATGTTTTGTTTTGGATAGTTTAATGAATTTTTGGTCTAATCTGGCAAGAAAGGATATTGTTGTTTATTAAAATCTCAAAATAACATCAGTGTTGCACGTGGTCACAGTAAGTGCACCGTGTCTGTAAAACGCGCCAAATAAATTTTTACTGTTATCATATTACTTTTTGGTCTTCATAGCATATCGATATTCTTCATAGAAAAAAAAAACAGTAATCTAAGAAATGGAATTGAAATGAACATGAATATTATGAAAAAATAATACAAACGTAGTGCAATCAACAATTACATACAACATGAGTAATTTCCATCCTATTGTCTCCGACTAAATTAAACTTATTACAGCGAAGTAAATGCATTTCATTTGCAACACAAAAATAAAACAAGTAGCTCTTTGTATAAATTTCAGGTACTAGCAGTCAAATGTAACAGTAACATTTAATATTACACAAGCCTTTGTGATAGGTTCGCAACGGTTTGCATAAACCCCAGACGATAGTTTTTTTACCTTTTGGTTACAATTTTGGACTAAAATTGAGTAGTATTTGCTAATATATCTTGATGATTTCGTTCGTGTAACGTCTATTGGGACATTACATTATTATTAAAATGTTATTTTTCAAGTGTATGCATTTATTTCAGTGGGTAATTAATTATTTAGACGCTTTCTGAAAGGCGGAAGTTTTGGTTGAGTTAATTTAAAAACAAATAATATGAAGTTTCGTTAATAGTACAGTTCTTTCTTTAAACAATTTTAATAATTATTTCTTACCAAACTGGTTAATCGCGGATCTTGAGAAAGACAAATGGAGGGAGAGTGGGGAGGCCCTTGCCCAGTAGTAAGGCATTTCAGGCTCCAAATAATACATACATATCATCACGCCTGTATCCCCGAAGGGTTAGGCAGAGGTTTACCAATACCCACAGTTCGACCCGAAATCTTTAGGTCCCACGTAATAGGGAGCGAGCCTATTGCCACTAATCGGGCACAAATCCAAACTCCGACCTGCTACTGAGAATTTCATAGAAAAACCCAATATCACCATGGTCGACTCGGGAATCGAACCCAAGACCTCGAGCGTAGCAGTCGCGCTTAGCGCCACTAGGCCAACGAGGCAGTCCTTTAATTAATAATAATAAATATTTCAGTAATTTGTTCTTGCGTCATCTGATTACTGTTTAATATAATTCGTTTCTATAACATTTTGTACAGACTGATTCTATCATGATTAGAATAGTATAATAGCAATTTCATTGCTTGACTCATTGTGTAGACTTAATACATTTGAAACCAATAAAATTTGGTAACGATTACACTGATATCTATTGATATTGATTGTGTAAACAAAATAATATTGGTCTGAAATGACCATGATAGTTGCTACATAAGAACAGGTAATAGTAAATAATGGCCAAATAAATTCTCATTTGTTTTTGTGAAAAATACTTTAGTTACTTGTGGGAGTTCTATTTTTAGATATGAATTTGTTTTTGTTTTTGGATTACGTGAATAGTTTAAAATATGTATGACGTATGTCTACATTACTTAATCACTTAATTAGTATTTTTTGCTTGAATTTAATACATAATCTGTGACCCAACAAATCAATACAAAATATCTTCTTAAAAACTTATCGAGTTGACAAGCAAATACTGTCTATATTTGCACCTTGAATTATCTCTTGAAGACATCAAACACAAATACATATTTTTTACTATAATCTGAAGTGTTGTAATACTTAAAATCGCTAACATCCGTATACGTACGAGCTTAATCTAATCCATGACATAGCACTTTTATTTCTTTGTTTCAACTTTAGAGGACCAATAAGAATCTACAGAGTGCATCTAGGGTGTGAACCGTGAGCACTACTAAGAACTAGATTCGCCGTAAATAGTATCAACATAGAGCGCCGTTTTAATAAAATTATCACAAAACTTTATAATATCAGAGCCATCGGTATTTTTGTATAAAAGTTTGTCGTTGTACGGTATACAACTAAAATCAGTAAACTAATATACCTACTTAACACATACAGCAAAAAATATGGTTAAGTTCGGCACAATGGGCATTTAGGGGGTATGCATAGGGTTGCACTCTATAATTTCAACTATATTTAACTCCACGTTTTCAACCTTAAACATCAACTAAAAACGTCATCCTTTCATAATTAAGTCTATTCAGTAAGATATAAATCAGTAAAGTTGCAGTGTCGTAAATAATTGTAAATTTTTCGCGGTCATCGTGGCGTAAACGTAACGTTACGTAACGCGTCGCGTTTCAGTAACGGTTTGTTAAGAAAGTGCTAACGCGGACTTGCTGGTTAAAGGTGATAAATAAGGGTGTGAGAATTATTAAGTTGGGGTTAAGAAGTGTCGAAGCTGTTTGTTAAGTGACGAATATCATGGCGTGTATATGCTTAAGTGGGTAAGAGATGTTTCGAACTTAGTTAATTTTAGAGAATTTCAGGAAAATAACTTTTGACAACGACATCAACATGAAATTTTTTGTCTATCTAACCGCCTACCTATATATACATATATATAATATTTTTTTAATGAATAAAAATCTCAAGTAATGTTCATTCATTTAATCATTACCAGGATAATTCAAAATATAATACAGATAAACATAATAATCTGTCAAAACACGAGAGAAATCAAAATAACAAATGAACATCTTGATACAATTTGACAGCTCGCAAACACATTGTCGGTCACATGGCGTTGTACGGTGGACCACACAGTAGAAACAACGACTTACAAATATAAACCGTACTGCTTTGACATAGAGGTCATTACAGACGTTGTGATTTGCGTGGTTTACTGGTCGTACTATCCATCAAAAATAATGATCGATCACAGCGGAACTTAAATCTAATAAATCAACGCCCTACAGATTTAATTCAATGTCGGAACTATTATGAAGAATGTTTATGAATAAATTAAAATAGGGTCATTCGACTTCGCAGACAGCTAGCAGACAGAATTTTTGAATTAACCAAAGTTCATTGACATTCAAAACAATTTAAATTATAGTGCAAATGTTTTTTTTTGCTATTGTTGTGTACTATTTTGGTGCCCCATTGTGAAATTTTTGGCGGAATTTTGGACAATTAAATGTTTATAATGTAGCGCAACGTGATTTGAATTAATTATGAGTTTATTTTGGTTAAATATTTCCATATATTTTCTATTTATAGTGTTGAGGAAGGTTTAAAGGTTAATGAACTTTTCACACTTTTTTAGCTGTGTTTTTTTATCATGAATATTTTCAAAAATATATACAGAGTTTCAAGAGCGTCATATCTACTTCCTAAAGAATTCATGATAAATATAAATACTAACGTTTGAATCACGAAGTAAGGTGGATTTATAATATGTAGCAAAGACAGGCAGCCTTGTAAATAAACCGAGATATTTTAGAAAGGACTATCTGGAAGCCGTAAGTTTGTCAAAGTACATAGTATGCGTCAGTCAACGAACTCATGTCGTTGCACTTGCGTTAAATGGCATCAACAGCTTAATGATAAAATAAAAATAATTGTTAAACTGGTATTTATTCAATAAAACGAATAAAAAGTAAATAAAAGATAAGGGATCAATATTATTACTATTAATCTTAAGAAATAAGATGTTTATTGAAATTAAATGATCGGTCACTACTTAGAATGGAATTATGTAAGTTGGTGCTTACTATTTTGTATTGCTTTGACTTATTTTTTCCTGGAAAATATAAATATTTTAGCCGTCTATACATTTAACGAATAGATTCAATCAGTACATCACATTTTTTTTTTTTAAATATGTTCAGAAGATCATGCAAATTCCATGATAAACAAACTATACAACTAATATTTGATGTTAAGTACGTAATAATAATATATTATTATCCATTAAGCCGTCAATCAGTTAGGGCCAAACCCCAGTTACCTACACTACTAGGTAGGTACCTACCTATTGCAATGAGCGCGTGGGATTCTTTATGGCAATTTTCTGCATCGTTAGAATTCAATGATAGATATTTTGTGTGCACATCCATTTTATTGGCTTTATGGTCATTTACTTTAGAGTTTTGTAATCGGTAAATGATTGTTTTAAGACTGATTTAGAAGTAGGTAGTAGTTCTATTTGCAGCAGCACCTAAATTTCATCCTAAATTAGTAATAGTGACATACGACGCGCATAGATTTTTTTGTATGTCTTCTCACACAGAGATAAATAAGATTCTGAAAAGATAATATAGACGAACGATTCAATTTTGAATAAAAAACTTATATTTCTTTATATCTACCAGGATGAACAAGAATGTATATGAGATGCTTGCTTCGTCTATTGAATTTTACCACCGTAATCAAAATTAAGGGTTACTCAAGAAATTCTTACTGTCCATTTAAGAATGCACCTTTCACACTTCTGATAGTAACACGAATATCAGTATCATAGTTCAAATCAAGCAGCCATTACAAAACTCTCAATAACATGAACAATGCTTGACATTTCAATGTTCAATATTTTCAAGGCTCAACAGTACTTATAATAAGTACCTACAAATATGCTTCGTCATGCACTAATCGACTTCGACTTTCACGTACATTTTCATTTCAGTTAACTTATTCTGCAACATCATTTTAATGTCTCGACAGCGGAATCCGCGGTGAGATGTCAAATACGTATTCTCAAATTTGAATTCTAAATCAAGGCCAATTGGGTTCACTTTTGAAATGAGCTTTAAAGTACAAGTTGGTAGCAGACGACAGCAGCAGCGGACGACGTGTCGCAGCGACACTACTGGGGGTCTACTCTCTTTCTCCGAAACGAAACTTCGTTTACGAACGAAATTTAAACGAAATTTCGTCAGTGACCTTACTCTATTTCATTTTCGGCCACACTTATGAAGTTCGTAACCATCGACAATTTTCGTGAACGATAATATCGTGTGGGTCTTTTTTTAGTAATATATGGCTTACAATTTAAATTAAATTAATGTAAATTACCTTCATTAAATTAATTTAATTAAAAAAAAGGAACATATAAAAATATAATATATAATAAAAAATTTAGTATTAATTTCGGCGTGCGCATGTAAATTAATTAAATGAAAATAAGTAAATAAATAATAATTATATTAATTATTAAATTAAATTATTTTAATAATTAAATTAATTAATTAATTTTTGTAAAAAAAATATATTTAATTAAATCCAATTTAATTTATTGAAATTATTAATTAATTTAATTACTTTAAATTATTAATTAATTTAATTACTTTAAATTATTAATTTATTTAATTACTTTAAATTATTAATTTATTTAATTATTAATTTATTTAATTTATCTGAATTTTTAATTAATTTAATTTGTTAAAATAATAAAATTAGATTAAATTAATTAAACAAAAAATAAATTAATTTAAATAAATATAAAAAAATATGCTACAATTTTTACAATTAAATTAAATTAATAAATATTAAATAAATTAATTCATCATTCATCAATCATCTGTCAAATTCAAATATTCGTTCGGAAGATTTCGAATTAGAGTAGGTTTAGAGAATCGTAACGTTAAAAAATGTTCGTTCGTTCGAAATTTCGGAACGAAATGGAACCGTGGTAGGAAAGACGCGAAATTTCGATCGAAACTTCGTTTTTCGTTGAATAAGAGTAGACCCCCTGGTTTCTATGAAACGCGTCGCTAACTTCGTTTCCCTAACTACGGATAAAATTTTATAGAAATATATAGAAACCAGTAGTGTCGCTGCAACACGTCGTCGCTGCTGCCTCATGTCCTCTGCTACCTACTTTTACCTTTATTGTCACTCAGGTAAAGCTCAATACCAAAATTATTTACAGAATAGACATACAGCTCCCATACAATGTTAAGTTAGCCTTCTACGACTGGCTAAGGATTGCAGCACACGTTGCGACACGGTCGGACGTTAGACCGGATATCTGTGCGTGCAGACCAGTTCTTAGTGAGTGCATTTGGCGCTAGAGTTCGATGCAATATTGTGGAAAATATTTGTTGGAAATTTTCTGTTGGTGGTTATTGATTTAGGTTTTGAATAAGTAGCGCTCAGAAAAAGAAATTTGTTGGGAGATATTTTAATTTATCTATTAAGAAAAATCTTATTGCAGGAAATATTAATTGAAACTTCAACACATATTTCTCACAGTTAGGCCATATAATAGAAATGAACCACTTAAATAATATTAGCACGGTTTTTTAGGTTAGATAAACACAAACATTAGTAGACTTGGTTTTTCATTTACGTATGCACCAGTAGCTAATGTCCTTCAATTCGACGTTATTTAAGTGTGTATTTTAACTTACTAAAAAATGTACAGACATCTATACAGAGACCTAATAGCAATGGGTGGATCAAGTAACATTTTGTGTAAACAAAAGACGATTATAATTTTATTTGATTTACCTCAAATCTTAACACTTCAAAGAGATTGCCAAAACAATTGAATTTACTCACAAACGTTTATGTTCTCAGAAGTAATAATTCTAAGAAATGATGTTGAGAAAACGATTATATTTTGCTGATTAATTACATAAGCATTGTCCAATGCAATTTTGTTGAGTCATTAGTATATTGAACTTGACATAGTAGTGTAAGTATATTGAATTTTCATAACGTTTACAACTTTTAAGATGAAATCAATTGCGTTTTGTAAAATTTCTTAGGTATTAAATAAATAGATTATCATAGTGGCAATTTTTGGCAAAATCAAATAAAATCGAATATAAATTAAGGTAAGCTGTCTTAAGCCTAAAGCGTAGAGTAACTAATCAGGAATAATCTGATGTAAGTACAGCATTACAAAAGATATTTTTCATCTATGAAAATGGAAAATGTCTTCAAAAATTGATTGTAGATTAAAATCCTTAACTTTTCGCGATACATTGTTGTGTGCATAATATTGTAGTCTTAACCTAAGATTCATAAATACCTACGGTTTATCTATCTTTTTACACGTCTTCCTGTGCAGGACTTCATATATTATACAGGTTATTTTATAATCACCTATTAATTTTTTACACTTAACTTAACAAGTAATATTTAATTGAGTTGTTAAATAACTTTATTTTATTACCGCTACTCAATAAAGATTCTGAGAAGAATCTTAGGATCTGTCAACAGAAGTGTTGTCGCTCTTAGGTGATGAATATTTATTTATTAAAAAAAGTGTTACCTGAACTTAAAAAATACGTAATTTCTTGTAATTTCAATTATGTCCCTGATATATATCCTAATTAAATCCCATTAATTTGTAATGTAAATCCCAAATTAACAAAGACCTCCTTGATCTTTAAAATCCGTAATAAAAACACATTTATACTAGCATCTTCATTAAACCATCATAAATAGTTACCGTCCACAAAACGCAATATTTGGTTTACAAGACCTTGGTGTTTTCACATGGCCAATGTCGTTGGTTGCGTCGTTCACACAAGACCAATATTTAAGTACATTTACTTTGAAGTGGTTTGCAGTTTGTGCGTGTAGTTTATTTGTATTGTGAAGACCGTTTAAAGTTTATTTAGAGACAAAGGGAATTGACAGAAACAAAGGAGTTCTAGATTACATATGGTTTGTTCAGGATTTAGGGCCGATTTTTCAAACGACCTATAAAATAATTTGTATTGAACAAAATTATCCTCGGATAAAATTATTTGACGTCGGAAAAATCTGACTAAGATTAAATGTGCATGTTGACGGAATATTTTATTCACATGAAATGTAATTAGTTAGTCAGGTAATTTTGGTTCTCAGCAGGAAATAAAATGCATCTTGTAGTCACGTTTTGGAAATATTATTTTAAATGTATCTATTGTTATTCTGTAATCTAAAAACAGCATATTCCCATGATATTACAAAGGAATTCATTTGTGCAACAAAAAGAAAATATAAAGTTCAAGTAACTAACATTTTAAATGGAGGTATTACCTAACTTGCGCAAGCCAGGCGATAGCAAAGCGATATATCAGCAAATATTGTGCAATTATTGCCCTTAAAATTGTGTATTGCAAGCAATTATTGCCGTCTTTAAAATTTTTATATCATTATGGTGATAGGTAATATGAATTAACATTTTGTTAGCAATCATTTGTCAATTTTCGCGGTCAAATCCTATCTAGTTAGGTAATACCGCTGCGGAAACTATAAACCAGGTATCTGTTTTTGCAAAATATATTTATTAAACACTAAACCGTTATTCACGTGTCTGCTTATTTTGTATATAAATATAAACAAAAGAAACCCACACGTGATGTGAATTAAATTGTGTGATACAAAGTTTGTTTTTCAGTAAAAGACGGGTTTTTCTTTTAACCTGCTATTAACATTATCCGTATTTATTAATACCTGTATCGTCCCACCCTATCTTACTACTGGGATCATAGATATCCTAAGTAATAATGAAGACTATCTATCCTAATATTATAAAGAGGAAAGATTTGATTGCTCGTTTGAATTGAATAGGCTCCGACCGTTGACCGATTTGAAAAATTCTTTCGCTGTACGGAAGCTACACTATCGGTGGTTAACATACGCTATATTAAATTTTCAAAAAAGTTATGGATCCATAGGATATAGGTATTAACGCGGGTGAAACCGCGGGATCAACTAGTAGACTATAAGTGTACAAAATCCAATCTAAATCCGAGCAGCTGTTTATGCGTGATGACGTTACAAACAAACAAACACAAAAATATAGATATTTCAGACGCTTTGAGACAAATCATCTGTTGATAAATAGTTAGTATGCAATACATGTACACTTACATTGTGTGTTTAAATGTCAGTAGCGTTTAGAAAGATGTAACGTTATGGCTGAGCGTGAAGGCGTTACACCTTCGAACAATTAACCGTGGAAATTACTTTTTGATGGTAAAAACGCAACTGTTCTTACAATGGTACATCGGTTTTTGTTTTATGGATATTTAATGTATCTATTATTATATGTTTTAATTGGAAATAGTGTTAGCTGTTCGATTTTAGGGCACAATTTAAAACTCATTTCACATTTTATGTATTTGACTCTCATGTAAATCTTAGGTCGTGTGTTACTGGTATTTTAGAATTGTATCATGCATAGCACAAAACTCATATTCTTAAACCATTAGCAAAAGTTTTGGAATAGATTATATAATTAGTCTCCGCATTACCAAAACGACACAAGTATTAATGTTCATTTAAATTATTTAATGCAGTTAAGTTATTTCAGTCGTTTCCGTTCCAATGCAAAGTAAATATCTACCAAGTAATTCATAATCTTAGATGAATTAATTAGATACATAAAATTATCCTGATATTCCATATTGTGACTGACCCCAAAATATTTTGGAAAAGGCAGAATAATTTAATTATAGTTTATGAAAGACGATAATATTAATTAAGCAAGTCTGTAAAGAACCCTAATGAGCTACTCTCTGAACTCTGTCTCCGTGACGCAACGACGGACGTAACGCGAAAATTATGTGCTCGTGTACGATCCACCTTGACCCAGTACTTAGATGTATGGACATTATACTCGTATGCATTTAATGATAACTGCACATCTGAGAGAATGATGTAGAACCTTCGTAGGCCCTGAGTAAGATGGTATGATAGTCAAACAGTAGTGAAAGTTTTAAATAAAATGTATCGGATTTAAAAACTCTAATTCTAACAAAGTTTTCAGGTCTTTGATACTACTTGTCAAGACGCACTAAGCTCGAAACACCTGGTCCTCTAAACATTTTCAGAAAATATTTCAATGACGAAGTGTCACGCAATAGATTTTGTGTTAGAAATATGCACCATGCCAAAAACAAATACTAATATTTAGTAAGACAAAAGTACCTATACGATACAGGACTTTTACTATATCCCCATGTAAGGTGTTCGAGATGTAGACATAGAATCTGCATATTTTGCCAATAATATATTTCTTATAATCTCATCATCTTCCGAGCCTTTTCCCAACTATGTTGGGGTCAGCTACCAGTCTTACTGGATTCAGCTGAATACCGAATTCTGCTATTCTGCCTATCGGTCAGATATCTACAACCCATTTTACTGGGAAACACAGTATCCCACATAACTGGAAGTTAGTATAAACTATTTATACAAAAAGCCTTAAGCAAACTTAACACATGCAAGCATCCGTAATCGAAAGATTTATGAGGTAGCTACGAGTACCATAAACCATCGAAACACTCAAACGTGACAATTCACAAGTTCTAATTCAACACAAGGTTAACACAACTGGTACGAGTATCACGGGTTTACAGATTGCAACAGATTTGTGAAGAGCTTGATCGACGTACACTTACCTAAGTTGAGATTGATATTCGTCCTTGGTTTGTGATTGAAAGACATGGGAAGGGTGTGATAAAAGTGACTGGATTTTTTGACACATATCAATCGTATCAGCCTTTACTGGTACATTGCTGGAAAAGTGACTGTAACAAGTTGCGCCTATTGCTCTATAGGATTTGTGCCTTCAAATTATTGCAGTAGGAAAAAAGGAAAATTGGTTTTAGGTTTAATGACCATTGAGGAAGAAAATAAATGTTATATTGGTTCTCTATAGCATTATATAGTTGTGTTTGTTATAATCCTAATGAGATAAAAAAATGCCTTGGAAAATAAATCCTAAAATTTGTTAATGAATTTTAGATAATCTTTGAAAATAATCATGAAGTAACATAGTAATGTGAGTTATTAAGACTCTATATTAATAAGATAAAATTGAAATTAAATTATAAACTAGTCGGTTTCGTAATTACCCAAATGTCTCTAAAAAGTTTAATAGTAATAATACGGAAGTATTTCAAGAATTTGCGGTTGTATTATAGCGTGACAATTACTGGAATCTCCTGTATTAGTCAAGTCAAACAATATTCATCATCACCTTAAAATATTTATCGTTTTCATTAATGTTTATCTTAGATTATTATAATCTGTGTCACGGAAAATTTCAGTGATACTCAAATTACATACACAAATATTACAAAATTTAAACTAATTTACACATACTTATAGTCTGATTTAAATTCTTCGGAAGTTAAATAATTTGTACACTTATGCTAGTTATATTATGTACTTTAAAAAAAAAGCGAATAATTTTAGTATTTCTTTTAAATCAATTTTAATAAATCCTACTTGTTCAACAAAGAAGTTAGCAGATAAAAAAAAAAACTATTTTAAAAGTTTTTTTACTCAAGGATTATCGGTGGAAGTATCAACTGAGATAACCAATGACCCTATAAAATGTACGATTCCGGGTTTAATAACAAATAAACTAGGAGTAAAAAGGGAAACCAGTAATATTGCTAACGTCACAATAACATCAGGTTCTTTCCACCATATTCGGATATAAACCACTTAATGCAAAAGCCTACTTTCAGACTACTTTAACTGCCGTCAGTGAGGTAACTGACTTAGGCATTGGTCCGACTTAGAGCGAGTATCCTTCAGCAAGTCTCGATCAGCGAGTATATTATTTTAATAGTTCTACTCGCCGCAAAAAACAAATGCTGAGAGAGTTCTCGCTGGTAATGTGAACAGTGTTCGAGTAACTATTTGTATATGCATCTCCTTCATTTACACGGGATCTATATCTTGTTGTACGTTTCTTGAGCGATTTTATAGTCGATAGTTACTCGCTTCTCGCCCTTAAGTCGGACCACTCCTTTACTTATTTATGTTTAATGGAAAGTTTTAAAATTAATAAACTTAACCTGACACCTACTAAAAGTTGATTGACCCAGATAGGCCTTTTATTAAGTAAAGTATTCTTATGAAGGATTCCAATCCGATACTTGTTCGCATCCTTATTATTTTGAACTGAATGTTGTTACTACCTTTTGGAACGGAAACCAAACAACAGTTTTATAACCTTCATGGTTGAATAGCGTACACACTACTTTTAAAGACGTGTTTCGGATAGCACGCTAAACAGTAGGTCCCGGCTGTCATACATAGATCTTTGGCAGTCGTAAATTCAATTCTGACAATCAGTCTTACTATGGGATACTGTATTTCCCAGTAAAATGGGTTGTGGAGGTCAGATACGCAGTCGCTCCATGTAAAATACGGTATTCAGCTGAATCCGGCAAGAGTGGTAGCTGAACCCAACCTAGTTGGGAAAAGGCTCGGGAGATGATGATGAGCGTACTCACTACTTTTGAGAGAAGATGTGGTTAGCTTCACGAGTCCCACGTTAGATACTAGGACGATTCTCTACAGAAAAAAAAGTTTGTCTGCAATTTTCTTGGGTCTGTGACTTTTGGTACCTTTGTTGTCACAGAACAGTCCAAAACAGAATACCTTTACCTATTTCATTTGAGTTAAGAGCAATGCATGTGAAGATTTCCAAATTTATTTATATTTAGTTTAAATAAATATATAAAATCCAAATTCCTTATCCAAGCCATAAAATGCAAGCACCCAGTGACATTCTACAAGTCAGGAATACAAGTACAACCTACTGCATCGGAATTGGCTAGGTTTTGCAACCACAGTGTTGAAAGCTTACCTTTCTAGATACACTAGCGGCTAACTGAACTGTGCTAAGGAGATCCGATTGCCCGCCGCCCGTGACCAACGCTTCCGAATGCTGGTTATATAGATTTACTTTATGTAGTTTAGAAATTTATAAATCGTATATTTATATATTTTTTAATTATTTTATTAATTATTCGTTCCATATTATTGTGTAAAATTGGTTTCAACTATTCTGGTCTTTTTGCCCTTGGTAGGCTGGGTCTTTGAAACCCCAAAATTGGAAATAGTTAACAGTGAACGGTAGGATGACATTAAATTTAAACTGAAATCAGCTGATTACAGTTACCAACTAGTGAAAAGGATTGTTAAGAATTAACAAAAATATGTATGAAGTATGAATAATTAAAATTTATAATATGAGAAAATACCAAAATCCCCAAAGGACCAAAAACAAAAGATTGACAAGAGAAAACATTTTTGGAGAAAAAAAAAAATAACAAGGTGAGTCTTTTCTAATCTCACGTGCAAATCTGAAGCCTTATAAAAATACTCGTGATTATGTTTATCTACTCAAAGAAATCTGCGTGTCCTTCCGTCCTTACTTGTGATTGCGAAATCATACCTACTGCCTTTGTATTCACTTGACAAAAGAGCTGACTAACTCGGAAAAATTGGGTCATAAGAATAGGACCTCCTATTCATAATTCAACAAGAAAATAATTTAGGTTTAATTCGTTAGTACTTTTTTGTAACCAGGGATGGTCAAACAAACTACTATAAATTCGTGGATTATACTGGTCACTTTTATTCTGAAAACAATTAATATTTTTGTTTGTCATCATACGGTTAGGAGGAATTTCTATTTAAGAAGATTATCTAATTCATATGATAAACAATTAGCTTTTTCCGTACCTAAAGAAGCAGAAAAAGTACCTAGTTTGAAATTTCCGCTCATTCTAACACCTTATTCGCTTAGACCGTATATTATGATGCATCCCGCATATTCAAAAGGTCAGGCCTCCGAACCTTTGCCCCTAAAACCGGTCCTTTTAATCTATCGCTTTATCGTTCGCGAATCTAACTGCAGTTCTGCATCAAGAATCATAAATAAGCAAAGTGTATAGAAGTTAATAATATATCTTTTAGAAGGTTAGTAAGCAGGATGGAACCACCTTTTACTTACAAATTTAATTGCAGTTTATTAAATTGCAGTTGCATGATAAGTTGCACATTTCGAGCACAGCAGTAATTTGTTAAATTATTACAAAATTCAACCCTGAAAATTTGATACTAGGTCAAAATTCATAATTACTGTAATATAATGGATGTAGACTTTGGCTAATCAAAATCTTCGTATACGTTAAATGCTGCGAGTTATATTTTTAGTTGTTTTTGATACTGAAAAGGCTATATAGTATAGCCGAGTTACTACAGATGTGTGTTTTATCGAAGAAAGAAACCTAGACTAGAGGCGTCAAAAATACTATTCGCAACAAACAAAACATAATAATTTCATCAAAATAATAACGTCTAATTATATAGATCATTCGTAAAAGAATCTACGTTCAGATAAACATTGTAAAGAGCGACCTTTATTAATAATTTCCTTTGTTATTTAATCGTTTGATTACATACACGCTCAGTATAAACATATTAATTACAAACACAATGTATAACAAAATTTACAGGTTAAGATTAATGGAAACTTCCTTCGTTCTTCAGTTTCTTCCAATCAAGTAGTAAATAAAATACTGGTTTATTTCATAATATAATGTTTCTGAGGAAAAATACGGAGTTGTGATATGCGTAGCATGTAGTAAGTGTACAGTTTACGCATTACGCACTGGTCGACATATTTATTGTAAGTAAAAATCTAGAGCTTTGCTGTTTTTGTTAGACTTAGTAATCTATGATTGTCTGAAAAAATATACTGTGTCAAAAAAAAAACCATTAATTATTGCATGAAGTAAGAGTTTAATAATTTTTTATTTTTCTACAATGCTTCTTGCTATAATCGTTATGGATAATATTTGGAAATACTACCAAAAACTTATCCTAAAAATACTTCTAAGTTACCATTTTCCACATCAGACACGACTCTTTTCAAATGTCGTCATTTGATGACCTGTCATATCATTTTATGTTATAATCGTTCAGTTGAAGACAATCCCATAATAATGACATCATTATAATGATGATTAAATTGGTTGTGGGATTCCCATAGTCCGGAAAACACCATCGACGCTTGTTTTTCAATATGACGCGTGGAATCATACTGACTGGAAAAATAATTTTAATTAGAAACCTTGAAAATTATTTTCTTACTGAAACGACAGTCGCAGTAAGGAACTTAATCCTAGTGACGCGTGAGGATTTATAAACATTTATTCATTTAAATCACCATGCAGAAAGAACACTCAGACTTGCCACCTATGTACATGTCACGAAATAAATTATTGTCCTATGCAGGGATCGAACCCGCAACACGTCGCGAACGCGGTAATACCTGTACTACTCAGCTATAAGTGCAGTAACCAGATTTACACATGACATGTATTTGCTTGGTAAATTATTAAAAGTTCTTTCAATTTTGAATGAAACAAACGTACAGGGCATTTCATTGTTATTTGTACAATTACAATGAACATATCGTAAATAAATCATGTTTTAGAAAAATGGAAATATTCCAGAAGATCCGGTGGAAAGACATTCAAACGAGAACTCAAGATAGGAATTTGTATTTTATAAATATAGCATCATGCCAAAAACATCAATAAAACCAATATTTGTTCTTAACTAAACTGCATTTTTTGTTCCATTGACGTCATGCCATTTATGAAACTTTGGTGTTTTTACTTCCTGTGTTACTTACAGTCGCAGGTTCAATGGCAAAAAGAGGGGTGGTATAAGTTTGACGTATCTGTCCGGGTATTGGTGTTGCAGTTCATTGTAGTTTTTTTTTTATATATACCTCTTGTAAAGAGATTTCTTTTATTTAAAGTTCAAGTGATTATGCTACGCTATTGTTATGACTTAGATCTATTCAGCTGGAAATATATTAGCAAACTTTAAGAAAATGCATTAAGAAGTAGTGTAAGTTGTTCAGCACAATCGTTTTTCCAATTAATCATCGAATCCAAAAATAACCATTAAAGATTTACACAACTACTGGTTCAGATTATAACTATAATTAGTATCTTAATGTTAACAAAATATACAAACTTAGATGTTTGACTCCACAACCTCTGTTTGGCTGAAAATCCAAGATCATAATAATTTGAGACACATTATATTATTATGACTTGTACAAGTAATAGGGGTAATTGAATTATGTTTGGCCTCAACTAAAAATAAATTATGGTATGTAAGAAAAAATGTCCGCCAGAAGGACAGTGATGACCGGATCAAAATTATGTGCTTAAATGTAATACGCAACTTATTGAGTACTCGGTTTTGGTACATTGATGATACGTCTTAAAAAATCATTCAATAGTATAATTTGAATCGTGTACGTAATGTGAAACACTAATGACCAAACATTGAAATATACCTTATAAACCTATAATCTTTCTAAACTCTATCCATTACTGAAAACCATATGCAAATTCATTTGTGTGTTTTTCAGTTAATCATGGACCAACAGACAGACGGCGCAAGACTTTGTTTCATAAAACTTAAAAGTAGATAATGTAAAAACCCTTCACGGAAACGAAATGAATCAGCCTCAAATAACGCCTATGAAATTCATAAAACCCATTAAGTATTTTTTTTTTTTTCGAGGAAAATGAGCATTCACACACGCCTACACGAAAACAAACAACTTACATAAATAGGTATTCCGTTTTAGTTGCGTCCGTTGACAAAAACATGTGTTATGTAAGGAAATAATGGTTCAATGTCAGTCCAAAGTATAACTACAGAAAACGTCAATGTAACGTCAATGTCAAAAATGATGATAGATGATGTAAAAAATGGTGGTTGCGGTTTGAAGGGACGATGATGGCACCTTGAATACTTTGGTACTTAGAAACATGCTACGGTTGAAAGATTACCAATGTTTATGAACTTTGTCATTCTTATTTTGGACTTTTGTACCTTGACCTGGCAAAAAACTTTAAGCTATATTACTTTAACTCTGAACCTGAAAAAACACACCTTATAGCATAAAAAACAGGTTTAAATTTCGCTAGCACTTTATTTATCAAAGACCATCATAAAAGTATGGAAATTGAAATATTAGTCCCTAACTGCAACCAGCGTATCTGGTGACGAAATTGCTAACGTTTCTCATAGACTAATCCATTTCAAATCTACTATGCCTCAAACAGTAGTAATGTGGTTCACAGACGAAACGTTCATATGGTTTGGTAAAGCATATTTTTAGAACTATGTTTCTGTAAACTTGTTACGTTAAAGACCTGCCCATACCGTTCATGTATATCTATGTACGGTAGGGGATAGCCTTTAGCATGTCAATCGAGGCATGCTTTTAAAGTTCTGTGTCCCATTGCTTCCTGAGATTTTAAACACCATCACTTTACTTAATTCTTCCTTCCTTTTGCCCACAGGATCTCCATACTTCACACCCTAAAATGTTGTTCAGCATACTAGTGTACCTGCTATACTGCGCCGCATACACCGTGCTGCTGGCCATCGCCGGGCTCTGGTGCTTCGAGGAGTGCGCGCTCACCGAGGACGAGGAGTACGACTTCTACAACCAGCATAGGGCGATGCCGTATTGATGCTACATACTTGTGAGTATTTACATTTAAATTACCATATTCTAATCTTGTCTTGCCCTACCTGCAGAGCAAAGGCTTACCTCTCCCTGTTTCACAATTTTTTATCCTGAGCTTTTAGCAGGAGTCAAGTTGGCCGTACCACCTTCTCTTTGGTCCACTGATTTGACAATATTACTGAATGGAATTTATCGCAAAAATGCTTAAACACCTGTAAAAATCTTGACGTTTTGACCATGTTACACCTGGAAAATTGAAAAGTCGCGTGAAAATTTAAATGTAAAATACATGGATATTAATGGATGTCAATTTTTTGGGTTAAACAATTTATACTTCCTACTCGTAGGTCCGAATTTTAAATGTATTAAACCACCAACATAAGAAAATTCAAGAAAAACAAAATATTTTACAGCAACATTTTCCTCAAAAAAAGATTTCTTATACTCCGCTATTTATGGATACTTGTACAAACATCTATTTTAGACACATACGAACTTAGTCACTGCTACAAAAAGTGGCTACGTCAATAATTGACCTGAAGTTACAAAGTTTTTCTTCATGTTAGATAATTATTTGTTCACCTCTCAATTAGATGAGTAGTCTACGTATTAGAGAATATTCTACTTCAGTTTTTGGCTAGCTCACGATCCAAAGTTCAAGAATCGGAAACGTTACTTGTCTATCTATTTTTAAATTAAGTTAATGATTGATGTGAATTTTAGGAAGAGCTAGACGTTTTATTTTGGACATGCAGTTTGAACTCAGTTTTGTATATTTTCATACTTTATTTTCTTAACATACATTCATAATATGCTATAGCTTAGCTTTTGGTGGGCCAGTAGGGATGATGCCTATTTTTTACATATCCGGCTGTAAGATAATTTGATAGAAAATTTAAAAAATCTCAAAGTTACGGAACCTATTTAAAATATTTATTACCTTTGAACAGAGTTTGGCTTATCTACACGAAGAATTTAGACAAAAATTAAACTCAATTTAAAATTAAAAAACACACAGCATAAAATAATTGATTTTAAAACCAAACTAGGCCTAATAAAACTGTTATCATGTTATAAATAGTGATACACGTTGCGTTACCAATCAGTCACGATTATTCAACAATAATTATAATTATTCAAAATTAATGATCATTATAATTTGCCTAAAACTATGTTAGGTAATAAGGTTAATGCTGCATATAATTATATCCGGTGACCCAATATTAATTAAATTTTCCGTTCAACAATGGATTGTGTGATGTGTCGTTGTGGCCAAATATTTAGATTTATTGGACTTTAAAATGTGTGTGAAAGAAGGTCGAATAATTGTATGTGCCCTTTGCTAATTACTGCAATTGCTTGCTTTATATTTAGGCATTTTTGGGCACCCATCCGAAATTATTACAAAAGCGAACTGGACTGGACTTGGTACGGTAAACTTACAATAAGTTTACCTTTAATAAAATTTTACCTTTTTTCATTACATTTATTTGAAACTGAAGCATATACAATCAACAATACACAACGGTAAATGGGAAACATTATAATAATATTCCAGGACGAATCACACACGGTTATCCCAAGCTAAGCAGAGTTTATGTAATGGTAACCAGACAACTGATGAACATACTCATATTTTTCTAAAGGCATACATATTATAGATAAATAATTACACCCAGACACAGAACAAAAGGATCATGCCCATCACACAAAGATGTGTCCTGGGTGAGAATCAAACCCACGACTTACAGTTTAGCAGTTAGGGTCACTA
Source organism: Autographa gamma (assembly GCA_905146925.1). NCBI lineage: Eukaryota > Metazoa > Arthropoda > Insecta > Lepidoptera > Noctuidae > Autographa > Autographa gamma. Next base: position 11,862,290 of record LR989853.1, on the reverse strand, counting down.
ACCACTAGACCAATAGGCCAGTCAGGCCATTAAAACAGGACACGTGTATTGAATTTTCATTTTTTACTTCACACAAAAAGGGTTTACAAAAACCTCAAATCAAGGATGGTACCTGCGTCATTTCATGGAAGAACAAAAAGTACTAAATAATAAATATATGAAGTAATCAGTACCGATGATCGGCAAATGTATTGTATAATAAGACATTCCGGGTCAAAGTGTACTCAAAATAAGTACTACTTAATACATATTAATCGAAAATTAATGATTGTTTACTTATAGATATTAATTTTGTAAAATGTGATATAATATTTGACTAGCATGTAATAAAATATAAAATTTAAGTGTCACAAAGAATAAGAAAGGAATATTTTCAAAGGCACAAAGATTTTTTGGAACAATAGTGTTTTTCGCGATTCTCGTAACCCCTAGTGGCTAGTTCTTCAAAAATGAGGTCTTCCTGTCATTTTAACTAGTCTGCTTGCGACCACGGCCTGTGTAACCCAATCGAAACGTCCTAATGCCCTAAATGTATTTAAGCATGTACGCGCTAATCCCCATTCTACAATATTTCCTGACAATTTCCACAAATCATGAGCCAGGAATTTTCTCATCTGTGGAAATTGTCACACAATTTTCATCAGATTTTTAATCGCAAAAACCTAAATAAATGCATTGCTTAATTAATGTTACGATTTCACATTTTAAGCAGACAAAGTTAATTCTAATTAAAATTCGGTATGTATTATTGATTTAAGTATCTATTTAGTTCAATAGAATTTTAGTATAAATATTTGCATACATGATTGTAATATTTAAAAGATAAAAAGATGCGTGTAATCTTGACCCATGAAAAAATAAGATAACAATGCCTAGGTATGTTTTACTAATTAATAATTTGAATTCAATTATACAAATTACAATGATTTATATGATTTTAATTGATCACTTATGTCGGGATAAATAGGAATAATTCAAATAATATGTTTAGCTGCATTTTGATGAAACGCAACAATTTAACCTTAGGGATGAACGATGAATTAAAAATCTTATTTAGATTTTTGTACCTTTATTTAATAAACAATACTTTTTTGCACATGTAGATCGTTAAAATTATGTTGATTGCAAAGCTAAAACTAACATGTAACTTAAACAGCAAAAGCTGAATCAATAATTTCGTATTTTAAAGGTGAATCTAATTAACTTGGTCAGGTCTTAATTTCGCAGATAGATGTTAATAAATTATGTCCTGCTCATGTTAAAAAACTTGAAAAAATTCATGGTTAGTCCTGTTACATTTTTAGTTTGTGAATACTTTCAAGATCAGCAAATGATTTAGTTTCCCAGCCCTCCAAAGCATAGGTCTCATTACAATGTCCAGTTTGCTCATACACACTTGCTTAAGGTATTAAAAGCTGAAGATGACTTTAATACAGATATCCATGTTTTTTTTTAAGAAAATACAAGATCTAACTTCTACGTAGATTCCGCGAGACTCGTAGGAAATGCGTGTCAATATAATAACAAGTGTCATTATACAATATAATTGTGTTGTTGTAGCCGAGAGCGTCATTGTTACTCGTGTAGTAAATGTAGTGACGTATATTTTAAGGGTGACTTTAGAAATAATTATATTTAACAATACAAAACACACGTTTTACAGTTTTCAACAACAACAAAACAAAGTTGTTTGTAACAAATTCTTCATGAAATGTGTCAATTAATCTTCTTCCTAGTCGGGGTCACTCTTGACAGAGTGGTCGTGGTCATCACTTCAGGTGTTGGTGGCAAGCTTCACAACACGCCGCCACTCTTCTCTGATGGCCGCCTTCCTCGTGCATTCATGTAGTGATGATGAGCCAATGTCAATTAATACAAAATACCTTATTTTACTTGTCTATTAAGAAATTAATAAGGGTTTAAATTTCGTGCCAGACTTCCTTTTTTTATTCTTAGGTTAAACTTTATACAAACAATAATATAACCTTTGTTCTTGGATGATACAAAATATATAATTAAAGTTAATATAACTGCCTCATTAAATACAGGCCAACAACAACACAATTTAACATCTAAACACAATAAATACTCAACATACAGCTGAATACAACAACAAACCTAAGTACGTAAATTACATAAGTATACAGTACGATGCAAACTTAATGGCGGCTCTGAACACGAGGGGAGTCGCTGCGCAGTAACAAACTTATGCGCCAGCGGGGGTGCGGGGCGAGGTACTGCGCAGCGTGTAGCTAACTTCAGAGCCGCCATTAAGTTTGAATCCAACTATACCAACGTAATTACTACAAAGGTTAACGAGTTCAGTTCTCTACAAAAACATATAGAAAATACCACTTTTTACAGTCACTGAAACATCAGTACATAATCTATATAGTACTATATACTATGTACCTAGTTATAAAAATATTATTTGCGTCGAATCGCACGTCAGAAAATGTACAAAGTTTGTGAGAACAGAGCTCTGAATGTGATAGATGTGCCTTTCGATTTCGCCTGAAATTAGATTGATTTTTTGTTAAAATTTAATGAGTGTGTAAAATTAAAAAAAGTTTTGGGATTCTATATTTTTTATCACACACATTTTTTTTTTGTTTAATTTCCACAGTAAAATTGATATTAGTGTGCTATATATGTGCTATGTATTGGCCATAGATCTGTGGTCTGCTGTTCTTTTTTTAAGTCACGTTCGCTACAGAACTAAAGCAGACCAATAAACTTTTCCAACGTCATTACCTTGGATATAACAGAACCGTTATTTAACTGATATTTCACAATCGAAGAATTACAATAATTTGCTGCAACAGTTTACTTAACAAATTCTTGGACAAGGATGTACATTTCCACCTCGGAACTAATTACAACTAGAAAATGGTTTTTTTTTCTAGAAGCCTGAAGGTTACCCCCTCTTTATTGCCGCATCTAGTCTTTCAGTGGTCTGTGGCCTGCAGTAATAGGCCGTCGTCACACTGGACCGGGCATCTGTTTGTATATATTGAAATATACAGCGCAGTACTAAGTTTAGTCAGAACTAAGCCTTTTATGATACTTTAGAATGTTTTATTCTTAGTGACGTATCAAGTGATGTGCTCTTCTGATTTGTGTTTGAGTAAATTGGCAAGAGATTTGTGAGTGATATTATGACTTAAGTGATATTGGTATGTATTTCTTTTATAGATTTTTCATAAATTGTGTTTTTTTTTTTATAATTCAATTTCAACATGATAAAATTTGTGTGAATCGTAAGTATTTAAAATTATCCAAGTAAATTGTGAAAAAATCTCAGTTAAATAAAAATAATTACTTAGTGTATGCAAACTTTACCAATAGGTAGCTTTATTCTTTATAAAAAACTACAAAAAATAATCAATGTTATATTAACTGATTACCTTAATTCACAAAAGCCAATATGCTTATGTCATACCTATATAAACCCTTCAATAACATAATACAAAAAATAAATCGTAAAAATAATGTTTTCTTTTATTACAAAACTAATCTTTAAATCCACAAAAACCTCCAAAAACAAAATATTACACGTATTAAATAATACTTTGTAAACATTTGATCTAAGTACGTCGTATTAGAACAAACTTATTTACGCATGCGTTACTCAAAGTAAAAAAAAATACGTATAACTTTTTTGTTCATGGTAATGGCATCAATAGTATAATAATATATCTAACCGAAAGTATAATTTTGTATTTACAAACTTATGTAAAGACGATTGACGCTGAATGTAATAAGATAAAAAAACGGAATGACAAGTATTGTAATTTTCTTTTGTTTGCTTGTCGAGTAAGAAATAGGTTCATCCAAATATTAAAAACTAATTTAGTTGACTTATGCCCGTTTTCACCAGTAACACCTAAACTGTCACTTAAGTAAGGCTTCCTTATTTTAAGAATCCCCTAAAATCATTCCCTAACTCAAATTCTGTTTCACCACCCTAAGGGCTCCCTAAGTAAGAGTTCCTTAGTTAGGTGACGTTTAGTGCGGAGGAAGTATGTAAACGTTTATCGATAAATTATTCGAGTTAACGATTTTATTAATATTTCGCTGAAAATAACAAGTAAAACACCTAAATAACGGTATTAACTCCAGTTTATATCAAAATGGAAGGGTCTACACCTTGTAAATATTAGATAACTAACAAAAAGTATAAATGAAGACTCGCAAACTAACCAAAAAGTATACGCATCCTTTTTGGTTAGTTTGCGAGTCGTCCTTCTGAAAAATAAGTGTCACCAGACGTCACCTAAGTTTTAGGGGGCCGTCAATCCATCCCCTAAATTATAAGGACTCCCTAATGCTTTAGGTGTCACTTAGACGTTGGTGAAAAGAAAACTTGCGTTAGGTGTCTCTTAAATTGGCTTAGGAGATACTTAAATTTTAGGTGTCACTGGTGAAAACGGGCATTAGTCGCCCAGAACTTAATTCGCCGTTTATAAGCAAAACTTTTAGGAAAAATACTATGAATCAGTCTGCTTGCGACCACGGCCGGTGTAACCCGGTCAAAACGTCAAGCCCTAAAAGTATTCATGCATATTCGCGCTATTCCCTGTTCTATAATCTTATATATAAAAATGAATCGCTAAATGTGTTGGTAAGCGCATAACTCAATAACGCCTGGACCGATTTCGCTAATTCTTTTTTTGTTGTATTTGTTATTGTCAAGAGAAGGTTTTTATGAAAAAAAAAATGATAGTGATTTGTTGGATTTATCTACGCCTCCAATAACATAAAGGCACCGGGAGCGGGACCTATGGATTCACGCGGGTGAAACTGCGGGGCACAGCTAGTACTATAATAATATGAAGTTCTACGACCACGAATTGGAACAATCGAAAATAGGGTAAAGGCTGGATTGAATCATTGGCTTTTTCTAAATCCGAAATTTAAAGCAAATTATGACCTGAAACCAACCATATCACACACACACATAATTAAAAATATCCATTGAAGCAACAATATTTAAAGCGAGCTTAGCACCTCTAGTCATATAATTGACAAGTAAAAATAACTACCTAAAAAACGTCATCTTTTTATTTTCAATTAAATTTATATAAATTGATGACAAATGACAATGACGATGTCATCACCCAAGTTAATGTTTTATTAAGATACTTCATGTCATTATGTGTGACAAATCGGACTTCATAAAAACTTGGAGATTATAATTTATCATACAAATACCTTTGACATATTGATGCATTTATTTTTTGTCTAATACATCGAAGGTGATGTTTATTATTCTGTATGTAAGGTTATTTTCTTATAATTTACATTTGATGGTCTTCTTTTTAGATATCTTCATATTTTATTTTCAAATAGGTTTTTTTTCATACACATTTGTAATGTTTTTTGGTAACTTTGCTTTCGAAATGTTTTTCTTCAAAACCTTATTATACCTATATTCTATATGAAAAAAAAATGTACCTAAGCTTTTGCAACGTTTTATGCGGCAATTTATTTGTAGAGCATTAATTTAGCCAATAACTTATTGTTTAAAGCTACTACTGTTTATTGCTTACTACTACTTAAATTAACTTTAAAAAATGAAAAAAAGATTTCTGCTCTAGGTAGGTATAAAGTTTACTTTACCAAACTAAACGCAATTACAACACATACCGCAATTTCGTATTGGTCGCTAAATCTGTAATATTTGTTTGTCTCAAGGCAACAAGACTTATTAACAGTACCCAGACATTACTTGTAACCTTCTTTATTGCAATACATTGCACATTCTATTTATATTAAGCTAAAAATAAAATAAAAACTCTCCGTTTTTATATACGCTTGGAATATAGCCGTGAAATGCTTAACAGAGTGCTTCAATCTCTTAATGATTACTCAATTATTAAATTTACAATAGTTTGCTAGATTTCAAAAAAGATAGATTTATGTTGCATGAATATGTATAAACATGCCTAAATTTTTCACACAAATTAACTTATGTTTTACTTTTGTTGCTGGTGTACTAGCTTTTATTAAGCGACTTGAATTTCAAATTTGTGTTTTTTGCATGCCTAATTTATGGTAAATTGTATAAGGGTCTCATTATAAACATAATATCTGTATCTTGTACCTACTTTCTGTGCAAATAAAGAACTATTCTGTTCTATTCTATTCTATTAAGATATACATAATATACTTGCTGTACTTATGAGTACCCATCGTTGAATTAAACTCAACGATGGGTTTTATTTCTCCAAACCTTTGATAAAGAGAAAAAAATATACAGTTTACATTGTAAAATTTTATACATCAGATAGGTAGAGATTGAACATTTGCAATTGGTTACATAAATGTTATAGAAAAGCATGGCAAAAAGGCTACTAAACTTTCGTGAGACTTAAAAACAACCAAGTAAACGTTTCTTTGAACTCAAACTTTACACATTTTTTCAGTTCACATTTTTTTATAGTCTAAGACTTTAGACATTAATTTAACGCGATGACGTCTATCTATCGTACTTATGTTTTTTATAATAATATAGTTTTTGCATTACGATGACGAGGTGGACCAAATTGCAGGTCGTTCTTACAAGATACATCCTTTTCATGGGCCTTCCCCGATACGGGCAAATTGATTTATCATTAGTCGAGTTAATTACGCTGGCTCTTGCTCTGTTTCATAGTATTTTATGATAAAATCTTAGTTATTTCAGTATTTATTAAGAAAATAACTAAATAGTCTAAGTATACAAAAATAAACAAATAATAAATCTTTATCTTATCTTTATCTTTTATGCCGTATTGAAAAGATATAGATATTGTATGAAATCTCTAACTATTGAATTTGTGATAATTATGTTATGTGATGAAGAAAATGACAAATTAAGATATAAAAATCGATGCTCTCTATTTACAATTTAAAGTAAATTTTCAGGTTAGCTGAAATCGCGAATAATTCCTTTAGAAAAACATAGTAAACTATATTAAATATTTCATTAAAAATACACTAATATAATATTCGTCTATACTCCAAATGGCAAAAGTAACGAAAAAAATGAGTTGAAATACAGTTGAAACCGCAGGGCACCGCTATTATTTTATACAGATAATTTCAGATACATAATGATGTGTATCAGGAAGGCTGTGCACATACATAGATGCATCATAACACGTGAGCTAATTTCAATGCACGTGTATACTTTTCATCACATAATCTTTTGCATGGCTATTGTCAGGTGTTATTGACCTTAAGTCAAGTTCAATTGCATTGTGCATGTAGTTTATAAAACCTGTTTATTTAAAAATAAAGATGAAATGGAAAAATACGAATAGTTTCGAGTCTACACATGATTTTATTTTTAACAAGCTGTGCCCTACGACTAAACACGCGTTCGTACATAGACCCATTTAAAATGGATAAGATTAGCAAAATTAACTATTTGCGAATGAAAATCCAGTTAAAATCACCCGGACATTGGAGATAGGCTGGAAAAACATACAAACAAAAATTTTAAGAAAAAAAAAACATTTATTACGTATTAATATGCATTTATATATCGGATCAGGTTTCATGCAATAATTAAGCAAACTAGGAACTGTCCTTTTGTTTGTTTGAGCACATTCATCTCGAGAACAAGTCTAGACTCGGAACAAATATCAGCTGATAAGCACAGAAGGTTAATTACTTATGTACTGCACTAATTGACGTCTTACGACAATCGTAATTAATAAAGACCTTAAAAATCTTTATTGTTAATACGAAAAAAAATAATGAATTAATCGAGTTTACTTAACATAAAATCAATTGCATATTTTGATAGTGCTCATAAATTCAATAAATAAACAATTAAGCATTTAAGGAACAATACTTGTTGAGAACAACACTAAAAACTTTTTTCTTCACTAAATCGATATTACATTCAGGTCATGACATTAGTTGGATTAAGATTTTTATTGATGTTTTTAATTTCTTCCCATTATTTAAGTAAGACTGTTCGCAATATCTTTAGAGCTTATAACTGTCTTAATGTTAACAAATAATATTGTAACCCTAAATAAAATAGATTAAAAATTAACAAAAATAAATCTACAAAAAAATCGATCTAATTTCAACACCGCCAACACAATACGCGGAACAAGTAATTCACATAATAACGGTAACATTGTGTCATAGTTGGCTTCATTTAAAGCAGAAGGATTTCCTCCATCCTTCGAGGTATCAAACCTAATGAAGGTAAAGCAACCGGTAATAAGGTTCCTGATGTACTTGATACTACATGTGGGAGCACAGGGCTGTATTTAGTACTTGAAAGTTAAAAACTAAAAAGTGAATTGAAATGGTATGAAGAAATAGTGTAAAAAATGCATTTTCTTTTACAATATTTTCTCATTTAATTATACAAAAGAAATGTACAATTTAAGCTAAAACAACTTATTTTACTTCCGCAATATATGCATGATTATCCGGGTGGTTGCAACTTAATTTTAATCAGTTATCTTCAACCGATTAAGCTGTTTTTTTTTGTAACCCAATCTCAAAATCATATAATAGCAATTTTTTTACCTCGACAATATTTAATTTATTTAATTTCCATATCTTCTTCTACTAAAAATATATCTAGTATAATTAATCATTTTGAACAGTTATCCTCAAACGAATGAGCTGAATTTTTTTAGAACCCAACGCAACGTCTCCAAATTAAATAAAAATAGCACCTGTTTTTTCCTCGACAATATTTATTTAATTTCCAGATAAACTTCCAAAAAATATACCTAAAACCATTTTGAAAAAATCATCTTCTGACATAACACCTACCACAGTAACTCACATTACGCTCATTACCTCACCTAGCCTTACCATCGGAACTCACTCGGTTTTCGCCGCAGTCCTTGAGTGCACCGGCTGCAATATCCGGCTTATTGCGTGTGCCTAACCACTGGTGCGATCGTATTGCACAATGCTACACTAATGCACGTTTTATTTATGATTTGTGTGATGTTAGGAATTAGGGATGAATCTCGTGTGACTTGTAAGCTAGTTGAACGAAATGACATGCATTTCTTCTTTATTTAACTAACTGAAGTTTTTTAATTAGCATTCTTTATGTCCTGATAATCCTTAAATTGTTTAATTATCCGCTCAGTATGGTTCAATTTTTAACCGTCGAAAAAGTGTGTTGAAAATAGATTGAAGCTGTCTAACTTTAATGTAGACAACTCTGTATTAAATGTAATAAATTTCTTAACAGACGCAGTGTTCTTAGGCAAGGTCACCCATCTAGTTCTTGCCAGCACCCAAAGTTGCTTAATTTCGGTGATATGAGAAGTTGTGTATTCAAAGTAATATGGAAGTCGGGAAAAGAAAAACCACGTATAATTATTTAAATAAACACAAAAATATTACAAAGTACGTCCCATTAGTTGCGAAATTGCTAATCGAGTTATTAAAAGTAATTTAAGTAAACAACTGTTATTGCCAAAGTTAAGTGATACGAAACTTATAATTAAACCATCATGCTAAGTGCTAAAACCATTATTGTAGATAAATTGACCTTAACACTTAAAGTACCACTTTAAAGTTACGCCTATAGCAAAAAATGGATTGCCTATTTCACGAACTATGATTTGCTTATTTAAAAGGACAAATCGATTAACAAATACAAGCCTAAAAACAGATATCCTAATAGGAAACGTTCATAGGCTATGTAAATATTTGATCCTTAGATCTTGTAGTTAATTTTTCTAGACAGATTTTTTCAAGAATAGACAAGCGAAATCCTTCGTGCTTATGTAATTAGGTCTAATGATAATGATGATTACAAATAATTCCAAAGGTTCTTCCTACTTGAATCATCTTTTTTCTTGCGCAGAGAAAAGAAATGAGCAGTTGAAAATTGATCAAAATTTATTTGTATTTGTCCTAAGTAGGTAGTTAAGTCATGCTATGTGTTCTGTTGGTCTCAAGTATAAACCTTATACCGTATTTCCGGTACAAGATAAAGCTATATCATTTCCATTTACTAAAGTTCAAAATAATCCGTTGTTTATATTTTACAATTAAACATTTTCCAAAATTACACTCTCAAACCTTCATGAGAAAATGTCCCAACCATGTCCATAATATTAACCTTCAACAAAAGCGTGCATTTTCCTCAACGTTGATTTCAAGACCCTTATCTTAATCAGTTACACTGACCACTGCCATTAGGGCTGCATTCCCAAACCGATGTAATCAACTGCAAGAAGGTCGAGTTACAAAATACAAGCTGTCTTTTGTTTTTATTTTGAAGCTCTGTGTATTTGCTATTGTGGCTGTCAACTCGATAAACGCTTTCTCAAAGATACTGAAAATTAATAATTTAGTAAAGGGCCGACAAATTTTGAGAACTGCTGAAATTTTTAAATTACGGAACGAATCTTCATAAATTATAGCTAAGAAAAATTCCGACTAATTCACCTATCAAACAAAATTAACAAAATTAAAATCGGTTCATTCGTTTGGGAGCTACGATGGAACAGACAAACAAACACACACAAAGACGGACACGTCAAACTTATATTAGCCAACAAGATCTACTACAACGTTGTAGTTTTTCACTGTTATCCTGTGATCATTGCTTGGATTGCTAACTGAAAATAGCAAAGCAGATTTGATGGTATAAGGAATAGTGTTGTGACATTAATTAATACCACAAGTGACAGTTTTAAAACGACACCTCTAATTGTTTCTGCTCTGAATGGTATGTGACATTGAAGTCGGTTTCTTTACAATGGTGGCAAAGTAATTAGGTTTTTGTTGTGTTTATAAGTAGGCATAGAGTAATAGGGACTGTATTAATTGTATGTAGATGAGTTATGTTAAGTAAGGAATCTCTTTGTTGTAATGACCTAGTCATATAGATTGACCTATAGATGGACTTTTCCTACAGAACCTACATGGTAAAAAAATGAAGAAAAAACAGTCAAATGTTTTTTCTGAATTATTACGAATTACGATCTACAAAATGTATCATGTATGTCAGTGATGGAAAAAAGAACATGTAGGCGTTACGTTTCAACGGATTGTCTAGTTTTAACTTAGATATGTTTTAAGATTAGATTATTATTACTATTATTAATTTACTATTTGTGGTACCTTACGAGGTTGTCTTGGCGCACGAGTTCAAAAAATCCCATCAAATAAATTAAAAAAAAAGAAATCACGTGTAGCCGGTACATAAAAAGTTACATATTTTAAGTCTGGGTTTCTTAAGGTTTATAGACAACAATGCTTGTTTCAAGAGTGATGTCCGCACAAAACCATCATTGCAATATACAAATTCACTAACAGCATGCACCAATTTTCTTCAATTATTCCTATCTTACTGAAATCTTTTCTCAGCACCAATCTAGTAATATCAAAGTAGGTCACTGTGTCTTACCAGAAAGCCTTTCGTCATCTCATGTTTCAGTCATCAATAGTTGAGAAAACGTTACTAATATTACTTAAACAGTTCTTATAAAAGAAAGCCTTAGATTTCGCAGTTTTTCTACTTGGTCTATTTGTCTGGATTAGTTATCAGAGCATGAAGTTGCGTAATATCTTGAACTTGACCAATTTAACGTTTTTCAATATAAAAGGTTTAGTTGTGTGTCCAATTAGAGTTTGTTGTTAATTATGATTTTTATTACGCTACATACTGTTTTATAATTTGCGTAGTTCCTACTACCAAATTTATCATTTTAAATTATTACACTTGCGTTTTTTGGATGATTTCTTTGTAGTAAGGCCAGATATGCACACTGGTGTGAATCACGATTTTTTCCCTGTTAGTCACATCACAAAAATAAATACATTTGTGAACATAGTGCTGTGAAAAATGGAATACTTTCGATATGATGTTTTGTGATCATTGTCATATTTTCATCACCAAATTTTACATGACATATTTTAGGCTAGTTAAAAATTGTTATCTTTTATTTGTTTTTTTTTTTTATATTATATTTTCATACTTGTTTCGCGTCCTTTATAAATATATTACAAGTGATTTCCGATCGATTACCGTTGGCTTAAGAATTGACAATTAATATTCCTATTTCCTACTAGGAAAAAAATCCCAATAATAAAGGCTAATAATAATAGTGGTATTTTCTAGATTCTCATAAAGAACCTTTTGAAGGTCTTGCGTGTAAATAATTACATGAAATGATCGAGATTAACCATTATGATTGAATGTTCCGCTGTGGTGAGTGACCCTGTGGTCTGGAGTTATTCATGTTAGTTTAACACGATAACTTAGGATATAACGCCCTGATTGCTGGAGAGGATATGAAGGAAAGGATATACTATAAGTAAAATACTTGTATATAAATGTTCAATATTAAAGACCTCAAGAGAATAATGCAAATAATAAATGTAACAGTATTTTTTTATGAACTACCTGGAATCGATATATTTCATTTGAATTGATTTGAAAAACTTTTGTAAATCAATTACACAAATTTTTAATTTACACAATTTTTTATATAGTAAAAAGAGTCATTTTATGACTTTACGGAATGATTTTTTTATCAATATTGCTAAATTTTTACCTAAAAATTTTTTCGTGGATTTTTCTCTCGATGGTTATATTCTGTTTTCGCCAGAAAAAAGACGTACTTATTAGACTACCTGCAACTGCAAGTTGCAGTCTGCAACTATCCACTAATTAGTAAACTGTTAAGCCTCTCACGTCTTATAAACAAAACGAATAAATCAAACGAAGATAAGAACCGAGAACGCAACTCCTTGCGAAATTAATACATTGCGAAGCCTTACTTGAATAATATAGTACTTCAATAATAGTACTTATATACTGTTGAAATTAAACGAATAATTGTGATAGAAAATATTTATTTTTATTAATACACAATTAAATCTAATGTAAGAACAAACTCTAACTATACTAAAATTAAAACTTACATAAATAAAAACTAAAAGGCGTCAAAGAACTCATCGTCATCCTTGTCAATGGCGGGAAACGTGACCAGCAAAAAAAAATTGATAGAACAGTAAACAACAAGTACCAACTACAACCTATTGAAGTAAAAAAAAAACAAATTACAGTAAACTTTAAATCGTTTTTTTTTAGCTAGGTTTATATACTTGAAAGCAATAATTCTTCATAAGCCTTGGATACGACTAGGTACGATTTAGGACACGTTCCCAAACTTTACCTACACTATTAAGTACTTCCCATGGTTTTACTTGCTAAGCTCTTGAAAATCTATCGTAATGGACAAAAGCCTTTAAACGTTGAACAAAATTTCATCAATTACCAAAACTTTTTCGATTGAATTATTTATTTCATTTTGAGCCTGAACTGTCCCACTTCAGGGCAAAAGCCTCCATTTCCTCCTTCCACACGTTTCTGTTTAGAGCAAGTTGTTGCTACTCTTTTTTATACGCGTCCAGTTCATCCCTCCATCTCCGCCTGGGTCTTTCACGAGGCCTTTGTCTACTAGGAACCCAGCCGATTTCATAAAAAGAAAATTGAATAAATATGTATTTATATAGATATATCACAGCCATTAAAAATACAATGACCACGGAAACGTCAAGATTATATCAACGATTTTTATCTCAGACTAATCATAATTTAAAACCTAAGCAAGAACAAAGTAATGTTCACTGTAACTAATTTTAAAGAGACTACAGTTATAATTATTAGTATTAAATCATCCCGGATGCATTCATACAAAAAGCAATGCATTGTCCAAAGTTCACACAGACATACAATTTTTATTTAAATATTTTTGACCCCAATTATGCATGCATTAACTAAATATTCTTGCATTTTATATTATTTATCTTTAATATTATTATACTAAGAAAAGTCATAAAATTTAATCCCCATTTTTTAATTCATATTTAAATACTAATTACGGTTTAGTCTAGACTTGGGTAAGTCATTAAACTCCAAATATTAACAGTTATTTTTTTATACTTTATTTACCCACAATATATTACCATAGTACACAACAAGGAAATGTGATCGGTAACTTTTCTTCTAGTATAAATAATATACAGGTATTTATAGTCACAGATACCCAATTTATAATAAGTATAACACACACTACCTATCCCTAGCTACGGATGTTTAATGGATCAGGTGTCTTACTTTTGTAGCGCCATCTATTGAAGTTTTCTAGAATTTTCACATTTTTGGTGCGGAAAATTATTTTTCCTAAAATGAAGCCATTAATATAAAATAACAAACGTTGCCATACACCCATTTAAATCAGACTGGTACTTTAGAGATTAATTACCTTAAAGTTGTCAAGTAGAAAAAAGTTTTTTCCGCAACGTTCCGCTTTGTTATATAGAAAAATAGATATACGTATTATAAGTAGAAGAAGCGATGATCGTAGCAAGTTTCCACTTGCTCTTGTTTCCGCCTGCACTTATTTCCAGAAGTGGTATCTGCCTAACCCTACAAGGGAAGGAGGTGTGATTATAATGTATGTATGTATAAACAAACGACAAACAATGACAGTGATACCCTAACCCAGGAAGTTTGTATTTTGATATTTTCCTTACTTTAATATTTACTAAACGTCTTTGTTTTGTCCTTTATTAATATTACAATATGTTGACGTTATTAATGTTTTATAATGGCTACCGTGTAGATCTGTGATAAGATCAAAATGATCATATTATGGTTCCATTGTGATTAACCTCTTGGATTCTCATTCTAAGTATTTATTTGTGCAGAGCTTCTACTGGAAAATATTATATATCATTTAATGCAATATACCTATAAACTGTTGTCAAACTATGTATGTTTAACTCTTTGCACTACAAATTTAACATTTTGTAGTCAGAAAAGTGAAAGGCCTTTTTTTTAAACAGCTGCGTAGTTATTTAAAAATTATACCCAAAAATTATCTCGATCTATCGATCAGCAGCTTTGAAGAAAAATAGCTGCGTCAAAATTATTGAAGAGATTTCAAACTTTAAGAGATAACAAAAATAATAAATTAATAGTCCTATAAAAGTTTTCTACTATTCTCCAGAAATTAATATTGTAAATCCTCAACTTATTTTTTAATCACTCTACTACACACACACTATTGAAAACTGATTGAATCATATTGCTAATCAATTAATCATATATCATTTAATTAATGATAAATAAATAATCAATAAAATGTTATCGCCTAATAACGTAAGTGTATTGACATAACAATGATTAATTGATTTAATCATTCTGCAATAATTAAAATGCTTTTAAATTATTATTAGGAAAGGCAATCACTGAGATCATGCGAGGGCAAGGTCAAGGTATGGACAAAATAAAAGGCATTGGTATAACAATAAAATGTAGATCAAAATTTGAACTGATTTATAAAACTGCAAACATTTCTCCTATTTACAGAACTGCAGTTTTTTCTAAGTCGCGACATTTTTTAATTAGGTAGAGTTGCGATGCAAACAAAAGCAGTTTTTCTTTATTTATTTTTTTAAACTGGGATTTTTCAATTATATAACTTTACATTGCAACAGTATAAATATTATTATTTCACCCCTTTCTAATTATTCTTCCTTAGCTCGATCATAAAAACGTTTGTTACTAAATCTTTATTCCTTTTTATTAGACTGTACATTGGTACATTCCAAGAATGGTGAAAAAAATATCAAATTTATTTCAATAATTATGTTTTAGTTTCATACACCAAAGTCAAATAATCTCTGATAATGTTTAGTTACCTTGATTATTAACATATAAGAAGTTTTTCTTTTCAAGTAAATATTCGTGTATCGCGCCTTTATTTGCATTTTTCTATACAAGTGATGAAATGACAAATACATGAATGTCATGCTGTTTAGCACTGCAACTGGGTAAAGGTCACGTATCCGACTTGCACCACGTGGTATAATTGTGGTAGCGTGATTCTAAGAATACCATGATATCTTTGGCTTTGAGAATCTGTAAAACAATATTTAATTTATGTTTTCACTATTGAATTTAACCTATCACATAACATTCTGCGGGAAATTTAGTTGTGATTGCTTTTTCTAGTATCAAAGAGCTTATGTTATTCATGTTCTTCGTTTGACAAGGAGTTGCATATATAGCAAATCAAATTTAAAGCTCTTACCCACTTAGGTCTTCCTACTACACTTAGACATACGTTATCAAAGATACAACACTATGATGGTAAACAAAACAAATCGATTCATCGAGAAGAAAGTTATAAACGAATCAAGCAGAAAACTAACAAGGGATGAAAAAAGATAAAAGAAACAGAAGATTTTTTTTTATTGCTACAAATAAAATCTCATAAACAGGTTTATAACTATTTAAATCGTCCTCATAATACACAGATATACCTTAAGATTAAGTTAATCTTGATCAAGCAATGACTACACGCATTAACATTCAACTCTTTGTTATAAATTAAAAGATTAATAGCCTGTTAAAGAGATTAATTACAACAATAACATACTTTACTGGAACGTATCCAACGAGCCGTAGAAACATCTAGCAAATTAACAATTAATTTATTAATTTTGTAATGATGATTATCTAAAAAAACTGTTATATTTTGACAAGAGACCTCTATTTTTAGAATTTATTTTTCTCAATGTACCATATATAGGGCCTTATAATAAATACTACATATTAAATGAAGTTGTAACAAAACCTAAATAGTTGCTTACTACTATGTTGTATGCAATATATGTTAAATAAATTTCAAGACACTAACCGATGAAAAAAAAAAACAAAAACAATATGACTTAAATTAAGATAACATTATAATACAGAATGTATTTTAAATTAATTCTGTACTTACTAAATAAACAAGTACATAATAAAATCGGATTAAATCGAATCATAAATAAGTTACTACAAGGTAGCATAGTCAATAAATAAACGATTGTTTAGAACGTGAACAGAATTGCAAAATATAAACAATAATATACTTAAATCACATTATTGTATTTATTTACATTTTATTTTTCTAAGTATGAAGTGTCGTGTGTCGTGGTGGCCTAGCGGTTCAATGAACGGATTTGTATGCACCAGGTTGCAGGTTCGAACCCGGGCAAGTACCAATGTAACTTTTCTAAGTTATATGTACTTTCTTAATTATTCTAAGACACTTCTGAAACCTGTAGTCCAATAAATGGGATCTGAAATCGCCAATCCGCAGGGAGCAAACGTGGTGATCAATGCTCATGCCTTCCCTATATGGGAAGAGGCCTGTGCCCAGCAGTGGGACGTTTATAGGCTGGAATTAAGCCTATGAAGTGTCGTACTAGTCGAGCTGCCATCAATTTTTCTATAGATGTGTCGTGGTGGCTCAGTTGTTCAATGTACAATTTGTGTGCGCAAGGTTGCAGATTCAAACCGAGGCAAGAACGTAAAGATGTAGCATTCACAAAGTTCGATTCTAAAAAATCGTAAAAGAAAGTACCGAGAGAAAAATGTATTCCAAAATTTCGATGGGCCTGTTGGTCTAGTGGTAGAGACCCTGACTGCTATACTGGAGGTCGTGGGTTCGATTCCCACCCGGCACAAATGTTTGTGTGATGAGCACGATCATTTGTTCGGTGTCTGGGTGTAATTGATTTATAATATGTATGTATTTAAAAATATATAAGTATGTTTATCAGTTGTCTGGTGACCATAACACAAGCTCTGCTTAGCTTGGGATCAGACAACCGTGTGAGCTGTCCCGGAATATTATTATATTGTTATTAAATGTTTAATTTGAAAACAAGGCTGAAGAGACATGCCCAGTGGATTGTTAAGACCAATAAAACTATTTCATAAATAAGTAATTTGACATTGAAAACTCATCATTGCAAACGATACCTTCTATTTTCATCATTCATGTAAGTTTCATCAATTCAGTACAATAAGAATCCTTGATCTAATGATATATAAGTATGATAAAAGAAATCGTACAAATAATCTCATAAATCATCGTTAATGAGTGCAACAGACATCTTTAAAAGGAAGTAGCCATTAATGTTGCAAGTGCTTAATGGAATTAAATAGCTGCTAATTATGTCGGTCGATAAATTTTATTTAAATGATGTACGGTTTTTAATTCGGATGTCCTATGCAATAAAAAGGAATGTTACAAATATATGTTGGATAATTTCGTTACTAAATTTAAGTTTTTTTGGATGTGTATATACTGGATTTTCTGCAGTTGAAACTTGGAAAATGATTGGTCGTGTCGACGAGACCAATCAGTCATCTAAGAGTTTTTTTTTTTAAGTTTTGAATTTTTGTATTTTCTTTTTTCGATGACCTATTTTGTCCATAACTTATGTAGACAGTAATTTTGACAGAAATGTAAAGTAAGAATAATTTCTTAAACCAACGACATTATTAATAGATGGTACATTACATATGTCCTTCCCAAAATTCACATTGTTATAAAAAGATTTGCATTAAAATAGCCAAAACCCACTTAATATCTGACTCATCTAAATAATTATACATAAATATTATATTTACGATCAGACAACACGCAGAACATACGTTTTCTATTACAAAACGTGTGGACTGACATTGACTGTGAGAAAAGTGTTACAAGTTCATACAAATATGTACAGTTGTGGTGAAAGCGACAAGTGCTGCCCTCTCGCGGAGCTTTGACGAACTAAAAACCGTATACACGGTCAGTGAATGTGAGAGATATGTCTTAAGATATTAATTAAGAAAAATATTAATAATAAATACTGGTTTTGTTTTATAAGAATTCGATTTAGTTAAGTGACAAAAGAAATGAATTTACTGTTATGAATAAACAAAAATATTATATATAAAAGTAATAAGAGAGTCTTGATAATGCATATTTTGTTTATTATCAATTTAATCAAGAAAAGTTCCACCAAAATACTTATTCTAGTGTGGCATTATTACTTATTTATTATGACAGATGCGTTGATTGTTCAAGTAGCCTATAATTTATCGAGTCATCATTTAACTCAAGTATCTTTAACAAAATAAACAGCACACAAATAAACAAACATCATTCTTGTACAGTTTTTACAATCAGAAATCATTCGATCCCTTCACTTCAGGGCACACTTTCTCTTTTACAATAAACTAGACGCGGTATTTTCCATTATATTTATAACGACAGGTAATGCTCACACATTCACTATGACTCGATTAATCTTTATTTTATTTGGCCCCGCCTCCTTAGTAACACCTTAAAATTTAATTGAGATGTTCTTAAAACTGTTTTTTATTTGGCCAATAGATGGAATAGCATATGTAATTTTTAATGTAATCCTCAAACTCCTGAAGATTTACTATATATTTTACCATTATACGAAGTGTAAAAAATGCATTAGTTATTCAAATGAGAAGCAAATCGAAAGCGTTAATAATGCAATTAAAAAATGAGGGCCCATAGGAACGTTACCGACAGTCAAAATTCTTGCTAGCCAACAGAAAATTTATAACAGTATTTAGCATTAGAAATATTTATTTTCTTCTTGTAGTTAATTGAAATTGTAAAGAACATTTTTTTATCGTTTTTTTATTTATATTAGAATGTAAAATGCAACACCGAACCAAAATAATAATATCTAGACAAAAAAATCGAAATTTTACATAAATTAAACCTTATTTTTTCTACATAGATTTAATCACAGCACATAGACCGCAGGCTTGATACAGACCGTTGCAACAAACGGTGTGTGCAATAAAAAATGTTAATAATGAATAATAATGACATTAGTATGCCCGGAACTAACTAGACGATGTCAATTCTTAATTGCGCCGTAAATAATTAACGTACTTAGGTATAAGTAAAATTTATGGTAAATCCCAATGAGGTAATAATTGGAGTTAGTTTATGGTTTTTGCATCAAGATAATAATTGAATGACGTTATAAAACCTATAATGTAAAGCGCTATTTTTTATTTGATTTTCAGATATGAATACAAAAAATCGTTCAGAGCGTAATCGTTCAGAGTGATGTATTAAATCAATCAGTACATATTTATCAATCGTTCAGAAAGATGGATTAAAAAAATGCAAAAAAAAACTTGGAACAGATATTTTTTTTAAATTTTATTTAACAAGCAATAAAAGATCTTATTATTTTTTCCGTAACCTTGCCTATAGCTTACAAGGTACAAGTCTTTGTCAATGTAACGGGCAAACATTACAAATATCTGGAGGTTGGTCTTAAGATATATTGCCAAATCGCAATCACTTGTGCGTCGGAACCGTTGTGCAATGTTTGACGTTCGATGAGATGCGAGTGCAAATTTGTTTTCGATATTATTTATGTAGCTTTTACTACTTTTGTTTAGGAGGCCTTGGTACTTCTAGTAGAATATTTAAAGTAGGAAAGATTCCCGAGGAACTTAAGACTAAATAACACCTTATCTTGTCCTACCGAATATATCATTTTTTTCTTAACAGTCATAAAGAGTTAACTGACTCATCTTTTGATTGTTTATCGAAGATCGAATAATTAATTAAATACGCAAAAACTTTAAACTACAAAATGACGTCGATTTGTCAACAACTGCGGGAACAATAAAAAAATGCATTTTTCACAATTATTTTATTTAATGTTGATCATATTCAGAAGTGTATTTTTTTATTAATTTGAACATAAATATTATTTTTTCTTATTATGACAGAAATTGGAAGCTCAATCATTTATAAAAAATCTAATGGTACTTAATTAAGAATCCGACGGCAATTATATGTAAATAGTTGTGGAAGTGCAGAAATATTATAGTCCCTATATTTAGATGTCTGAATTCTGTACGCCTAGTTGAGGCATACAAAATTTCATCAAAATCAATGTGTTAGTTTCGTGGTGTGGTTACCATAGGGTTAGGTTGGATCCCAACTATACCAACAGAGATAGAGACCACGGGCTAAAACTAGTAGTACATAAATAAGAGAAAACCCAGCATCCAGTATTTGCCAACACTCATAGTCAACCTCGCGGCGATCCTTTGTCACGGGCACAACTGTCATGTCTGTCATATTTAGCTTTATTTGTTGTCACACACGTAGTGTCAGGGACATAGCTCTTTGTTTATGACCATTTCTCACGTAAATCTTGTCTAATTAACCTGGTATTTTTTTGAAGGCTGAACTCAGTTAGGGACCAATGGGCTTAGTTCATAATTGACATATTTACTGAAGTAATGATGGCATTTAGTTTTGCAATCATGTTTTTGTCGTCGATTATTTAATTTAGTATTTTTCTTTTGTACTTCAAATAAAATGAACTGCTAAGTAGCATTTGAGAATAATTTTATCATTAATAAGCGAGAACAATTTTGTCAGTCTATTGTATTGAATAATTTCAGCTAATTGACAAAAACTAACAAATCAAAACAAAAACTGTATCCCAGTACTTTGTAAAACATTAATGCACTTTGAACTCCGCAAGAAATCTGACCGATGACGGTTCAAGGGAAAACCTGCTTTTTGCTAACGTCAGTAGGTTCGGTATTCTTTGGCCCTACCATAAGACTTGTGTCCTTGTGTCCGCGTGGGAGTAGGAAGGCATGTGATTGGCGGAGCAAGCGCGGGCTATTCAATTGTGGCTCGGATATCGGCGCGCGCGCACTTTCGCAAAACTTCAGTTAAGTTTTCGCTTTCATCCGCTGAGATGATGTGCGCACGTGTTTAGTATAGTTCCGTGGCCATTTGTTTAATAAAAGAAAATGCTGGCGACCAAATACCATAGGTACGAATAATATAATAAATCATAAAAAATGTGTGATAATATTTTATGTATTTTTTAAACACATTTTTATTTAAATAAATAAAGGCATATTAAATAATAACTACAAAATAAAAAATATTTTCGTAAAAAAATATTGATTTATTTATAAAAAAAAACAACAAATGCAGCAGTAGTGTATTTTGTGCTTTCTCTAACTTGTTTTAACATTTTTTTCTTGTTTTCAGGTGACATCTTGCTTTCGGCAAATTGTTACCAGGACTGTCAACGAAAAGACTTCATAAAGTGAAGTGTAAAGTGAGAAGTGAGACCGAAGATATAATTATAATTATTTGTCTATCTAATAGTTAAGTGACTAAAACAAATTGCCAAAATGACCGGTTTTGTGAAAATTGCTATCGACGATTACTATTCGGACAACAATTGGACGACGATCATAAATAAATACTGGATGCTAGCAGAACGGGTGTCAGGTAAATATTTTTATTTTATTATTTTTATTTTTCTGTGTCATCATAACCGAATTTAAAGACCATCACTACCTCATAGCTCTTGCAAGAGAATTTTGAATCAAATATGTGCCTACTACAAGTCAATTGAGTACCAGGAATTAAGTATCGTAAACCAGCTCTCTTCTAACATCCATAAAATAGTGCTAAAGAATAATAAAATAACATTACAACAATACATACGTGTACATAAAACGATTCATAAAACAACAGCACTAAAAACAAAAGCAGTTTTCTCTACAACACCTTATATGAAACAGGTTGTATTAAAAGTATTAAAACAATAACTAACTCGCTTTATATTCAAACATAAAAAGTCATCGAAGAAAGTTTGTAACGTCTCGTAAGCTAGGATTTAGCTTTCACGGAACAATAAATAAGGCATAAAATAAAACTATCTCAAGACTAAATCAATGAGAAGCTTCTAAATTAAATAAAAGAAATGTAACTGCCAGTTAAAAGTAAAACGATCACTTACAAATGATTAGTTTGAGTGTATTTTTTATTGTATAGTAAAGCCTTCGATTCAAGTATGAAACATCATTGTTTTACGATTTCTTTTAAACAATCGCAACTGAAACATCCTTCCTTTAATTTTATCTTGAATGAATGAGGAAAATTATTGAAATAATCATCATAAAGAAATCAGAAGACAACACGAACAGTTGAATAAAACGGTTTGCTCACAGCACGTCATAAACAAGTGTTATGTTAAAATTTTAAAACCTCTAGTCTCCAAAAAACTTTAATAAATGTATCTCCATCTATATTTCATAAATGGCTAAGTATATATTTTGACGTTTACTTTTAAAGAATAAACAAAATAGAGCTAGTTTTTTCCTTACAAAGTTTTATTAAAATGCCATTAATATTTTAGTTGCGACCGTGTCTATCATCTGAACCAATTCTGATAGACTACAAAAGTCACAAAAATATAGAAAAATCTCCAAAAAGTAAAGAAGAATATTTTCTCAATATCATCGGAGACTTTAACCTCCTTTCTACACGGACAGACAGGTACAAGTGAAGTAAAGCCTCATTGGTGAACAATGAACCTGTCTACATTGACACGCGATTGTTAGTTATATAAGTAGTAAACAATAGCAAATCGCTTCCGACAGGTTTTAGTAAATACTTGTAATTATATTTATTATACTAACGTAGATAAAGTTGGTCTAGCGGAGGTCTTGTTGAGAACTAACCGCCGTACTTAAAGATGTTAGGGATTCCTCAGATTTAAGGAAGAATATATCTATATTTCTGAGAGTTGGCTTAATTAAATCGATTGCTTATTATCGTTTTGAGGCAACACACAGAGCTCTGACAATTGACCTAAGAAAATCAATAAAAAGGTATTTCTGTGCTCATTAATTAAAACTATATTATTTACCATTTATCTCATCAATCCTTCAAACAAAGAAACTCAAATTAACTTTAAGACGCTCTTAAATATTAACCTGTCGCTAATTTACTCCTCAAAGTTATAGGGACCGCGTACGATTTAACTGCAGCTTAAAACTGATTGACGTTTCGTTATTCGGTCATTATTTTTTATACTTTTGTGCACATTCAATATTTCCATACGATCAACTCTCGATTATTCTTCGCAAGAGAATCAGAATGAGCTGTAGTGACAATATAAATCACGTATTTATAACAAACTCGAAGTAAAGTTATCAATCAAAACAAACGCCCAGTACAAACTAAGATACATAAACTAACTACAACATATGTAAAAAGCATGTAACCATGTAATCAATAAAAATCGAATTTGTTTAAATTAGTAAAAATAACATTCGTCAATCAATAGAGAAACGAAATATGTTGCTAACACCGGTTTATGAACCGGAAAAACCGGTGGAAGTGTGTTAGCAGAGATACGGTTAACTAAGATGACCGGATGTCTAGACGGTAACTATTTTAACTTTACCACGAGTAGATATTTACCGGAAGTAACTTTTGTTGATAGTATTCAAAAATAGCTGTCACTTAGACCACGTATAATATGGCATTTCAATACAAGCACACTACAGGCTTTTTACCCCCGTCCCTAGACCAAGCTGGCCCGAGCCGACCAAACTTACAATAAAAATATGTCCCTAAATAATTTACTAAAACTTAGAGCCATCCCTTATTGTTTTGCTTTATTAAGATTGTTAGCAACGCACTAAGTCAAGGTCCGAACCCCGCAGGGGGTGCCCTTAGTGGACGTTGCTAACGTAGTAAGTTTTCCTATTGCTCTGGCTAGGGGCCTTAAGGTCCTCGCCAAAAGTCCGGAGAAGCAGTCAAAGTCTGCGCTCAGGCTAACTGTAAAGAACTCTACCCATAGTTATAATAATTAAATATTGTATAATTTAATATAATTATTATTAATTTATTATATATTTATTTAACATAATTTAATTATTGTTGAAGTGTACCTCTTACTACTACATAATACTACGATCTCTCTCTTTAGACTAGATTGAGATTATAGAGATATCGTATGAAATCGTATCAGCAGTTTACCATGGAGTAACAAACATATCGACAGACACACAAAATGACTTTTGCTTTTGAACGACGAAGTAGAGCAGTACGATTAAATCGAAAGTAAATAGTTGTATTTAAAAAGCTTAAAGTTAAACACTTCCTTCCTATGCCTTACTGAACTACGAAATAAAGTTATTTCTCTATGAGTAAAGGCATTTGCCCAGCTGTGGGATGCTGGATTGTTACAGGCCGTACATAATTTCGATATATTGTTTTTTTTTTTTTATTTACATCGGTATTAATTAAGAAGCCATGAACAAATGTATTATTTTAGACTGGCTGGCTTTTCTATGCATTTCTTCTCATTCCAATAAAACGATATTACACGGCTAACTAACAAATTAATAACATTTATACTGTCTGGAAACAAAAGAGAGCAATTTTGAAGTTCGTGCAAGACATAACACAAAAATTACCAGGTTTCCGTGTCAATGTCAGATCGAATCGTTTAGTTCATTGTATAACTGCGAATTGCCGAGTTATCGGAATTTTATGAGATTTATCTGCTTTGTGTTTTACATAACATACCATCACGCCTGTATCCCCGAAGGGTTAGGCAGAGGTGTACCAATGTGTTTTAATGCACTTTTTTATTATTATGATAAAAAGAGTTGGAACAGTCTTTGGACTTTAATCTTAATTTCAGTGAGTTGGTCAAAGGTTTAATTGATAACTGGACTTTTGTATGTAAAAGTAATCAAGTACTCTATGACTACATAATAGGTACACATTTTTCGTACAACAAATAAAAATAATTAAACTCAGAAGTGAACTTAATAATGCTTTTAGCATCTTAATTGAAATGTCAAGGACAAACGTAATTAGATATTTGACCATGCTTGTCTATAAACTCTCTCTTCACTAATACATATTGACAGACACTTAAAAGACCAATAAAATAATTCTCAATTAAATACTAAATTAGAAAATAATAAGTCAGAAAATTTCTAACTAATAAAATCTTAATTCTCAATAATTGTTATTTTTATTATCCTCGATAAACTGACGTATAACCTAAACGTTTGTGATAGAAAGCAATATATTCATCTTAGAACATCTAAAGAACAATGATACTTTCACATTCTGATTTCACGTAAGCTACGCTGACCACGGTTTTGTGACCACATGTTACATTCGAACATAATGAGGCCTGTTATTATAATTTAATGTTAATTTTGAACTCAAAAAAAAATATTTTTCAAAAAACTGCTAATTTGAAGAAAGCTACAAATTCTCAAAACTAATTTTATTTGCTGTCTTGAATAAAAGATTTATACGTCTGGTTAATCTTTCAAATATTTTAATAAAAATAGATCTATCAAAAAAAGTCCATTTTCCATAAAAAAATAAATGAAATAACAATAATGTACTATACTTTTACAAGCAATGAATCATAGCAGGAAAATGGTGGTAGCGCGCACGTTGATGTCTTTTCTATGAAGAAAACGCAACTCACTACAGAAAATAGTAGTGACGCGAAAGGCAAAATATCGTACATTATGCAATAATCATTATGATAATAATGTACATAATAGTATAAAATAATTACTATTTTACTGTAACATACTTTTTTATTTTTCTTAGTATACTTAATTAATAATAATATTGATAGTAAAAATTAACTACAATAGTGACATTTTGAGATTACAGTCGCTCAAATTAAGTACAGAGAAATATCGGGACACAAAACAAAACCAGTTTTAAGTAATTAAAAAAGTGAAATTTACAATATGAAAAAGGCCATTTAAACTGTATCAACAAGTTCGTTATACTCGTTTCGTTAAAACTGCATAATTAAATCGTTTCTTCTGTGTAAAGCCTACATTAAGGCTTCAAGTCACTGACCGATCCATACTTTCCCCTTCAAGGGCTTGTATTCTGTAGTAAAGTTGTAAATTGTATAATATAATAATGTAATTACCTTTAACCGCTACATCGTTACTTACTACTACTGTAATTGGATTCTCTCTTTACTTGCTTATCCGTCAGAGACTTTCTATTTTGTATTAATTGTTCTACGTATGTGTTGTTTTTTAAATAAATTCTTCGGAAAAGAAAAAAATGGTAAATAAATATTCAAAACGTGCGGAGTTTTTAAGTGCAATTAAAAATATTTGTTACTTCAACTAAGCCTATTTCTTGCGTTAAATAAATTAAAAATATATATATGAACAGTTCAAGAAAGTAGTTCATCATAATAATTGTATGATACCATAATATTTGACATTTTATTAAATGCAACCCATTTTCACCGTAAAAAAACATAATATATGGGAGTACACATTAAAATAAGTTTAGTGCAATATGTGACAGCGAAGAGGAACTCTATACACTCTCACTGACATAGACTTTACTACATTCTAGAACACAAGCCCTCTATAAATGAAGTGCCTTGTAGGCTGTAGTACGTAGGTATGTAGGCTCATAGTGAAACGTGAACCCACAAATTATATTATACTAGACCATATTGTGTATAAGGCGAGTGTGAATGAAAGTGTTGGAAGGGGTAGACCTAGGCGGACGTTTCGAGACCAAATCGGACACGTCTTGAAAAAAGGCCAGGTCAAGAGTACCCGAAACCGAAGAGCATGTATGAAGGGAATAATGACGGTGGATGAAGCGAAACAAATATGTAAGGATCGTAGCAAGCGGAAAGAAGTGGTCTCTGCCTACCCCTAAGGGAAACAGGCGTGATTATACACCGTGAAAATTGAATGGTTGTTTTCCCGCGGCAGGACGATTACCCATCAGTAGTACTATCAAAATACAAAGTTTAACTTAAAAAACATAATGTTTTTTTTTTTCAAATCATTAAAAAAGTTTTCATAAACTCGAAAGAGCGATAATCAATAGTAGTTCACTCACTAGAGATAACGTAGGCACCTGTAGGTAACACGAAACACACACGCCGCCGCCACGTGTTGTCGGCAAACTTACAAAGGAAGAATGAATAATAAATGTTCAGAGCAAAATAAGCTCTCGGTAATGGTGATACGGTATAAATTAGCTTGCATGCACGCGGCAAGCGCCGAAACACAATAGAATGCCGCTAAATGTTGCGCTCTGTGCCTACGGCTTAGTACCTATGACCTATTACTTATTAGTTAGTGTTCTGTGCGCGAACGTCGATGACGTCAAGTGATGAATGTGCGATGAAAGTGCTCAACACAGAAGGACTGCATCCTTATCATTTTTTTTTCGTGGCGGGCCACACTCTTGGCCAAGGAGGAGCCCGGCCTTGACTCCCTTGGAATTTTATTTGTGGTCTGAGCTCAAGAACTTGGTGTATCGTGAGGAACACCAAACATGCGACTCTTTGATAAGTGCGATAGTGGACGCTTTTAATATCGTGAGACGTGACAGAGACACTTTAATGAAACTGAAAGACAATCATTTAAAACGTGCTCGTTTGTGCATTGAACGTAGTGGTTTACATTTCCAACAATTACTCCGCTACCGTTAAGAGTAAGTACTCGTACTTTGTAAATAAACATTTAAAAGTAGGTTAGGTAATCAAAATCATTGGAAATAAGTTGATTCCATTTTTAAATACCTACGCCTTAAATACTTAATTATCAAATTCCGACTTTTTTTAAAGATACCTATTTTGTTTTTTTAAGTATTTATGACGATCCTAAGCCTGTAAAAGTTTGAAGCGTAAATTTGAATTACTTATTGGTTTTGTGTTTTATTGAATCACGAGTAGCGATCAGCTGATTAACACGCGAAGTGCAACGACCGCGCGGCGTTCGGGGTAACCGCGCGCCCGCCCGCGTAGGTATAGCGCGATGTATTACTCCTGGTTCAAGTCACTTTCGAGTTTTGTTTATAACAATTGTTAATCCGCCATTTATTGAGTCTAATTTTTTTTATATATATTGATCGATTGTATGACCGATACAAACTCATTTCGCTTCGGGAAAACAACGACTTAATATTCACGCTGTATGTACGTATGTATGTATATTGAAATTGTGACCTTAATACGTTAAAACTAATAATATGGTGATACCAAAGTTATTTGATTATAAAGCGTTCATTTTTAGAGCCTTACACGAAACAAGTAGGTACGGCTGGTTTTCTTGAGTTTACCTATTTTGATCTATTCTTATCGATAAATTTAAATGCTTGACTGCCTTTTCTTGATAAACACAAAAATAACTGGATATCAGACTCGTAGGTAAAGAACAAAACAATATGTATCTCTTCAGCCACAATTTTCTTTTTTCTTCCCTCTCAAAAATAAGTCATGCTTCAAATATGCGCACAATGTAAGAGCTCATACAACATCCGTCATTTTCGGAAATACTCGGCAAGTTTCGGAGGTTTAAGCGAGAGTTTAACAACGATACAGCCATTAACATACTTAGTGTAACACTCATTACGAAGGTACAAGCTCGAAATATGTCCATACTTGAAATACGCACGTGTCTGACTGTGGGAGGTTGCCATGGAAACCTTTAAAGAAAATGAAGGATGGTAATGATGATGTGTTACTTTAGTGACAAACAAATTTATGTTGGGATGAACTGGTGTATATAGTTAGTAACTGATTTTATAATTTTGTTCTTATGTATCTTAAGATATAAAAATGATGCGTTTTAAGTTCACAGTTAGTTTTATCAAAAATGATGATCGAAAAGTTCTGGCTTGAAATATATAAGTCTGAGCCCATCTAGACATTAGAAATAATAATAAAATTTAAAAACGGGTTCTTCATGTCAGTCGTCTTGTGCAACTGGTTGCGATAATTACCTCATTAATTACAATAATTATAACAGCTTGTTAATGTCCCCCTGCTGGATAGACCTCTCCTCAAAAGTAAAAAATAATAG
Source organism: Autographa gamma (assembly GCA_905146925.1). Lineage (NCBI taxonomy): Eukaryota > Metazoa > Arthropoda > Insecta > Lepidoptera > Noctuidae > Autographa > Autographa gamma. The sequence continues at coordinate 11,832,730 of LR989853.1, read as the reverse complement.
TTTTACACTAGCTTTTTTGCATATTTAATCATTGTTATCTAAATAAAAACACAAACCCTAAAAAAAACATACAAAAATACTTAGCAACCCATTAACAATTCCATTCACCCCCAGACCCCCGCGTCCAAGGATGGTTTCTGTTCGACACGCCGCTGCCGACGCTCGCCATGGTGTGCGTGTACCTCGCCTTCGTGATGGTCTGCGGCCCGCTGTACATGGAGAACAGGAAGCCCTTCCAGATACAGAAGACACTGGTCTGGTATAACGCCGGACAGGTGCTGCTGTCGCTCTATATGTTTTATGAGGTGAGTGATAATAATTCTTGTTAGTTATATAAGCGGTGATCTGATAAATAAGAATTGATTTTCGATAAATTAAGAAAGAAATAAATTTCAATGAAGGATATTTAGGATCACTTCTGAGGGTTTTAATTACAGGATAACCTTTTCAAATTAGCACTAATATGTATCCCCCCTGTTTCAAATATGTATCCTCCAACAATCAGGACATGATTGTTGGAGGATACATATTTGAAACATAAAAAGATGCAGTCTTTTTGATAAACTCTTATTGAAGTCTTGTTAATATCAAGAGTTGTTGACTTAACTACTAAGTGCTAATTTGAAACGGTTATCCTGTAATTAAGATTTATACTGCAACTCATTTCGGATGCCAAATTTGGCGACTGTCAGTTATACAAAATTCTTAAAATTTTCCTCAACATTGACTCATTATTTTCACATTCATTTAACAAAAAAAAAATACTTTACTTTAACAACATGATTCTATTATTCTCTGAACTTTTACGTTTTCATAGTCAACTCAAACAGACTTTTCGTCGTAGCATCAAACATCCTTTGTCCATGGCACCTAAAAAGGATCTGAACAAATCTTTAACAAGAACATATTAACAAATATTGACGAGCTTTTGTAAGCACCGAGTAAAGATGATTGACGCACCGGATAGTACTTAGCCTTGGAAGTGGACAAATCTTGTGAAATGTTGCCTTTATAGGAATGGTACTGTAAAAAGATAATATTATCTCATTTGTAGTTAAGTTTGTAGATAACCAAACGAATCAAATAACTTATTATAAATAAAATAAAAAATTGCTCAATCAAGTTTAGATTCATTTTTTTGATCGATCGAGAATCTTACCTTACTATAAAACATCAAGTATTTTTGGAAAACCTCTTTATGGATTAAATTGTCAATCGTTTTTTCTTACGCTGCCTGATTTTGCATTCAATATTTATAAGCCACTTGCGGTATTTTAAGCTTATGTCAAACAAACATCAACATGCAACAATAACAAAATAATTGATTCATTATATTTACAAACGCATTAACAATTGTCCAGTGTTTAATGAACGTACATAATTAATTAGTTATAAATCACACGGCGCTTATCGAATTAATCGCTCAATTAAAATCACGCCCACGCATTAACAATACCATTGTAAGTCTACTTAAACCTTGTTCATGTTAATTGTTAACATATGCATAAAAACTTATGCTTTTGGAGTATGAATAAGACAAGGTATCATTCTTGTTTAGTCGAGCTCGGAGACGTCAATGGTTACTGAAGTGATTTCTATCAATTTAAGACATCCAATTTTCAGAAGTAGTGAAAAAATAGAATAGTAGAGCCGTTTGGGGTTGAAACTTTTGAAACGTTTGGGGTCCGAGCGCACGAAATCTTTTCAAAGAACTTTCCAAACGTTTGGTAGAATCTACTCGTGATCAGAGGGCTGGTTTGTTCCTTGCACAGAGAATCGGCATAGCCATTCAACGTGGCAATGCTGCCAGCCTTCTGGGCACGTTCCCGCCATTGACAAGGATGACGATGAGTTCTTTGACGCCGTTTAATTTTTATTTTTGTAAGTTTTAATTTTAGTATAGTTAGAGTTTGTTCTTATATTAGATTTAATTGTGTATTAAGAAGTAGTTATGTATCTATATTACAAATAATTCTTCAATGTATTTTTTTAATTTCATTATACAAATAATTAACTTATACTTATATTTTAAAGTATTTCAAATGGCAGTTAGGTCTTAACATCAGCATTTAAAGAGGAAACAAAAGTATTTAAATTATTACTCTAACTGTTAACAGTAATAAAAAAAGTTTTAATGAATGATTTGTATACACGTTCAAACTCACATTAGTAGCTCGGCAACGAGTAATTTACCTTATACCCATAAAATCGAAAAGTTTGATTTTGTAATTTTCTCCATCTTCTGACTTTAAGTTCACACATACCAGCTGTTATTTCTCTTATTTCATATACATCTTTGTATTATCCATGCTCAAAGGCTTTCAAACAAAGCGCAAAACTCAAGTAATCAATTGTTCTACACAATCGCTAAGAATCGCATGGTTTACCAGCGTGTCAAGGCTGTTTGACAATATCATGAGCCCGTGACGAAGTGACACGAGATATTGACACTTATTGTGTGTTATTAGAGCTTAAAATTGTGATGTATGAACGGTAGCGTATCTGATGGTGGATAAAAGTGAAATTAAAATAGTTACTAACTGCTGAATAAAAAACTTAGAGAATTCCTTAGTAGTTACTTTAATTATGTAAGAGGACAGTGTTTCCTCAATTATTGAATATAGTATATTTTAGTACTTGAACACTTTATGAAACTAATTGTATTGTGCTACAGCACTGTTTTATGAAATAAGTCTATTATTCATAGTAAATTATAATGTTTAGTGAAAAAAGAGAAATACAGTTAGTATGAGATTTTTTAATTCTTTAACAGTATTTCAGATTTTAAATAACTTTAACCTAGCTCTAATTTAGTTTGATCCAAAAAGTAACATACCACTTTTTTCATTTCCAATCACCTAAGAAATTCTTTGCACGAAAAATTAAGTCAAACAAAATCATTTTTTTCAATTAATAAATGTCTATATGTTAATTAGAAATATGAGTAACGTTGGTGTAAAGCCGGAACCCCACCGCTGCGCACGGAGAGGCTGTGCACGTGTGTTCAGCTTCGCTTTAGTACAAAATGTATGAGAGCGTTTCCACCGCAGCGCACGGACATGCTACGCAGCAATTGACGTCATAAACACACGCGTAGCTAACTCGAATAGGCGGAACGTAGCTCAGCCACGTGGCCGACCCACGCATCCCAGCTGCGTGGGTCGGCCATTTCTCGGCGACCCACGACTATGTACAGTCTCGAGCAAAAATATGTACACACATAATATTGTTAAGAAATTATTATAAGAATAAGCTACTATAAATAAGAGGTACAATTAATGTTCCTGGTATATATACATACATTTAAGTTGTGTTAAGTATAATTTATGTAAGAACTAAGTTATTTATAATTCATATAAGTAAAACAGATGTTACTACACAATACCTAAATTATATTGTTACTCGGAAGCGCTATTGTCTATATTATAAAAATAATATATTGACTTGAAGTCAAATATTTTTTTTTATTAAAAAAAAAATTTAACTATTTTATTTTCAAGTGTCATCTGTCAGTATGCATTGATTGCCAGATGGCAGAAGAGATTCGACAAAAAAACTCACTAATTTCGTTTAACAATTTCGCATATTATTATGTATACATAATTTTGCTCGTGACTGTACCCCATGCATAGCTACGAGCTGCGTGGCCGACACATCCGTGTCCGTGCGCCTCAGTGGAAACGGAGACCGACGCCGCCGAACTAATGAACCCACGCGGCAGAGGTGAGCCACGCATCCGTGCACAGCCTGCGCAGCGGTGGGGTTCCGGCTTAATAAGATAAACAGGTGGACTCAAGTGAAAGTTAATAAATCTTACAATCGCTACAGAAAAAAAAAACCTAAGATTTTACCAACTTGTTACTCGTAATGTATCTATAATTTATTTATTTCTATCCTTGAGTGTATTAGAATGTGAACTTTATTTGATACTGATCGTCTATTTACTGACCCAATTTATTTAATTTAAACATTGCAATTGACTTTTTTTTTATTTATTGGATTACGTGAAACATCTTTGCCAAACAGTGGGAAACAGGTTACTTAATAGCAAATGCATCTCTCATTTTTATCATGTAAACAGGTGTTTAAACCTGTATATATTATTATACTTTAATGTTGATATACATAGTTATAAAAATGGCTTGAGGGTTATTAAGTTAAAAATCCTCTTGTATCGCTAGTCTCACATCAAGTACATCTGTCATTCTCGAACAATAAGAGAAAGCAGCAAAACCCAGCGATAAATATTACACTTCGACCTTTAAAAAGAGACAATCGGCTATCTCTACTTCTATCCATTTGAATTCAACACAATATAGCCATTTGGTCTTGAAGATAAAACAATAAAACTTTGGAGACTGTAACTTGGCTCCCATATGGTAGAAAATGATATAAAAAACACCTGATGCGATGCTAGCAAACCGTGCAGATTTTCTGTTTCTCGGGAACCCGAACTTCCTACAATGGACGATAAAATACCTCGCCTTTATCCTCCTATAGTATAAACTACAAGTCTCAAGCCTATACATAAATCGTACCTGCTCACAAGCCTCACGCAACAATCAGGTTTGGAGAAACAAGGTCACTGTCGCCGGATGACAGCTATACTACGATCATACGGAAACTCTATACGTACAATATATTGAAGATTTCTAGTGTTTAGATTTTGCAAAAATGAACTAGTAAAATCAATTTTGATGATCCAGTTAAATCGATTTTCCGCAAATGTGCAAGCGTGGTGATCAATGCTCATGCCTTCTTTGTACGGGAAGAGGCCTGTGCCCAGCAGTGGGACGTTGAGGCTGGTATTATTAATAGTCAGAATGTACGTATATACCTATAAAAAAAACACCTTTAAAATATTCCGCTGCTAGGCACTAATCACCAGGCTTGCTTAGTTAGTTGAAAACCAGGATTCCTCATAAAGTTTTCTCTTTCAGTGATGGTCAATGAATGATGTCTTAGAATAAAAAAGACTGTAGGTTGTTTGAACTTGAAACAACAGTTAATTTGTTTTCGATTGGACGTTTGATGATCATCTGTATAATATGTCAAGTCTATATCCTCGGAAATTTTCAAGGGATTGATCTTTCTTTATCAATAAAACCAAGTACACTTGTCTTACAAATCCATTCAGTTACCAGATTTTCTCAGTGACAACGTTAAGGTTATTAATATGATTATACCTTTAAGCATTAATGTCAATAAAAACCGGTCAAAATAAAAATCGAAGATTCTTGTAATTTAAGAGAAAGGGTCTGATGCGGAGTGAAAGGATTTGATACAGTTTGCTTCGTTTAATAATAAAATACAAAAGTCACTGCGAACTGGTATTTTTTTCTGAATGCGACATCCCAACCCAAAAAGGCGGGCTTGAATATTAAATATTCTGTACTACTAAATTTAATTCCAATAACTTTAAATATACGTAAAAGTATACTTATAGCATGATTATAGAAAGACAATATAACAATTTAGCTATTATAATAATAATATTCCGGGACATCTCACACACGGTTATCTGATCCGAAGCTAAGCAGAGCTTGTGTTATGGTAACCAGACAACTGATAAACATACTTATATATTTCTAAATACATACATATTATAGATAAATTATAATTATGACTTCAGATAGGCATTATTTTTGTAAAGTCGGAAACGTTTCTTTTTGGAAGTTTTCGAATAGACCATAAAAGGCACTAGAAATATTTTATAGATATAGAGGCTATATCTATAAAATATGTCCAATAAATAAGATCTTACCTATGAGCACACGAACCCGCAGCGCGTAACAACACGGTTCATTGGCCACATTTACGCAACCATACCCGAGTGTAAGACTAGTCTAAATAGGCTTTCTGTAATCAGGTCAAGGCGACTGCAGTTTGTACTATAGCTATTTCTTTTCTTTTATCAGAATTAAGTAGAGAAAGGAATAGGTTACTAGACTAATTCAATTGGGATTGGTTTTTGTTTTGTTATATTTGGTTTGTTTGAGATAACTTTGGCGAACGTTACGCTATTTCAGTGATATTTTCTTAACACATTTTTTGCAGTATAGGTACTTGAGACTGGTCCCATACAGTTTTCAAGAAAATATTCCAAACGTTAGGGTGTTTTTTTAAATGTACCTAATTATGTTTTGTCCTGCAGTGTTGATTCCGAAATTGTTTATGCAAATTTTTGAGGGTTCAGTTAATGATGTGAGTTAAAATAATTTACCTTGTCTGCTCCTTAAACCGAATATCTTACCTACGATGTATTAAGTACTTACCTACGAGTTGTCAAATAAATTGTGATGAATAAACTAAAAATTAAATGGTTTTACCCTTCACGCTTGACGCTATTATGGGCATAAACAAACAGACACAAGTAATAGGTACTTGTGATTTCTTAAATACTTCAGGTCGCCTAGATACAAGCATATATAGTTTGGAGACCAATGTTAAATTAATAATGCCAGTTTGAAATAGTTTTACTTTTACCATGTTTAGTTCTAAGGCAACACTTATTTGACTTGTTTCAAAGGTGCAATGCTATTTACCTTGCTTCCGTACTTATTTCTTATTATTGCTCTGTCTGGAGGCCCTAAGGTCCTCGCCAAAAGTCCGATGAAGCAGCCAAAGCCTGCACTCAGTCTAACTAGAAAGATCTCTATCAAAAAAATCCTATTTACCTTTCGAACAGTAATTCATTTCTATGATCTGAAGCAATAAGTATTTAAAATATGAACAAAGATATCAATATTATTTCACTCTATAAATTAAACCTCACAAAATAATATTAGTTTATCATAAACAATTTTACAATAAATAACTTAACTACATTATAAAATGGACGTTCTCTAGTTACGAATAGACTGCAAAATTCCTCAGAATTCGGTCAAGGCAGTCAGATATCTACAATGGACATAATAAGAAATAAAAGTTACCGAATAATACAATAATAATTACAATCGGTAACGTTATTGTGTTACGGTTAATTAATTGTTAATGTTAGATCGAATTGTTAACAGTTATGCACGCTATTGGTAGGCGTGAATTAAATGTGTTGCTCGTATGTAAATATGTATGTATGCTACTGATACTTTGATTTTGCCATAAAGCTTTTTGTGATGGTATGCTGATTGGGAGGGATAAATACAGGCTATGTTCTACGCCCTTTTACAATGCCATGTCTTTTCAAGTTGACTTATTTTCTAGAAAATCTTAACTACAGATTGTACAGGAAATAAACATTTTAGTCAAAGGATTACTTTAACATTGTAGTTTAAAAAACGAACTAATTAACATTTAGTGTAAAGCTCCACACTTCACATAATTTCTATGTCCAAAGTTTACAAATGCCAACATTTTCTGTTCTACAAATTAATACATTACCTATATTATAAAAATAGTTGTATTTGCGTCTTTGCCTTGGATAGGAATATGCTCTATATAATTCAATCATAATAATGTCGTGAGCTGTGACGTTCCTAGGGGGAGGCCTATGTCCAGCAGTGGACTGCAACAGGCTGATATGATGATGATTATACTAATAATAATAATAATAATAATAAATCTTTATTGACATAAAAAGATTACATGATTTTGTTTGTAACCCTGACTCCTGCGCTAGTATTTAAACTGTATTACAGGAGCCAGTGTCTTCTCCTTATATTACACAAGTAACATGTCAACAAACCAATAGTTGCAGCTTACAATTTTATATATTTTGTTATTTTATTATGGCATGCATGAAAGTAATAAAAAGAAATTAAAACTCATAGTAAAGATGAATAAAGTAACGCCAACATGTGCTATGGTATGAGTGAGTGTGTGTGTGTGTGTGTGTGTGTGTGTGTGTGTGTGTGTGTGTGTGTGTGTGTGTGTGTGTGTGTGTGTGTGTGTGAGTGCGTGTATGAAGGTGTGTGTGCGTGAGTGAGGGTTTGTGTGTGGGTGTGTGTGTGTGTGAGGGTGTGTGTGTGAGTGTGTGTGTGTGTGTGTGAGTATTATAGTGTTATTTTAGTAGATCTTCAGTATCTTCAGTAGTACAGGTGAGTAACCAGTTCTTTAATTTGTATTTACACTGATTTATAGTGAGAGCATAAATTTGTTTAAGTTTATTTATTTTATTATATAAACGTGGAGCATTCACATAAAACTGCCGCTTAGCCAGCGTGGTACGGTGGGATACGGGAAGACATGGTGTAAATCTTCTCCCTTGTGGAACGGGGTTAAAGCTTAAGGAAGAATGTTGTTTAAGAATACATTGTAAGATGTATATTTGTCTAACCGTTAGTGCCTTACACTCTCTATAAAGGGCATCAGTGGGGTATCTACGGGGTTTAAGGGTCATTGTTTTTAGTATCGCTCTTTGTGCGCGCTCTGTGCGCAGTATTGAAGTGGTATCAGTTCCACCCCAAGACGTTATGCAATATTGTAATAGTGATTTGGCAAGAGCTGAGTATACCATTGCGAGAGTACTAGGATCAGCACAAGCACTAAGCTTTTTAAATATTGGTATTAACTTTCTTATTCTACCAACCAGGGCGTTTATGTGTTCATGCCAGGAGAAGGTGCTGTCAATAATAACTCCTAGATATTTGATATTGTCAGTTCTTGTGAGAGTTAAACAACTACAGTTTGCTGTCAACATATTACAGACATGGGCAACAATATCAAAGGTACCTTTAGCTGGTTGAGTGTGGACTCTATGAGAAAACGTTATGTACTTCGTTTTAGAAATGTTGAGGGTTAAGAGGTTATTATTGAGCCATAACATGATGTTAGATAAAGCATTTTCCGCATTAAGTCTGGCTTGGTCCCAGTCCCTACCATGCACCATCAAAACCGTGTCATCCGCGTAAGAGATTAATCTGCAGTTTGGAATTTCAGCTAGACACAGGTTATTAATGTAGATGAGGAACAGTGTCGGGCCAAGTACACTACCCTGAGGTACGCCGTAAGATGGATATGCAGTATTGCTAATAACATTACCAATTTTTACCTTTTGTGAGCGATTAGTCATATATAATAAGCATGTGTTTGTTTTGTTCCCAGCACCTGATGTCAGGATGGTGGGGTGACTACAGCCTCTCGTGCCAGCCGGTGGACTACAGCGACAGTGAACAAGCGAGGCGGGTAAGTAACGAACCCTTCATTTATTAATAGAACCTTATGAACAGATGAAAGAAAAATATTCCTCCTAGCGATGGTATATTACATAAATTTAAAGGAGGTCCCTTATTTGTTTAGGGTTTTAAGAGGCATTCCAGTGCCTTTTTTTCTTGTGAAGATTGAAATAATTATAGCGGTAAAGCTGACTATAAATTATATTAAAAAAATCTCATAGATATTTTGATAACAAATTAATTTATAAGTTTGGTATAACATTGTATTAGCCTCAACAAAGAGTAGGTATATAAAATACTTAAAATATTTTGTATCAAATCATAGTTTTTGACTGTGAGAACTAAAGTGTAAAGGAATTCAAGGGTCAAGGTCACTTTGAATACCAGAAATACAATAAATCGTGGGAAAAAATATGTAGGCCGACGACTTTTGAGAAAAGATTCACTACGAAGAATAGCAAAATAAAAACAATGGACAAAAAACAAAATTATATTATACTGTTGTTACATAGAGTTATTTAAAAATATAATAATTTTAAATAAGAAGAATATAATATGTATAAAATAAGAATATGTTTATAAAAGTTCAGTAATTTTCGGTATTATGACTATTTTCGTGTAAATGATGATTTCTATCTACAAATGTATTTTACACCATATAAAGCTACCTTTCTTCAATGTATATAAAATGACAAATAACTCCCAAAAACAAATGAATAAATTGCAAAATGTGAAATACCATACCGCAGTATCACAGTACAAAATAAATCATGTCATATAAAAATTTTCAATTACTAACTCCATAATTGGTTGCGTACTGCCAAAATACCGATCTATTTAACACCACACAACGTCACAGCCTTTACAGTATAAATAATAATATAACTTTCTACATATATTACACGAAGAACCTTTATTAAACGTATCGAAGCCTAACGAGTAACTCTCTTAAGGTAGAAAGTACCAAAGTGACCATTATAACATAACTATTGTAGATTATTACGCAGAGGGTCAATCTGTACATTCATTTATACCTACCTACTTGGTAAGCAAACTATCTGCTTTTTAACCAACATCAAAAAGGAGGAGGTATACAATTCGACTATTTTTTTTTATGATTCTTACCTCATAACTTTCGATTGGGTGTACCAATTTTGATAATTCTTTTTTTAAGCTATTGCTTCCAGTTTGGTCCCATTTTAATTTGCTTTAGTTATGACGGGGGGATCCATAAGACTCTTTATATAAGATTTATTTTGAAGTCGGTTTTTGTTATGTAAGAATTTCTCATCTGATTATACGTAGTGTGGTTCTCAAAAGTGGTTGTTAAGTTAAATTTAAAGAGAGGTGAAATGTTTTAGTTTTTAATGAATGATGTAAGTGTGTTATTTAATTGCTATTAGATTAAAAGATAAAAAGTGTTTATGCTTTTCTAAGTTAAAATAATAGTAGAGTACGTAGTTGATTAAAAGTGTTTTAATTGCAGGCTATGTTAATACTATTATTATTTTTTTCCGCCGAGTAATTTAGGCTAAGCCTTATGTAACTACTCACTCAGGTAATGAAAATCCACAAAACTGCTTAAAAAAGATGATAATACTTACATGCTTGCTTATTAAATCCCATACTATTACTTTTAATGAGAAAATTGAACATGTTCTATCTTGCTGCACCACACACTGTAAATAATAAGTTTATAGGTACATGCAAGTATTTTTATTGAATGTTTGTTATTTATTACAAATTATCTATAAAAGTTCTCGAAACTCGTGACGTAAACTCAAATTAATGAAGTATAAAAATCTCGACGTACAATTTTTCTTAAATTATGGAACCTTCACCACCGCAGTAAATATAAAAACGTCAGTAATATTTCTCGATTCACAACGATTATAGAACACGCACTATCATCCCATTCACACATTCCAAACCCATCACTAAACCGCTAATGACATTCTGAATGAGCCTAACCTTACATAACTGTTGTCATTAGACAAACGTTACATTCGTAGCAAATAATTTCAATTGAAAAATTATGTAATGACTTTGACTACCTTTCTACGCATGTTAACAAGAAAACATAAAAGATAGCGATTAAACTTAAAATTACACAATCGCTTATGAGACAAACATTACATTCGTAGCAAATATTATCTTCAAATTGTTCGTATCCTATTAGTTTAATTCTAGCTTAATCATTTTTTAAAAAGAGCAATTCTTTACTCATTACCTTCAAAAGATGCTAGGTATAAAACAAAGGTTAAACAATGTCGTATCTGAGTAATTTATTAGTCTATGCCTAGCTGTCAAGATCGTTCAATGCCTTCAACGGTACCGACTTCTCGACACACTTGGCTTTCGAATATTTTGTTTATATAGAAAAAGTGAAACTCCATGGTTTTGCTGTTTATTTACAAAAGCCAATGTGTGAAGATTAAGTTAATGTCACATAAAGAAGGTTGGTAACAATTAGCACATTAAATTCAAACTATTGAGAAATTGCCTCAATAGGATTCATCGTTTAGAGAGCTCTGGCAAATATTTGACCTGTCTTGGTGTTACATTCATGTTACGGAAAACGCAAAAGTGAAAAGGTTTTTAACTGTCTAAATTCATTTAGTCTTTAACTGCTGTCTAAAACTTTAGTCATGTTACTATGTAAAGCCTGACTAACTGACATTCTAAAACTAGTCTTTTTTAAAGTCCGGTGAAGCAGTCAAAGCCTGCGCTCAGGCTAACTGCAAAGATCTTTATCAAAAAAAAAGCTAGTATTTTTGAGTATTTAATTTTTATTATGTAATAGGTACCGAAATTAGCCTCGACCGTTTTTAAACGAAAACAAAGACGATCAAACCTTTATAAAATAATTAACGAGATTGTAATTACTTTAGACAGTAATTGAGATCAGTCAGTGTAAATTAATTGCTACCGAACGTTAATGATTTATAGCCAGTCATTAGATAGACAATTTGCATATTCATGTGTGGGGTTTTACCTTAAATTACCAATTTTAAAAACATAAACTTGCAACAATAGTGTTAAATTATGGATAATTAATTTTCGCTAATCATATTAGTATTGCTAGTTCTGAGACGAATATTCATCATTATCTTCCTAAATGGATTATCTCAGAATTTTCTCCATTCTTTGTAATTATCTGATTAATAATATTATTCTACAGATATATTGTTAATTATATTATTCTACAGACCATCTATCTCTTTTCGGTCTTCCTTTTAATGTATTACTATACACCTAAAAAGAATTACGTAACTAAAAATGCTACTTATGGCAGTATTTGGTAAATTTGGTATATTAATTTAAAACCTTGTCGTATTGCTTGGAGTTCTCATTTAATAAACTTTTTATCGACCAAAAATGTTTATAAAATATTCATCACATACATTGCTCTGAACAAAAAGTAAGTAGCTATTAAGCACTTGTGTTATGGAATTCAGTAACAACGAAGGAACCACAAACACCCAGACCCGAGACAATGTAGAACAGTGAGTTTCTACATTGACCCGTCCGGGGATCGAACCCGGGACCTCAGAGCTAGCGAAACCATGTAAACCGGTGCGTACGCCACTCGAACACGAATAGGTCAAAAAATATAATTTAAAACATTGTCGTATTGCTTAGAGTTTTCATCTAAACTGTCATGTGAGAAACTATTTATCGGTATAATATCAGTACATAAACCCCAGTGAAAATGACAAATTTAACGTACGCATTATTTTATGTATGATAATTCACTAAGATTGTTGACCTCGACATAGCGAATTCTTTTCGTTACATAATTCAAACTCGTTTTGCACCAAACATTAACGATTTGTTTACTATATCATTCAAGGCAATGTCACGGCCGATCGTTGATACTAAAACATGTTTTATTTTTACACAAATTATATTTTAAAGGTTAGTTAACTGTTAAGTTCATCATTAACATTTAAATTCGTAAACATTATTTAAATAAACACACATTATTTTGGAAATACGAAATCATATTGTATTTTCAAATATTATATAATTTTTAGTCTTTGAAAAATAAAAATATTTTTAGCTTACATTTTGTTACTTAAAATATTGCTATACACTTTCTGCTATACAGAGAAAGAGTATCTAGGCCTATTGGTCAACGCACACGGACTGCGCTGGCTGTCGGTGGCAGGTCGCGAGTCACGTGCAAATCCCGCCCTCTTGCTTTTGTTTTGTCGACCGCTTGAAGCAATCAAACTGCTACAAGCAGTCCTTAACCTTACTGTTTTAAACCACATAGGTTACATATTTTTGTTCTCAAGCTTTTGATCAATAGAATAAGGGTATAAGTAGAAAAAAAAATAGTAATAAAGAAACATTAAACTGTAAAGAAAAGATCATTAAAGCATATCCATATTTTTTTTTGTCACATGCAAAGAATACCAACCAAAAGTTTAGAAAGTATTTTTGAGTCTAACTTAGAGGAAAGAGGTGCTTATGATTAGATGCAAAAGAGAAACGTAACGGATTATCTTTGAATTAAAACCGGAATGCCGGTTAATGTGTTTTTGGAAACATTCTTTTATTTACTTGGTTTCTAGAACCACTGAACAATCTGTCATATTAATGGATGTGAAGGTCGTTATTTCCGTAGAATTCTAACGACCAGTCTTGTCTAGGGATAAACGTTAAATTGAATTATGAGGTCATATGGTCAGAGAGAGGTCATATCCGCAGAGAGCAAGCGTAGTGATCAATGCTCATGCCTTCTATGTGGGAAGAGGCCTGTGCCCAGCAGTGGGATATTATAGGCTGGATTATTATGGCCAAACGGGGATGGCCTGACGAACTGGAGTCCTTTGATAGGGGTGACCACGGCCCTAGATAGAGAATGGAAGGAGGGTAGAGAGGCTTCTGAGCTGCAGTGGGATAGAAACAAGTCAAGCCATATAAAACATACACAAGCCTTTATATTGAGGGTTAAGCAGCATAACAAAACGGCTATCACCATCTACGAGAGAGAATTACAAGCAATCCCGAGACCGCCAAGGCAGGATTTGTGTTTTTGTAATCGGTAAAATTCTGCAATACCAATATACCTTTATAAAACATTTACCATATAAAATATCGTACTAAAATATAGAAATTTTAAGAAATGGTTCAGCGAAGCACTAAGACTGAGCTACACTGTTTCTTCATTTATATTCTGGAAATAGATGTTAACAAAATGTTTAAAAAAGAAAGGTAGTGTTCTAGCATATTCAGCTTCATGTTTAACATAATTCTGAAAGATAGCATCACTAATTGTGCATAATTATAATGTTTATGTAGATTTACTTTCTTGTAGTTTAGGAGTAATAAATGCACAATGTATTGTGCCAAAACAAAAATATTGCTCCAACAATATAAGTAACGGGAATAAGCGTGTACATACATAAATAACTTTTTTGAGGCTTGACGTTTCGACCGGGTTACACCGGCCGTGGTCGCAAGCAGACTGACTGATTATATTATTATAAACATGCAGCTCGACGCTTTAAAAGATAATATTTTTCCAGCATACTTGAAAAACTTTTTTTGGTGAAAATAGACCTTTGTGGTGATATATTATGATATGTTTCAACACACGTTAATTTTTTAATATTTGACATCGTAAATTGAGAAAATGCAAAGTTATTGTAAAAGCCTTAATCCGAAAGTAAACCTTTAAGGCTCTGAAGATGTTACAAAATATTGTATAAATTAAACAAGTTGCAAGTGACCTATTACGACGAAGTAAAGGGTACGCTTGAATGTTGAAGATGAGTCGCTCGGAAATTATTATCATTAAACACTTATCACGAATACGCTCTTTGAGGAGCTGCGGAAATGTTCTGTTGAAAGTCAACTGAAAATAAGTACGTAAGAATAAATAATAACACTAGCCTATGAACGTCCTATTGCTGCGCACAGACTTTTTCCCATAAAGAAAAGGTATTTTCAATGACTGATGCTAATATTTTCAGCATTATTTGACATTCAGTACATGGACATGGCAAATATAAAAATAATGTGTTTTTAGCTATAACCTCAATATTATAATTTAAAATTACGTTTTCGTAACAGGAAAATCAAAAGAATCACTAAAAGTAATTTAAAACATGACGTTAACACATAAAACAATACCGTTAAAAATCAATCACAGTTTACAAAACCGAAAAAATAGCAAGTGCAAATATGCGAGCAATTCCAAAAAAAGTTAGTAACACAACAATCTACTAACCTCTTTACAAGCAAAAAACTAAAATTCACACATAATTTTCGATACAAAAAATTTCGCATCAACGTAACAGATAAAGGCAGTTTCACTTTCAATGATGACGTAAGATCAGCTGATGCTTTCACTCTACGGAAGCAAGTTCATTGGTACGGTCAAGTACGAACGTAATGCTGGTGATTTTATGTGATTTAGTGGCTGTGGGGGGTATCGTTTTGATGTGAATGGTATAAAAAAATATGTACAAAAATATTATTTTCAGAAATTTAAAAGTGCGGTACGATAAAAAAAAAAGAATCCCAAAATTAAGATGAGGGAATATTTAATATAAGGATTTTTTTTTCTAGTGAACTTATCTACTTGTAGTACGAATAATTTTTACGAATAAATCTTTGAAGTTTTGAGCACGAACACCTGTACTTAATCGATTTTTTATCTGACTCATGATGGTATTAGCTAATGATTTAGACAAGGTACTATAATGTGGAGACGGAAAACAAGTCTTAGTGTTTCTGTTAACTGCCTCATACATTGAACGTAATTAATAGGTAGTAGCGCTACGAACTCAAAAAATACTCAATTTTTATAAAAGAGAAATTGTCAAATTTCTATTATACTTAGTGAAATATAAACCAAAATCTATAGTCAAACTCAAAAATATGATCATAATCAACATAACACGTTGTAACTCAAAAAAGAAAGTCAAAAGTTATAGAAACCAATCATTATCCGGATATTCCGGTTCTTGGCATCTGTTGGCATGCCAATCAGTTCCGATGCCAAAGACACTGATTATCAAGAATTAAAAGTATTACGTACGAAACAAATGATGTTTTAACTACAGGTGTATGTGTAATCATGTGTAGTTTATTCAGTAATACGAGTGTTTTTATGTTATAAAGTTTGGAGTTGACCCACAGAACCACAGAAACTCACAGAATAAGCCCAGTCCACTAACGCGTTAAACATTTAAATGTTGATGTTGGAGTTTGTATAGGCTTATTGTTTTGCACTTTACCGCTAGTAGCGCATAAGCTATGAATATTTGCTGATGACTTCGTAGAATTAAACAGGATGTCTTTCTGTTTTTCATGATCTCCATGGCAACAAAATAATATTTTATTAATAAAAGATACAAACAAATTCATAATAGCAGCTGGATCAGCGACTGGTAAAAATACTTAACTCCAAGCAAAGGATATAAATTTTTGTGAAAAGAAAACTCGAAAAGTTTTGATGTTTATTTTTGGCTTTAGTTTCGAAAGTGCGACGTCTTGCTAGTGTTATGGTCACAGACAGTCTGCCCAACGTCAAACATTCGCGTAAATCTCAAAAAATATTTCTAGAATAACCATATTAAACTGTCTTCTCTTTCCCAGATGCTCCACCTCTGCTGGGTCTACTATTTCTCGAAGCTCTCGGAATTCGCGGACACCGTGTTCTTCGTCCTGCGCAAGAAGAAGAGTCAGATCACCTGGCTGCACCTCTACCACCACTCTCTTACTCCCTTCGAGGCTTGGCTACTTGTTAAGTTCATCGCTGGTAAGTAATCGTCACATTGGAAATTCAACTTTGACATATTGAAAATAAGGTTAATTTTGGGTTACCTAGTTTTCATATTCGTCAGCTGTTGTCTCATGTCTT
Organism: Autographa gamma; assembly: GCA_905146925.1. Taxonomy (NCBI): domain Eukaryota; kingdom Metazoa; phylum Arthropoda; class Insecta; order Lepidoptera; family Noctuidae; genus Autographa; species Autographa gamma. The sequence continues at coordinate 11,815,738 of LR989853.1, read as the reverse complement.
TCATTGACAAAAGTGAGATCATTAGTTGGTTTTCTCTTGTGAGAATTTTGGTTAGCGATTATTATATTGCCTTAGGGGTTAAGGTCGAGGAATGTGTGCCTGATAAATGTCAGGTGAGTGTATTGTGGAATGTCTTCAAGTTTTAGTGAACGGGTGAAATTATTAGATTTGCAAAAACAGTTAATCGTACTTTTAAATACAGTGTGTTCGTTAAAAAAAAACCGAGTTACTACGCACTTAACTAGCTTATTATTATGAAACCTAACTTTCTAGGCCTAATAAAGCAATTATAATCTAAATAAATAAATAAAGATGTAATTATTTTCAATTTCTTTCTAATTTATGAAAAAACGTTTGTGTGTCAAAATTTCCATTTTTTTTTATCCGTTACGGCTAGCTGATGAGAAAGAGCGTTACGAATTGAAAGTAAATATATTTATGAATAATTTCGTAAATATAAATTATAAATACATTAATTAATATTGGGTAATAATTTATCCTTTTAAAATGCTCGATGGTTTTTGAAGCACTTCGCAGCTACCTGTGGAGATTTTAAATATTTTATTTCCTTGTCAACATGTCATTAGTACCTTTCTTTTTACATAAAACCCTGATTAATACACATTGCCAAATATTTTTGATCACTTTGATTTACTTATGTTCGTTGTATATAAATCTGATGAAGGCGATAGTCAAATCGATAGGCGAAAGTCAGACAATTCTTGAATCGAAAAGACATTGATCTATCTTAAAAAAATTGTGGAACTGAATTATAAGGGTATAAACATTTTAAACGCTCACTTTAACACCCCCATTCCCACTTGCCACAAAATGTCTGTCATAAAACGTAATTTCAAAATCCTTCCATTCATATTCCGTATGATTTTTAGCATCTAACCACCTTCTGCTTCTTTGTAGGCGGTCACGGAACCTTCTCGAACATCGTGAACAACCTCGTCCACGTCATAATGTACAGCTACTACATGCTGGCGGCCATGGGGCCCCACTACCAGAAGTACCTCTGGTGGAAGAAGCACCTCACTACACTTCAGCTTGTAAGTCTTGTATATTTGTTATAGTTTGTGGGCGTTGCACTAGATGGCGCAGTTTTTTTTTTTTTTTTGAAATATTGCAACAGTTAGGCAAAATTATAAAGGAACTACTAACTACATATACGGCTGTGATCAGTCAGCCAGGTTTAAAATAGGATTATTTTTTCGTCATCTTAAAAAAAGCTCTAAAATATAACTTTATCACATTTTAGAGTATTTCTTTGAATATATTTGCTAAATAAAATGACCATTAACCAAACTATTGCTATAGATATTCGAAATTAATTTTGTTAAACTTATTTTGACACTTCTTTCAAATTGTTACAATTTAATTTACAACATAATTAAGTTATGTTTACTACTTGTAAAAACTTGAACGAGCAATCAAGATTCTAATCTTAGAAAAGTTATAGCGGAATATGATTTATTATAACTAGCCGTTTAATAGAAACTTTCAACCATTTTAACTTGAGCCTTTTAGATTCGTATCATCCATCAGTCACTTTCCAAAAAGTTTTATCGGTGATCATATCTACCCATAGACTTACTATAGATATACATAGACTTCTACTATCCCTAGTTTCCCCTTGTGCCAAGCGAGAGCAGTTTTTAGTCTGAACCTAGTACCTAGTACATTCGTTTACTGATTTAAGTTAATTTTTGCGCAACGTGAAACTTATATACGAAAATATCAATGGTTTTTACATTGTTAGGATAATATTAGTGTTTTAGATAGATTTTTAAAACGGCAAGCTCCATCTTCGTACAAAATTCACGACAAAACCATTTCACACTATTACTTACGTTCAAACTCTAATAGGCTCACTCTAGTTTCTTATGTATACTCTAAGTATTTACCTATCACATAGCTTTAGACTAGCCTTATTATTGCCTATATTTATACAAAGAGAAATAAGTGCCAATACACCACATAAAAAGGGAATAAAGAATGACATTTTTTTAATCCTTTTGCTTCAAGAAAAAAATCGTATTAAGATTAATTAAAAAGACTTACTTATTTTGGTTAACAAATTGGATGTCTGATTTAAATAATTAAACTTTTCTAGATACATGTGATATTAATAAGTCATTCGTCTTTTAATCGGTATCGCTTATGAAAAAATAGGTTCACATTCATACAAATAGGTGTATGTCTAATATTAAACTCCAGTTAAAAATATTTCACACAACAACAAGCTGCCTATTACTCATATGTATCATGTATCGCAAGAGCCTAAGTAGGTACTAAATCGACCTAATTTTCCACCATTTTAAATTCTACATCACAGATAAAACATAGCAAAAAAAGTATAAATTCGTTAGGAAACATGCTACGTACGGTTACCGGTTTGTCGCATATTTCTCAACATCCACTCCACCGACTATTAACTTCAACAAGACATTTAGACTTAAGACAAATTATCTAGATTGAAGCGTCAGTGCACGGTCTACTTAGTAGTTACCTAAACAATTACAGACACGAACAGAAATCTTAGAATATTTCACAACTGACAATTATGCGATTGCATCGCTGAGCTAATCTGTTTAATCAATTTTCATCGAGCGACAACTGTTTTCGTTTTTTTTTTATGCTGTGTGAATGAACTAAGTACAGAATAAAAAAACATATCACCATACAACTGTTCACACTTTAAAATCCAAGAAGTTTTGCAAAAAAAATGTTTTCATACTATTTAGTTATTTTTATTGCAGTGAGATCTATACTAGTTTTACTAAATATTTGAGTACTCTTATGAACAGTACTAGAAAGGTCATATTTTTTTATTACTTATATTTTGAACAAATATAAATAATTGTTGCCATACCAATTTGCACTCAAATGTAGGGCAGATTCACCTGTTTTTTGTTATAAAGGTAATTAACCTCTTAAAAATGTTAACAACAGCATTCTTATTTAAAAGTGTGGACTGTATACAACATAATAAAAATTACGGGACACATTACTGCCATGTTAGTACCTTATAAACATTCTTTAGCTGAATCTCCCTTGTATGGCTAAGTGACTTAGTGTGTGGTCTCGAACCAACGCATGTGATGATAAAATGATTCTAAGAATTAAATATGGTGTTTGAAATTGATTTGGAAAAACGAAGCAAGGCCTTCGCACTGCAGTGGGACGATAATGGCTGAAAATAATAATTTAAAATATTTTTTTTACTAATCAAGTCACTAATTACAAAGACAGAAAAAATACAAAAATCTAAAAAATCTGCTAATTTTATCTCCATATTTAAATAACCTTATTTTTGACATACCCCATGTTATTTCCAAAGCGGAAATGTACATTACTCATGGTACTAAGAGGAAAATTTAACACATTTCGTCAAAAATAATGACTGTTTTTAAAGTTAACAAACTTCCTTAATAATGTTCCGTCGACATGGACCACCAATAAGGATCTCGCACCGCGCCTCGCATTCCTAGCTGCGGAGCTGCGCTTGCGCAAGCCTTAGGATATAGCAAGCACGGTAGAGTTGTACTGCGACAAAATGTTTCATAAATATAATTGTGGATAATCAATTGAGTGTTTTTTATCTGAAAACTTTTTTTATTAAGACAGAAGACTGTATTAATGAGTAATAGTGACTTTCACTATTAATTCAGAAAACAATATTGGTTCCTGCATTTTTCGCCAAAATTTACTGCCGAAAGAAGCGAATTCTATCTTATTATAATCTCAATATATCCTTTTTATATATTCATAACTATTTAGTTTTGTAAGGCCTACTGATGATTATAGGCTTCCCTATTGTAATAATTGTAATTGTCTATTGCCAATCAACTCCATCCGAAACTGTCTCTTAAATATCGCCTAACTTTTTTCCTTTACTATTATTATTAAAATCAAATCCAACATATGAATTACCCAGTATATTCCACAACCGCAGTGCGCCTGCGCCGTGCGGCGGCAACATTCAGCTGCAGTTGCAACACGCGAACGGAACGCTGCACCGCCGTATCCTTTCTCTATATTGCAAACACACGTTCTATTAAACATTTTACAGTTAAATTAACGTACTTCCACCATCTTGTGTGTTTAGAAGCCTTGGTTTAGAATTGCTGCGATGTTTGATTAGAAGTTGTTATAAAGACTTCATAGGTTAATTTTATAAACATAGAAACCACGGATAGATTTTAAAAAGTCATTTACACACCCCCTACATTTAATTTAAATCGCTTTATTTAAAATTCAAAATCTGACTCTACAAATTTACACGTACGACACGGAAAAAGGCGAATGTAAATTTACACGCGCACGTTTGTTGGCTTCAGATGCATTCAAGAATTAAGACAAAAACAAATTGAAGATCTTTATCAATTTGACTTTAATTCGACTTCGACGAAATGTCGGTAAAGAAATAATTCAGCATCTTCATAAGATCAGAAAATGTAGGCGTCAAGTATCAGATTACAAATAAATACTCAAATTAAAATAAATAAGTAGGTTTATTATTACTGTAAACTTTTTGTGATAACCAATCTGCTTCTGCACGCATCATCAGTTAAATTTAATATAATCTCCAAATGATAAAACCGGCCCATGGTGCCAGAAACAATAAAAAAATAATTAAACACTTTGCATTTTATTACACTAAATAAAATAAAACATATGATCTGCGAATACAGTTTATACTTAATATGAAAATAAATTACCGATGTAATTTTCATTCCATTACGGTTTCGGAGGCTCAAAATGATGTTGATTGAAAAACAAAAAGGCATTTGGCATAAACAATGTTATTTCATGGAAGTCCTTAATTCGTCAGTTCTTGTCCTCCACTCGTTTGTGAATCATAAATATACGCATACCTTGGTTTTTGAATCGTGAAAGTTCAAAAACCTTTCTCCAAATTTTTTGAGTAAAAGGGCCTCATCTAAAATCGGTCATTTGTATAATAAGTTTATTTATTGAGCTATTAACGAATAGATTGAAAATATTTAAATTTTTCGAACATTTACGGCAATTGTCCGTCTTTTTATTAATTATAACTTATTTAAGGCGACCTGCCTTAAATAAGTACTTAGTTATATATATGTATATAACTAATATATATAACTAAGTACAGTAAGTAAGTAAGTATATTATATATATACTTAGTAAGTTACTTAGTTATGCCAAGCGATCGTAAATTTTAACAACATGTCTTTGCAACATTTGGCATTTTTAGAGGCCGTTTAATTTGGAATTTTCGCTGTAACACAAGTGTAGTCTGAACTTTTAATGACTTGTTTTATTTACAGCTATTGACACTTTAATGGCACTAAAGTTTTAGGTGATGTGTAATTTATAAGTATTTGTTTTTCAATTATTTTTGATATTTCTAATTTCTGCTTCATTTGTTCTAGATCCAATTCTTCATGGTGTTGTTCCATTCGATCAGCGCTTTGGTATACGACTGTGGATATCCAAAGTAAGTAATCCTGACAATATTTCGTATGTATAACATAAATTGCGAAATTATCTAGTTTCTTTTGAAGTAATGTAAAATATCGTGCACTCAAGAGGATTTAATTTCTAACGATACTCAGAGAAAATGACAGAACCGATATAGTTAGGTGAAATTAATTAGAATGATAAGAAAAATAAGAACACCTCTGTCAGACAAATGTAGAGTCATGCATAAAAGTCATATTCTCTTAATAAAAAAATGATACACTATTAAAAAATAATTAACAATAAAATTTGATCCATCAAAATTATAATTACAAGAACACTAAAGATAATTATTGTTTAATTGTGCACTAAATGTAATTTGTTGTGTTTTAAGTCTGAAGAAAAAGAATGTTCGACAGAAGCTGTAGTCTTAATTAAAACAATAGATTGCATTAGAAAGCTAAAAACAAACAAAAAGTTAGCTAAACTACAAGACACGTGACTTCTATCGTACTCTCGTCGACACTTAATAGTTCCTTCCTCAGTACCGAGATAATAAAGAAGAATTAATTTTAGAGTCTTCGGAATGTTCACAAGTTTGAAACAACTGTTGCAACGAATATAGACCAACTCGTCAACATTTATTGCACTATTAACACACTTACTATAAGCCATCAAAAGTCGAGTCTCCAGTTTAGATAATAAATCTTAACACGGATTAGATGCACTAAAAAAACAGAGATTAATAACTATTTTAATTTTTGCAGGTTCATCGCATCTGGTTTGATTCTCCATTCGTCGATCTTCATTGTTCTGTTCACGAACTTCTATATCCAAGCCTACAAAGACAAACCAAAGAGACGAGTAGCTAAAGCAGTGAACAACAACAACAATGAAGAAACCATTCTTTCCAATGGAGTGGTCAAAAGTGAGGCTAACGGGCATATCAAAAATGGTGACCTTAACGGTCATGTTATAAATCGGGAACAAAATGGTTACGCCAAAAATGGTGACTTGAATGGTCACGTCAAAAATGGTGATCTTAATGGATACGTAAGAAATGGAGATCTGAATGGGTTTGTATCACATGAGGTTCATTCAATGAATGGATTCGTCAACACGAATGGTCATTTGAACGGTTACACGAACAGTCAAGTGATATACGACGTAACAGATAAAGAAAAAGTGCAATAGCCTTAACTATATCGTTATGTTAGATTGTATATTTTTTATACCATATTGATTTGCTTGGAGAATCGAAGGTACTTGGGTTCTTACCTTTAACGGTACGAAATAAAACGAACTTAGTGACTGTAGAAAGTGGAATTTCTATAAGTTTGCTTCTCGTTGCGTGAAGCTGATCAAATACGTCACGTCTTAAATTATTGAATGTGGTTGTATCGGTTTTTTGAGAATGTAAGTTGTTAACTTGTTGAGTTCACAAATGGCTGACAAGAGCAAAAAAATGGGTAAAAGAAATTAAAAAAAATGTAAACCTCAATTGCCCAAATTTTGTGCTACTTATGTCGTCAAAGAAGTAACTTTTTTGTATTGACTTTTCTAAAAAAAGTAAGTTTTTTGAACTTGGTCGAGACTCCGTCGTACCTTCGATTTTCCTCTCAAATATTGTACAGTTAGAACCAGTGTAATTATAATTTCAAAAACTGTCTTTATTAAAAGATAGTGGTAAATGTAAATAATTTGGCAACGAATTTTACGGTATACTTTTTATCCTATATACGTATTTCCTTTATTAACAGTTTAACATTTAAACTACCTCAAGAGTGGACTTAATACTATACTTATTTTAAGTGGCAAACCGTAAAATTTGTAAAAAAATGAGATTTATGTTATATTTCTTACCCTTTTAAATTGTTTGTACTAAAATACTTGCCAAAGTACATTGGTTCCATTGCTTCCGTCCATACTGAGCTTTATTTAGTTATAGGTAACAATAGCTGTAAATAAAGTTTTAAATTATTTTTTGTTCATAAAAGTACAAGTAAATTAATTGTACGTGTACTTTTTACAAGGTCAAAAATTAATATTTATTTTTTCGGTCATTTTTTGAAAGGTTTTAAAATCAATCTCAAATACTGTTTAAAAATAAGTATTACTAAATAATGTAAATATAAATAAATTGAATGAGATTAATTTAAATATAATAAGAGTGTAATGGGAGTGATATTTGAAATAATTAACAAAATAAATTTAATATAAAATATTTTTTGTATGTATTTATTTGTATATTTTATCATTCTCGGTGGATGAGCGGGATATTTCTCGTAAATATTATATATTATGTGAATGCTAATAAACTAAGAAAACCAGTCAGTTTTAGCGAAATTTTGAATATATTATACATAGGTGTTTTATACATAGACTTAGTTATTTTAAGTGACGTGTAGTAAAACTTGTATACCCTTTTATACTATAAGTTTCAAAAATAAAACATTTGAAATATTCGTGTATTTTTTAATTAATGTGCTATATATAATAGACATCGATTATGTCTCATATATGACAAGACCTCTAATGGGGAGGGCAACTACTAGAAAACAACATAACATAACATATCATCACGCCTGTATCCCCGAATTGTTAGGCAGAGGTGTACCAATGTACACCCACAGTTCGCCGATATGTTTAGGTCCCATATAATAGGGGGCGAGCCTATTGCCACTAACCGGGCACAAATTCAAACTCCGACCTGCTACTGAGAATTTCACAGAAAAACCCAATAACACCTTGGTCGACTTAGGAATCGAACCCAACATCTCTAGTGTAGCAGGCGCGCTTAGCACCACTAGGCCAACGAGGCTAGAAAACAACGCTTGGAGATAAGACAGACATAATTTAAGTGTGTTTAAAAGAGAGAGAAAATAATTATAATACTATAATATTTTATGGATCAATGTATTATTTAAATAATACTTAAGTATATATAATTACATAAGTATATATAGAGCATAAAGAAGACAATAATGTTCAGTAGTAAATAGTTATTTATAGATTTCTGATATTCTTTTCCCACTAGTACTCTTTTCCGTCTAACGGTATGGATTTTTAATCTAAGCTCATTGTAACTTTGAGTTTCCATGTTCAGTTTCTCAGTACTGCCCCAAGAATAGATGACTCTTTGACTATATCCAAGAAAGAACAGGAGTTTTAAATTTTATACAAGAAAGTCGTCACAATAAACAACGACATCTACCGATGTAACTTCGTACAACTAAGTGCTAAGTTAACCCACCGACTGATATATCAAGTCAACGTTAACGTTGAGTCGGTTGTACGCCTTTCTCCGCTCAGTATTTTAGGGTTAAAATAGATGTCGCTATTAAATGCAGTCGGAAATACTTTATTTTGTTTTTATTATTGAATTGTTCTTTAGTGTAGTTTGATAGTTTTTGTTTTTAGTTGAACTTACAAAGGAATTTTTGGTCATTGTAGTTTATATTTTTTGTAGAGATTATGAAGAGCTATGAACAAATTGATATTATTGTAAAATGGTTATATCAGTAGGTAGCTAGCTGTTGGTAATTTTTAAAAATATTTGAATTTGTTCTTGTACATGGAAGCAAATTAATGTTAAAATATGGCTGTTGTATTTTCTTTTTAAACACAATCAAGATCTTAATTAAAGATAAACAATGTAAACATTTAGATCAAACACTCTATAAAGGTAATTTCCGTAAAAATCTGGAAGCACGCATTTCCCTTTATTGCCAATTGAAGGAATTAATTGCAAAGAAAATCGTGCTTTTAAAATTTAACGGTGTGTCGATAACAACTTGCGACCCTCCCTAAACCTTAATTATAGCCCTGCAAAATGTCAGTAAACCTGACATTTAAACATTTTTTCTTCCCCTTTCTAATTTGTTAGCCCTAAAATCGCAACTTTTATATCAACAAATGTATCTTGACCCATCAAATAAAGTACGAAGTTCTTAGTCACGGGTCAAGGTATTTTGGTAATGGTCCGTGTATTGAGAAGGGTAGCTACAGGGTTGGGACACGCACTACTCTGTCACCTTTTGTAATGATGGAGTGAGAGAGACAGAGATAGTCGCTCCCGTTCTGGCAGTTCCGTTTCACTTATGTTGAAGGGAGTTTGACGTTTACTGTTACCGAGCAAGATTATATCAATGAGGGTAATTTAAAAAAGGAATAATTTGTATTTTGAGTTCAAAATTTTAGAAGTATTTGTGCATAGTTAATTGTGGCATTATACACTGGAATTTACTTTTGCAATTACGTATTTGAAACGAAAGTGTTTTGTTTCGATATCATTAGGTAGGTACATTTATTTTATATCGGCGAAAATAAAATTTCTTAAGAAGCATCAAAATTCATAATTATCATATTCAATTTTTAATGCCCACATTATTTGCATTATTATAATATCTAGTAACTTATAAAACAGCCGAAGCAAAAGAATCACGTAAGATCTATATGCAAGTATGCATAATTATTCAGTTATCAGACACACTAATATATTATCAAGAAAACAACATAATATTAACATATTGTATGTGAGAGACTGTCAAAAATAAATAAGAACTGTCAGCGATACACTCAACATTGAACCGCAAAAGCAAAGGAATCTTTGGCCTACAAACAATCAATATATCGCGTATAACGGAACGTCCGTTCGCCGGCCGGGACGAAAACCCTAGCCAGGGTAGGTACGAGGCTGCCTTCACTCAGTCGAGTGCGCGTACTGGCCGCGTACGCACGCGCGCCGCGTCCCCGCTCCCTCACAGACACAACAAAAAACCACAAAATCTTAACAATCAACCAAAAGTGAATAACAATAGTGCTGTAGTGTATCAATAAGTGTTATTTAATAACTATAACAGTGAAACGTACAGTGACTGAGTGGTAATCGCAACAGAACATCACGCAGCGTCCAACCATAATGATATAAAACATTTTCAACGATAAATCGCTTGTTACTGTTTTAATCGGTAATGTGCCGTCTTTGAGGATTGCTTATGTTATACATTAATACATTATGTTTGCCAACCGCAGTGTGGGGGTGGAAATCTATGGAATATGCTAATAAGTTGGTTTCTTTTAACCCGCACACAAAAAGCTCTGCACTAGACACTGCAGTGCGATTTGTGTTGCAAATTCACTAGAATTTATATTCTTTCCGTCTGCATGTACTATTTTAACTATTTACATTAACAACTTGGCGTTTTGTTGCGTTTCATCTGTTATTTAAGGCTGCTGATCTAATTCGTTTATGAATTTTTCGTATTCGAATACTTTTGTAATCAAACCTAAATTATTATGAGTTTGAAGTAATTGTTTTGTCGAAATTCGCAACAACATTTTGGAAACTGACGGATTTGCAGAAAACGATTCGGTTACAAACATTTTCGCTTCATAATAGGAACGGGTAGTGTCATTTCCTTTGTGCCAATGCTCTATTTGCTCTAATTTCCTGCTTTTCCAATTATTAACGTGTCTCCGTTGGATCTAGGAGATCTGTTCAGCTCAATCGGTGTATAAGGTTCGATTGATTTGAACTACAATTTGAATTTCAAATCAATTGGTTATTAGTCTTGCTTGAAGAAATTGATTGTCGAGAAAACAATCAATTTCTTATAAACACGGTGTGTGAACTCTTAGATTTCCTCGTTCTTTTGTTATAAATAGAACATTAATTACTTCTGATAATTGGATTTTACTAATTTAAAAACGGAATAAGGTCTTTGTTTGAAGAGATGGATTTCGATGACATCGTTCGTAATGTTAAGAAGCCGGAATTCCAATATATTTTATTCAAATGTTTGAGAGCTTACAGACTTGAAGTCTAGTCATATATACAGCAATCATAAAGACTATAATTTCATAAACAAGACTTATATTTTGAACTTTATTGAAATCGTCAGTGCTTAGAGGCTTAGTAATACTAAACAGAAATGGTCTGCTAAAGATCTCTCCTCATTATCAAAATAGTTTTATGGCCGTATGGGAATTTCGTATCCAGATTTAGATAACTTTTGTATTTAAGAATATTTTTTTCTGAATTGATTAGATATGGTTAAGAACTAGTTATTGTTACTGTACGAAAAAAAAACTTATAATATAGCTCAGTATGTGATGATATTGACAAAATAAAAGTTAATAAATACCACATTAGTAATGGATATTCACAACTGGAGAAAAACAACTGATATTGAAATACAATTACGACGATAAGGAACGCAATTATAAACATCCACCTAACCCTTTGTGCGCTGACAAGCAGATAACGTATTTAAATGGAACGTTACAGAAATACGAAACTCGAACAAATCCATATTTTAGGGTTAAGAATTAGGATTACGTATTCCGTGACCTAGACCTTGACGGAACCCAAATCGATGTAGAAACTGATAAAATGGATAGCGAACGAATATTCAAACTACCTAGTTTTTGGAAGTCGAATATTGCGGCACGAACAATAGATTTTTACTTGCGAAGGGGTTTTGTTGCTAGGACGACATTTGTCAACGGCAGCAAAGTTGGTTCAAGAATCTTTTGATACCCATTTTTGACGTGATATTGGCTATAATAATAAAGACTCTGACGCTGGTCATGTACAAGTAACTATAACGGATAATTAGTTTGAATACAGAAGAAGATACACCATTTGTACTTTTTACAACAAGCGGTGCATTTAGGAACAACTGTGGAGTCGTCGCTACATGGTATGGCTATAAATTTTGAAGTAACGTAGGGACCTAATTCTAAGATAGCAAGTAGTGGTGGTCTAAAATCTTGGCACTCGTATTCGAGTGAACAGCTTCTTGCCAGAATTAAACAGAGTCCCTCAGGGCTTCGAACTAGGCCCCACTAGCAAAGACGTGTGTTATGTTTTTGGTAAACTAAGTTGTATGTAGGTTAGGGTTTTAATGTTATTACCCTATATAGTTGCAACCTTTGTGTCTGTTAGCTTGCTACTTCACAGCGATCGATCAGAGCTTTGCAGCGGACAACTTTGTTAGTGCCCAATATACTATGAAAGGTTTCCCCGAAAACGTAATTGAGACCATTGTATTGGTTTTGGGGCTGAATCCTGAAACTGTATGAGAAATGCAGCGATGCATTTATTCCAGAAGGATCAAATGCCAAATACTCTTGCTTAAAGTGCCTTATAAACACTACGTGGAAGTACGCCAAATAAGTAGGTAATTCATAAAAAAAAATACGATGTATCATGATAGTAAAACTAATAGTAGAACAAATTCAAAATAGTACAGCAAGTAGTCGAGGAAAGATAATATTGGGTTCGAATGAAAAACCGGGCGTGAGTAACAAAAGAAAGACCAATACATCTCCGATGCCAAAATAGAATAAAACATACGAACTTAAAAATAAAAACGAACGAGAGCTATCCCGACGACTTATTTCTCCTCCGGAAGTTATCAGAACGACCGGTTATTCTACAACAATAAGGACGTTCTTATAAATACCAGTGGATAGAAAAACACAGAAGTCTAACGAATAAAACAAAAGAATAACCCATTACAAATGGACGATGATTGAAGTCAGCGTAGTGATAAAACATAAGCTAAAATGTCAGTAAGTCCCAATTTAGATAACAATAATATTACAAAAATCATGAAAGAGATAGGCAAAAGGATTGTTGTATGGAATGGGCCTTTTGTAATGATCGTTTTTGGTTGTATGTTCATTTAGTTCGTGTATGCGTATGCGTCGTTCTTGTGGCATTTTTATTGGAGTAATGTTTATTTATTTATTGGTTGGTTTTGTGTTGTTTGAAATTGGAGTAAGAAGTTGTTTATAGCCTCGGAATATTGTATTTACTACGTTATTTAGTGTAATGGGTTTACCTTTTTCATTCAGTGATTTTAATTTACTGCTTATTGACGGTTCTTTATTCACATTTTAAGTTTCTATTCAAGATAGATTTTGAATTACGTGGTCGTTTACTTATATTGAAAATTTACTACTTTCTACGGATTGGATCGCGGTTTATTTAAGATAGTTCGCCACGTTTCGATGCCTTTGCAGGTGTCATGGTCTCGGGCAGACTGAGGTAGTGTTCGTCTTGAGAGTAGACGTTCATTAAAATTGTTATTATTTTATATAGTTTTGTTTTTCACCCTCTACTTACACGTAATTTCTATATAATTATCTTTAACCTTATCACCAACTTTTGCCCAACTGACATTACTATTTTCATTTAGTTGTTATTCATCACAGCAGTAGTTGATACTGGTTTATACATCTATCGTATGCGTAGTTTATAAAGACCAGTTCACCGGTATCCAGTGTGTTTTTGTTTCTTTATTCAGGTTAGTATTGGTTTGGTCTCGATCAACGAGCTTCGAACTAACGGGATCTGTTGCTTTAGATGCTGTTTCATTCGCTTTGTGATGTTAGTTTGTATCTAAATTGTATAATAGTTTAATAGCTATTTGCTTCTGATAAAAGAAAAAGCTCTTTATTTTACCATGCTTTTAAAGCAGAGTGCATGCTTTTAGAGCAGAGCTTTGTACAAGTTGGCAGTTAAATTTGACAAAATAGCTTTGATAAAAAAAAAATAATTGATGAAAACCTTGGCACAAAGCCGACGGTTACATGCTGCCACTATAAATATATGTAAGCATCTAAATAGTAAGGGATTGGACCCAATATTATTCACTATTTGTTTGTATTTCCTCCCAAAAAGGTAAATAATCTATTAAATAAACGTTGTACACCCTACGCCCCAACTGCAGCGTCCCGAATCAATCATTCATTGCCAAATGTTTAACCCTAAAAAAACCCAATCATGCGAGAAAACGACCTACGTCTGCTTGTCATTTCCTCACTAAACGTTTGATGGAGTAAGCTAAACAACATCAACCCTATTGCTTAGGTAATAGGGGCTATTATGAGTGATATATCTGGTACACAGATGAACTAACTCCGCACGTGTCATGTCAAACCCTGAAATAAGTTAAAGATAAAAAATGTGTGAGTAAACGATGCGTGTAACGTTGTATTAAATATGTGATGTCACTATGCTTATTAGCGTGGATGACATTTGTGAGAAATAATAGAGCATCTGGTTGTAATATAGACTTATTTTCATGATATCAAGTTACATCGCTAATTACATCTTGATGTTATTTTAAATTACTACATCCTTATGAATAACTTTTGAAAAGAGAAGTGTCATTTTTTGCACACTAACTCTAACATTGAGAAAACCAAAATATGTCAAGCAAATAAAATGACAAGCAAAATAAAAGAAACAAAATACATAGCCAATAAAAACGATACAAATATATTTTTTTATGACGCAGAAGTGTCTACGAATCCTAGTGTGAAATTACAAAGCAGCTAAAACTTCGTAATAATTTGAATCAACTTCAAAAGTAACTTAGTGTTATTGATTCACCGCAGTTCATTCATAATTATAGTTGAGTTCCCATAAATCTTTAGGGTCTGTCCACTCCAGAAAGCGCCCTACTCTGTTACATTGGACCCTATGCGATACATCTGAGGGGGATTTTATAACTCCGTCAATGATTTTGGTTAGTCACGGTAATAATTACGAATTTTGTACCAAAGGAGGTTTATGTGGGCTAACTGTTACATTAAATTTATTATCTTTAACCTATTTTTTAATGTGACGAATACATTGACTTCCATTTAATAACATACAGGGTGATGTTAATAAAATATGTGACAATTTCTTTGACCTCGATTCAATATTATACAGGGTGGTGTTAATTGGTAACCGACATTTTTTGCTTTTAATTTGTTTGAATGAAAATATAGAAAAAGATTGTTCTAATTTATAGCACAGGCACAGTTGACTCAGTTGTGCTGAAGGGTTGAAACCCGCGGCTCAATAGAAGTGCACCCACGTGTATCACTTGTAGGGGTTACGAAGAATAATAGAAACATGCGAGCCATTTATTTCAATGTAAAAAATAACAAATTGAACACAAGTAGAATTGCCTATGACTGTTTATTGTTTCATTCGTTCAATGTTCTACTTTGAAATAAGATTATTGTATATTCCTAATTGTAAATGCATTAACTGCTATGATACCCACACGAAACACAGTAAAAGATAAAGATTTAAAAAAAAAAAAACAAAAGAGGATCATTAATTTCGAATACGTCTTCTAAAGAATGATATATAGTAAAAATACGATGTTTTTTTATTACTTAGTGCGTGATCAATATTTATATCCATGGTATAAATGAAGTTCACCATCAAATAATTTGATACCAGATTCCCATGGTAATTATATGGGGTATTACGGTAACAATAAAAATTTATAACACCGTTCGCCATGGGAGGAAAGCAATAAATATCGGTTACTTAGGGCCGCTTCTAAAAATGTTACGGGTGTATGTTGGGTCTTAAAATTCTACTTATCTAAATATTTTTGGAAGATCCCATGGTATAAGAAGTCCTTTATTGTTATTATGATAGCCATATCTAAAATCATTTCATCGAATACACAGCTGTTTTTGATTTAGTGAAATTTTGGAAAACTTTTCTTCTAGAAAAAAAGTTTTATGAGATATATGGACTTGAAAGAAATATTAATACTAAAAACTGACAACAATTAATTGTAAATACTAATTCTCAAATCTTAGACCGTATTGAAAAAAGCCTCATTTTTTTTTTCATTCATTTTTTCCCGCGCTAGTAAGATAGCCCAGTCATTTTGGTACAAGTCAAATAGATTTCTAAACGTTTTTATATGGTACTAAAAAGCTAGAAAAATATATCATTGCGAGAGCAAAATAATACTTGAAGCAAAAATAACTAATAACAACTAATGGACAAATTGACAAATAATATTATTATCGAAGAAAACAGTTGAGATGCATGCAAGTTCACAAATTGTGATCCGTAAACAAATGCAGACAGTCAACTGTCTCTAGTATTAGATCTCAGGATATTACTGAGAACATTATAAATAGAACAATTTGCCGCGATAGCATCTGCTTACAATAACCTGTCTGTTATGCCACCTGTCGGGTAACTAGATCTGTTCCGTTATAGTAGGAATTACTTATAGTATTAGAGAGTTTAACCAATTTATTTAGGTGAGTAGAAGATAATATGAGAGACGTATGTTTATCGTTTTATAGGAAGGCATATTTTTGTGAATAGTGCACAAGATAAGACAAAAACCTGTGTATAAATCTTTGCAATATTCTTTAGTACTATTTTATAGAGTACTACTTTAGTATACTTCAAAGAACACGAAATTTTTCAACAAGAGAGAGACTCGAGATTTTTCTACAAAGATGAAGACATTAAAAAGTTTCGATTTTACAAGGAAGACCTCTACTTACCAAATTGATTTAACTATAAAACAGAAGCAAAATAATTATATGTACAGTATGGCACATAATGAAAAAAAAAAAAACTATTAGCTATACTCGCTGGTCAGTTCCATGAATCATTTATATATTGTTGGCTTTGTAACATATTACATTCATTTAAATTTGAACGTAATTGACAGTACTTTTTTGCCACTCTTAAAACGTGTGATAACCAAACAACTACAAACACACAAAATCACTAATAAAAAAAGTAAAACAACAGAATCAATGACACACCCATAGGGCTAGTCCCCTGTACCACAGCGTTTATGTGGCAATAAAACCAAACATTCAGAAGATATCCCTTATACAAATAGGCGAGAAACAAATAAACATCAGTTGGCCACATAATAGATCCGTTTGACAATGGTGTTACACCACCATTAGAGTAATATAACTACGGAATATATACTCAGAATATATTTTTTTATTTTGTGTTGACTTAAAATTTGTACAAACAGTTCAAAGTTGTTTTTTTTTTTCAATGTTATGTCAAAATTTGCACTTGTTATTGATCTGGTTTAGGACGCTCGCCGAATAACTCACTCGCATTAATTCAAAGTTTTCAAATAAAAATGTTTGCAAACACCTTTTAATCCAAATGCAACTGTGTCTTAAACCTGTTAAAAAATCTGGTCCTAAACCAATTTATGTTACTACTTAATTAGGCTCAGTCGCAAAATGACCACTTCTCAAAATGACTACAGGTAGCAAAATGTCCCTTTCGCAAAATGTCCCGTTCGCAAAATGTCCCTTTCGCAAAATGTCCCGTTCGCAAAATGTCCCTTTCTCAAAATGTCCCGTTCGCAAAATGTCTCTTTCGCAAAATGTCCCCTTCCTCAAACAGGCTTTAATTACTTTCATCAGTAAAAAAACTGGTCAAGAGCCAGCAGGTGTACAACATAGAGGGGTACTATACTAATGTTTCATCATTAAAATATGGGTAAGCGCATGCAAATAAACTAAAATTAAAATAATAACAATGGAAGTTTGCCAGAATTTATATAAAAACAAAAAAAAAATAGAATTATTATTAAAATAACTATTACAATTATTGTAAGATGTACTTTTTATTTGGGTTAAGTTTATTTTGTTGATTGTTTACTTGTGTAAATTTATATTTTGATTGACATTAAATCTGGTGAACTTCGATTATGTATATTTTAATTTTATTGATGAAACATTAGTATAGTACCCCTCTGTGTTGTACATCTGCTGGCTCTTGACCAGTTTTTTTTACTGATGAAAGTAATTAATGCCTGTTTAAGGAAGGGGACATTTTGCGAAAGGGATATTTTGCGAAAGGGGCATTTTGAGAAAGGGACATTTTGCCCAAGGGACATTTTGAGAAAGGGACATTTTGCGAACGGGACATTTTGCGAAAGGGACATTTTGCTACCTGTAGTCATTTTGAGAAGTGGTCATTTTGCGACTGAGCCCTTAATTACAATTGAATCGTTAACTTTCTACTATGATTGATGGACAAAATACGCATTATATCAATATGTGTGATACTACATCAAAAGTATCACAAAACCACAAAAATCCTTATCACAAAAACCTCATCCGAACATTGTCGGACACACCGTACACGCGTACCACAGTTTTTAAGCCAATACTAAGCCCCTAAACACACAGTACCTTATTAGGAACTCTCAATATAGGCTCTTTTGTAATACCCAAGCAAAATATCCTTTGATAAAGCCCAGTCTATACGTTACCAAGTCAATAGGACTGCTAGATAAATAGAAAAATAAATTGGCTATCTTATTACTGTATTTTTTGTTGACTACTTACGAAAAAAACATACATTAGTTCGGTATTAATGGAGGTAGTATTGTTGTTTCGATACTAAAAAGGTTTTGGCTATTATTGTATCGGATATTGAATAAGTAATACGTAATTGTTGCTGTAAATCGAGTGTTACTTAATTATATCGGTATAAGTACTATTTAGGTACTATATTAGGTTATCCAGTAAAATGGGTTATTTGCGTCAGATAGACAGTCGCTTCATGTAAAATACGGGATTTAGCAGAATCCGGTAAGACTGAAAGCCGATGCCAAAATAGCCTGAAATAAGGGTAGGCAGAAGCAAGGTACTACTTATTTGTTAATCTTACTTATCATATTTTACTGCAAATAATAATATAAACAACTCTCTTATTGGACTCTAAAAAAAAATCTTAAGGTGTAGGTTTGTTTTTTCAAAATCCATTTTTTTTTCTTTTACACTGAAAATGCACATTAGTATAAGGAAATTGCAGTAATTGTCAACCTGCAAAACCCACAACTGCGTCACAAAATAAATACAACAAAAATACATTAATAATTTCGTACAAACGTCTCCAATTCTTGCTCCCTCCATGATTGACGTACGGATGCGGTCCCAGTTGTCTAAGCGACTGTCACCAACACGTGACGTCACTCCGTCACTAAAATGTGCGTTTCATTTCGAAAATTAAACGCAACGCTAAC
The DNA here is from genome assembly GCA_905146925.1 of Autographa gamma. Taxonomy (NCBI): domain Eukaryota; kingdom Metazoa; phylum Arthropoda; class Insecta; order Lepidoptera; family Noctuidae; genus Autographa; species Autographa gamma. The sequence continues at coordinate 11,796,452 of LR989853.1, read as the reverse complement.
ATGGTTTTAACATAAATTGTCGATATCAATTAATTTGTATAGAGTAATGAATGGATCGTGGTATTTCTAAGCCGAGAATTATTAATTATTTGAGTAGTGGTTTTAATGTATTTATTTTAGTAACTGATATTGGTTTGTTTTTGTAATTAATATGAGATAGAGTAATGCTATATTCAGAACATCAATGTGATAAACATTATTAAATATTATCAAAAAATCCATTTAGGAGAAAACAAGTTATTCAATGTAGCATACACATCTATCCAAATATCTAGCGTAAAAGGATCAAAACAATATCTTCGGTACTTTTATCATAAAAAAAAATTACACATTAAAATCATAGGTAAGTTATAATCATCGATACCTAATTGCAAGTCAGTAGGCCACCCCTATTATATCCAAAATAAAACTGAGTCGGGCACTATTCCAAACCTTTTAACTAAAAACGTTAATAACAAACGATTCTCGTTCCCTAGTATTAAATCGAGTATTTGGAACAAATCGATTATCAGTACTACTTGCTTTGTACTACGGTTATTGACTTGTAGAGTTGCACCAGTTGTAGCGTATCTGATGTTATATTAATGACGTAAGATTAATACAATGTACAGTATACGGCTCAGTAAAATAATGGGATGCGAATATCGACCTTACTGGTTTAGAATAAAGGTGGAGTTAATTTCAATGGTCGAGTGATATGTTGACTGTACGAAAACTGTGTGAAAATAATTGAATTAGATCGACGATGTCTTGCGTTTGTTAATAAATATCTAATAACACGTATTTCTGTACTGCGGAAGAGTTCTCTGTTAGGCAAAGAGTCCTCTGTTGCCCAAAGTTCTGAAGTAAAAACTTTTAAATTAAACAATAATTATTGGCTTATTTTTAATATACAAAAGTAGACATTTCATGCAATATTACCATCGTCATTTACCACAAACTACAGCTGTCAATATTGGCGTCACACCCAAACATATTAATAACTTTGACGTGAAGTTATTAATATTATTATAATGTTTGCATGTACAAGTATCAGTAAGATAACATACTCTCAATTCATTCAGAACAATATATATATGTATACATAGTTATACAATGTATATAAAGGGGATGTTCCCCGTCAATATGTCTGACAGAGATTGACAGGACTTGCCAGTTGTATGATATTGTGATAACTAAATTGTATGACTCATAATAATATTATCTAGGTGGAACGTCAAATAGGGTATAGTGATTGGTTTTTAAGATATTAAATTCAGGGAGAAATCGTAACAAAAAATATCCTAAATTAAACTTTAATAATAATTTAAATATCCTATTATAAATCATGGAATCCCACTGCTGGGCAAAGGCCTCCCCCTCCGTCCTCCAAACCTGTCTATCCATTGCGATTTCTGGCCACGTGCGACCCGCATAACTGACTAGATCATCACTCCACCTTCGCCTACGACGACCTCGACGACGATGTCCCTCCGGTTTCCAGTGGGTGACGATCGGATCCCATGTAGGCTAATAAAAAAATAAAAATAAAAATTATAAATCAGCTTATGTTACTTTAGCTTAACTCTAGTTTACACGATTCTAACATGTAAGTTTATGACAAGGTAGGGTAAGAAACTTTAAAAGTTATAAAATCAACACTACCAAAATTAAATCCTCTAAAAAAAACGTTTTATTTGCTATCATTCTAAGCGCCCTTCATTGCCTCATCCACCGCAAATAAATAAACCAAACTAATCAATCCAAAACATATTCCAAGCAAAGACAACAAAAACAAGAAACAACAAAAAAACTATAACAGAGAACAAATCGAAGCAGCATCCACAAAAAGGCAATAAAGAAATTCATTAGAGAAGGGAAAAAGAACATTTCATTGCACATTGTGGGCCGCAGTTGCCCAGTGGGGTCTCAATCGTTTGAAATAAGTCGGTCAAACCGCTGCACGCTGGGTGCAGGCGGGTGCAGCCAATGCAAGTATCACGCATGACTTAGTAGGTTACAGGGGATGTAGAATGGACCTTTTATGAATAAGGGAATTTAGTTTTATGACGTATTTAGAAAATATATTTATAATTAGATTTATAATTCGTCACTGTATTTTTAACTCCTATAGCGTGTGTCTGTCTGTGTATGTAGTTCTTAAGCGAGTAGGCCGTTTATGATGCTGTATTTTTTTTTAGTTTGTCCTGGGTTATTTAAATGTTTATTGCTTACTTTCTCACAATAATTTTGTAGCAGAAGATATTTTAGCGATTAACATTTAGTTTTGAAAAGCTAGATCAGGCCTTAATGTCTGATTGCAAATTATTGATGAATTAAACTTGCGAAAAAATATAACATAGCGTAGAGAAACAAACTTTATCGTTAAGTAAAATAATAGACTACGGGCTCATGAACAAAATGGATGGGTCATATGAACCACCAGGTGACGTATATAGGACGATAGAAGAGCATAAAATAATAAGATTCAGCACTATGCCGTCACTTGTGATCAGTCCAACTGGGTGCTGGTGAGCATTGAAAAGTGAAGCTAGAATGAGTACATTTTGGTAATTTATTTCTGTACGGCATTGTTACCATCGAATAGATCCATGAAAAATAATAAGAAAGCGCGCAGTGCCGTACAAAAATGGTGGTCCAAAAAGTTGGTATTTTAGTTTTACTTTCTGTCAATTTCAAGGGTAAATTTGGTCATTTGATTCTGTACGGCATCAGTTTCATACTGTTTCATTCAATACAGCTTCTAATCCATTATTCCGCAACGCCGTACAAAAATCTTTGAACAAGGGTAAAAAATCGAGTGTTGCAACCCGCCTTCATTCCGTAGTCCGAGGGGTGATTTGAACAACATAAAATTATTTATTTTGAAATTATTTCATGCATAGATAATATGTTTTAGATAATAGATTAGAAGCTGTATTGAAACAGTATGAAACTGACGCCGTACAGAATCAAATGACCAAATTTACCCTGGAAATTGACAGAAAGTAAAACTAAAATATCAACTTTTTGGACCACCATTTTTGTACGGTATTGCGCGCTTTCTTATTATTTTTCATGGATCTATTCGATGGTAACAATGCCGTACAGAAATAAATGACCAAAATGTACTCATTCTAGCTTCACTTTTTAATGCTCACCAGCACCCAGTTGGACTGATCACAAGTGACGGCATAGTGCTGAATCTTATTATTTTATGCTCTTCTATCGTCCTACATACGTCACCTGGTGGTTCATATGACCCATTCATTTTGTTCATGGGCCCGTAGTCTATAAATCTATTAACTCCACGTGACCGCAACGGGAATAAAGATAAAAGAATTATCTAAGAAAGTTTTTGGGATAATATTTAAATTTATCGGCAGAAGTTGGTGACAAACTTTGCAAATTTTGTTTAAATCGATTATATTCGTGTTACAACAAGTTAGGAATCATTTCGATAGCACTAATACTTAATTACTTTTCAATTATGTTATTTGATGATCATTTGCCAAGCCTATTATTAATATTATTTATTATTTTTAGCCGTTGTCGACCCACGCCTTCTGCCAATTTTCCCAGTATTGGGATATTGTTGCCCATAATATAGAACCAAGCTCGTCCCGCCATCTCTTTCGAACCACGAGGTCTTTTGATTTCTTTGGAATCCCAGTTGTTGTTAACAAGCCATAATTTTTTTCTTAATCTATGTTGGTTTATGTTTAGATTTTAGTTTCCTTCGTTTCGACACCTTTGCAGGTATCATGGTTACGAGCAGACGGTAGGCGCGTAATAAACCGCGAAAAAATCCGTAAAACGTAGTTTTATTTCAATAATCTAATGTTCCTTATTTGAAAAACAAAAAATATCCTTTTGAAAATATACATAGTGTGAGCGAATCCACGGCAGAAGCTTAGTTAAGAGGTAACATGTCATGTGCGTATTCCCACATACATTATTTAGTCAAGGAACTGTAATGGGTGAGGTTAATGACATAATTACCAATTGTTTATGGGTGTTCTATTTATTACTCAAACCCATCTAATGTATCCCAAAAACTAAATAATTTAAATGACCAAATAACATCAAATATATTCATTATTAACTCATGAATATTTTACTTCTTAGATAGAATAATAAATAATTTATCAATAGACTTAAAAAAGCTGATATCTTAACTTTCGTACGAAGGTTTCTTTATATTTATAATATAAGCACATTATCCCTCATTGTTTAGAAAGAGTTTTAAAAAATACAAATAATAAAAAATTAACATTATAATATATTATAAACAACTAGGAAACGGAAAAGCTACTTTTAATATCCCATTATAAATGTTTGCTCAAAACTTCTCATTACTTAAAATCTATGATGATAAACAGGAGCTACACGGTATACATTACCGCCTTTACTCGTTGATTACGTAAAGGATTTGGATGTGAGCCAGCAAACTATACTATACTCACTGATATGTCCAGCTTTTTAATCTATTATTACTTGTAAATGGTTACGAGCACTTGTCGTGAGCTTTGTATCTTGTTTAATATTCAAACGTGTGTTACGCTGTGAGAATAGCAATAGTACAGTGAGGTACACAAATAGAAACAGAGCGAAATAAAATAAGTCTTGGCTAAAATTACAACTGTTTTGATTTAGTAAATTGTAGTTGCTAAATTAGTAATTTTACTTGCTTTTCAATGTAAGTTAGGGGCGATACATAATTTTATTTCATCAAATAAAAATCATAACAGTATGACTGTATTTCAAAAAATAATTCGAACATATTATTACAATTAAATTCAACTTACTTAAAAGCTTTATGGTAAACTTACAAAATGACAAAGCAATAAAATGATTCTCTTTTTAATTTAGATACTGGTCACCGCAATTTGTAGTACCTACTTTTGCAGTAGACTGTACCTACCTTCATAGATGACTCGTGCTCCTACCGTATGCATGGGACAGTGTTCTTAGTCATGATGTGGTAACAGCAAAAAGGCTTGATAAATAAAGTCATTGTATAAATCACGTTATTCGTAAAAAAGACAATAATAGGTGCACTTATACGTGTGTATTTTAAATGTTGCTATTATTTAGCAGAGAACTTGGTGTCGTCATATGAAGGCGGGCGAAATCACTAACAAAATATATTATAACTAATATTACATTTATAATAGTATTACAGGTACGTTTTAGTTCCTACATAATATATATAACTTTCAAAACTATTTACACAAAACAGCCAAAAATATCAGTTACTAAAAACACCAAATAAATTCTAAAGCCAACCATTTTCAAACGTCACAATAAATTGTTCAAAAATTTTCAATAACCAAAAAGTAAAAAACTTACACACCTGCCTAACGTCCAACTAATACTCAAAGTAAAGGTGCACACAAACCGGTCCGACATGAATCACACGGATTAGTGGGCAGACGGCTTTATTGTTTATTTATATTTATTTTAGTTTTTATTAACTGTCTGTATGATAATTTGTAAGCTGATTTCGAATGATATACAATTTTCTCAATTCTCAATTCTCAATTCTTTATTGCATTCCACAATGTAAGCTTAGGTGGTAAACATTTATTAGGACACAATCATGGACCCTTTCGGGCACAGCAAAAGTAAGGTTTGTGGAGAGGGCTTATCATATAAGGTATCTTATAATCTAACTTATTCTAAAACAAAGACATTTTACTAACTTATACATAAACTACTAACTACTGACATAAACATTTTTAAATTCTTAACATAAATATAAACATTATTCTTCAAGTTTTAGAGATTTATCATTTAAATATTCGTCGACACTGTAGTAACATTTGCTCAATAATAACTTTTTTAACTTGTTTGTGAATAAATGTAGCTTTTTTTCTTCTCGTATTGATTTTGGTAACACATTATATATTTTTATTGACATAACATGAGGACTTGTAGAATGTATTTTTAAACGGGATGTTGGTAAGTTGAGTCGTGTTTTGTGTCGGAGTGTGTATTGTGTTTGTATGTCTTCTCGTTTAGTGTAAAAGTCTTGGTGTTTGTGAGCGAATTTGCATATTTCAAGTAAATATATACAAGGCAGAGTTAAAATATTTAGTTCTATAAAATGGGGCTTGCAGCTATCTATCTGTTGTATATTAACCAGGGTACGGATAAATTTCTTTTGAACAGTGAACAATGTACGTGCATCTGTACTATATCCCCACATTATAATGCCGTAATTTAGCCAAGCATAGGCATAGGCGTAGTATGTAACTAGGGCAGTTTGTAAATTTGTGGTTTTTTTAATTTCACGAAAAGCATATAAAAATTTTGAAAGTTTTGATTTGATGTTTTGTACGTGTGACTTCCAATTTATATTTTTGTCTATAGTTACGCCTAATAGTTTAAATTCATTGACTGTTTCTATTTTGTGATTATTAAAAGAAAAAACTACATTCAGAGGATTTTTTTGTTGGGGATGGAAAGTTATGAGTTTCGTTTTTGAAAAATTGATCTCAAGATTGTGTTCGTTCATCCAAGTTATTATTTTGCTAAGAATTTCATTAAGGGTATTGTTTAAATTTATGTTGTCATGACATTGGGTGAGAATGGAGATGTCGTCCGCAAATAAAACGCAAGGTCCGGTTTCTGATATAACTTTTGGCAGATCATTGATGTAAATTAAGAACAAAAGACATCCAATAACACTACCTTGTGGTATTGACGCGCTTATCGCCTTTTTGTCAGACCGAAATTTTTGTAGTTCGTTTTTATTGTTGTTAAAGTATTCTATTTCTACTAGCTGTGCTCTATTTTCCAGATAGGATTTAAACCATTCATATGATTTACCGCGGATCCCTAGCCTATATAATTTATTTAATAAAATATCATATTGCACTTTATCATAGGCTTTGGTCATATCGAGCATTAACCCTACTGCGTATTTTTTATTATTAATTATGTTTAGGGCTTCCTGTACAAATTTATAAACTGCTAATGCGGTTGATCGATTTCTCCGAAAGCCGTTTTGGCAATCATCGAATATTTTATATTTTTCACAGAAATTATAAACGCGATTGCACATTGCTTTCTCGAAAATCTTTGAAGCTGTGGGTAGTAAAGCTATTGGACGGTAATTACTCGGCTCTGTTTTGTCATTTTTTTTATGTAAAGGTTTTACTAATGCTATTTTCAGATAATCAGGAAATACGCCATCTTCGAAAGACTGGTTGAGCAGTTTATAAAATGGTAGAGTAAGCTCATTAGCGCATTGTCTGAGTAAACAGGGTGGGAGTTCATCTATGCCGTGACTTTTTTTATTTTTCAGTGTTTTAAGCATAATGTTTATTTCGTAAGGATCTGCTGGAGTAAGGAACATTGTATTTTCAACATGTGAAACCACTGGAATTTTTTTTGACTCATTGTTTGATCGTGTTGGTTTTCCCTCACCGATGGATGCAAAAAAGTTGTTGAACATGTTGGCTACTTCCTTTGGCTCCGCGATTGTTTTGTTGTTATTTGTTTGTAGTTTTATGTTAAATTTGTCTTTTTTTATGACTTTATTGGTTCGCTCGTTTATTATATTCCACATTGTTTTGACTTTGTTGTTAGATTTTTTTATTTTTTCAATATATTGTAGTCTTTTTGCTGTTTATTTAACGATTCTGTGCTGTAAGCACGGGTGTCAAATAAACTTTTATGGGTTTAAATAAGTAAATAGAACATAAATTATATTATCAGCTATAATAAACACTATTATAGTTAATAGTGGCAATAGGCTCGCCCCCTATTACGTGGGACCTAAACTTATCAGCGAACTGTGGGTGTACATTGGTGAACCTCTGCCTAACCCTTCGGGGATACAGGCGTGATGATATGTTATGTGTTATGTATGTTTATACTTAATACAGACTATCTTACGGAATCAGTAAACAAACTTTGTCTGAAAGGTTGCATTTTTTGTACGCATAGTTGCTTCTGTTTTTCTTTTGTTTTTTTTTTGTCATTTTCTCGGTATCACTTGAATGAGTACCGCTATTATCTCGTCTGGTCCCTATTACTAGGAACTTACCGTTATTAGTAGAAGGTGCACCAGTTACTCCAGCTTTGTGAGGAATAATAAGCTAATTTGCATGATATTAGTTATTTTTGCATCTCTATATTTTTCTCCTTTTTTGCCCAACAAAACATACCGGATTGAATTATTAGAAAAATCAAGACTCTGTTATCTATCTTACAGTATTCTTAAGGCAAATCATTATTTTGTACTATTCAATGTTAAACTTAAAAACAAAGTTAAATATTGTATCATAAATTGGCACTTTTTAACATCCGATTGAAATGTAATTTTACTTAATTATCTTATTTAGGTGTCAATACAATCTTCAGATACTCGTAGTTACTTTTGAGATGGTGTGATGATGGAGCTAGTAGTTGGCCTTAGGATCGTCGTCAGGAAACGATACAATCCTATCACTGTTCGACTTATTTCATTTGTCTCTACGAGTACTTTAAATAACATGAGATAACATACCATCACGCCTGTATCCCCGAAGGGTTAGGCAGAGGTGTACCAATGAGCACCCACAGTTCGCCAGTATGTTTAGGTCCCATGTAATAGGGGGCGAGCCAATTGCCACACAGCACAAATCGAAACTCCGACCTGCTACTGAGAATTTCATAGAAAAACCCCAATAACACCTTGGTCGACTTGGGAATCGAATCCAAGACCTCTAGCGCGCGCTTAGAAACCACTAGGCCAACGAGGCAGTTTAAATGCAGAAAATTAAAAATAAAATAATTTAATAAAACTTGTCTGGTCTTGCGCTTGGCTGGTAATGCATTGTCATACTCATCACTTACCATTTGGACACTTCAGATTGCTATAGCTTGATTATAATTATCCCCATATATTCTCGACCGAACCCAGCCTGAACAATAGTTTCAGTAGCCACCAATAATACTGATTGCCAATGTTTATGGCCGGTCGACATGACATAATAATATGATTGGTATCGTAAACCGGGATCGGTAACGATAGCTGTGAAATAAGAGCTTTTCCTTATATCTGAAGATTCATTCAGTTGTGATATAAACTGTTGGTTCCTGGGAAGATGGTTTGACCGGTACCTTTTTAGTAATTCTTGCTTTTGTGTTTGATAAGGCTAGATTTCAACTACTATTTTGTTCTTGAACGGTCTTTAATTTCAAAGTACAAAAATGTCTTAGATACTTATTGCATTATATGGGTAAATTCAGGCTACTCAGTCACTTTCAATGGCATCTTTATTTATTCGTCTTGCTGTCTGTCCTCTGCTATGACATAAGCTCCTCCCGAAGTTTTCAACACCCTGTCATTAGCAATTTTTGGTGCGTTCAGTTTAGACCAAAATCACAAGTAACAATCTCGTAAAAGACATTCTTCAAATAATCTCATTGTACTTCTGAGTTTTTATATGTGACACATAATTTACGGCAACAACCACCGCCCACACCACTCTATTAAAATTTAAACGAGATCATTGCTGCATCGCTGCATTGCTTTACAAACACAAAAAGAGTAACAGTAGAATAAGTTCTTAAGAATACTCCCACACGCCAACAATACTCACTACACTTCAATACGAGAGCATTCCAAACATCTCAAATATTTGACGAATAAATAGGCATGGGAAGATGTGAAACCTCCTTACTACCATTGTATATTGTCTACCTGCTAACAATGGCCAACAACCCCAATGTTGGCGCAATGTCGATCTACATTAACGATTTACTCACTACTCCTATTTGTGTCTAGTTAACAAAATTAGCGATGGATGTTATCCTGTGACCAATATTGGCCGTTGTGTTGGATAGATAATTGTACTAGTTTTTGTTATTCCTTTTGTAGTTAGTTACGGTATGTTATAAAAAGAAATGATGTTGTATAGGTGCTTCGAAGTGTAAAAATGTGGTTTATTTTTCGTTGCTACTTTTTTTTGCTGATTTTAAATTTAGCTTTGAATGGATCGGTAGCATCGGGTAGCTAAACCAAATATTGTCAGCCCGTATAAATAATATTTTGTGTTAAACGCCGTTAGAAAAGCAAACAATATTTGTTGTTGGAAACGTAGCATATTATTTTCAGTAAATATATTTAACGTTATATTATTTTTAGTAAAAAAAAGGCCAGGTCAAGAGTACCCTAAACCGAGGAGCATGTAAGAAGGGAATAATGACAGTGGATGAAGCGAAACAAGTATGTAAGGATCGTAGCAAGTGGAAAGAAGTAGTCTCTGCCTACCCCTATGGGAAACAGGCGTAATTATATGTATATTTGTAAGTATATTTAATAAGCCCTCCTGTGTACTAAGCATTCAGCCATAATTCCGTTTATAACAAAAAAAAAATAACACAAATTTTATTCAAAATCTATTTACGTAACCCTTATTCTAACGAGACAGGTACAAAAGACCAAAGAGTATACATTAAAACCTTAAGCACCAGTAAATCATGTTTTATGACGTCATAATAATTTTAAGCACTTCATTGCCTTTAAAAATCTCGTAAGTTAAGAGTAACAACATAAAGTACGCAGTAACGAGTTAGTAATCCATCAACACAGACGTAAACATTTATAAGATCTTTAAAATATTTTACGACTATTTTCTTCTATTTAAGCTTCATTATTTGTTTACTTTAAGTCGAATCTAATAGGTAAAAGAATAGTCAGAATATTTTTAATTTATCATACAAAGGATATTTTATTTTTTAACTGAAAACGCTTTTCAAAAGTCAGTATTTACCTGAACTTCTTTATTCTGCAATGCTTTTTTAATTATAAATGAAAATAAATAAAAAAAGTTTCTACGTAAGTTCAAGTTACTTGGCTTTTTCGGTCCATAAAGAAAGGATCAATGTTCACCCACCAATGAATCTCCAAGAAACTCGTATATACCAGGAATTACATATAAATACAGTAAATGGGAAAAGAAGTGAGGGCCGGACTCCACCACAGCGGAGATGAACGAAGCGGAGCGGAGCGAAAATCAAAGTGTGAATAACGAGTAGGCGGGGTATGAAAAGTCAAAATAAATTTAAACATTCAAAATATAGTAGAGCCGTATTTATTCTTCAATGATATAAAAATATACGAAGATGAACTGATTTTTTCAGGAAGGCTTGTGACGTCATGGCCTGGTACAATTTTAGCCTCATGAAGTCACGCAAGATTGTACTCACTGTATCTTCATAATTTCATGTTTATGGGACAAAAGAAAAAAACATGTGTCTAATATATTTTACTACATAAAAAAGGACGCAAATCTTAAAATTGAACAAGATCTCCATTCCTATTGGTTATTCTGCTCGGCCTCACTCGGCTTCGCTCGGCTCTGTTCGACTCCGCTTGACTCCGCTCGTCCTCACTTTAGTGGAGTCAGGCCCTAAGAAGGCGAAGGTCAGAAAGTTTTGCAACTTTTACCTTATATCGGTTTATCGTGTAATTAGGTTGCAGAGGTCAAATGACGGACGGGCCACATCAATATGTTGGAACACATATTATACGCATCTCACCGATAATAAAAACGATTCTATTGGCATTTGAAATTGTGCTCTAGATATTTTTAATGAACTAGGCTATTTAATAAACAAAAAGAAGTTTTGTGAAAGGTAGAGATTACATTTATAAAAATGTTTCCAGGTTTTATGACTGCCTGCTAATCCTAACTTTAACAAAACCGTACTTATAATTTTATCTAAATAAAGCTATAGTTTAAAATCTAAATATTTATTTTATCATTACACAACAGCCACCGTACAATAGGGTAACATAACAAACATTTATTACATGTTTTATTACCTATTAGTTTGCTCTATTTTGATTCAACGTAATGCATTCTCATTCGTCGAACTGCAATATTAAATGCAATCTATTTCGATCCACTAAAATTCCAGTAAAGAATAAAACACTCGATCAGTGCGACATTTCGAGACAATGGCAACACGATAACTCACTATACTACCAAGTTTTGTGATAAAAGAACAAATTTATACTACCACGCGCCATTCAAATTACGACCTTATTCGGTTGAGATAAAGTGCGCAGTAACCGTAAACGGTAAGTGGCGAGGATTATTCCCCCGGCACGCGATCACCTGATTGGTGGAACAAAAATAACATTATTAGACATGGAACCACGCTTGAAATTACGATCACGATGTGTTCAATCATATTACTATTACGATAATAAATTTTAGGGTGTGCGTGATCGTTTGTAGGTCATTCTGGTATAAGGCTTTAGCGCATGATTGCTCTGCTTCTTTAAATCCTAATTGGGATAGGTTTATGTGAGAGTGAACCATGGAAATCCTTTTTGTCGATAACTAGTTTAATTTTATAAAGCTTTGTATATTTTTTTACTGAATATCAGTATCAGTAACTGATTAATAGGATATATCCATATAAATCCGACCTGTTATTCAGGTTAAATTAATTTCGTCTATTTGGAAGTGTATGCAATTCTGTCGCCAAAAAGCCAGACAGATTTATAAAAATTAAATAAATAGTAAAGCTTACTGACATGTTTCATTAAAATTAATTGCGTTATACTCTATAATTGAGTTCTTGTTAGCAATCGTTATGTAAACAACATTGGAATGCAAAAAGATAGCTGCATAATTAGTACATCAGCTGATTAAAGCTTACAATTCTATGACACACTTTAACTTGCAAAAGACTTTGAACTCAATAAGTAAGAATTATAAGACAAACAATTTTAAATGTATTTACACATTAAATTTAGGTATATAACTAAAATCTTTTTTAAAGAGTCGCCATTTAAAAAATATCGATATCATCTTTTATGATAATTTTGTTTTATAATTTAATTCAAATTCAAATTTTCTTTTGTTTTTATGTGTTAATTAGGTAAAATCACTGCCAACCACTTATAAGCAGCCAGTAGTAAAGCAAATTGCTCTATCGTGGCACTAAAGAACTAAAATTATATAACGGCAGCCAACGTTTGTAAAGTTTATTATTAAATTACGATAACATCAAGCGAGGTTTTATTAAAACTTCGATGTTACTCGAGTTCAAAGCTTTCGATTTATTCTAATATTATTTTTAAAGTTTTATCAGCTCGAAGTCAGTTATTTACGAAGAATTTTTAAGTGTCTTTTTCTTAGTATCTTAGTGTTTCCTTATTTATTTGGACACGTCCAGCAGTGGAAATTGTATTTAGAGAGCACAATCCGTTATTTTACTATTTTATCAGAGGAAAAAACAAAAGTTAACAAACTGCTGTTATTTCATCAATCATCAATCAATGGCTAGAAAACAAGACAAAATTAAAAAAAGGAATATTTATCCTCATATGCAACAATAAACATTATTTTATATTTTTTAATAAAAAAACGAAGACATAATGTTCATGCGGTGACAATTCTCTCTACAAGGACTATTAAAATAATAACAGCTTTGCATTCACGCAGTTAATACACAGAAACCTCATTACACATAAATATTTTTTAAGGCTACTGCATCAGCTGTCACAAGGTTGCCTCACAAGAATAATAAACTTACAATAAGTTTCAAACAAAAAATCAAGTTGATCTGTTTCACTTCTTTTGAACGAGCAATTTCTGAGCTATAGACTCAAAACTACTTACGTTGTCTAGTTATTATATTATGGCAGCTGTTCAATATAATTATGGACCTATATAGGATTCACTTTTTTTTGAAGAACGTGAAAGAATCAAAAGTAACTTTTCCGTACCTCGGATTTTTGGAGATTAAGTTCCAGTTTCCAGCGCGAAAATTTAATCTATAAAAACCTTTATATTAAATGACATAACTACCTATATAACCTCAGCCGGTATTATCAAAAGTGACTGCAAAAAATATCTTCTTCACGAAATCTTTATTATAATTTCTCGAGAACTGAAGCTTAATTCTTCCAGTAACATAATTAATTAATTCTTTAAATAAAAGCGTTCAACCAAAATAAAATACAAAGTTTATTCAATCTTTGAAATGAAAGCAAAAATTGTTTGAAGACAATTCACAGTGCATTTCTGTTTACACAACGCGACACTGGAGTGCAGCGGAAACAACCTGCAGCTCGATTTCCTGAAGACAGCATTCTAAACAAAATGCAGCTAAATAAAATATATGGCTTGAAAGTTTATGGAAATTATTCGGAAAATGAAGGGTTGGAAACTGTATTATGTGTGCATGTTTGTGTTTTAAGATTAAAAAAGAAGGATTGTTAATTATGAAACTCAAGTTTTAGAGGTTATATCACTTTAATTAAGATTAAAAAAGTACTATGTATTTCAGTACTAGCTGTGCCCCGCGGTTTTACCCGCGTGAATGACAATACATACACTATCTTAATAAATTATAGCTTATGTGTTATTCCAATGTATCAGCTACATTATTGTAAAGTTACATTAAAATCCATTCAGTAGTTTTTGCGTGAAAGAGTGACAAACATCCATACATCCATTCTCACAAACTTTCACATTTATAATATTAGTAGGATTCATAACTTGTTTCTGTTTAATAAATATCCAACCTATTTTTCTTCAGTATCCTTTGACAAATCCTGAAATTTTTCATTATTTAAGTATCCTCTTTTCTGTTCAACTACTGAACTAGCCCTTTAGTAAAAGGTCTTCTTTTTCATAGTTTTTATCTTTGCGTTATAAAATCTGTCCCTTTTGACTTCAGACATTTCTATCCTCAAGTAATCAAAGACTACTTCTTAGAGTCAAAGAGTCCATTTATCATACTATGTAACTCTCTTATAAACCAAATACCCAAAAAGATTAATAAAAAGAAATATGTATTCTCATACATACTGTTTAGTCAGCAGTAGGAAAAACTGCAGTTGTCAAGTTTTGGCAAGTTGCCGGTCCAGCGAACCGCCTACGATCGCTATCTCTCGATAATATCGCGCGACCATCGATATCTGTGGCGCTACAAATATATCAAGATCATATTGTGCTGGCCCTTTGTTTTTCATAGGCCAAAATACTATGTTACAACGTCAATTGTGTGATGAATGACGTTATAAAGACAAACGCTATAGCCTTATTGACTGAATGTATCAATAAATGTTAAAAAAAAATGCTTTATAGTACCTTGACGAGTAAAGTCTTTTGATCAATCAACTTAGGCTATTGCATTTCCCGGTTAAAAATAAGCTTAACTACACATTTCTAACAAACACAGGCAGGTAAGCATGAGCTAAAGTAGCGCCACAACAGCCAGTCCTTTGGCTTTCACATTCAATGTGATGTTTTTTTATGTAATATGCCAACTTAACGAACTTACTTATACGTGACCTCATTTAACCTGACTACCTCAGAATATTTTTTTCTACAAACTACTTCAATACGATTACCTTACAAAGTTGGCCTAGCCTAAAATATCTCTAATCTTTGCATCTACTGGAGTCCTTTAATTTATTGAGACCACAGGCCACGATACGGCACGTTGCTACTCAAAATTTAAGTCAATTTGATAAGGTTCGTGATTTTGTTATTAAATATTTTTAAATTATTACTGGGGGACATGGGAGAAGAAAATTAGACGATGCAAATTGAAATGAACTTTAGGTGTGTAATGATAGAGTTTAAATTAAGTTTTCTGTTCTGGAATATGATGTAGTTCTTGATTCAAGGGTCTGTTATAGATACTGAGTCTAATCTTGAAAACAATGTTTATGTTTGAATCATTTTAAAATACTAAAAATATTAGTTCATTTCTTTTTTTATGCTAGTTAGAGTTTGAGCTTGTATTAGATTTATTTGTGTATGAATAAATTTGTTAAATAAAAAGGCTTTTTCATATGTAGTAAAATTTTGGTCAGTGACGCAATTATTTTTTTAAATTATAAAACTTTAATTTAATGTTAAAAAAAAATGAAGATTTTTTAATTTAGATAATTTTTGAATGTTCTGACGTTCTCATTTATCATCCCGTTCGTGAACAAAACAATGCATGTAATAGAAGACGTTGACCGCGTGGGGTTATACTTGACAGCGTTCCCAGTAGGTGTTAGATTTCTTGAATGGATCCGGATAAGATATTTGTTATTTATGATCTAACTGACCTCACCAAATAAATCAATAACACAGATTTTCTTTCACGATTGCCTCAAAGAACAAAAAAAATCTATGGCATCTTAGTAAGTTCATGAAAGCTGGTACTTCCAAATCTCTGCATTGTAAATTATAAAATCAAAAAAAAAACACGCAATAAACAACTTTTGCATTAGCACATACCATAGTTGCTTATTTGTACAAGGAATTCTACACCAAAAATTCTCAGCTTTGATTTTTTTTCATCATTACGAACAATTTATTTTCAATAATATATGTAGAGTGTTTATAAAACCGTAAAGAATCAACTTTGTGACAAACTAACAAAATCAGTTCTAACCCCTGCACTGCATCTTTCAACTGTTTACATAAAACTGTCCTTTAATCACTAAAACAATGAACTAATCCAACCCTTAATCCAACAGGTGACCAAGCAATGTGAGCCACCACCAATGGTATCAAGTTTGATGGTATCACCATGGCAACGCGACCGCGGCCCACGGCCCGTCACTTCCACAACCAGCCGGAGCTGCTGAGGAGTCGGCTGCTCATGCTGCGATGGATACTGGTCGTGTGGGTCGCGAGCTGCGGCCCGCTTGGCAACACTGTCAAGCAAGATGGTGAGTTTAGAATTAGTTATGATTCATTTTGATGTCGTCATTCTTTTAACTGACTTCAAAAGCTGGATCTCAATTTTTGTATAATATGCTTTTTTCTTTGTGTGTTACGTGATATTTGCGACAAATGTGGATTATTAAAACAAATGAGATTGGAGTGATAGAATTTTTTCTCATATAAATGACATTAAAGTCGGTTATTTTTTAAATTTATTACCTGTCAATCATAAGTAAATAGAAGTTAATGGTGATAGAGGACCTTGAATTACAAAATATTGATAATGACCGAAAAATTACCCACTCTTCGTTTTTTTTTTTCATGAAGAACTAATTTCGCGTTTATTTCTTTAAATAGTCTTAAAGTAATGTTTCTTCTGTTAATAATAATTTTCAAAAATAAATTTCGATGAACACCAGTAAATTTTATGAAAACGACTTTTTATAGTAAAATAATTCGTAAGTATTGATAATTCCCATATTTTCCCGTCACCAATCACGCTAGCTATATTAAGAATGTGTTTGTGCTTAAAAGTATTGTCATATTGATGTCTCGCGGGACTGTTAAGAGATACCACAGCGACGCGCCTCCATTACTCAATGATTTCACTGGGGAACATTCAATGAAACGTATATCCAAAATACTTTGTTACGCCAAATATATAAAGTATTTGTAAGAATTCTGAACTGTATGTCTATTCTGTAAATAATTTCGATATAGAGCTTCACCTGAGCGATAATAAAGCTCATTTCAAAAGTGAACCCAACAGGCCTTGATTTCGAATTCATATTTGAGAATACGTTTTTGACATCTCATCGCGGATTCCGCTGTCGAGATACGAAAATAATATTACAGAATAGCTTTACTGTTTGCCCATGTAGACATTATAACTAGACAATCCCTATGCTTTATTCATGCAATAAAACTAGACATTAAACGAATTCGTTTTCTAAATAATGTCACAAAAAAGAGTAGGTACTTTATTTTCTTGTTACTGTTTACGGGTTATTAATTTGAATAACATGCAAATAATTTAAAAATGCAATAATTCTTAGAAAAAAAATATGAGTCAGTTTTCCACTTTGTAAACGAAGCAGCCAACTTCAGTTTGGTTACCAGAATCCCTTGAAACACAAAATCTCTGTAAAGCTCACAATCCATATTTGCAGTCGCTACAATCAAAAAGCTTTTACGTCATAAAGCTTACAATTACGGCGGAGGTACAAACAGGGCACTACCGATTTAGGCTCGGTTTTAAAGGAACCTTTTGTAGAGCTAGCGAGAATTTTAGATTTTGATTACATGGATAATAACATACTCAGAAACTGCAATCTTTAAATAGATGGTATAACTAAAAAAAAAACAACAAATAAATAAAAATCGATTTACCCTTTTAATACAAGGAATTTACACTGCTTTGCTATAATGAACACAAAAGATGGAAAACACAGATATGATTACAAATTATTTATTTACATACAGCATTTAATCAAAAAGTATATCCAAACTAAAATAATTAGTATTTTTCTGGAACTAATTCAACTTCACAAAGTTTACATTATCTCATTTCGTAACCCATTTGTACTAACACAGTAGCAGACAAAAAAACAACATCACAACTAAACAACACATTTAAATTTTTCAACCAACTGTAGACAAATAAGGTTGTACTACAATCCGTCCACTTTTGGTCTCGGAAACCGAGCGCCATTAGTTGCGGTGTACACGTGCGGCCACGATTACGACTGTGTGACCTGCGCCTTAAACAATGTTAAGCCGTTCGTACACGAGGCGACACAAGTCTTTTATACCCGACGATTTTAAGAGTATGATCAAGGGGCGAGACGCGAGCCCACGGTAAAGATTATGGAGGTTTAACTGGTCGTGCCTGATACACGGGCAAACTGTTGTTGACAATACGCCGCGCTTCACTTTCAAACATGAGTCTGGTCTGTCACCAATAATACCGCGGCCTAGAGGTGATCGACGAGCGAGCTTTACTGGTGAGCCAACGAAATCGCTGTCTTCAGTATCCAACAACTCCTGCCTATGTAGGAAGCCCTCTATCCATCCATCATTTAAGTGCTAGGCACTTGTCTCTCCAGCATCTTTCTCTGTCCAGTGCCAACTCCTTTAGCTGCCTGTAGGTTTCCACTTCTGCATTTTTCAATTGGTCTGTAATTTTCTTCTTGGTCTTCCACGTTTTCTTTTAGCCTCTATTTCCCCTTCAATGTATGAACGTCTATGAGATTGTAAAGCTAAAGTCTCTTGAATACTAAAGTCGTCAGGTTGAAGACTTGCGTCGCCTCGTGTGCGAAGGCTTACGGTATCTGTTTAACAAGTTTCGGAACAGTTGATGCGGTTGTAATTAAATTGTTGCTATGAGTGTTGGAATGTTTTCATATTATTCTCTTTTGAGTACAAGCTTTTAGTAGTGGCGTTTTGTCTGGACAGAGGAGACTAATTTAATATATGAGATCTTTACCAAGAGATGTCAGTTTTGTTTTCTATTTTTTTGACCGAGTGGCCCCAAGATTTTGTTTATTTTTCCATCGAATTAATTTTCCGAATCACAAAATTATGTCATTTTTTAGCCTGATTTTATTTTTCTTTATTTTCAAGACATAATTTAAGTAATGGTTTCTTGGTAGCGGTTTGAAGAAATTCCCAACATTTGCAACTACTCGTATTTCTAAGTATTCAAGCAGAATGTGAATATGCTAACAGTTCATCCAATTACCTTCTGCAAGTGCTCGGTAGTGTAGTGGTTCATATTATTATGACAATGTAAGATGTCTCAGTTCGTGGAAATTATTTGAAGATACATAAAACCTTATTCGTTATAAATATTTAATTGTAGTTGACACAATCCTATGAAGTTTTATTATTACTTATTTGATTCGCAAATAATTCTATGCTTTTTTTTTCAAGTCTGTATTTTTAATAGTAAACAATTATTTTCTTATAATGCGCTTTGTATTTCGTCATCTCTCTCCAAGAACATCGTATAAGTCAATTGGTGACTCTAATCGTTTAATTAATTTGTTAAGATTAAGACGAAAGAGTAGTTATAAATGGCTTGGTTATGCGGTGATAAGGCTGTGGCTTTATGTCTCTAAAACAATCTAGGTTTATGAGAAATTCTTTGCGTTGGACCGTGCTTAATGAAACAAAGAAACGACAAAGAGCTTTAGGAAGATGCTAATATAACACACGTTTTGTTTTTAATAGAATTATGAATATTGTATGCCCACTAATAACTCTCATCCAAAAATCGGAGGTTATGAGTTACCTGATACTATTATATCCTTTGTTCTCTTGAACATATTGAGATGCAAACCATCTTATATCGTGATCCAGACTGTTAACTATCTATTCGCCAAATTCCATCTAAATCGGTTAGGATATTTTGGCAAGAAAGAGTAACAAACATGCAGTCATAGTAACAAACATGTAATCGTCCTAACAAACTTTCTAATGTAAGCTACATTCCTGATCTAAAACCTTGGTTTATATTAATTTTATAAAAATACATTTCTAAATACCGTTCCTAGTAATTTTGGTGAAATGATAATTAAATCTGCTTTCTATCTGTACATTTCACAGTATCGTGACACTCCGCGGTAATTTACGGGAGAAGTCAGTTTGAAGGGCGTGTGACGTCATTACTGACTAACAATACCACTAGGTCACCTGGATTTCTGTTGATACGCCGCTCGCAATTATAATATACAATATAACGAATGTGTAGGCTTAACTGTATGTCGCAGTTACTGCAGTACTTAATGTGTATGATATTATTTTGAATCCCTACGTCATTGAATTATAACATTAAAATATATTATGGAATACCTATGAAATTTCTTGCCGATTCTTCTCCATTTGGAATTACTGTTCGGAACCTGCAACTAGAGTCAGTAATTTAACGTTTTAAAAAAGCTTAAAGGCCTACTCGAAATAAAAATATTTCGATTTTGATTTTGATAGAATGATTTTGATCTACTAAATGAGGACAGCATCACATACATTGCTGTAAATTCAAAGTAAGTAGCTAAAGCAAATGTGTCATGGAATTCAGAAACAACGAAGGTACCACAATCACCAAGACCCGAGACAATGTTGAAAAGCTGGTTTCTAAATTGACCCATCCGGGGATCGAACCCGAGACCTCAAAGTTGGCGACACCTTGAAAACTGGTCTGTACGCCACACGACCACGGAGGTTATCATTAAATATAAAGCTCAAATATTGACGTGACACACTTAATATTTTGCGCTTTTAAATAAATGAAAACATGATGACGTCGTCGCTACGATAAAGCTACGAATTCGTAGCCGACAGCCTACATGCTACGCGCTGAATAATTTCTGACCAGCTACGATATTTATGTTTTAATACTCTTGTCTTATATTCAAAGAGGTATTTATTGGAAATCATGTGTAATATTTTTAATGGAATTAACTATAGCTTAAGTAATGAGAAGAAATTTATCTGTGAAAATGAAAGTGAAACAACTTTTAGTTCAAGAATTTTGTGGCTCAATTTGAACGGTGGTAAAAAAAGACTTATTTATAAATAGACTGGCCTGTTAACAGCCGAACATAGCTGCAGGGCTGTCAAATAAATGTCGAGTGGTTCTCAACATTTTTATAGGGACAGACATAAACGCTAAACGTTATTTTACTGCTCGATTATGTCTTCTGTTAAATCCTTGATCCAGATACGCGATCTAAATATTTTGATCCGGGTTTTTATTATGGCGGACGTGTTTTGTTTTTAGATTTGTGCTACTTCGAATATTTTGTTAATGATAATGGAGATGGTTTTGTTGAAAAAAAAATTGTGAGATAAATTTAGATTTAGCTGTCTGCTTTTTTGGGTACAAAATGTTAAAATTTTGTATGTAGTACATAATTATAGGCGATAGATGTCGTTGAAAGTGAAATAGTGTATATTTTTTGTTATTTGTGATCATTAATTTCTTTTACTTTTTTTACCTTATATGAATATTAAACATCTAAATAACACATAGCTGTATATTACTGTAGGTAAGACTTCGTATAATAAAGACATAACACAGTATTATTAAAGAATATAATAGTAAAACTATCTGGCAGCCAATCTGACAGTCACAAAAAGGTTGTAAATTCTCTTGAAGCCGTAAACACGTCAGACGCAACGCTAGCGCCGTCGATGTCAAACTGCGAGTGCTAGTGATGGGAAATGTCGATAGTTTTATTATTTGTAGCTAAATATAAGATTAAGATAATTGTGAAGTTAAAAGAAGGGCTGAATTGAAATGGATTTGTACTTATTCTCTTTGAAATATGACTAATCATCAATGTAAAAAAAATATTTATATACACTAAGGTTATATTTGTGGTACCGATTTCTATTATTCTCTGTTACATAGCTATCATTTACAAAGAAAATCAGCTCTTCATTTGCAAATAATGATTGTCTAGAACGATAACTTCAAAAAAAAATCGATGACCAATCCTCCACAATCACCATAAATTTTATACCGATTTCATTAAGAAAATGTCTTTCACATCACTATCACTACAGTACAGCATACGTTGAATACGAGCTATATACTCACTAGGCCACTATAAAAACCAGTTTGAACTCGCTTTAATTGGTTTCCTAGATAGTAAAATTCAAATTTTATTATAGTACTAATTAAACAGCACTTACTGATATAAATCCCTCTATAAATATTATGTTTTATATGTTGATAAAGGTAGAGGTCGCAGTATGAACTCGAATGATTGCTCCGATAACTTTCTATTAATTAGGAAAGAAGTAACCCAAATGAGCTCTGAATTATGACGAAACATCGTAAAATATATTATTTACACAGCTGTGTTATTATTGTAAAATATCTAGGGAATGTGTTTTTATTATTCACTGTCTCGAAAATGATAAGCTTTAAGCTTAATTACTGTTATCTTATTCTAAGAAAATTAATTTATCAGTTTATGTAACTAACGAAAAAGGCACCCTTAAATTTATCTATATGGTAAAAGGCTTTTTTTTCCAAAATAGAATACCAACCCTTTTAATAGATCGATTATAATAACAAAAACTTGCACTTGAATTCACAATCCGTAAATAACACCGTTAAAACTGACACCAATTTCGTCCAAAAACGAAAAAAAAGTTCGATCAACATTGCTTTTCCGAAACAGGGCTGCCCCGAACCATGACGGAGGGTCCCGTACGTACAATAGTTACGAAAAAATGAACCTTTTGTCTCGCCCCTCGCCGCCTGACAGCAATTAATGTTTTATTTCACCTTTGTACACTAGCAACGAAATATACGTCGCGGCTTAATGGAACCGGGACGTGTATTATCAACAATCAATTAAGTTCAATACAGAATTTTTAAGAAAGGTCACACATTGTGTTGCGAATTGAGGGTGAGAACACTAAAGAGGTAAATAACGGTTTTCTTTGTAAATTGAATTAAAAAATATCAAAGACACTTATGTTTAAATAGATACCCATTAAACCCTTTTGGTATAACTTTTTTTATATGTATTTTTAATAAGTTAAATTATTTAATTATTATAATAATACAGCCTATAAACGTCCCATTGTTGAGGGCATTCCTCTTCCCATTTAAAGAAGGAGCGAACATGGGTGAATTATTTACTGAACTATTTTTTTTAATAAAATATTTTTTTTTCGCTGTCAATTAATTTACAGGTTACATTCCTTCATACTTTCTGGCAACTAATTATTACTAATTTACTTCCCAATCTCCTAATATTAACTAAGACATCAATCTAAATACACTGCATACTTCCTCATACACGATACATTACCGCATAGCGTTAACAACGTTAAGAAGTACTCTAAGATAGTATTCGAAGTTACTGTGAACCCCAGTTATGTTATCCAGTTACTGTATGTTACACTTGACATATTAAACCGAGTATACACAATTTGTGAGTGTGTCGAACAAAATAACTTAGAAATAGTTTTAACTTATTACGTTAGAGTTTTGTGTTAAGATTAAAAGAACTGGTGCTGAGAATGAATTAAAATTGAAATAAAACTCCTTTTTTACGGAATACAACACGTTTTAGTTTAGATTTAGGTTCCGTCTAACATTTGCGTAAACCTAACAAAACATTATGACATAAAATTGTTTGAAACCTTCCAATTTATCAGCCCCAATGAAGTTTGAATGAAACAGTGGCGATGTCCAGTATCACCAATATTTTATTTGCAGCATGTGTACATCAGACAGTAGAAAAAAATATATTCTAGAAATAAATGATTTTGTTCTCTCTCTCTCATCGTCTATGAGTACCACTTCCAAGTAAGCTAATCATTGCCTCAAACTATTATAATAAAAAAACGAATTCGGATTTATCTATCAGCATCAATTTCATTGAACACTAAATTCAGTTAAATTTTCACAGCACTATAAATATTTCTAAAAACTCCTAATAGTGCTCTCTATTAATAAGTAATCCCTAATTAAGATAGTGAGCAAGTAACAATAAATCTCATGTGAGATGCCGAACTATGGCGGGACCAATTAAAAGGGGATAAATATCGATATTCGTTGGCTGTTTCCAACTGACGTTTATCCGAATATGTGGAAAGTATTATTACATTTAATTGATATGATAGTTTTTATTATATGGCTATTTTTTTTATATTCGTATTAATAAAGCTAGCAAGCATCAAATATCACCATAATTTTTGAAAATTTATAAATGCTAAATTAATTTTTAACCGACGAAAACAGAGGAGGTTCTCAATTCGACGCGTATATTTTTTTTTTTTTTATGTATGATCACGCATATCTTTTTACTGAGTAGTCCGATTTTGATAATTCTTTTTTTATTGGAAAGGGTATACTCCAAAATTGGTCCCATATAAATTTGGAAAAAGTATTCCCACCCTAAGAGTGGAAAAACAGGGGTTAATTGATTGTTCACACACTGATCGTAATGTATTACCACGCGTAACTTTTTACAGAGTAGTTCTATTTTGATAATTATTTTTTTATTGAGTAGGCTATACCTAGAAGTTGGACCCATATAAATTTGGAAAAAATATTCCAATCCTAAGGGTAGAAAAACAGGGATATATTGATTGTTCACTAACTGATTTTAATATATGACCACGCGTAACTTATTACAGAACAGTCTGATTTTGATAAATCTTTTTTTATTAGATAGGGGGTTATACCTTGAAGCTGGTTCCATATAATTTTACTCTAAGGTTGGGAAAATAGGGGTGATTTATTGTTCACTCACAGATTTGAATACTAAAATAAGGTAGTTAGCTATTTTAAAAATAATAAATAATTCAGCATGTAGCAATTAGTATATAATAGCCACAAAAAAAGTATAAAATAAAAACTTTTTAACAAAAAAATAAAACCGCCGAAAACACTGAAAAGCAAAAAATAAGAAACCTTTTTTATTTAATCTTAATAACTAAGTTCTTAAACGAATGTGAGTATACCTAAATAATTTTGAGGCGGCGCCAAACTGTCAATTAACAAAGATCACAAAATTACCTTAAAAATAAAGAAACAACCAAATCAAAAACGCTATATAATATATTATAATTATATTCTTTACTTACCACCTACTAATTCCATTGTGGAAAGCAATTAAAAGTTTTGAGTTTGAGTTTAAATCAACTTAACAATGCAATGAAATCTCCAGCGACAACCATTAAAATTTCTAAAAAAATTAAGTACCTATATATCGTAATTAATTAATTTGCCTGTTTGGCGCCGACTCGAAATTATTTAGGTATACTCACATTCGTTTAAGAACTTAGTTATTAAGATTAAATAAAAAAGGTTTCTTATTTTTTGCTTTTCAGTGTTTTCGGCGGTTTTATTTTTTTGTTAAAAAGTTTTTATTAATTGAATAAAAATGTAAATAAAAACTGATTGAATATTTTACCGTTGAAGTCAGTAGCTAGGTTTTATAAAACAATATTTACAATTATTATTTTCAAACACTTACATTACATTTATTTACTATCGTGAAGAATTTTCAACCCTCACCATACAGTCTACAGCACATCATCATGTCTCATAAACAGCACCTTATATCAAAGCAATAAGGTTGACTTTCGTTTGTTTATTTACAAACGAACGGCTTACTGTATCTGATAGAGACGTTAGTGCTGTTCACCTGCCACCATGCGGAACCCTAAAATGGGATAGTTCGGATATTGTTGTTAAAAACAGGAGGAAATTTATTTTTAATTGCGT
Source organism: Autographa gamma (assembly GCA_905146925.1). NCBI lineage: Eukaryota > Metazoa > Arthropoda > Insecta > Lepidoptera > Noctuidae > Autographa > Autographa gamma. The sequence continues at coordinate 11,770,529 of LR989853.1, read as the reverse complement.
TCCACGCCCCGTTTCATTATTATTTCCGTTGGCTCGTGCTTAATTGGGAACTAATTTAGTTTTTTTATGCTTTTATTGTGCATCTGTTTGATGACTCTGTTAATTATTATGATAGAATGTAATGATGAGTAGTGGTTTTTGTTATTAGTTTTGGTATATGACTTAATATTGTATGTTATTTATTAAGTTGTCAACAATGAGTTTTACGTTAAAGTTGCAGTATTATTTACTAACGAATTTGAAGCATTTTTATGTTAGCAACTTTACTGTCCCGCTAGTAGACACAATAGTTTGACAATAGAAATGTTCATATTGGGACTCTTTGGACGGGGCAGGTTAATATCTCATGAATTGTAGAAGAATTAGAAGAATTAGAAAAATAAATTGTATGTCTCTAATTCTTCAAGACTCCAATCTTCACTTCTAGATAAAACAGCAACATTACATAATAAACCACTCAAGTTGACATTTCAAAAACTTTTCAAAGTTGAGCAATAAAATTATTCCCGAAGCAATTATAAGCGAAAGTTTGAACAATAAGTGTAAAAACAAACGACGATCGTCAAGGCAGCCTTTCAATGGCACTTATTTACATTTCGAAAATAAAGTTTATAAGTGAAAAAATATCGAACTCTTTCTAAAGGAACTTTTAGAAGTACTTGCTTAGTATTTTGGAGGTTTTTATTGCGTGGATTTCAAGAAATACTTTGCCTTTAGTGTAGGGGGAAGTTGAAGAATTATTTTCTGGTTACGAAACATTTTGTCGAAAGTATGTTTAGGCTTATTTCCATATGCCAAAGGTTGTGTTGAATAACGATGAATTAGTTTTGTTAATTTTTTAAGGTTTTACATGCAATGACATAGTATGCACCCATTCCCAAATGTATATTTTTGGGAAAACAAAATTATTGCCTCTCTTGTTTATAATTGTTAGAAAAATCCCATGTAAAGATATATTTTACTTTGAAGTTCTGCAAGACACCGAACATTACTTACGTTTCATCATTCATAAATTTTCAACCCTAAAATCTCACTAAATTTGTTTAACAATTTTGCTCTGTGTATACATATGTCTGCTGGCGACTGTACATTTGTACAGTTACAAAGATAAAGCAAAAGAAACAGAGCATGAAGTATCTGTGTAAACTTTACTCTTTGTTTAACTTGTATTCTTGCAGAAACGCTAACATTTGAGTTATGGCCGAAACAAGTTGCAATTCTTTTTCGAACTATGCTAGCGAGCCCTGGCTTGGCTTAGAAACAGAAATAATACGATTTTGGTTTGGATTGGATAGATTTAGTGTTTTATAATGAAGTAACAATGCAAATTTTATTTGGTCGCACAAGTTTTAAGAAAAGATTTTTTTAGGAGTATCATCCTTTCAAGGACTAGGTAAAATAACTAATTTTTTTTTTCTTATTATTTGATTTTACTGTGATTTTAGGTTCTACAAACAACCAAATGTGTAGTATTGTACAGTTGTACATCTATCATTTACGCATTTTACAATAATCATCATCATCAGCTTAAGTCACATGCAGTTCATTTCATTTCTCTCTGTCATGCAATAACTCTTGAACCTAGTCAAGCATTCAACCTTCTCTTTTATATGTGTGATAAATGTATCTTCCCCTCCAATCTTAGATCTTTCCTTCTATTAAGTCGTTCATGTAATTGCCATGACGTATAAAATATACGTAACTAATATAACACTTCAAGACAAAACTACCATAAATATTCCACCAATAGTCTCACAACCCTATCAATATATCCTGTACCTCCATCTGCCACATCGGAAACACAGGCACTCACAGGCATTCACAGGCACTCACAGGTATATCACCAAATGATTGAACTCTAGTTTTCTTTCCACCTTTGTAACACTGCAGCACTGTCGCAATCAACGACGCTGTTGTTTGATCCAATACAACTGGATCACTTTGAGAGGCTGTATGTAGAGTGTGGAGGTTTTGATTTTAACTGGACAAAGATACTTTCAAAATGCCATTTTTTTAGACACTGCATCTAAAATTTATAGATGGTATGGATGAGATAGCTAAGAATACAGTGATACTTAATATTGTGTTTGTAGAGAAACCTGAAATTCCCAATCAAATATAAGACGCGTTTTTTTTTAATTACATTGCAATTTACTTAATATATTTGGTATGAGAAGCATCATAAGCTTCCAAAATGGTTGAAAATGACGAAAAATTTATATCTTCTGTTAAGTGACGAACGAGAAAAGGTTTATATTTGCTGCACCCTCACCTCATTTATGAATCGATGCTTCAACTTACTATAGTAACAAATTCTTTTCTAATCTGACCATAAACTCATACACCAGTTAGTCAAGAAACGCCTAGAAGTTCATCTCCTCCTGTTTACACAAATTTAAATAGCAAGGGTTAATGTCCCATACCTAGGACCTTCAGCAATTTGAAGTTAAGCAGTAATCTTAACAAGCCCAAAGGAAGGGTCAAATATCAAACGAGGACTATCTCCTGTCTAATTACTGGCCACAATTACGGACTACTACAATTAAACTATGACCCCAAAGTGTTAGTACGTATCGTTCACGTTTACATGTTCCATAGGGTTTATAGAATTGGTACTAAAGTAAAGTGTCTGTATTGTTGTTGTAAAGGTTTAGGGAACTATAGAGTATTTTATGAGATACCTAATTTCTTGTTAAAATTGAAATAGAAAGAAGGAAGTACTGTTTCCGGTTTTTTTTATTGATTAGGTCTTATTAACTTCATGATCACATTATTATGTAAATATCATCTACTACTGACTAGCAAACCACTATTATTTTAGTTATGTAACCCATGACCCGAATCTAGCTATATTTTATGTAAATAAAAATTACAGTGTCATTTTCCCCTAATAGTATTATCTCGTTGCATAAACGTACAAACCTAACTATCTCCTGTCCAAATAAAAGCACCTCTCAAAAACAAAATCAAAAGGCAATTGATTTGTAAAAGCTTCAAATCCCAAAGTAAAAACCAACAAATGGAAAATAAAATTTATCCACCCGACTAAACACCAAAACAGATTTATTTACCTCCATAATACTCCTTACTATACTAAATACTTCGGGGACTTCGGTCTGCCTATCCTAACTATATAACCTCAATGATATTTCTAAGTGAGCTCGCCTCCCGAGGGCACCATTCATTGATATTAGCAGTCGAAACTCCGTATATCATAACTCTATTATGTTGTACAAGTTTGACTTGATATTTGTTGTAAAGATACGCAAAGTTTCCGTACAAAGAAATATGAGCCTTATATATTGTCGCTTAAAGCATATTTAGGTCATATCCCTGTTGTTACAGTTGCTCAGAATGGCTTAGAAACTAACAAAGCATCGGTTTTATTATTCATTCTAGACTTAGGCATTCGAATTGTTCGTACGAAGTCGATTATACAGGCAATAAATATTCAGCGAGTAAAGTAGACATGTAAAGAGAAAGAAATAAAACATTATTTAATCAGTTTACGGAGCAAATCAAAGGTAGCTTAGGCCGTTGTGTAACCTTTTGCGGTATAAACCTTTTTCCATTTATGATAGGGTGTATCAAAAATGTCACTGAAACGAAACCACGGAAAATACATTTGTATTACAAAAATCTGCGGCCCTACATAAATATAGAATTCTTTTGTTTTGTTGTTCTTGAAACAGCTTTAATTGCAGATGATATTTTGTTTCGGGTCTATTCTGCAAATTTATTCCAGTGTAGCAACCTTTTTTTATGGCTATCATTCCATTTGTTTTAAATATCGTTCAGAATACACCACCGACTTACTCCAGTTGTGTATAGACTACAAAACAGGTACATAAAGTTTATACAGCAAAATACAAAGTGATTAATGGTGTCGTATATCAATTACCAATGTCAGGTGCAACTTGGTTTTTGCCGGAAAGTTTTCAGAGGGGCCCTTAATGGTGCTTGAGAATGTGCGGGGAACTATTGCATGTTTTATCTAAGAAATGTGCAAGAAGATAGATCGGCTGAAGTATGACTGCTATTGTTGAGAGAATAAGTTATACATGTGTTAATGGGGATCGATAATAGAGGTGTATTGGAAAAAAGGTACGTGATTGGAAAAAATTGGTGGAAAAGATTATATAGACGAAAATGTTATGTATAAAAAAAATAGTATGAATAGTAAGATAATGCTAACCATATTTAGAAACATTGGTACCAAAAAACGTCGTTATTTTAAGACCAACCGACGACCCAAATCAACATAGCTCGAAGTATTACGATTATGATTGAAAAAAAAAAACTAGTAAAAAATGTTATAAAATAGTTTTTTAAGGCAATTCCAAAAACAAAACAGAAATAAACCACTAAAGTCAAATATTTATCAAACTTGTCCAAGGAATATCTCGGATCATCTGTGTCTTACACCCACGCACCAAACCATTTCCACATCAATATAGATAAATAGTATCATAAAGAGACGGAATATTCCGTCTAACAAAAATCGTTAACTCAAACCAAAGCTGAACTAGAAACCGTTTACTGAACTATAAAACATCTAGGAGAATCTAAACTACCGTTCAAAAGTTCAATAAATTAAGTTACCTCACTCACTCAACGTACTTCAAAAACCTCCGATTCTTACATCCACAAAGGTATGCACTTTTAGAAATTTTCCTACGGGAAATTACATTCATAAAGTCAGAACTGAGGTTCGGGAAACACCTGGAAACTTTTGCTGACCGATTAAATGCTGAACAATCGAATTTGTAATTTCGAGCCATTTTTCATCGTCCATAATTCAGATCTATTTTAATTGGTTGCTAGGTAAGCAGTAGTTCTTGAGTTGATGGTTCCTTTTATATTTTTATGCGCATTTTCAGTAATTGTTCTGGTTCAAGTTAAATGCAAGGATTTGAATGTATATTTTTTAAATGGGTGCTTAAAATTATTTGTGGGAAGGATCGTTCCTAATGTTAGGGGTTCAAAGTATAGCAATTAGAAAATAAAAATTCTCAATATTTTTCTATTTAGATGCAAACCATATGTTACTTGTTTGTAAATTAAACATTACCTGGCACTAATCCCTCTGCCATTTCCTTCAAAACAACGCTACCTAAAATTAGAAAATTTAGTCAGACGTTTTAGAAACGTATCTAAATTAACTAAATTGGTAACTAAACACCCCTAAGAATAATAATGGGCCAGTTTACCGCAAAGTGCTTTGCTATGTCACCATTCATCATCCGACCTAACAACTACATTAATATTAAGACGGATCGCGTTTTGTTTGCTCGCTCGCACCTAGCTCTGTCTCCTTCCGTTATTATCAGTTTGACAGCTTCTTGAGGATGAGATATCGCTACATTTTAATGGCCTGTATTTTTTGGAGGATTAATAATAGAGAATAAAGAAAAAAAATCTTTGTGTAATCTGAATGAAGTATGTGAGGTATTATTTAGACAGATAACAGAAAGAATGAAATATTTAATCATTCTTCTTAATGCACAAGATTATGGATTCTGAGTGCTTTTTGTGTCTATGAATTTAAAGAACACCTATCTTGATAAAAGTTTAATAAATTAAAACGTTAATAGAATGGAATTGTTGTGTAAAATATGGTTAATAACGCAACCGTAATCAATGGCTGCCACAAGGTAGCATATTCGGTCCAATATTAAATCAGAATTTAATGATGCATTAACTGTGACCTATATGGAAAACAATGACACATTACACCTGAAATATGAGATACCGCGATGAAAATAACACAGTAACTGCCGAGCTAATTAGACCGTCAAGTCTCTCACAGTTTCTTGTCAAAAGCATATGTACGAATTTACACAAGACTAAAGCAAATTAAGCTACGAAGACAATTCCGTTTAACTTAAACCAATTTCCTCATTAAGTCTACCGTACATTGTTTAACATACTGCCACGAATGTATCAAAAGTATTGCCTTGTTAATTATCTGTTCGTACAACATTACAACGTTTACACTCGGAACTAAGAACAGTGAGAACTTGAGTCATTATGAAACTCTCGAAATGTTTACGTCACACATTATCAATCCTTATATTACTTGGAAATTATTTTGTCGCTGAAATAAACGAATCTTGAATAAAGTTGGTTGTATAACGAGTGCCGTTGTATAGAGTGTTCGCATTAGTATTCGAGCCCCGGGTCGAATGTGGCGCGAGATTGTTATCGCCAGCTATGCTCCGTTTCGGTACTTCGAATAGCGCCGAATAGATGGTGTGTGCTGATTGGATCGCGTTTGCCGGTGGTGCGAATTGGTGATTTGTCTGATAGCTCAACATGGTAGGCTTAAACAATGCCGCTTTAGAAAAAGGGGTACAAGAGCTGTGTATTTAATTAGTTCTAGATATTATCTTTTTGAAACCTACTTCCTACTTCGATGTTTGTTCAAGGTTTCTTAGTAACAAAATTATACATGATTGACGAAAGTTCATTCTAATATCAAGTGTTAATTAAAACCGACGTACAGTAATAATCCATTTATAATCGAGTTTAATCAAAACCTTGCGCTTGATTAATAGAACTTAATTGTTTTCTATTGTATTTAGCGAAGCAATCAATCTTTATCCTACTTTCAATGAGACAAATCCCGCTATCAATTTCTATTAAAGCTGAAAGAGGACGTACACAAAAGTTGTAAGCGGAAAACACATTGTTTCCCCTCCCTCGTTAGCAAACTCCACGGCACTTTTTTGACGTCTGCTCTAGGGCGTCTCTGGCGGTTCGAGTGTTTACCCACGCAAAGACACATGTGCATCTCAAAAACTCCATCCAGCACCCTTATCACCGACGATATAAAGCCCAAAATCCAACCAACTTTCAGCAACAGAACTTCGACACAAATTTTGACAATACAAGGTTATATTTGCAGATTGGTTTCGAGTGTTTGCTTTTAAAATGTTAGGGGTAAAGCTCAGAATCGGATGGTTTTGTTCTTTAATCGTTATCCCACTGATTTGTGTGTTACGTTTTGTCCGTGCGTTCTGTCTTACCTAACTCTTGAATCGAGTATCTGAAACCTTCTTGAGTTTAGGGTCCTTTTCAAATATTTTTACGAGTTCATTGTAACGAAACTCAATATATTGAACAGCTTTTTAATAAATATAAAAATGCTGTACTGTGCTTTGATGCTACTCTTAAAACGTTCGTCAAAAATGTAGCAGGATTTCTTTGGGAAAGCGTTTTACCGACAATAATTACGCTTAATTCCGCTTTCGGGATTTTCACTGGAGTTTATGACGTCACAGCGGAAATTCCCACTAGACAAAACAATGTAACGTTTCATACAGACAATCTTACCGCCATCCTTTGGCACGACGCACCAACTGCACAAAAAGACAACGATAAGGAACAAGATCAAACTAGTGCCAAATTTACAAAAGGGTACATAATTATGATTCACTTGACTTGGGAATCTGTCCAAACATGATTTCATCGAATGTTTCATACTTCTTAAGAAATTAGGAATCAGGTTTTTAACATTTAAATGGTCGGATCATGACTGAACGCCCTTCCTTTTTTCTTCTGTTTTTGTATTTCTATAACATTTTCTTTCAGTATGTTGACAAGAATTTTGAATCACATAGTTCCGTCACAAAAATATATAAACAAACACACTTAAAATGACAAACCAAAATCCATGATGGGTACCTACTCCTCACATTCGATTACAAAATTATGTCGCTTTCATATAAGTCTCTCACTCCCCTAACTGAGAAGGATCGATAACACATCGATAACACATCGAAGGCTAAATTATTAGCAGAAACAAAGGTATAACCTGTACCCCCACCAATCCCATATCACATGTCATACAAGATTCCAATCTCACCCTTTTCCAAAAAACCAAGGAGACCCGCTTTATAATATTTCAGTGAACACAATGAGCCTCAGAGGGTTTAAAACTGAGGGCGATGTAACACCTGCTTATATCCGGATCGCCCCTAGGGCAGGCCCCTTATTTTTGCAATAAATTAGAAACCGCATCAGCCAAACACATTCGTACCTGTCTGGCTAAGACCTTTCCAATTATTGGGGTCTGCTTTCAGCAACAATTTGTACTTGACCGTACCACAGCGATATGATTTATATTTGTTCTTAATAGTTTTATTGTGATCATAAATATTGTAAACGTTAAGATGTGTCTGATGTTTTGTTGGGTTTCATTTCAATGAGATAAATTTAACCAGTATCATAATGTGTATTATGTTTCGTGAGAACTGCGTTTGTAATGAATCTGCCCGTCAATCGAACTGTATTCTTTGTTTAAAAATATTAGTTATCATGTTTATGATAGTTCAAGAAAGATTTATACACCAACAAGTTTACTATCATGGCAACGATAGCAACAAAAACACTGTAGAAACGAACACAACACGGCACAAATGCACATCAATCAAATCACTCGATAACGAACTCCCTGAAATCGCAATCGTATCGCTCTCGTATCGTAAAGCTAAATGTTCCAAATTGTCAGTCGAAAGTGCCGTGACAAATTGATTGGTTTAATCGCGTTCGCTAGTGACTAACGGACGGAACCCGGTGATAATTAAACGAGGAACCTGTATCGGACGTGTCCCGACTCACACTGGATTGCTATAAACAGGAGAGTTGACCGCCTGTGAAATTGTATTTGACTTTTCCTTAAGACTAAGGAAAGTAGTGCAAAATAGGTGGAATTGAAAACGTAGTTGCTCCCATTTGATTGTAAAGTTCGTTCTTTACATTCGGAGGTAATGTTGCCCCTGCTTCTATTAACACGAGTGTAATATTTTTCGATTTTGTATTGCGGTATTGAACATGCCACTGCAAATCTCAAATATTAAATTCCTAGCAGTTTATTACTACTGAAATTTAGATTACACTTTTATATTTGAGAAGGTCGAAAATGCTTTCGTAATTTGATTTACCATTTCAAGGATTTTGTTATACAACCATTACAAGAGTGGAATTCTTATGTATCCTTATCACAAGGAATCTCATACCAATTCGTAACAAAAATGTACAGATATTTGCTCTTTATTGTACCAATTTTTGGGCCAATCAATTTGAAATTTGGAATGCTTTTTTCCTGCTTTGCTATATTTTCCTCCTACGCGTGTTTAGATATGGGTCACTCCGAAATATATTCACATTTTTGTCCTTTTTATTTGCGAAACGAAGGAGTCGTGTCATGATATCATGTTCGCTTCAATGACCTGCATGTCATAGCATAGTACATTACATAGTATTAACTACAATCTCCTTCCAATCTTTAAACAAGTGTTCTTCATACAAAGTTTTCAAGTTATATCCGTCTCCATAATATGGATTACAAACAAATGCTCTCCTACCTTAATTCAACTCATCAATAACAGGAACCTTGCCATTTACGTTCATCCAAATTCTATATTTTTGATTTATTTCACCACATTCACTACGGAAGTATCCTCATTTGTTGAGGTCAAGTATATTACTCGTAATATTCGTAACCAGTTTAAATCAAGCCTGCATATTTTCCACATCTCTATAAATCTGATCAAATAAACAGAAATCGAAAAGCCTTGCTCCATTCCACTTGCAAATTAACGATCGAAGGAAGCATTATTTAGGGTTGACTAAGGAAATTAATTATTTTAATTATTGGGAAATTCTAATTTGTTCATGCATTGACAAATCATAGACTTACAAATCCAATTACAGATTCTAAGCACCCAACCTATTAATTTCATACGAATACCTAAGAAATTGGTTTTCCCCTCAAGTAAAGTTCTTTGACACATTGTGTAAGTAGACGTAAGCAATATTTACAATCATAATACCCTTCTCTCTTAGCTCTAACACAATGGTGGAGAAATTCTAATCAATGCGTTACCAACAGGCATCGCAAGTAACCCTAGTAGGGTCACCACAGCCAAGATAAAAAGCCCCGGATTAAGTTATCGTCCCACACCAGCCCGAGGCGTCGACCATATCCCAATACTGTTTGATGACGACCCTACGAGTTATTTGCGAGGAGATTCCGGATGATTTTGAATTTTACTACTCTTCTACATAGGGATTATGTAGTACATCGATATGAGCTGAACGAAATGATTTATTCACGGTTAGCCTTTTTCTTGTTTGGAGTTTTTCTTGTTTATCATTATTTTCGTTGAATCTTCTTTTTTCTTTTGTTTTGCTTTGACTTTTATTATTTCAAATATTCTTGTCTTCAATCTGTTCATTCGGCATCGTCTGTGCACTATTCGATCAATATTTTATTACTCGGGACATACGTGAGAATCATTGGAACGTTACTTTTTCTTCAGTTCCCAGATCATTAAGGTCATTAAATTCATTAACCGTTCCATGAATAAACCTGTACGAAAGCAATTAAATATCGATTACTCCCACATTACTTTCTTGAATCGGAAATTGATTATCAAACAATCAATCCAATTTTCATTGAACCATTGTTTGAACTAGTTACTGTAAATATGGATTATATAATTTATTTATGACATAGAGCTATAGAAGGCGTTACAAAATAATGGAATATGCTTATATATAGCATGTTCGCATGTAGTAATTCCAAATTGAATTATTATTATTAGTAAAGTTCATGATAAAAATTAAACGCAATTGAATGATGATGATGAATTCGAAATGTATTCAAACAAGATACACATTGTCATGTTCAGTGACACTTGCACAGTAAATCCATTGTAAAATGGCCAAGTGCTTTTTGCTATATCTGTAGGCGTGAAATTAGAAGGAATTTCATTTCAATGGTCATCGTTCTATAAAGAGTAAAACATTTTTTTTGCTGTGTGGGAATACTAACAATTTAATCTTGAGTTTTTACTGAAAATTCAAGTGGGGATAACTGTATAGTGCCTATTTTTAGAATGAATTTATATTAAATTATACGTATTGTTTCGTATTTAAAATTCTTTACCGAGGCCTTAAAGTCAGCTAGCATAATGTGGTTAATCTGAAAACAAATCACCAATTTCGCGTAGTTCTCCATAGTAGACCGATTTTTACTATATTTTACATTCCAGCTTTCTCAACTCATCATCAAATATTCTAAAAGCCATATGAACTTTATTTTGATGAACAATAATCGAACAGTTCGTACTCGGTCCTTCTTCCATCCAGTAGGTATTTAGCTGCTAGAACATAATTAAATTTAAAAACTTATGAAATACCCAGGATGGTAGTAGTTCTTCCTCTGGTGATAATCAAACACCGTCCTTCGTGTATCACTACTTACACCACAGTATTTAATAGGACTACACCATCCATCAATCTCCAGTCTCATTTGGCCATGTGTTGGCCGTAATTGGAACTCACTGTGATACTACAAATGTCTGATTAATGAATACTGGCTGGAAGCTTAACCAATATTACCAATGTTCCAATGCGCCAATGTTTGGTCGCACCTTGGCTATATTGGGATTGAAGGATTAGTTGACTTGTGTTACACGTGTAATTCGAAATGTTTGGGATGACCTTCGGCACTTCAAAGTCGAAATAAAGATGGGCCGAAAAGTTTGGAAGGTCGTTCGGTAAATGTTTTGTCCATCACATTTCGTGATTGGTTTGTCTACTAGATTCAATTATAGGTTACAGTATAATTATATAAGTTACATATATATAAGTTTTAATAAATAACAGAGTTTTTATTTCCGGTTTGTTTTTAATAGAAATAATAATCACAGTAGTTTTTTTTTTAGCAGTACTCTTTGTATTGAGTAGGTTTATTATCTTTTTCTACAAATAAAAATTAATTTATAACTAACAACAAGCGTTTAATTAGCACTACTGGCACCGCCAACACCTAACCAACATAATAATATCAGTGTTCACCAAAAACAAATGAGCAATCATCTTAATCAGCTCAATTCATTACAACAAACTAAGGCTCTTATGAGTTATAATCAAGTGTAGGCCGATCCCAGATAGCTCAGCTTTCTAGCGCCCACGCAGCATCATGACGTAGGTGTCCTAACGGGATGGGCGAGATTAATTTAATGCCATCGGAATCTAGGAATTTCTCGATGGGATATTTATTAATGTACCCTATTTATATGAGGAGCTATTTTTATGGCTTTCATCAAGTTGTATTAAATAGTTCTAGGAATCATAGTATGTTTAGTTTAATTATTTCAAAATTATCAGCTTTTAAAAGTTGCTTGTCCCGTTTTTGGTAGGTACCTATAAAAGGCAATTTTTTTGTGAAATGAAATTAACACAAAGTCAAATGTAGAAAAATAAAATAACATCACAAAAGCAAAAGCACATAAAAATACGAAAAATATCTTAGGTACATTCTGCGTACAAAATAAGTCTCCCACAAGGATTGTCAAACATTCCAAAGTCTAGATTTACCCACCGATAAGGCCGACCATTCGTAACCTAAAGTAAATCGGAGACAGACCACACTTCAGCCCTTAATCTTGTCCCAAAGTAAACTCAGACTTAGAACAACTGGCTTTGGGTGACGAAATTCACACGTTCAAGAGAATCAAGCCTACAGCTAACTTTGTAACTAGAAGCTTTTAGTGTTAAACTATTAACTTAGTCAATTATTTAGTCGATTTTAAACACGTGAACTCGAAATCACTTATCCATTTTTTATTACCTATGTTGTTAAAGGACACTAAATAAAATGAAGATAAAAATAAAATAAGGTAAATAATATATTTTTGTGGCTACTTGTAAAATTGTTGTTAAAGCTGCACATCATCATAATCATTGAAATAATATATTATTATCATAGGATAATGTAAACATTTTCGATTTCTTCTATTAATTCCCATTACATAACAACAAATTTCTTGTCTTAATTTTCGTAAAACTAACTACAAAGTGCATGCATTCGAGGTATCAATGTAATTAGAGTAAAACCAATCCTTGCTACAATAGAACAGTGATCTAAAGCCAGCAGTTTAGGATCACTTGACAATGGTAGCATTCGTGTAATCCGTTAACGTTGTGACGCAACCGTTGAGACTGAACGATACGGTAACTTGTTACTTGCCTTGTTAACCGATGCCGATGGTGTGACACACTAGGAACACTAGACATTTAGTTTGTCATATCTTGACGTAGTATTTATGCTTTTGATAAAAGTTGCCTTTTCTGTAGACTTTTCCCAAGCTAAGTAGGAGGATTCCACGATTTCCATAATTAATTAAATTTATTTTGGGGATGAATAAGTTTTAGAGTAGTAACAAACTAATATTTACAATACTATAAAAACTAAGCCTACACATTAAATAAGAAAAATTATATCTTATATATAAAAATGAATCGCTAAATGTGTTAGTAAGCGCATAACTCAATAATGCCTAGACTTATTCCGCTAATTATTTTTTTGTTGTATTTGTTATTGTCAAGAGAAGGTTCTTAAAAAAAAAATTGCGCGGAAAATTAGATTTTTTTAGTATATTTAATCACCATATTAAGTAATTCTGTCTATTGTTATTTGATAGTGATTTGTTGGATTCATCTCCGACCCCAATAATATAAAGGCTTAAGGCACCAGAATTGGGACCTATGGATTTACGCGGGTGAAACCGCGGGGCACAGCTAGTACTAAATAAAATAAGGCGAGTGATAGGGATTTTAGGGAAAGTGTCAAAAGCATTCAAATATTACATATCAGCGGTTTTTAACATAGAATTGTTTAGTTGATGTAGATAATTTTGTCAACATGGAGTACCTAGTATGTAGAAATAATAAGCTCGTCAGTCTCATAGCAGCAATTCTACCTTACCATGAGCCTGTGTATGAGACAATACTATATCAAACATGATTGAAGCCACGTCTAAATCTAATAAACACTCTTTCGACTTTTCGCCCAGTGTCAAAAGGGACCGTGCAAACGATTCGCAATAGAAACAAATCTTACTTCTGACCAAATAATACAAAATTTAAGTCAAACATCATTGACAAGCATCATTGACAGACATTCTCGGTACTAAAACAATGGCAACAGTAACAGCTTCGGATCTGGTGTCAGTATCGTACACAACAGTTCGGTGTAATCCTTTTGCAGTCGAAACTCTCTTCACGACTCGTTTGCGGTAGACCTAGTGTTGTGATATAAGAGCCATGGGTTCCCATTTAATACTTGATATTCTGTTTAGTACGTTTATGGTCTTTATTCTATCATGTTGTTATTTTTATTTGCACTAGTGTAGGTAAAACAATTAGGTTACTAAGAAGAAGCATAATAGGTGGCGTTTTTACACTCGGCAATTTCTTCCAGGTAAACGCTATTTTGGATTTTAAAAGTGTACATAACTTACTTTCATAAAAGTCTCTTTTTAGACTTTATTTTCCTGTCATTTAGTTACTATAATTGGTGTACAACGGCAGTAATTAATTAGAATCAATATATTGTTTATTGTTTCATTACATGCACATATTTATGAATGAATAATCCTTCCTTTAAATTCTTCAAAACAAATGCTATCGTCCAACAATTAGAATTTCCTAACTAGGTCAGTACTAGGCACATACACTTTACGGTATTTCAAAATGTCACTCAGCAAATGTCTAGCGTCAGTAATGGTGTTGACATTTGTATAGAGCCTTTACATAATGGTATGTTTCCAATGACTATGAAGTGCTGTGAGAACGGAAGGAGAATAAAACAAAACCTTTACTTTGTCTCCATTCCTGTTTTTTTAAGTTAAAACTAAAAAAAAATAGTTATTTCTGAGTAGATATTGAAAAAGTAATGTGCACTAGTACTTTTTTTAAATAAAGTATATTACTTAAAATTATTAATTAAATTCCAATGCAACAAAGGTAGTTCTCCTTCTAATAAAACTACACCCTAATAAGGTATTTTTTTACCAAAAGTAATATCCTCAAATAGTAAATAAATTAATATTCTCCACTCCTCTTCTTGTAGAAGTTAAGCAGAGAACTCACGAAGCTTCAGTCGTTAGTTCCGACTACTGTTGCCTAAAGTTATAGCCGTCAGTTATTAGATTTAATACAATAATAACTACCACTGACAAGTTGGTTAAACTTCACATTTTGGATGCAGATTGCAGTTGTTTTGTTTATTTTGGATTATTGAAGCGTTAATTCTTGACCTCATTAAAATTGTGAACTTTAAACTTACGAAATCTTATTCACCTTTCTTTTTTAGTATCAATTTCTTGACGTGGGTGGTAATCGACAAGCATGAAAAAAACAGGATAGGGTAGTCCATAATTCTCCAATTCAATATGTCCATAAAAGTACAATTTTATTTTTTATACATGAGCTAAAGACTCCTCAATCGATTTAAGGACTATTTGAAGATTACTTTCTTATACTCAAACCCATGCAATGTCCAACAAACAATGTCCGTTACTATAGATACTAAGCCTTACTAGCCTTACACTTGTTCCAGTCCACTCGTCGAAAATACCAATACATATGAACAATGCCTCCAATTGGCGTACTCCGGCCATCGGCGATATCTGAGAGCATCTGCATAACAAAACCCCCTTCAATCTGTGTAACACTGGAGCTAGCCCTTAGGCCTTAAGGGTCAGCTTGTTCTGTCGGACAAAACATTTCTTAGCTATCTTGTAGGTTATGTTGTATGTGTGTTTTGAGATGCCTTGAAGGATAGTTAATGATGAATTCTAGTGGCAGTAAATCAATAATATTCAATAAACAAAAATAATAATGTTTCTCAGAAATCTTTCATTAAAAAGCAGCATAAACAATAATTTGGAAAGGTTGAGAATTTGTTTGCAAAAAAAAACATTTTAGAACTTCATTCAATTGCATCATTTTTTTACTAACATTAGGCTAAGTTAATGGTTTCCATAAAAATCACGAAATATTAATCAGTGCCATAAAAACAGCACACGTATTTGTAAGCGCACAGCATCCATTGTCCATCAACCCCATTTGATAAAACAACAACAAACGAACCCTCTCTTGATAATCCAATAGAATTCCCTAAAATACCAACAATATCATTTACATCGTTACATACAGCAACAATGGCAGCAATTGGCGTCGTCCGGCGATCGCTGTCCATATCTGCGGGGCATCTGCATAACAAAATCACGTTCAATCCGCGTTACACTGGGGTATACGGTAATGGTAACATTTCGATATACAAAGACTGACCTCTTTGATGCATTTGCATTTCATACGGTTAGTGGATTTATCGGGATTGTATCATCTATGTTGGGGGTTTGAGATCTGTTACCGTGTTGTGTGGTTTTAGGATTATTTGTGTTTGTGTTGTTGATGAAACCTGTATGAGCATTCACTAAGCAGTGCACGTAACCAAATCATCCAAATAATACCTAAAAGTTTCATGCACTATCTTCAGAGACATAAGTGCTACTAAGAATAATATCTGTGAGATGTTTACAGACCAGATTGAGAAAAGTTAGCAATATCAGAATATGACTCTCCCCATAAAATTAAATTCCCTGCCCCACCTAGCGAAGCAATCGCCTACTTTAATACCTCATAAATCCATCGGCAAATAAACCAAAAAACTCTATATTAAAAAAAAATTAAAGCTGAGTAAACAAAAGAGGAAACTAATAAGAAATCGATGGAAGTCGACTCGGCACCGAACTGTGGACCGCTGAAGTTTAGTTAATCCCCGCGAGATGAAAAAGTACAAAGGATCGGAATAAAAGCCGGTGGCGGCTAGAATCGATCCCGGATGGAGCTCGAATACCAACTGTGACGTTTGTGGTTCAAGTGATCAGTTGCAGCGATCTGTTACGTCCTGTCGTAAGCTTTAGGCTGTTTCTATTTATATTGCAAGTGATGATGCTAATGATTAGGATTTTACTGAGGAACAAATTATTAAGGTATTAGTATTTACCACGTTTTTGTATTTACCATGTCTTTGCGAATAAAGATTTTCATTTCATTTGATTTCAGTGCGTCATTTAATTTAAAGTCTATAACAATTCTTATTTTTCTAAAGTGGCGAGAAAAGATTGCCTGCTTTCTGTATGGTCCCCATTAGTAAGAAGAAAGCAAGCAACTCAGGATATTTAAATAGTTAGACTCCGAAAAGCACTCTCGCCGCATGTTTTTCACGTTTTTTTTATTCAAGTCACAAAGGCGGAAAAATATAATCGTAATCAAAAAGCAATACACATTGAACACTAATATTTCGAGTAACATTCTCATGAGAAACAATATAATTACATTTCCCTAATTAAAACTATATGTAGATTACAAAAGCAAAGTTTAGAAGCTATCAGAACATGCGTATTAATTAAAAAGCATCGGGTCAAAACGTGTTCGAAATACACAATAGACCCTAACGTTATAGTCGAACTTTAAATTTTAATTGTAGTAGAACACTTGAATAAACAATTAGATTCGTAGAAGCACCCGTCTCTTTTTATGGCGGTGTATTAGAGAGAGATGAGACTACAGTCGTAAAAGCTGTCGCTTTACGAGCGTGCGAAAACTGAGATGTAAACTTTTTTTCATCTCTCAAGCTACTAGCATTAAGAAGAAATGTATTTACTTTGATGTCTCGTTCTTTACCTACTTGTTGGTATTTTTAAATAGGACTCATATCGAATTCCTAGAAAGCTTTCCAACAGTTTCTAAGAATATTTTTCTTAATTACAAAATCATCCTTTTTTTTAGTTCTGAATTTGTTTGAGCTATAATGACGTATGCTTATCTCTCCATGACATCTTTCTCCTTCTAGATTGCAATTTCTTTTTCTATTTATTCCGGAACAATATTCGGTGTATTTTGTCTTAGCCGCTTAGACCACAAACCGAGTGTAGCCTGACTTAGAACTGTGAAGTTAGCGCCGCGAACACTCCAGGGACCAAACCAGATGGATCGAACAAATTATACAATTAATTTTAGCATTTATCAACTGACTACACCTTGGTATTGGAATTAACAGAAAGGGTGGTTGAATTGTTAGTAGATAAAGAAAGTTTCTATGAATATAGTACGTACTTGAAAGGATTAAAATAATTTGGTGTATGAGAAAATCTTTTATCCAACTGTGGGACAATGTATTTGGTAATAAGTATATAGTAGTGATCTGGGTTATTATAGGCGCTTTTATTCTTTTTTAAATCCTCAGCGTCATCTTTGATTCGGATTTCTCAGATTGTTCCTAGACTATAAATTTTAAAGGTCTCAATAATTAATTATATCTTATACAAAAAAATATCTTAAAATTATCACCTAGGTGCATCCTACAAACGCTGCGTCAGCATATGATCGACATTAATTGATTACATAATAATATATCTACACCAGTTCTGCTTTGACGTAGCTTTGGCTAAATGATAGCTGATAGGATGATATTTCTGATTTTAGGCCTGTGAAGTTAAATAGATTTTCATTTATATAAAATTGTCGAGTTCGTCTATCTGAAATACAAGATGTTCTAGGTATAAAGCTTTATGTAACATCAAGTTTGTTTTGTAATTCATTTTGTCGTCGATATTCAATGTAACAATAGTCATAACTCAAATTATATTTGAATTTGGGATTACAGGTCTGATGTAAATAATCACAAGTATTTTATCTGAAATGGACATATGGAACTCAGCCTGAAAATTCAAAACATCCATTGTAACATGTGATTCTTGGAACAATATGCGTTCGTAGAAAGTTACTTGTGTTCAGCACATGTTTTAGGTTTAACGGTATTGTGTCAATTTCAAGTGAACTTTAATCACCTACTTTTATGAACGATTAAAAATAATATTCGAAATATAAGTGTCATATTCTTCCAACAACTTTCAAGGCTATTAAAACTCAATTAACTTAAAAAATGTTCTAAAGCATAATTTTACTTAAAATCCTCTTCACATTTAAGTCGCCAAAGGCTTCTCTGGCGCCAAAAAGTTACGTATTTTATTTCCTAAGTGCTTCAGCCACGGTATTACGGGCAAAAAAGATGTCGGAAAGCCAGTCAATACAACTAAAATGGTTTTTAGGTAATCTGCCTTATCAATGAGGTCAAAAGGGTATAGAATAAGCCTGGAATTTCTTTTTAAGCTTTAGCCCTTTTTTCAAGAAGTAAAATAGCTTTTTATCGGTTTAAATTATTTTTGAACAAATAACATAAGAAAGGGTGTGTAATAAATTCGTCTAAGGTGTTACATACGGTTTGACATTTGTAGTCCTATCTGTCTGCCGTAGCTAGGCCTGATTGCATATAAAAAAAAAACATTTATTTTGAAGTCAGGGATTTCTTTGTTTTTTTATTTAAAGTTATTTTTCAAGGACGAAGAAGATTATAGGTATACATATATATATAGTGTCACACTAGCTTTGTACTGAACTGATAGTTGAGCAACAATTAAAGTCACACTACACAACATCAAAAGATGATTACACAAAAGTTGATATGAAACGCAACGCGGAGGTAATTTTTGGTACATTATTTGATCGATAACTGATTACCGGGTCAAGGTGAAAGGAATCATAGTATTATTAGTATGTTGACATATTGATATATGAGTCGGTTATCAACCTGTCATGACTCTAGAGTAATCACTATTTAATACATACGTGTGTTTGTCACAAGAAAAATGAGGAATGATTACAATGTATGGTTGGATAATAAGTGTAATTACACTTGTTTGTATGCATTTCTGAAAAGACATACAAGCAGAAATTGTATTCATAATGATACAAATTGTAACATTTGATTTAACTATAATTCATGATCAATTATTTAGCCATTTTATTATACTTACTCTATGTCGAAGATTTAAAAACATGATTTATTTCATCACACAAAGAAGTGGGTACAGATGGTGATGAATTATTGTTTTTCAATTAGTTGTCCTTTTAATCGCGGGTCCGTAAGAAAATTATTAAAAGCCAGGTGTGAAAAACAACAACCGCATTTAAACTTTTTCACATTGCATGTAATTGCATGATAAGGAAGCAAACCAAAATAATCTTGAACACCTCCTTATTGTCTAATCTTGTTGCTTCGCATCTAGTCAAAATAACTTAAATTAGTTCTTGCATCTCAACCATTTCATATTTGCCAAATCTCCAAGCTAAGGTTGACCTAGATCATCTAAGACATTGTTACCAGAATGACTACGTTAAGACGGGCTGGGTATGCGGTCAACTCCATGAATAATCTAAGTTGCAGACTCAATACGGCTTTCTGTAAAGGAAGTATGGTCGGGGTCTAGTCTGTATGCAAAGCGGCATCCTAATGCCTTTTTTGGATGCACTTTCATTTAAAGACTCTTTCGTTCTTTCTCTGTAATGTATTCGTGTGGACGGGTGATTGTCCTTTTACTAATGTTAAATGTCTGATTGCAACTTTTTGTGTCTTTAGTCTTAAAGCCTGTCTCAAGAGTACTCAAGACAAGATTTAGCCAAAAGCAGATTTATTCTAGGTTTTTTTTTTATTAAAAGGCGAAAGCTATTTGTATCTGAATTAAAAATGGTTTTAAAAAATAAAGAGAAATCTTTCATATTGTTGTTTTACTTAAGTGAGCAAGTGTAAGTATAAGTAAGATATTACCTATTTACCGTAGATACGCTTTTAGTAACATGTAAATGTCTGAACAGTCTGAACATCGCGCTCTTATCGCTAAAAGCAATTTTCAGACAACCGCTGAATGGACAAAGAATGAATAAGAAGCAAATATAAAAGTATCAATTTACCTACTTAGGTATACATTTTTACCGTTAATGGCATAACCTTTTTGAAGTTCGTTTATTATTTTTCATCAGTTTTTAACCAACTTCAAAAATAGGAGGTTCTCGATTCAACTGTTGTTAATGCTTTGTGGACATTCGAATTTTTTTTTTGTCACCTATAGGGTGGCACCTCGGATTTGTTCCCTTATAAATTTTAAAGGAGTTGGTTGTTTTTACTTTTATGTGTATTTTATTATATTATTATTTCTCTATGTGACACATAACTAATAGAATAGCATTTGAAGATGTTACCATTTCCTACCACTTTGGAACGCGTGAATCGGTCATTGACACACCCATAGCTCCTCGTGTTATAAATTCGAGACTGGTCTAGGAAGGCACTTTAATTCCAAGTGTTACATAATACAGTTATGACAAGTAACGTACGTTGTAGCTTAGTTCGCAGCCAGGAAACGACATACGTTTACATTGTCTGCCAAACTAAGGAATAAGTGCTGGCGTTACACTGCGGGCCGATAAAATGATGCACCGGGGAGGCAACTGAGGCAAGACGCTACATTTTATTTAGGAGACATTTTTGACAGATAGTTTGCATTTGTTTTTTAAGCGTAACAATAGAGCTTCAATGGGAGAAGATACCTTTAACAGGTACTGAAACATAAATATCATAATGATCATGCCTTATGGGACACTTTAGAACCAAGCGACTATAGTCAGTAGATTATAAAGTAACGTTTCTTAAGCGCCTTTTAAGGTTTATGAGAAATAAAAACTATTGATTTTGATTCATGTTTCGTAAGGATTAAAATACTAAAATGGAACTCTATATGGAGTAAAAAAACACAAACCATCTAACAAAATTGCAGCTATGTTATGTAGAATAATTCCTCCTTCGAAAAGACATGCGAACCGTTTTTATCCCACTTCTTTGTTACTCGTCCGTTTAGCAACATCTTGCCGCCCCACACGGAGCTCGACAACTCATTTTAATTGCTCAACGAGTGAAGCCTCTAATTGATAGATGTGCTGCAAATTATTGAGTCAACTCCCCCCTCCCCCCTCCCTCCGTGCTCGTGTAATTTGCCGCTAAATAGTTCTCGTGTCTGTTAAATGAAGGTGTGCTGAAAGATCCTGTGTAGCTGATTAATTATCATTTAGGGAATTGGAGAAAAGTTTTTCGGAAGGGATCCGGAATTGCTAGTATTGTTTTGCGTTGTTGGTTAAATGTGTAATGAAAATTTATATTTAATTGTAGGAGTCAATAATTTTCCCTTTGTCATTTGGTCGGTGGTTTCATCTCATTTAACAATATTTTCACTGGCCAGAAAAGTACTACTTCAAACAGTAAAAAGACAAGTTTACAAGGAGACTGTTATCCAGCAGTGTCAAAAACCCATTTTATAGTACAAAACCAAAAACAGAAATCCCAATTGAAAAACTAACCAAAAGTCAATCCTATACATATCCAATATCAAGCGAAACCGAGAATTCCAAATCCAAACAACCCATTCAGTGCTACATCCGATTATTGTTTCTACAAAATTCCCGCGAAAAATTGAACGAAAAATTAAAGCGGCTAAGAGGCATCAAATCCTTCCCGGGCCGGGAACGTACAGAAATCCCGGGATCCCGGGATTGTCGCGGGAAATATATTTTTATTAAATAACTTTGTTTCCGCAGATGGGTGAGGCCGGTGGTAACTTTTTAAATCGATTCAGCATTGCTACTGTTATCATACTGCCTTGTTTGATGAGCTTTATTACTGGCCGGTTTTGTTTTTCGAATTGTTTTTCTTTAATTGATTTTACCTTCGGCTTTTTGTGTTCTATATTTAACTTAAAGTTTAAGCGTAGGACCTCAGAAATTTGCTATTTCTGGTATCAAATATAGTTGCTAAACACCATTTTGGAAACCCGCTACATACATCATTTTTGTGTATGGCAATAGTCACTTAGATGAAAATCAGGTTTGATGACATTCATCCTTGGCTTTAAAAAAATTAGGACACTGTAATTTCTTAACTATATGTAATAAATACCTAATGAAAATTAAAAACAAAAAAAGAAATTACAAATAAATAAACCAGTGAATACCTAATATTAAATAAAATACGTTATCTCGTTTAATTAGCACAGCAATAAAATGTAACCAATGAAAGTGGTCCCCGCTTCTACATGCGGATATTTCATATAATTAAATTACTGTCTTTCATTACTTACGGTTGTTGATATGTTTGCCTTCTTCACTTAATTAAAATTAAAAGGGAATATTTACTGTACTGGGAATTGGTTTGAGGTCCGAGGGTCCGATTCCCAAAAGGGCATAACCGTAGTACATCAATTAGTTCACTTTGTGTGGTGATACGGTTAGTAAATAAAACTTATATATATTCTAAAGTCTTGAATTTGATTCCTGGGTAAAAAAAACAGTATTCTAATAAGAAATCGAGTCCTCTTTGATTCTTCCTTTGATTCGTAAATTGAAAAAAAAACTTAATACAAATATATTAAACAATTAAAAGGGTTAGAAAAGCACATTGCACAACTAATAAATATTTATCTAATGCATTTACTGTTTTACCAAGAAGTAGATTGAAACAAATAGTGATTGAATTCCTATCTTTCTCACAATCATCCGCAATCAACTTATTTAATAAACACAATGGATCAAAACCTTTATTTTAGTAAAATCGAGGAGAAACAGACCATTGTAATACTAGAAAGAAAAATAAGGTACAGAAAGCTGTTGTCGATCCCAGCAGCTTTCAGATTCCTATTGAGAGGATTGCCTTATTGTGAGGCTAAAGAGGTCAAGTTCAAGGTTGGAACCATTTCATAGAATATTGCGGCTTTAATAATGTTTTTTATTATTACTTTATGGTGGTTTATTAAAAAACCTGGGACTAAACTGACCGGTTTAATAGAGAGTTCTGAAATTTAGCGTGATGTAACGTGTTGATTTTGAATTGCCATTATGTAAATAATTATTTTTATATTGAGTTCTGAGGTTTACGCGAATGTTAGACATTGAAATAAAACTACTTTTACGGATTTTTTCGCGGTTTGTATTTGTATTTTAGTTCCCGACGTTTCGACACCTTTGCAGGTATCATGGTCACGGGCAGACTGAGGTGGTGTTCGTCTTGACGGTTGTTCCGTAAAAGTAGTTTTATTTCAATAATTATTTTTAATTTGGGGTTTTTGAATTATCCTATTGTGGTGTATTTATTTATCCAACGCTATGAAGGTTAGTTTTGTGAAAAAAAAAACTTAATTCTTTTATTTAGGAGAGCTTCGACTGAAAGACTCATCTTTACTAAGTAAGCATTCTCAATGAGAGACAAAACCTACTAAATAAGTTAACAAAAAAATTTAGAGCACACCGTCTTCAAAAGTCATTGCCAAGGTTCATGCACTTAACAGCTCGTTGGCACAAACCAAATATAAAATAGCTATCATAGACTATAAATGTTTCAAGTTACTACAGAAACCCCACAAAAAAGATTTCCATCTCATAAACACTCTTTATCGGTCATCAAAAAGACGTTGCACCATTTTAGAAGAAAAATAAAACTGACATGCTGTTTATAAAGCAATATATTTCACATGCCCAATTTATTTTTAGTAAAAAAGCAATTTGAACTTTACGCCCCAAAGATAAGGTTGTAAATAGGTGTGCGTAGGTGAATAGAAATAAGTGCCATTGGCTCATTAGCTAACGACATTTCTTGCGTTCGATCGAAAAGAAAGATAGACCACCGCGTAAAGGGGTTCTTTACAACTTCCGATCCGACTTGTGCGATACGATCACTAAATTACTAAGAACAACACGTACGGGGTTAATTGAAGTTTAAATGTAATGTATAGTTCGTTCGCATAAACTAGATGGCGCTTTTTTCTCGCATGTCTTTTGACGTCATAGCGTGAAACTGGTGCCTTATTACCCGACTGCCAAGAAGGGTTATTATTATAACTTTTTGGCACATTAAAGATATATGTTAGTATAGTGGTTGGTGGTGAACTGCTAAACAGGAGGTCGTGGGTTCGATGCCCACCCAGGATAAAGCTTTGTGTAAAGATCATGATCATTTCTGTTTTGTGACCTGGTGCAATTTATCTATAAAATGAACCTATGTATTTTAAATCACAATAAGTATACTCATCAGTTCTCTGATTACCATGATATAGGCTCTGCCTAGCTTTTAGTTCGATGACCATGTTTGAGTGGTCTCAGTATACAAAATTGTGCTTTTAGTGTTATTATGTAATAACGTCACTTAAACGAGCTTACTTCTAAACCGACATAATATCTCTATCTATGATTGACTTGCTTCATTTACGGGTTAAATAAGGGGGGTTTTAAATCTACCCACGTTTGACGAAGCAGAATATTGTATGGCAGATCTGTCGCCTAATGAAGTGAAAAGGAATCGATGAAAACCTGTGACATATATTTTTGTTTACTGTATCGTCGCGGTTTACTTGGGAAAGATATATAGAGATAAGAACATACCTGCATATTACATATTACCGTTTGAAACAGTGCAATGTTTGAATAATTTCCGCGTAAATGACGAAAAACTCGTCATAGTTTGGTAAAGAAAACTTGGAAATCTACCATCTTTAGATATATTTGTTGTGGTGGTCTGGTGCTTTAAACACTTTTGTAGTGTTTCAGATTAAAGTTTCAAACTAAGCAACTTAGTAACTTGATCATTTGCGAAAGTCTAATTAGATGATTTAAATATTGAATTTATGTAATTTTTATCATACAGGAAATGCATTACACAGTCAGAGATACTATATTATTTAGAAAAAATAATGAACAGTCGACATTTATTTTTCAAACAATCGTATATTGTAAAAGTCTTTTACCTAACGAACATGTCGTATTAACAAGCTTTAAAAAGTGATACCGGCCTGTTATTATACCTTGTATAATAAATTGTGACGCGACATCTATCCTACGCCTCAGCGTGCCTCAGCTATTTCATTAGGTTATCTCGGAATGTGACACATTCGGATCAAAAATATACCTTAAGCTTAGCCAGTTGATTTTAAGTTACGAGTATGAAAATAAAGGTTTTGATGAAGATTATGAGTAAAGAATAAATTATGTTTAGTTATGTTTTTTTTTTTTAATTCTGTGGTATTCAGTGGCTGTTTAGGTACTTAGGTTTATTTTATGCTTACCTAAGTTTTACATTACTATTATTGTTATGTTATAAAAGTTGGTAAAAGAAAATTATTGGCGGGTCCACAGTCATTGATTTGTTTAGAGTTTATGTCACACTTAAATAGTCTCATTTTAGCTCACGACTTTATTACCTTAACAATGCATAAAAAAAATAAACATACTTAAATATAAAAAAAAATTTACGCAAAAGATAAATAATGAATTTTATTGCGCAAACTTAACTAATAATCCCGCATAAAACAAATTGTTATGTACTCAAGTATCTACACATACCTAGGTGCATCTATGTAATAAAGCCATTGCGCCCTTTTTAATAATTTCATTCATAAGTTTAATTACAAACGTCATTATTCAACTCGATTTGAATAGATGTGAGA
This sequence comes from Autographa gamma, assembly GCA_905146925.1. Classification (NCBI taxonomy): domain Eukaryota; kingdom Metazoa; phylum Arthropoda; class Insecta; order Lepidoptera; family Noctuidae; genus Autographa; species Autographa gamma. The sequence goes on along the minus strand of LR989853.1, from coordinate 11,744,286 downwards.
AAGTGGAACAAAGAGTAATAACTTATCAAGTGTTGGTATAACAGAAATGAGCTTTTGTTAATGAAAACACATTATTTAATGAAGCTCATTTAATTTATTCATAATTGCATAACACATACTGTTCATTATGTAAAGTCAATCAAGCCAATAACAAATCATAATTATATTTATTAAGTTATGATCTACAAAAGTAGGATTTTTAGTTTATAAAACTTTATTATAGAATTAAGACTATCAAAAGCTCTTAGATATGTCTGGTATTTGTTTAGAGAATGCATTCTATTCAAACGACCTCTTAACTTTTATTTAAATTTCAAACATAACAGGAATTTACTCAAAAAGAAAATAACTAACTCAAATAACAATCATTTGAACGAAACAATAAATCCAAATAATCCTCCCAATCTATATTAAAAACTGGATACAACAGAATTTGAGCACACAAATGTTAATGTGTTTACAGATTTCACCAACATTAATGAGTAGAGGAGGGTCATTTTATCACGGCTGTTTATTAGGCCTGGTCTTCACTGACGCGGAGATGTGCGAAGATGTGCGAAGATGTGCGAAGATGAACGAAGCGACACGAGGTGTTCTTTCAGCTAGGATGCTATCCACTGAAGCTGTACGAAGATGCGTATGGGCTACACTCGAGTATATGTTATTGTTTTTTTTTTTATTGGGGACAAAAACAGTTTCATGTTTTTTAAATTAAAATAAACAAAACAATCTTTCTTAACAATAAAATCACAAATTAATATGTGTTCCATGCGGCAAGCGTGTAGGGCTATCTGATAAACAGAGTACCAGGCTCACAGAAGGCCGCACACGTCTCCGCGAGTCAATGTCTTTTAGTCTGCCAATTAGATAATATAAATAAAATAGACATGCATTTCCAAATCAATAAAAAATACAAAGATATACTGCTTTAATCTTCAAGACTGGAGACTTGTGATGTCGTTGCTTAGTATAATTTTTGCAAACACGACGTCAAAAATTTTACTCACTCAATCTTCACACATACCTATTTTTTTGTTTATGAGACATAAAAAAATTAGTCTAAGTAATATTTTTATCGAAAAGATGGACATAAAAGAAAAATTAGTCATTATTCTATTGGTTATTTAAAACACATCTCCGCTCCGCACATCCCATCTCCGTTTTGGTGGAGTTCGGCCATTACGCTCACTGACAATTACCCTACCTGAATTATAGCCACAAATTTATTGTTATTACATATATAAACACACCTTTCGCGTGTCAGTCCGTTATTTGACAGTAATTTGGTTTGTTTTAGTTTTATATTTTATTTTAAGGGGCTTTTAATTTATTTGCGTGGGTAATGGTTTTGTGGGGTGCTGTGATGTTTTCGTGGCGTGAACTTGCGAATTATTTTTTTTGGACTATTATCGAACAAAACGGTTTAAAATTCTATCGATATTGTATTTTCTTTTATTTGTTTTTGATATTACTTTGTTTTATATTTTTATGTTTGCTAATATCTTACATTATAACCTACACGGTGTGATAGACTGTTACTCCTTAAAATTCATTTTTTCCTATTACAATCTTAAAAACAATGTTCTAAAATCTTTTGAAATAATAAATAACAAAATTAATTCCCACAAACTCTAAGAGCACCATTAACTTAAACATAATGCATATTCAAGCAGCCACAGACTACACAAATGCCCCCAGACATAATAATTTTAATTCGGCTTTTAATTTGCAAATTGGAAAAACGCTCAATTAACAGTACTTGAAAAAATCCAACAAATCTGAAGAGTGGAAGAGGGCCGGAGAGGGCGGAGGGCACTTGATTATATAGACAGAAAGATTTAGCATTAATTAGTCTGATGCTCGCTTGCGACTGCGTCTGGCTAACTTATTGTGAAATACCAAAAACAGAAATGCTAAAAGGTTTTTATACCTAAGGATTTTAAGGGTTATTGTCACTTATTTTGAAGGTTTGTTTTAAAAGCTAGAAAATGAATTCGTTATTTAACTCAGACGTTATTTTCTGTTATATTTAATAAGTAGAAAAAACTGCATAATTTGAAGATGCTTTTTTCCAGTGGACAATGGACATACATAAATTTTAAAATTAACTTTTTCACTTGAACTTAAAGTCAAACTCCTTCATTTTCACCAGGTCAGTATTAAAATAATGATTATGCCTTTTTTACAAGCATATAAATATAACATAACAAGCACAGAGATATCGATTATTTTATCACTGACAAAATCTGACCTTAGCAGCAGGGGTCCTAAATTATATCCCTAATGACAATTAACTTGCCCCTAACATGAGAATTATCATGTCATTAATAATAATTCCCCTTAAATTAGGGTGTAATGTACGTAAACAATGAAATACCTTACCATTTAAATTATTGTTAACTTGGTGATTAAAATTTCTTGAAATGATAACACCTATGGCAACATTCCCCACCGGTAATTCAAAAAAAAACTTTTGTGTTATAGCAGACTTCAATTGACCAATAATCATGGTACATACTATAAAAATCTTTTTATTTTCGGTTTTCAAAATCAAGTTTTAGTATTTGGCACTGATTGGTTTCTTTTTCGGTATATAATCCTAAAAGTTACGAATAAAACATAAATCTGAATTCGAATCTACCATCAAGAAATATAAGAAGACTGAATTTTATTAATATAAGTAGAAAACATGAGGGACATAACCAAACACATAATTCTGAACCAAACCCGTAAAGACAAACGGACCCATACAACATTTTAATCCTAACTCACACAAACGCATATTTTGACATAAGCCTGTATCCCAGTTATCTGACCACCTAGGCCACCTAGGTTCCTTCCAGGTCATTGGCTGTTATGCCCTAGATTCCATCCACCTGTATTATGATGCTTCGTCAAACATTTTGTGTAATTTCGGTCGAGTTTTAGGCGGGCAAAGAATGTTGGAACATTTTTCAGTGGAATAGGTTAGGGTAAGTTTAGGGTTAGCGTACGTTTTAAATTGGCATAAAATTACATGCTGGAAATTCTATACATAAAATATTTGTCTTCATTCCATTTTTCTAAACTTGAAATTGTTTTAAGACATGAGATTCAATGCAAGTCTACATTTACTTAATAATAATAATTCCAGCCTATAAACGTCCCACTGCTGGGCACAGGCCTCTTCCTATATAGAGAAGGCACGAGCATTGATCACCACGCTTGCTCTCTGCGTATTGGCGATTTCAGATACATTTACTTATTCAATAAAAATTAAAGGTCGATTTAAGTGCAAACACTTTGATATTGAATGCATAAATGCCTACTTATACTACCAACTTATCATTAGACAGAGAACCATAACCAAACTTAAATACCGACTAAGCTACATTAAAATAGTTGAAGTAATAAAATATACCGAGTCGACCTAATTCTTAATAACACAATTAGAATAAACTAACACAAGACCGTCAAGTTTAATTAAGATTGTTTAATAAATTCAAGACTTGAAACGTAAGACTATTTATTATGTATTTACTGGCGAGACTTGTTTTTGTTTGTTATTATTTTGACATACATAAATTTTGTAAAATACGAAGAAAAGTCTATAAATTCAGGACTAATTATGAATTTTATCTTGAGACCTTTTCCACATGTTTGTGCTGGATACAGCTTAAAATAAAAGCACATTGAAACACAATAATGACTGGCCTGTTGGTCTAGCGGTTAGAGACCCTGACTGCTATACCGGAGGTCGTGGGTTCGATCCCCACTCAGGACAAATGTTTGTGTGATGAGCACGATCATTTGTTCTGGTCTGGGTGTAATTTATCTATAATATGTATGTATTTAGAAATATGTAGGTATGTTTATCAGTTGTCTGGTTACCATAACACAAGCTCTGCTTAGCTTGGGATCAGATTACCGTGTGTGAGATGTCCCGGAATATTATTACTATAATAGATTTAACATAGTTTGATCCACATTAATAATATCCTAGTTTTTTTCATTTATGATTTAAAACTTTAAATACATCTACTGCTATCATAATTACCCAATACAATAGTATACTCGTAGTTACAAATTACATAGGTAATTCTATTCACATACTATTTATGGACTACTAGCTGTGCCCCGCGGTTTCACCCGCGTGAATGACAATACATACACTATCTTAATAAATTATAGCTTATATGTTATTTCCGATATATCAGCTACATTATTGTTAATTTTCATTAAAATCCATTCAGTAGTTTTTGCGTGAAAGAGTAACAAACATCCACACATCCATTCTCACAAACTTTCACATTTATAATATTAGTTGGATAAAATACTAACGAATATGTCGCCTGCATTCATACAGTAACAAGAATCAGATGCTTCAGTGGTTAACTTACTAGTGTCAATATGAAAATCCGGGTGCATAATATCCAGACGATTGCAGCTGAACTGCATGAAATGACGGCGAAGATGCGACGTCAATTAGTACCAGCTCGTTAATGACGCAAACACAAGAGGAGCTGTTTAACATCGACGAGACGGGCACGACACGATTATATTCATTTAAAGTGAGAAAAGATGTTTGCTTAAAAACTGTGAGAGAAAAAGAGACCAACTGAAAGACAGCTGTTGGTATCTCAGTCAAGAATGCTTAGTGGAGTTATGGTATATGATTAGATTTAAAAGTAAAACCGAAGACTATTGTTATTGCCATTATATGGCCCTCTTATCAATGAAAAGCTACATAATTAAAATAATTGATATTTAGAAGAATCTTTTTTTTTTAAATTGAATTATGTAAGGGACAGCGATGTCGATTGTGATTCTTGATAAGTCATAAAATATATCAATTGAAAAAAAAAAACAGAATGCAGATTAGGTAGCTATATCTTTTTTGTACTATTTGTTCTGTATCAAAAGAAATTTATATTTGACTGAATTTTAAAGCTAGGCTTTACTAGGAATTTAGGCTGGTTATAATAGCACGTAAACAGAAAGTTTGGAACTAGCTATCTTAGCTGCGTGCCATCAAATATATAATGAAGACGACTGCAGTTAGTTTCATGCAGTGACACTTAAGATTCATCGTTAATTAGTACTAGCTCGTTAACGACGCAAACAGTCGTGGGGCGTTTTAGCTTCGCGGGACGGATCCGACACGATTATGTGACGTCACTGATGGAATAATCAGAGAACTCAGTGGTATATTCATGAGTATAATCTTCTTAGTTTATAGCTGAGACATAAAATTTTGATCTGATGAGGCAATGAGAGATAGGGCTTATGTCTAAAAATATAATTGCTGTTGAAGTCTTTATATTTTTTCTGCATTGTCAGCTACAAAGGTAAAGTGTAATAACAAAATTGTAGTGGACTTTATAATAATACTAAAACAAACCTTTCCCTTTTTTCGTCCCTAAAAGCACAGGCTAAATGCGTTTTAATAAAGGCTTTTCACTAAATATTAATTTAAAAGCTTTATAATTTAAAAGTGCATAAAGTTTGCTAAGAGCCTCTTCATAATAATGCCGAAAGCTGCTGTCTTTGTGAAGCCTATGTTCGAAATTATTTTCATAAAGCGTGGCCTGTCTTTCATGATTTCTTTTATAATAAGCATAATGCCTAGTGATGTGAAAGACGTAAATGTTATGATGTTTTGTTTTTATGTATGATACACAAAATAAAATAATTTGAGAACCGTACATGGTTTTATGTTTATAATGTGAACCAAATTGTGGTTCGAAAGCACTTTTTCTAACTTAAATTAGTTTAAATAAAGGTTGGAATTACGAAAAATATTACCTGCCTATTTTTTTATAATTTTTTTGATGACGGCTATTTATATGGTTAATTTTGCATTATTTAATGTAGCCCGTGCAAGAGTTCGATTAAATACTCCATCATTATTTCATCAGCAAAAACAAATCCGAAACGAAAAATTTGTATTTCTGTACGGATGTGGAAGTTGTTATAAATACTGGTCTATATTTGATGTATCGATGTCTGCTAACCCCACCCCCGCATCAATCGTAAAAGCCAAACAATACCTGATAAAAGCCGTCATATCAACGCGAGACGGTTGTTTCTGTGGCGCAAGTTGTAAGCTGCAGCGGTTTAAAGGGGTTACGTAGATATTAGTAGAGGCCGGATGCGTTATGGTGCTAAGACTTCGGTTGGACTCTTAACGCCGTCACTAAGGCGAAGGATGGCATCAGGTGTTTTGCCAGAGTAGTCGGAGCCTTTCTCAAGGCTCTGGAAGCCCGGACTCTTGCATCCTCAACCCCCTAGGGATGCAAGGCTGGCTCATAAAAGAGTTTCACCTGACAAAAAAAAGGGATTAGTAGAGTATCGTAATTTTTGTATCATCCCTTTCGAATGTTTGAGTACTAAGAGGCTGAATTTTTAAATTTTTAATATTTAAAATTATTAATATTAATTTAAGACCCAAATAAGAGAGAATCAAGATTCATATATTTTGCTAGAAAATTCTTGTTTTCATCTTATAGGATTTGACTATATTCAAAGCTCTACATAACTGTATTTACCCAGTTACGGAACTTTGTTGTTCTTAATCCAACCTGATTTATTTAGAACTGTTAAAATAAAGTGTGATTTCATGTTACGTAACTTATGTTCTGTCCCAAAATATTTTATCGCGCCTAAATTCTGGATCGCTTGTATCTTGTGCCTCGCACCACACTATTGCTTTGTATAAGTAAAATTCGATTGGCATGCCTCAGCCGCTTTCTGCTGTCATTCCGAATTTCAGCGAATGTCATCGTTAAGGGTTACGAACAATAAAGGGATGTTTTGGGGCGAACAGTTTATTTGTATTTACTTAGATGAGTGCGTACAAATTTGTAGCATATTTCGATATCAAATGTGTTGGAAGATGTCTATTAGAAAGGAAAGTCATGTAGCGTTTGTTATTTAAAAGCTTTGATCTTAAAAGTAAGATTGCTGAGAATTTTTCTTTGTGACTTATTTATGCCTTTCAATTCTCATTTCCACGTCGTATGCCATCTTACGTTATATGTCAAAAGTGTCTAGGTCTGGAAGGTTCTATAAACTAATGACCTTAACCATCAGAGCAGTTCTTTTTCTTAAAGAATCCTTCTCATAAAATACTTTTATCCCAAAATTCATGACACGATACAAATCATGTTCCATCGAACCAGACCCAAATGCACCCACTGCACTATCGATTTTTAAAGTCTTTATTCAAGAATGAGTCATAGTTGCAGCGTTAGATGTTAATCCAGTTACTTCGTTGTTGCTGATTACATTAGATGCTTGATTAGGAAGCGCGTCTGATTGGACTGTTTTGCTCTTCGATTCTCTGCTGTTCGTTGGTTTACCTTTGTGACGATTTTCTTTTGTTTTTATTTGTGGATTGGTGGGTGACTTGATATTTGTTCCATCTTTTTTATATTGTTAATGAAAATCACTATCTAACATATTGCCAACGTTTGTCACTTATATGTGAATGTTTAGTAGAGGTCTTTTATACATAATAGCGTGGTATTTAGTATGAAAGCCCACTAAATGTTTCTAGTCACAAGTCTGCTGGAAGAAATTTTACATGAAGCAGTACCTTCGTACCTATTTATTCTGTATATGTCAATGATTGTATGTCTGTTGTATGTACAAAAACTTATAAATAAATACATTGTAGAGAGAAAAGTTATGCTTCACTTTCGTCATTCCAAATGAATCAATGATTCCCATTTTTCTTGTATAGCACATAGGATTTTCATTGCTAAACTAAAAGACTACTGATAAATAGAGCTTATTTATCAATACTGTATACATATATAAACTGAGACGAAGTAAACCAGTATCAAAAGAAAAATAGCAGTTCACGACCTCATAAGTGGCAGGATATCAAATAAATAGGAGTTCGGGCCGCGGCCATAATGAGAACTGCCCCAACAGTTACCGTCATTTAGAGCTCTCCAAAAAGTATAGGTACCTACCGAACCTTTTTGAAGAACTCAGTTACGATAGAGGTACTCGAAAGTTACTGGTTGGAAAAAGTAAATGGCGAATAGATTTGGTTAATACTAGCGTGTCGGTATTTTTTTTCTTTATATTAACAGTATTTTTTAAGCCGGTGGATGCAATTGGCGAGTTGTCGTTCATTGTGGCGTTCTAGGGGGGAGGCCTTTGTTCAGCAGTGGATGTCGTCAGCTGATGATGATAATGAAGATGGTTAGGCCTTTTCCCAGCAGTGGGACAGGATAGGTTAGAGAAAAAGAAAGAAAGAAATGGATGGTTGTTGATCGAGCAATGATGCTCTTTCGTTTCATATGGGTCGAGGCAATGCTTTTTTTTTGTAGGATAAATTTGTGTTTTTTAATTATAAAAATTGCTTGTGCGTACTAAATAACAGTGCCCTGATAATTTGTGTTACAATAACGGTCTATCAAATTGATCATTGATTTATTAGCTCATTAAATTACGTAAAAGTACTGTAATTACATGTCTCGTGTTGTGATTGGATCCCACAAGGATTAAATATTGGTTAGTTAAATATATGTTTTGAGTCTAGACGTCTATGCATGTGATATTCATGTTCTGCTAACTTACAAACACACGCAACCATGAGAAGCTTAGTTCAACGGATGATTGTCAACATTGTTATTCTCAGAATATTATAAACTGTCGAGAAATTGTTAACATTTCATTTGATTGAGCAGTTAGTTATCCTGACTGCTAAACCGGAGGTCGTAGGTTCGATTCCCACCGGACAAATCTTTGTGTGATGAGCATGATTACTTGTTCTGTGTCTGGGTGCTATTAATGTGATTAACACGTATATATTTAGAAATGTAGAAGTATGTATGTTTAAAAACAATGATATAACTCAAATAAGTTTTAAATTGACGAAAGTGACATTGAAATTTTCAGCTAATAAATAAATTGTATCTCAATGATCGAACCAATAAGAGCAAATTGATTGCGGTCTGTGTTATTGCGGTTGCCATGGAAACCGATTAAGGCTGGGCACGTATAACTCGAATAAATATTCTTTGTTATATTCTAGCGAAAACCAAGAAGTCCTAGGAAATGAAATAAAGTGATGATTCAATTACGAAACCATCTTATTTCCCAAATATAGGTACCAACTTTCTTAGCTTTGTTGCTTTATGTCAATAGATGTAGAACAAATCGTAGTGGGTACTGAATACATTTTTTAATTGAGACTGTTGTCTGGTTTTATCATGAAAGGTTATGTGTAAGATTTAATAAAACTCAAACACAATTAATTGCAATTAGTATTTTCACTAAATACCGATAAAACTCAAAGTCCACTGGTTTATTAAATACTCCTTAATGAAAGGTTAGTGAAAACATTTCTACTGAAACCTTAATTTGATCGAACCGAACTAGAGTTACGAGTAACATCAAAAACCTGTAATTGATGGTAACTCGATCATAATTTCAGTTGAAAAGTAAAACATTGGTAAGCCACGGGCTGTCGTTAAGTCGAATTTTGTTTTCAAATTAAAATTAAAACCAGCCGCATTACGCTCGTCGAATCGTTAGTCTTAATTTGAGTTCGGTGATGGGTAATGCTCGGGCACACTGCTAGCGATGATATATGATGCTATTTAATTGCTATACTTATTAATATTGATTTGGGTGATGCTGTTTTAAGTTAATGTGTGGGGGTAACACTGCTGTTTTTAAAAGCGCTTTTCTCTGATACAGGGTGGTGAAAATAAGTATGGCTTTTTCTAATACAGAGAAAGTGGCTTTGACGATAGATTGATTAATTTCTATGTTTTTGTTAGTAAGTATTTATGTCAGTATTTATGTGTGTGAAGTAAATCATATAAATTCAGAAATAGATTTTAATTAAAGACTAATTTTCACTAAAATCTGTTTTAGCTAAAACTATATGTTTTTACAAACCTACTTAAGAGAAAGATGAGAATATTACCTACAAACCTTAAGTAACACGGGATTAGTTTTCTGACATCTTAGTTTCATAAGTTACATTGTCGTGGAAACTGTCTGCGGTAAAATCGCTTTAGTAACAATTTACTGTCTAGTATAAAATCTGTAATTATTATCTCTGTGAAAGTTAATGTATGAAATGAAAGCATTTAAAATGAAGTTCATTTGATATGAAAAGGCTTAAATAATATTTTATTGCCACTGTCAGATGGACCGATGACCTGAAGAAGGCAGCTGGCAGTGACTGGATGCAAAGGGCGGGAGATCGTGAGCTGTGGCGTTCCTTGGGGGAGGCCTATGTCCAGCAGTGGACTGCAACAGGCTGATATGATGATGATGATGATGACTGTCAGAATAATAAGAAATAATTTTTATTGTTATATAGCGAACACAGATACTTTGTTGTTAATTGTTTTAGGTACCCCTACCGTAAACATATCTCAAACGTCATTTCCCAAAATTCATCATTTAACAACCAAACATTAATAACTCTACGTTCATTACACGAGCGTAACAAATCCCCTTCATTTCGACATATTAGCGACAGTCCCGACCGCTGCGACAAAGCTAGGCGATAGCGATATATAGCTAACATCTGTCAGTGCACCGCGCACTTTAAATTGAAATGCACAGTCAGGTCGCGTGATTGACGAGCGCTAGCGGTAAGCAAATACGATCCGAGCGTTTATACTACACGACTACGTGACGAGGTGTTATTGAGTTAGCGCGATGGACCCTTTGAATAAATAAAAGTAACTCGTTAGTCTGGGGAAAAATAAACTTTTTTATTTATTTTTGTAATTCCATAATAGTGTTGTAGATATAACAAAATAAGTATAGCTAGATTTTATTAACTTTTACAAAGGTACTTTTTTACTTAGGTTTAGCCAAACATGGCAAGAAAAGGCATTAGCTCTGCAGTGCCATAATCTTATCCTTAAGTACTACCTAATACCTAAAAGCCAACGTTGTTATAAAAAAAAAGTATTTGAACTAATTCTCTCACAGATTCCTTTAGATTTGGAATCAGAAGGAATCGGTGAATGAAAGTAAGAACATTAAAACTATCTAAAGCAAATCAAACGTCCATACCATCAGCTCATTCAGCTCGGCTCTATGTAGTCGTCACTATGTCGTTGCCGCATCGTAGTCGTGTCATATAAAAGTCACGAGTCGAACACGCGAGTTATTAAATTTGCACGCGCGCCGGTAATTATCGATGGAACTCAGACGTTACACTCCTATTTATTCGAACTGTGAACCTACATAGTTGCTAGACTGCCAATTGACGGACCGCCCTTGTGTCAAGTCTGGCTTCAAATTAGGCTATCGATTTTGTTGGAATATTGTCCAAGTTTTTTTTAAATATTTCTCTATAATATAGGCTTAATATGCGTTTATAGATAAGTATGAAGTTGTATTATTTAAAACTCTGTCTTATAATTATTTATTTGGTTTATTCGTTTTTAGATCTAAATTTTTGGATTTAGATGAACTTAACTTGTTGGCGATAAAATGATCATATTAAGCTCCTTTAAATGAAAAACTTAAATATTTCGATCTAGCATTTACAATAGACAGAATAAATCTATAATAGCTTCCAAAAGATAACAAAATCCGAGTGATTTTTTGACTTTAGAAATTATTCAGGATTAATGTGAGGAAAAGAAGCTTGCGAGACTACTCCCTTAAAATAATGTAAGCTCAATACACATTATAATTATGAATGTTCGTAACAAATCGCTTTTCTCATTACTCGCTAATAAAAGGTTGTTATTGTTTGCGGGTCAGGATGTTTCTGATGAATGATTTGCTAAAACACTAATGTGTTCACGTCACTTTTATGTGTTGGCTGTTTTAAATGGATGTACATACAGTGTGTTTTAATAATGGTGTGTTGTAAGGGTGTTCGGTTAAACTGCTGAGTCTAAGAAATATTTGAACAATGACTATCTTTATTTTTTTAATTAATTAACATTTAATGAACTTACCTTTAAAGAAATTAAAAAAATCAATATAATTTACTTACTTTTATAAATATTCTATGCATTCGAATAAGTAGGATTTAATAAATATTTTTCTGGAATTCAAAGCTTACGGTGTGGCCACAAGCTTTATATTAGAGACCTTTACTAGTATTTATTTCCAGTATTTTATAACACTATCCAAGTATTCAAAGAAGTGTTACTAAATATAACTTTTTTTGTCACTTAACCTAACCTTATGCACGTTCCTACGTTAAATGTGTTTAGTATGTATTTGCCACAGAAATATATATCACAGTGTAACAACCCCTCTTTCCAAAGCTTCCCCAGCCCATCTATATTTGACTAATGTGTTGCATTCCGTTGTTCCAGGTAAGTTACATACAGGCAGCTCTCAATATCAAGGTAAATACTACACGTGGTGTTTACTTGTAATTACCGTGTCTTTGCACAGTGTGAAACTGTGCGGAAATATGGATGATTGTGTTGTGGAGTTTGTGTTTTGTGACACAGTGTCTAGTTGTTGGAAAACAAGTGTGTAAAAGAAATTTGTAATTGTGGAAGGATAGTAAATTAGTTTTGGGCTTTTTTTCGAAAGGCTTAAATAATTTAAAAAAATACGTAGAATTTATTTTGAATACTCACCTACTGTAGACCACCTTTGTCGTTTAAATATCTATAAAAATGTAATACAAAATCTATAACTACTGTAATTTACTAAATTTACATCGAACGACCGCAATACCTTTCAAGAACACCCTTTACATAAATTTTCTCTAAAAACAAATCCTCAAAATGTTATTTAAACCCGTGATTGGTATTCATCAGCCACACAAACACACTCAGTCCAATCGGCTTAACCCTTACGCGATACATACTTCATACATCCAATATTTACACCCAATACTTACTCAGTAGGGACAAGCAAGCCTATTTACGACCACTTTACACCACAAATCCGAAAAGGTACGCAAATAAAACTATCAAAACAGTGGTAGGTACCCATTTTATTCTATGACCTAAGTCCCTATTTCCATATGCATGAGACAGAGGAACAAGCCAGCGCCGTTATTTATATGCACTTGGAGTTATGATATTTCGTACTCTATATCATTGGCATAAGGTGCTTTATTCGTCGGTTGAATTCTCGAGAGTCCATTTGACTAGCACACATTAGTAAAAGTTCCCCGGGCTCCCGACGTACGGTGGCCATGAGGGAGGAATTTGAAGGACTCTTTCGGTTCCTGTTTGCGAAAGTAAATAGAGTGGAGTTAACAATTTGGAATGCTTTCGCTTTTAGAATGCAGTGACGTCGGTTTAGTATTTTCAAATAAACAGGACCAAGACCTGATCAAATCCAAAGCACAAAACAATAAGTCATAAATCGTAAATTTTTAATTAATTATTGTTACATTTCTCTTGATTACTAGTTACTTGTTCATTTTGTACCAATCTTATTTCTCTCAGCCGATCTCCATTTAAATAAAAAGAACTAAAAAAAAAAACAAATTCACAAGCGATCAAATCGCTCGCCCTAAACCAAATCAAATCTATCCCGAAGGACGAATAGTAAAGTTTGTATCGGCACTTATTCGTGGCCACCCTACTTCTCACTATCCGAAATAAAATATTTATAGAACTGAGAGCACTTTTTCTCTTTGATTCAGTGGTTTTATTGGCTCGGCCGTTTCGCGGTAATAAATGCTTTGGGGGTGGCCGTCCATAAATAAAATTAGTCACAATGAATGATTCTTTTAAGTTGATTCGACCGTCATATCAGTGATATGTTCCGTGGTGTGACGTCACTTTATCGACGACTGTAATATAGATAATTTTTATTGGGAATATCTGTGTATCGCCGAATTTATGGACACTTTAGTTGGAATACAAAGATATGGTATTGTGCTGGGCATTGTGTTAATAAAGATTGGATAAAAGAAATTTCGTATGATAAGAAGGAGGTTTTCACAGTTGTTTACTGTTATGGTTATTATGCAGGAAGTGTGAGTCGATGAGTTGTTTCGTTTCTTATGTTCCTCACATATTTTTTCTTGAATTTGACCGAAACCAACACATAAAATGACGAAAACTTCGTCATAAAACGAAAATTTTGTTTAAAGACTAAAACTTTCTTGACCACGATTACTTTAATCACAAAGTTTATTTCCCAATCATCATCAAGTCAACCACCCCTAATTTGACTTAAAAAACAAGCCCATATAGACCAATTACATTGCAAACTTACTCCTTAAGTTATTTTCGATAGTTATTTTAGTGAACATGAGCGAGCGAGTAATGTCGTGTTGCAGGAGTCACGTGATGGCACGCGACCGTGACTGGGTAGAAATGGGCAGGGTTTAAGACTGGATGACCATACCTAATCATTTAAGGGTTAGACTCATAGACTTTACATATACATAGACCGCTAGTTTCCCCTTGTGTCAATCGAGAGCACTTTTTAGTCTGTGTCTTACATTCGTTTACTGATTTAAGTTATTTTCGCCAACGAGAAACTTATAATATTAATCTTCATACATAATTCACAACAAAACTTGTTCAAACTAGTGCTTACGGTACATGTTCTGATAGACGCACTCTTTAGTTTCTTATCTATACTCTAAGGTTAGACTACATACTACCTATACATAGGTATTAGTAGTATGTAGTACGTCATAGACAGATCATCCTTGGTTTAGAAAAAAAGTGAGAGCTATATTTGACTATCTTCCGCGATAGATCGCAAACTGGCATTCAATTAATTCACTCATTCATGTTAAAAAGCTAACTTAATTATTTTTGAAATAATATTATTATTTTAAAGTGGCAATTCATAAATCCACGCTCTGGCTTGCAGTCTAGGTTTAGATTACAGTTTAGTTAGTTAGGTGAAATATCACAGTTTCGTTCAATGTTGTGAGAGATCCAAAGGCACCAATCCATTTTTAACCGACGAAAACAGAGGAGGTTCTCAATTCGACGCGTATATTTTTTTTTTATGTATGATCACGCATATCTTTTTACCGAGTAGTCCGATTTTGATAATTCTTTTTTTATTGGAAAGGGTATACTCCAAAGTTGGTCCCATATAAATTTGAAAAAAGAATTCCCACCCTAAGGGTGGAAAAACAGGGGTTAATTGATTGTTCACGCACTGATCGTAATGTATTACCACGCGTAACTTTTTACAGAGTAGTTTTATTTTGATAATTCTTTTTTTATTGAGTAGGCTATACCTAGAAGTTGGTCCCATATAAATTTGGAAAAAATATTCCAATCCTAAGGGTAGAAAAACAGGGATATATTGATTGTTCACTAACTGATTTTAATATATGACCACGCGTAACTTATTACAGAACAGTCTGATTTTGATAAATCTTTTTTTATTAGTTAGGGGGTTATACCTTGAAGCTGGTCCCATATAATTTTACTCTAAGGTTGGGAAAATAGGGGTGATTTATTGTTCACTCACAGATTTGAATACTAAAATAAGGTAGTTAGCTATTTTAAAAATAATAAATAATTCAGCATGTAGCAATTAGTATATAATAGCCACAAAAAAAATATAAAATAAAAACTTTTTAACAAAAAAATTAAACCGCCGAAAACACTGAAAAGCAAAAAATAAGAAACCTTTTTTTATTTAATCTTAATAACTAAGTTCTTAAACGAATGTGAGTATACCTAAATAATTTTGAGGCGGCGCCAAACAGGCAAATTAAAAAAGATCACAAAATTACCTTAAAAATAAAGAAAACCAAATCAAAAACGCTATATACTATAATTATATTCTTTACTTACCACCTACTAATTCCATTGTGGAAAGCAAATAAAAGTTTTGAGTTTGAGTTTGAATCAACTTAACAATGCAATGAAATCTCCAGCGATAAACAATAAAATTTCTAAAAAAATTAAGTACCTATATATCGCAATTAATTAATTTGCCTGTTTGGCGCAGACTCGAAATTACTTAGGTATACTCACATTCGTTTAAGAACTTAGTTATTAAGATTAAATAAAAAAAGGTTTCTTATTTTTTGCTTTTCAGTGTTTTCGGCGGTTTAATTTTTTTGTTAAAAAGTTTTTATTTTATATTTTTTTTAAGGTTTGCATCTATAGACAGTAGTCAACAGTTACCTTCTCATAACCCAAAGAACCGTTAGTATGGGTTTTGAATACATATAAATATCATAAACTATACTCAGAAAAATCCTTTGTTCAGGTTTAAATTAGTTCATTTCCTAAATCCCATATAAATAAAGCATATTATATACTCATAAGCATTGTTATTCGTAGCTAACAATTACTCGTTTGAAATAAATCGTAGCAACAGTCTGGCGCACTCGCGCAGTTATAAGCAAGCATAAGTGCCCTTTCTAATAGTTAATTAATCTTTGGCCTAAGCCGAGCTTAGTAAAGACGTGTACACATGGGAGACATGTTTATTTAGATCTCTTTATTTTCTTTAAGAAGAGTGTCGTAACACGTATGACAAAAAATGTGTAGTTGACTTTTATCAACAGTGATTTGTAAAAAAACTCCAATTAACTTACTTTAAGTACAGAACATAATGAAACAATGTCAAAGCTTTTTGAAATAAAAACACGAAAAAATCAGTTAGTCAGACATCTAAATAAATAAAGAACAACCCATTAAACATTCCCCAAGAATTTAAACAAAAAATTAAACATGTTGTAACGACCCCTTAAACTTCCCATACTTAGCCTTTTCCCTTCAGATTATAACTTGAATAATAGCAATATTATTTTTAATACACAGCGGCTAACCAACTTCAAATCTTTATAAACGACAACACACTTCTTCCATCCGCCATTGGTCGTAAGAAAAGCAACCCTAAAATGAAGGCGGTTGGGTCCTTTCTGCCTAAGCTACTTAATTTCACAGGGAAATAAAAAGGATTATTGTTAATGGGCGTGAAGCTTAAAGCGTTTGGATTCGTTTACACGTGTTTATAGTTTGTATTTAAGGAAATCTATATTTGTGTGTGTGGCTTCAGAAATAGCGGAATAAGTGGGATGAATTTGCTTTGCAAGCTTGCAGATCCTTTTTTACGAGGGCGCAGTTTGTCTCGTGGCTTTTTTTGAGGACATAAATCGCTCATCCAGAAAATCTGGTTGCGAAACAAAAATCTGATTCCGTTTTTGAAACTTGTCTGTTACAATTTCCTTATCTAGAAGTACGTAGATAGATGAACAGATAACTTTTGTACACAAGTAATTTGAAAATCTTTATGGTATAATAATTGCTATACATGCTTAAAGTATTGTCTATTAATTACATTATGATAGTTTTAAAGGAATCATTTCGATCATTATCCTTAATTCAAATTAAAATCCAAAACTACTTTTTTCTAATAGTAAATTCATTCACAAATATTCAAATCCAAAATGCAGTTAACAAAAGCAAAGTTCTGAACCGGTTTCTCTGTTGTTCGTTTTTTATGTTACATTATCTAGGCCTTGATTACGGGTCCCGCCTTTATGGAGCATGTAGAGCTTCAAAAGGCATCAACCGTTACTACATACAGTTCCGCCTGTAACCACATACTTCTGTAATGAACGGACCCCCCGCAACGCGTGTCGATCTTATCAAATCCTCTATTAATTTGGATTGGCTATTTGTGTGATTAAAAAGTGACCTTATTAGGGAATGAATAGGGTTTTAGATAAGTTGACGAGTTGACGAATAGGTACGACGATTCTTTTCTGATTGGAAACAGTGTATCGCTGAACTAATCAAAAGTAAATTACGTAGTCAATTAAATGATTTTTTATCCAGAAACAGACTAAGTTGTTCGGTAAAATTTTTGAACATCCAAAAATTTACAACCAAACGCTAAAATAGCTGAGTTAAGACATGACATCTGAATTTTGCTTCATATCGCTCTCTTTAAGGCCTGAAAACAGATCAGAATCGTATCGAAACCATTCTAAATAAACAGTCGGTGTCTCGCGGTTAACTCGGGATCGTTAAGTGATTTGTTTCCGAGTTCCCGACTGCATTCGTTCACGTCAAACGTGTGGTTTCAAATGAACAGACAGACACCGTGTGTATTCTTATTTGTTTTACTATTTTGTTTATTCCTTGGTTTTCCTGGTGAGTTTTCGACGGTTAATTAAGACGTAGGTTTATAGAGGTGTGGATGAGTTCTGGCGTAAACAATGTTACATCAAAGTGTGTTATAAAAATAAGTCTTTAGATCAAAAAATCGATACGATAAAAAGAAGTCTTTAGATATAATAAGAAGGTTGGAATCCGTATTGTCACTATCAAAAACAATGATAGCATGGATTTTGTAAAGCTTAATACTTTATTTATTTTAAGCTCTGCACGTTGTATTAAGTAAATTACTCGTTATTTTGAATATTCTATAATAATTAGTACTGTAGCCAATGTATTCGGCAAATAAATAGTTTGGAACAGATTACATTTGTAATCACACATTACTTATTTACATGCTTAATATTATAATTTAATCCTTTATTTGTTTATGGAAATGCTGAATATGCATTACATACTGTTGTATTTGCAAAATTATACAAACATGCTCGTACAGATTTATTATTAGAAAATTATGCATATTTTATTGTCTGCTTGGGACCCTGAGTGACATAAAATGTGACCCAATGAATGGGTTATGACATTTGCAACCCTGCGTAGAGTAAAAAACGTAAACGTACCTTTGTTATTTTTATACTTGGATATTTAATGTCAAGAATAATGGCATTTTATAACGCATAAATACATTTTGACATAACCTTCCTAATATTGCAATTATAGCCAAACAGACAAAATATCACAATCAAAACTTCCATCGAAATACGAACAGCAAACATCAAACCGAACCCTCAATCGGCTCTCATTCTTTCCCAGTAATTTGCCACGGACGTTGCGGGTCGATGCGACCGCACTACACCGGCCAGCGGGTTAAAATGTTTTCCGTGTAGCCCCGTCACCGTTGTCACCTGGTCGCCGACGAGACACGTTTAACATAAACTATTGCCGATTTTGCGGCGGTCAGTTGTTGTTTGGCCCTTTTAGAAGCAGTAATGGACCTATTGTTGTTATTTATACTCGCAAACGTTCGTTTAAAGAGCTTATATTGGTAGAAGTGTTAGCATATTCTATTCATATTAAATTGTGCGGTACAAATTATTCGGAACAAAACGGAACTGAGTAAGGTAAATACGCGATGAATGTTCACATTTCGTCAGAGTTAAACCCGTATTAGATAATTAACAAAATTGAATTTATTAGGAGTTAGAGCGTGAAATACAATGCGGCATCCATGGCTGGCGGCCGTTTATTTTAGTACTGATACAATCCTAATTCGATTTATTTGCAATGGTAACTCATTTGTTTGTCAACGTGTGCACACTAATTACATGACCAAACCAAAGCTTTAGGTGAACAGACAGATACACACGTATACATGATAATAATAATAAATTAATTACACACTGCAACTGAAATTACAGATTTTTCCGAATGTTTCTAAAGGTTGATATGAAACATATTTTCATGGGCTTTAGTCTAGCCGTGGTAGTTAGGCACATGCCTAAGCATAGTACTAAGGTCCAGTGCGGGAATGTGCTAGTCTAAGGTACGAAAGAGCACGTCCAAAGTGGACGCGGGGGGGAGGGGGGGGGACAGTCGTTTACGCGATTCTCACGGTCCTACGTCTGCCTACACGTGATTATAGTCTCAGGTAGTTGATTTATATACTGTGCTATTAATAAAATTGATGGTATTGCCACAAATAACCTGAAGACAGTTTCTGATTGATAGGTCTCTAGATGTCTATTTCATCCCTAAACAAAAAATGACGATATTTTTTTTGATTAATAATAATATTTTTGTAAGATCTAATTTTAGTATAGTAATTGTAAGTGTGTTGTTGTAATTAGTTACGTTAATAAAAGTTCAATGAAAACAAAAAATAATAAATATCAAAATCGGTGCACTCATTTAGGAGTTACGACACAGATACAGAAATAATACTCTTTTATTCGTGTTGGAGGTTAATAGACAATATCATTTAACAATAAGGATATCTTTAACGCCACGAAACGTAACGGTACACAATTTATGAGCGGGATAACAGAAAATTATTAGATAGTAATAATAATTTATGACCATTATTACAGCCATATTACCTAACGGTGATAGGAGACCTAACAAGTTCTAGATTTTATGAGCTATCACTTTAAAGCCTGTTTATTATGCCTGTAGGACACCTACGCGTACAGACAGCAACACAAGTTTTGTAACTCGTATCACTTAATAGCGAACAGGTTAAAGCTACAAGTGTAGGAAGACTTTTGTTGGCGAGTGTACTGGTCTGGTTTTGATACAGTTTTGAATGTGGCATGTTGTATTTTAGATTATTGTTACGCCTACATAAATCGGAAGGAAAGCACTACTTTCTATTTGGTGCTTTATGGTAAGCGTTTTTAGAAGTTGGTGTAATAGATTTCTAAATACTTTAAGCTCGCCACTAGCAGACACAGTAGAACTTTAACTAAGTGCTTAACGTATAACGAGCTTTGAACACAATGTGATTTATATACACAGTATAAAAAATCTCTTCTTACAATATCGGTTACCAAAACTAATATTAACAGTCTTCGAATTTCAATATTATTTCTGCAACATTCGTTCCAATTATTTTGGTAGTCGATATAGAATACATAAATTTAATATTTTCGTCTGTAAAGATAAAAAACACCCAGTATAACAAATGTAAAAACTTGAAACAAACAGACCAGTATCGTATGGACAGCGGTAAATGTCAGAATTGTACATTGGATCACACACAATCATTCATTGAGTATAATATGCTCGATATATTAAACCGCTGCCTTTGACATACTGCTTTTAACTTCTCATGGGAATCCATTACAATTGTGGTCATCATACATCGGCTACAGAGAATCTCAAATATACAATAGCCAAGCACAAAAATCAAGTAAGTATAAAACTCGTATAGACAAAAGCTCCGTCGAATGGATCAAAGAAATGTTTAAGTTACTCTGAGATTCACACTTACTTGTTTAAGATTCAAATAATGCATTGCCTGTAAACACGTTCAATTATCACGAACAATTATTTTTTACTTCAATTCTTAAATTATAAAACTAGTTCCTTAATCATGTACAATGTTCATATTTTTCTTTTTTAGTTTGAACACGAAAATCTACCTAAATGTTTTACAATTTCGCAATGTGTCTACATGTTTTTGTTCATGGCCGTACTCACATGATTAGACCCCTATTTTTGCGTAGATTATAAACACATAATCTCACTCAATCCCTCCAGCTTCCAATTCTCAGTATTCTATAACAAACAATTATTAATAACCTTTTCCGTAGAAACACTAACCCAAATAAATAATATAGCCTACACTAAATATATACGAAGGAAATCACACACGTATTGATATAAAATAAAACGTTCGTATAAAAGTACAGCGAATTCGATCAATATCTATCACATAAATAGTCCCTAGAATCCAATACTCCAATACTCCAATACTGGACAGGAATAGATATGAATGCTAGAGCGGTCAAGAAATGCTATATATTATGTATATATGTATATAAATTCTATCCCACGAAGCACGTAGCACGCCCAAAATATTAATATTCGATGCTCCAGGGTTGCTACTTATTTAGATATTTTTAGAAGACTATGTTGCTAATCTCTTTACAAGACCTAATAGTGTTTCAGAAGACCTGTATTGGAGGTATTGGAAAGAAAAGAAACATTTTTTTTTCTTTGCCTACTGTACGTTACAGTAGAGTAGAAGCTGAATTTCTCATAAATAAGCACGTAATAGTATTTAGGGAAAACTGATAGTATTTGAAAGATTTTTTTTTTGTTGGTTATTTTAGACAAATTATCCGTAATAGGCAGTTTTTTGCGTGGTCTATATAATCATTAAAAGTTTTTATTATCGTCATTTGTCAGCTTGCTGAATTCGGAGGTTAACTAAGATGTCAAAATTTAGAGTCGTTAAACATTCAGAATGTCTATTCGGTTTCGTGACAATGAACAAGATTTAGACAGATCCCTAAAACCTGTTTGACAATAAACTGCATATTCTAAGAACGTGGAACTTCACATATACATGTCTCTTACGGTACCTAGATAAAATGTTAACGTTTTGCATCTTCTAGGGTTGGCCGTAGGTGTAGCAAAAGACAGCTTTTTAAAACATTGTTTTTGACAAGTGTAGCACTTATTCACAAGTTACACAATCATGTAAAACAGAAGCGCGGCAATAAAGCGTCTTAATTTTAACCTAAACAGGACTAACAAGCTTTCAGATAAGACGATTCAAAGAAGACGAGCGAATCTTCTATTTCAAATGAATCTAAAATATTATTATCCAAATTCCAATCTAAAAATTTTAATGGTCCATAAATAACCTTCACCGAATCGCTTTTATCAATCTTCTCCTGACTAAACGACTGTAAACACTGCACAAACCCCATAATTTGAATAGCCTAACGAAAATCCATAAAATCGGTCTAGAATACCCTATGGCTCGATACCGCTATTTATTTACGATCATTTCAGGGTTAAGTATATGGCACGGGAAATTTATATCCCAACGTCGGTGGCATTTACATGTTGAAAAATTAAATACAAGGAGTTTTAAAATGTTCCGATATGATTTAAAATTATGTTGTCATGTTTGAGTTATGGCTGTGTAATGGATAGCCGTTGCCTGTTGATCAGGGCAAGAAAAAAGTTTAAACGTCGGTCGTTTGAATTTGAGATCGCAAGACAGGTGCAGTATTTTTGTTTTGAGGTTGTTTTTGAGTAGGATAAAGATATGTTATGAGAATTTTTGGGTTGATTTTCTCTTGTTTTGTCTGCCTCTTAAATATGGGTACATTTTTTAAGCGCAAATACATTATAATGCAAAGCAAAATATATAACAAATCACTTCCAAAGTAGGTAAAGTAAGAACATCAAGTTTACTATCAATTATAACAATACAAAATGACCTAAGAATTCCTCACAAAACGTACATAAATCTAGAACAGTATAAGGGTGCCTACGCCATAAGTATCACTTACGACTAATGGGTGACGATTTTTTATAAGCACTGTGTGAATACATCAAGTGATCCCTCGGGACTTAGCGAGGTGGCTAAAAAGGTTGTTACTAAAGAGCTCTACTCGATAAAGATATGTGTGAAATATGGCAACACTTTTACTGAAAGTGGCAACATTGTGACTGATGACCGTTATTTCATTTGTTATTTGAATAAGAATAAATCATTGTTAGAAGATTTTAAATTGATTTTTTATTATGGTTTATTCCAAACAGTCTCTTACGAAAAACGGGGAATATAAATAAGAGACATTTATGAAATATATTATAAAGATACCTTTGACTACTGGTGATAGTTATATGCTAGCCTTTTGATAGCCGATTTCAAAGGAAGGAGTTCTCAAATTCTTTCATTATCTTCTGCAAAACTTCTCTTTGTATGTTCCTCCCCTGTAAAATATCTCTTTATAAGGAACTTCACTATTTCACATTATTTAATACTGAATAAATCAAACTCAATATCGCACGTAATTTTATATGTAGGTAGTATATATTCTGTCATATATCTATACTGCAACGTGCAACTTTTATCAAAATTTAAAGTTAAAATCTTGTCAAGATCCAAGGAAAGCGTTCAACAAGAAGACAATGAATGTATTCGTCGCTGTCGCACTTTGTTCAGCTCCTAACTGCTCGTTATCTCATCGTCTACAAACAGAATTAAATGATCTGTTCTCCCGACACTAATGTTACACGACATACTGAAGGAATCTATTCTCTGCTCAATATTTTATACGATTGCAGTTTCTTTTTTTAATCTGTACAGGGTGTTACAAAACCCCTGTCCGATCCGTTAAGGGGTTGTTAGGCATCGATATCTGATTACATAAAAAAAAAAAAATTAAAAAAAAAAATGCTTTTTTCTCCAAATGTCTAGAGAGAGTTATGGCATCCACCCAAATGATCATCCTAAGATCCACCATTAAAACCGGCGAAAATGGTGGTGTAGTTTTTGATTAATCTTCAAAATAGGGATTTTGGCAGCTACTTCAAAGTTCATTAATATTAATTATCAGGAAAATTCCAAATTTAATATTTTATTTGGTCATGTGATTGTGAACCCTATATCCCCCTTTCGGGTCGGATAGAAGTTTCATAACACCCTGTATAATGAAAATATTGAATTTGGATTTGAATGCCATTTAATTATTAAAATAAAAAAATTGAATGCCGCTATGTAAAAAAATAAATTCACTTTATTCCAGCCAGTATTATTATTTATCCAATAAACAATAGATATCGCGATTCGCAGCATAAAAAAAAACAAAGAGGGCATTATGTACTACCGAAAGTCGTAAACCAAACGTCGCCCTGTTCTATATACAAAAAATAAAAATGGCGGCCCACTTTCGCAAAGTCAGGTGGTCCGCAGCAGCCATCATTAATTTCCA
This sequence comes from Autographa gamma, assembly GCA_905146925.1. Lineage (NCBI taxonomy): Eukaryota > Metazoa > Arthropoda > Insecta > Lepidoptera > Noctuidae > Autographa > Autographa gamma. Next base: position 11,719,823 of record LR989853.1, on the reverse strand, counting down.
TTCAGTGTCGAATAGCCGGAATATATCGTGTCGGAATCGCTTCAAGGTACCCAGTAAGAACACACTTAGTCTTGAGTACGGGACCGTTCTTTATTTTAAGTTGGCAATTGATTTTCAGCTACTATTGCTTCGTATGTAGAGAGACGATTGGGCTAGACTTGATTCCTTTGTTCACGTTTTAAAAGTTCTCGACGATGCTGAGCTATTATTTATTTTATAATGATAACATAACATTTCTAGTAAAGTCATCTATAAAAACATTTCCATCCAGCTACAAATGCTGCCCAAAAAAGAACACTTTATTACAGAAAAATCCAACAAAAATACGTAATAACCCACGTCCATCTCAGCCATCAAGCGAGTTTTGTATTAATTAGAAAAAGGAACGAATTTATTATTAAATTAAAGTGTCAAAAAATATAAGCAATTAGCTAAATAAATGTTGGGATCGGCCTTGTAGGCCTTCATTCAAAGTTTCTAAATTCTTACCGTTGGAAAGGGCAAAGGGTGTGTGCCATTAATCATGGAAGATGGACAAGGTGACACCTTGTAAACGAATCTAATATCTTAGGAGTACGTACTTTGAGCTTATTGGCTCATCCCTAATCGCTTGAGATTAACGTATGTCAAGTTATAATACAGCTTTTGTTTCTAATCTATTTTTAGTTCAAATCTTCGTTGTTACCAAAATAGGTTGTGTCAATCTTGACTTTATTAACCAAAGATATTAATATGTCTATTCAAACTGTTAATTGAGCGTGTGGTTTTGCTAAATTTAGATAGTAATATTTTATGTCAATAAGTCGGATGCTGCTTTAATTATTCATACAAATATAGATGGAAAATAGTGCATTCTGGGCCTATTATTTTTCATGCCCTGATTCCCTTGACATTGCGTCTAGCAAGGTTATGGTAGCTACAGCTTTATACTTACTAGCATTCAAAATAGTTATGTGATTTCATCATCAGAATTCTAATAAACAGTTACACGTGATCAACAAACGAAGGTAATCAAACCGCAGCTTCTAATCAAGAAGTCTGCAAAACAAGAGACGAGCGAAGCTTATTAAAGGCTGGAACAAATAATTCCAATTAAATGAAACAGTTCAGTCATTCAGCTCGTAAAGATGGGTACAATATTAACGTTATTACGACTATGTTCACGAGCAAGCAACAAAATGTTGCGTCTTAAGGCTTGATTTAAACAAATTAAGCCCGAGGCGGTGGGTTTTGGGGGCGTTTAGGGTATGCGATACGAGATCGGTAGCGACCTAGATTTGTATTGTTCTATAATTTGTCAGGAAAAATAAAAATCTGTGCGAAGTTTTTCTCCATGTAGTGGCTCTGTACAGTAAAAATACCTAATACATAAAGTGCTGTACATTAGCGGTTTCTGCTAAATGTTGATTTACTCGTATTTAATAAGTTCCTAAACTTTCAGTTACGATTGTTTTAGTCGTTTAGACATTGAATACACTTCTTTATGAGATAATAAGCTCTTAATAACGTAAGACTTCTTTATGGTTCAAATAAACCACCACAATCAATATAATTATATTAACTCTACCTCATTTAGCTTGGGATCAATGTAAGCTTTTTTGTTATCTATTATCCTTGGGTATATTTCTGTATACATAAAGTTAAAATCCTAAAAATCACTAAAATTTATGTAGGAATGGAACGTGACTGATGCATGAGATGTGTGAAAGAGACAGAAGCTAAGTGTGAGTGAGACAAGTTATGTATGCTTGAGATGACGTAGAAGAAGGAACACGAGTAGAACAGGAGAACGACGTGATGGTGTAAAGAAGTAGGACGTTTAGAATAAGTTGCTTAAAATAAAATAAATTAAATTACGCATTTTTGTTTGACTGATGAACCTGATCCCACATTTATAACACTAAGAAAGAAATTCCGACGAGTATCCGATCCGACCCGATCGTTCGCAGTAAACGCCTCGAGCGAACCTCTTCATGAGAAATTAGCCAAGTTGCCGGGTGTCGGGGCAATTTCGTCGGCAACCCGGCTTGTTGCGTGTTATATTGATGTAGGCTTATTATCTGCTCTAACCTTGTATAGAGGTATTGTGGACGAGAACACTGATTTACCGCCCAACAAAGTTACACCAAAAATTCTTGAACGTTATTTTTTGAATAAAGAATTTTGATGGAGCTAAAAGCGTTGTGTACATCGACGTACTATATGCATAGACTGTTACTATCGCTAGGTACCCCTTGTGCCTAGAAAGAGCAGTTTTTAGTCTGAACCTAGTACATTTAGTTTTTCATTTAAGGTAATTTTCGCGCAACGAGAAACTTAATATATAAGAAAATATCGATGGTTTTGACATTGTTAGGATAATATTAGTGTTTTAGATAGATTTTTTAAAACGGCAAGCTCCATCTTCATACATAATTCACGACAACACTTATTCACACTAGTGCTTACGGTTTAAACTCTGATAGGCTCACTCTATAGTTTCATATGCATACTCTAACGTTGTGTACCTATCGTTGACCAGAAACCATTCAAGTTTTCAAATTACATTTAAAAACAGAACACGATACATAAATGGGAATGGGTTTATTTAAATCTGCGATAATTAACTTTGGCCAGACAAATATGGCTGTCGGTATTATTTTTATATGAATACTGGGATATCGTTAATTATAGCACTGATATTGAATATTACGCGATTGATTGGGACACTGTAGGTCCAATTTGTTCCAATAATTTGGTTCCAATTTACCATTTTTAATGATGTTTATTGGATTCGAATGATACAGAACAAAATAATTGTTCATTATTCTCGTTATTTATTTATTTGATTAAAAATGGTAATGAGAAATAAAATTCACTGTATTTTAGTTGTGGTTAAGACGAGATTGTTACAAATAAAAATCTCTCAAGAAATAAAGTCTTTATAAATAAGTCACATGAATTATGTTCGTGTAAGTCTAGACAAGTCAATATTATTATAAGGTAAGTATGTAGGGTTGTACTTAAGTTATAAAGGCAGGTAACAGGGACTTATGAAGTAGTTTAGGCAAAATAAATATCGTTATACCCTTGATGGTCACCCTAAAACGTACTTTATTCGCCTAATTTCGTAATCCTGCGTGGGTCTTGAACTTATCGCCTATTTTTTTTTTATCAATTATCTGACTTCTTTCAACTAACAGAAGATTTTGACATAATTTTTAGAGTGTGTAACAAGCTTTTCTAAAATCTTTTTCGAAATAAAACTACTATTGAAATGCATTTTGTCAATTCAAAAGAACGATAACTATTGTGTGTCGATTTCGGTGCTAAGAAAATGTGACCTTTTCCTATATTTCATCATTATTCAATGCAATGACAAAACATTAAATTTCACCACGAAATTACTAATCAAAATACGAAGTAATGGAAACTTTTAGTTCAAATTCATAAAAAGGTATTTTAGAAGTAAAAGCTACTCCCAGACTAAAGTATCCGTTGAAATTCTGACCGAAGCCGAAGTGAGTACATACCTACGTGGAGTATGGTGGAGTAGCTAATAGAATATTTATCACAACTGAAGACTGTTCCTGCCTCTTGGCCGTTCTTCAACGTTCACGTCAGTTGAAGGCAGCTATCGGCTATACTGAAGGGAACTAAAAGGAGGACTATAGAAATTCAATTTAAAGTACGCGGTATTTTTTTAATTTCCTGTTGTATGTTAAAGAAAATAAAGGAATGGGTATATTGAAAATTACGCACGCAAAAATAAATATTATATGGATCAGATGTTCCCTATGTCTTTATAAGACAGTAATTGAAAAATAGAATTTGCAAAAAGATTTATTTTCAGAAGACTAAAAAACAATGTGATACTCATAACATACCAAAACAATCTAAGAAAATTAATGATTACTTACACTGCACCCAAGAAATCCTTACTATCATATTTCATTCAAGATTAAAAGCTTTAAGAAAGGACCGTCCCATATAAGCCTTATAGTCTTACACTAAAAGTCCTTCAAACAAGACTCCAAAAACTACCAAATTAACATTCAGAATACGCAAATGTCCGTCAATTGTATTCATATGGATGTCAAAAAAGCAGCATCCTGTATCAGTATGATTCATTTATTATTGTAAAGGTTGTTACTGACCCCGCCGTAACAACTCAATTTGTATGTGGGCCCGAAATACAGAAATGGCATACACAATGAATTGTGAACGCTCGGATTTCACAAATAATGTAGTTTGGTGTTTTTTCTTTTGACAGGTGGAGTGTAGGTCAGTCTTTATGTGTGTTAAAACATAAAAAAGATAAAGATAATTTTATTTTGCAAATATGGGTGATGACAAACGATGACAAAAAAAACTGTTTGTGTTTTTAAACTATATTAGGTCATCTTTTGTTTCTCGGTGCTAAAAGGTCATATACAATTTCAAATAGATATTATGGAATGTAATCCACAAACTACAATATTTTTTCCAACAATGTTGTAATGTATAACTTAACTGAGTAGTCAATCTTGTTACTTAAGACCACAATATGGTTAATTTATAATTTTCAATTAGTTAGTATTCTATGCGCGAATTATTTTCATCGTCCTTTTGACCTTGTATTGTATTCCTATTTACAATTTACATATGCGGTATCAATAATTAATATATTACCAAGAATTGAGTGCTGTAGATTTTTTTAAGTGTTTTTTATTGATTTTTAAACTACATACCGTGACTGTGATAGCATCTAATGCATGATGAAATCCATTAGAATTTGATATAATCACAACTTTATAGTGGTTGCAGTGAAATATCGATAGCTTTCCCCGTGACTGCATATTAAAAAAGTTTACACTGTGGTTATTGATTTTTTGTATGTTATATATATTTAATAGAAAGTTAATGTTTGCTTATTTCCTTCAAGATGTATGTTTACATTATTATTTCATGCTATTATTTACACTCTATATAATTTATACTGACGACAAATACAGGCAAAGGTCTTAATGGTGCAGGGGTTGGATATGTAGCTTAAAGAGTAAATAAACAAATAACTTAGTTATTAAAAATCACGATTAATAAAACTCATTTCCAATCCCCATTATAACAGTGCCTTCCCATTTTGATCCTGCTTAAAACGATTACAACGTAGCCACACCTACAAAATCACAACATTTTAATACCCCATAATTCACGCTAACTGTTATATTGTAAGGCATAGCAATATCGCTCGAATGGTGTTTACAAACGCGATCGTATGTTCCTTAAATGCAACCCAGCTAAGTTGAGAAGTGCTCTCAACATACGCTTTCACAAACATTCGCGGTGTATTAAATTTGGTTGGTTAAAGTTAATTACTTAATTTCGGTTAAGGGGCATTTCGCTTTTGATTTATTAGCATAATTCTGTAATTAAGTAAGCGTGACATCGGGCCCGTTGATCTAGATAGCGTGCATCGTATGGAAATGTGGAAGGGTGCTTTAATGTTGTATTATCTTTTGAATTAGCTGTTTCTCAATTACTCTGATGTATGTTAAGTTACCAATTTCGGTGTTTGTTTTTGACCAGTTTTTTTTTTTGCTTTGCCCTTAAATTGCCTTAGTTTTCGTCACTGAAAATATCGGTATCGAAACTTTATGATTAGTAGGTGCAATAAATTAAATTAAATTTTATTTCTAACCCTTTTATATGCATAGATACATGAGAGGCTTCCAATCTTATTTGAAAAACGATAGCAAAAACAAATAAAAAACATAAACCAAAATTTTCAAACAGTCATTCAATTTTCCAACGAGAGCTTCTTCAAATATTTTCTGCACCTTAGCTTTCATAAAAATGAGTATGTAATAAATAAAAACAAAAGCCACCTGTTTTCTAAAATCGAAATTAAATCCTTATTTATTTTTCTATTGTCAATTCAGTTCTAAAACCAGTCAGCCAAAACAATAAAAACTTATTTTCAATAACCTACATGCTATAAGAAAAACAACCAACCAGTTTTTTTTTCTCTCATTATAAATTAATAATAAATAAATCCAGCCAGAATCCGCCCAATCATTTAAAAAGCTACTTTACTATAAGCCATGTACGACAAACGAGCAACTTGTTAGGGCCCATTGTGATTGCATTATGATCATAATGAAAGCAATAATCTGAAGATTACAATACAATGGGTCGTGTGAACGCACTCTCTCGATGAATAAATATGAGGTATTTGAATGAGCTCAATTGGTGTTGAACTTCAATTGTCATTTTATTAAGTATAGTTGAGTGTTTTCTTTTCGGATTTTCAATTATTTTGGAAATAATCAGGTTTATTTCTGAGTGAACAGATACAAGCTAAAACAATTCAAATATATAAAATTTTAAGAAATAAATAACAACACCCCATTTTTTTTCAAGCAATATGTTCACTAAATACTTACTGGAGTTATAAAATACATAACATTATTATAAGGATCTTAAAAACCCAAAATGCAAAACGAAAATGTGCAGCAATGTTTTTGTTCATAATTGTCAGTTCTAACTAAATAAAGACGAATTAAAATAAAAGATAACAAAAAATAACAACAAAAATACTATAGCAGCATTCCCATAAATAAAGCATCATTAGAATAATTAAAAACGTATATCACGAGTTTACCACCGAGGGCACAAGGTAATCAATTGATTAACGACACCGACCTTAATAACCTCAAACTCATTAGCAATCGTCAACAATCGTGTGGAAAGCCTTTTTATGATAACTATGAATATTTCACTTTTTCATTACGTTAAAAAAGCACTTCGCATTTGTGTATTCCATACGTGTGTATGTTTTGTATATTATATGTATTCGTGTAAAAATCCGTTGTATAAATTGTGTATGTGTGTGTTTTTGAGTATGTGTGAGTAATTGCACGACACCGTACTATGTTTAAGTGTCTGTGTGAGGTTGTGTGTGTGTGTGAATGTCATTGCACGAAACACAAGCATAGACGGGTGATTAATTATTGTGTGCTAGGGTTCGTGTGCCAACTTAGAATTTTCGTTTTTCTTTTTACAGTTTAGCTTTGAGCTTTTGTTTATACCTACACCTAAAAGATGTGAAGACATTGAACTTAAATAAAATAGCATCGCCCTTTACGAAAGAACGTAATCACCATTCAACTGGCGTTTAATTAACCTAAAATGAAGAACTGCATTGTGCTGATTGCCAGAATATGTTTACTATTTTTTTGAATGCACTAATGAATTTGCTAATTTACGATTCTTCTAAAGATGATCTATTAGATATTTTATCGTGGAACAACCTCCTAAGTTTACAAAAGAAATTCGACCTTCACTGCTCTTCACCACATTTTCACTACAGTAACTTAACTTTTCTATAGTATCAAGACTAGATTTAAAACCATTTCTTGGATATAACATTATGAAATATACCATGGACTGCCAGTTCTTTCTGATGTACTGCAATAATGTATTATAAATTTATATCTTATATTAATAGAGTGTATTTCCCCCCCAGGCTGCGCATTCCCTTCTCGGTGGCACGGGCGCTGGTTCCAGTCAGGCGTGATCCAGCCGATCCTCATCGAGGGAGATCGTCTCTCCAACAAGGGCCGCTGCCTCTCCTCCGAAGGAGACAAGTTTCTTATCGTTGATGAGTAAGTCCTACTTGTAATGTAGTTGTAGTGGCAATGATCACAGCGGAATGGAGCCAAAATGCTCATACACATTTCGAAGAGGCGTTAACGCTGATCGAATCGACGCTCTAATGGAAGTGAAAAGTCTGTCTCGTGACTTATCGTAAGGAAATGCTATGTCCATATACCTGTATATTTTTAAGCGATTACTACCATTGTTAACGCTTGTAGAAATGTGTGGCTAAAGGGGCCGGTAACCTTAACATGGATGAATTAGTACACCTTGTTTTGGATAAGATCCTACCCATCTTTCACCAAGTCCAATTTTCATAAGGTGAGCTACAAGGTTTGCTGCATTTTCTTACATTTGTGGATCTCCAGGTCTTCTTTGGCAATTCATTTTATCGTTTTAACGGCTGATATAGAAATAGACAGGATAATTGCAATCTCATTTTGTAAACTTTGATGAGCTTGACATTTGGACTTAGTTAAACTGTCCATAATCAGAAGAAAAACTCTTCTTAAACTTATTTGATTGTTACACTTCAAAGAAAAACGAAATCTCCGTTTATCGTAAACATGTAAAGTAAAGAGTTAATGCGTGTTATCGGCGATACAAATCTCGATCATTCCTCTTGCCTATCTCGCTTCCGTTTCGTTTGCGACGTATCCCCGTAATCTCTTCATCTGTATGTCTTAACGATAACGCTTAGCGGGCTCATGGTAATGGTGACCTTGCTTGTTAAATTGTATGTCAACAAAACGGTGCATATGGACTTATAATGTAATTAGAAATCTTTCTAGAGTTGAGATTGAAGTGCGTAGTCGTTTTTGTGCATGTAACTGGTGCATACAATGTGCTTTCTTCCGTAGGTTATTTTGCCCATTAGGTACGTAAAGTGTGTTCGACGCGGGCATTTTCTTTTTCTTAGTTGTATTTTATTAAATGCTTCTTTTTGATGATGAATTATAAGTTTATAAAAATGTAATAATATTAACTTAGGTATACTAAAACGACTCTTCCAAAACATGTTACAGAATAAAATATATCCTGTATACTTTTTATCATTATTATATCTTCCGTGACAGTTTGAGCTTAACAATGGAAGGGACTTTGTATAATAATGTTTTTCATTTAATGAAAGGGATATGTGACACTTAGATATATAGAGTTATTTTTAAGTAAAATGTTATAATATTGAGTTCTTAGGCGAATGTTAGACATTGAAATAAAACTACTTTTACGGCTTTTATCGCGGTTTGTATTTGAGTTTTAGTTCCCGACGTTTCGACACCTTTGCAGGTATCATGGTCCATATCATAGTCTATAGGTATTATAGTCTGCCCGTGACCATGATACCTGCAAAGGTGTCGGAAAATCCGTAAAAGTAGTTTTATTTCAAAATGTTATAAGATTTAAGTGGCATACCTATAGGATCGTATTGTATATAGTAATGTACTTTTTCAACCTTCCAGTGAGATTATTACAGAATGATTATATCACTACTACTATTACTACTGTTACAACGCGTCCCGTCATCAGCTTTTAATATCTTTTGCCTTAAACCATGCTCTTAACGTAATAAGGTTTTCATAGTTATATGAATAAACATAGGGTATAATCCTTTGGCAAACTGCATTGAGGTTTTATTCCAACCTGCATCGTCCCTCTGCAGTATTGCATCCCGTGCCAACAAATCTCCAATCCACTGCATTATTTGATGCCCATTTATCCTGATATCGCATATAGGAAAGGAGCAAAGCCTTTGTAAAAAATGTTTTGTTCAGTGTTCAATAAATAACGTTTGTTCACACTAGACGTAACCATTTTTAGGTCATGAAAACAAAAACCAATCTATGCGTGGCAAGATATCAAATCCCCTTCCAAAAAAACCGATATGTATTTACTAAAAGCAAGCTTTGTCAATATTGCAAACAAAATTCGTTTTTCCAAACTTTTTTACGGGATGTAGGTTTTTGCAATTTTATTTGCCTGCATCTTTATAAATATTGAAAATATGTAATTTACGAAAAAATACAATCTGAACCAATGATAAACAGATATGTTATACACATACAAAACAATCGAAAAAAGTGTTCCACGCAGCAGCGGCAGCTGACATACATGTACACATTATAAGTCAAAATTATAAAAAAAAGATAGCGCGATAAAACCCATAAGAAAAAAAGAGACAAATAGTGTTGTTGTTGAAAGGCAATAGGTCCCAATTAGGACGTTTTCGAGTCTTCACGATTGCACGCTTATAACATATCTGTTTATTAGAATATCATTGATCTGAACACAATTCAGTTTTATACGAAATGCTAGACAAAAAGTGCTGTGTAGTTGGCTCTTGCCTCAAAAGGCAGTATAGATTGAGTTAATTGATTGACTGTTTAAGTTACAACTTGGCCAGTGTTAGACTATCCCGTTGAGAAGTTTTCGGATCTAACTCTATCCTAGTTTCAAAGGTTCAGTACATAGATTGCACTAACAGTTACTATTTAACTGTAAATACGGTTAGCACGTAGTTATATTTGTTTTAATTCTATCTATAAATGTACACATAAACTATTTAGAAACAAATTTTGGTAAATTATTCATTTTAATCTCAGCTCTTCATAACATATTTTTACGGTTTAAATATTCGTTAACATTAAGAATGTGGCAATTTTGTCTAATAATTCGAAAAAATAATTGAAAATTTACTAAATTAATCTTATTTCTTTTACAGAAAAGGCTGTTACCGCTGCGTGGTAATGCATGAAAAACACAAAAACGTTTTGCAGTATAAAGAAAGTAAGTATCATAATATTAAAATTGTGTTATATTTGTCACTAACTCTCAGAACTAGTAGTACCAAACGAGTGTTTGATTTCTAAAACTGGGCAAAGCAAGTTGTTGGAAAAGGCTCTTTAATAGTCTTTGGGAAAATTAGACTGCATCAGTTAATTTGGAGCAGGAGAGAAAATGTTAATTTTTTTTTTTTATAAAATCCACAATAAGTTTAAGAAATGGGTGATAACTATCGGAATGCCAAACAGATCTTGATCACGACATCATAATCGGTCCTCTCATTCAGGATTTACGTTCACATACCAACAAGAATCTCTTTGCGTCGCACTTAAAATATACATAGCAAGTCCCTTACTTAATGAAGAACGGTGAGAAGGAACGTATCAAGGCGGATGAGTTAACGGTGTCCCCTCGCATATGGGCCATCTAGGGAATATTCTGGACTCGTAAACGGAGGCCTAATCTCCAACCGGGGCTTTCCTAATGAATTACATTACCATTCGCCTTTAAGGCAGTGACCTAGGGTAAATAATGTACGGTTATTTATGTTAGTGACAGTTGGTAGAGAAATTAAGTAGGTATATGATAGGTAGGTAGTTAAATATAGTTCTAAAGAAATGATATAATTGAACGGAAAACGCAAAAAAGAAGTTTATTTTTTGTTAAATTAATACCCTGTTCTTTTCCTACATTACTTTGAGATTCAGAATATTAAGAAAAATAATCTCTTTATACTCATTAATATAGAAATCACTCTTTTAAACATGCTATTAAAGTATCCTAATCGCATTTTCAAAAAAAAACTGAAAAAAAAATGCTGAAGAAAAAGCTCCTTCTAAGAGTTGACATAAGTAACATAACATTCCATCACTCCTGTATCCCCGAAGGGTTAGGCAGAGGTGTACCAATGTACACCCACATTTCACCGGCATGTTTAGGTCCCATGTAATAGGGGGCGAGCCTATTGCCTCATAATATTAAGTAAACAACAAGTTAATAAGTTTAATTTTTAACCCAAGCACTATCTGTCTACACCCTATGTCAACGAGGTAATCTTCACTTGTGTTAATGTTTTTAATGAATTATTATGTATTAAAGATGAATGTTTATCTTCCAGCATTCTGCCACCGAAGGGACGCGCTGCCGCACCTGTGTTCACTGATAACTGGAGACGCGCTCCTCTACTCCATGTTCAGAGAGAACGCTGACCCAGTCGACTGCCCACTCAAGGGACCTTTCTCTTTTACTTATAATAGGTGAGTTTATAAATTTATATGTTTAAATAGTTTAAAAATCACAATCATCAATCCGTCCGAGAGCTGAACATAGAATAACTTCATGTTTAGGATATTTACTCGGAGCTTCAATTTTCCTTATCACATTTGGATAGGCTGGAAGCTGTGCGACAGTAGATAGCTATATTTCTCTATGGTAGATATTTTCTTCAAATACCTAAATTTCAATGTGAAACAAACAACAAATTGATTCTTCTAAAAAAGGTATTGGCTCAGAAATGTGTAAATTCAGCCAGTACCATATAAACGCAAATAAAACTGGTATTTGATTACCTAAATTAGTTTATTTCAATTTTCTTACTATTCAAATTTGAACGTCTTTAGACACCTTTAAGAATCCTAGATATATCAGCTGGAAACTGATAAACATTTTTGATTCCTGACCATATATCTCCACAAAAATATACTGCACTAATTATAGTAATGCAGTACTCACAATGAGCGAGCAATTCCGACTTCGCTCAACCCTTCCCGTATTTATCCGTATCTCATTTGATCACCGGTTTTTAATTACGCGTCATCATGCCGTGTCGGCCACCGTGACGTGTCGTTGTCGTGTCGTGTCGCGTGTCGTGTCTTAATTACCTGTCAGTGTCGCTGCGGTTACTATTGTGTGTGTGTGCATTATTGTATTACTTTTGCAATATTTTACACGAAACGGCAAATGAGTCTTGTATGAGAATATTTAATGCGGTGGTAATGATGCTTGTTTATTTACCTACGTTTGCTTCGTGTCGTAAAATTAAGTTTTTTATGGATATAAGTATGAGTTTTGATGCAAATTACTTAAGTGATACTTTACATAGATAGATAGGTTGCTCTAAAATATAGACAATTCTCTATATTTTATTTAGAGACTATATTGTAATCTTACGCTAGAAGTCCTATATTTGAACCAGTGACAAAAAAACTTAGCCTGCATTAATAATCATATGTGCTTTTAAAACTTATTTTCGTCATATTTTGAGATTTCTTGGTAGTGATGTGGAAATAGGTCGGTTAGTAACGAGGCTGATTGTTCAGTGTATGGCGGAAGTTAACAAGTATCGTCGAAAACGTTAAACTTGTGAACCAGCTACTAAATAAATCTTCACTACTTTTTAGCCGACTTCTAACAAAAAAGAGGTCCTCAGTTGGAATTTTCATATTTTTGGATAAAAAAAACGTTTGGATACACCACAGAGGTGGCCCCATATTCATTTCATTTTTGTCAGTTCTTTTTTTTTACATATGTGTAATCAATTATTTACAAACAAAATACCATATTTTAAAACAATGAGCAATACTTTCACAACATTATTTTCTCAAGTAGATATATTAACCACAAGTATGTCCATAAATTAAAGGAGTTCTACCTCATTCCAGGGGTCATGGCGACTGCAAGAGTCCCGTGTCGTCCATAGAGAGCTGCACGGAGGACTCGCGGCTGCTCCTCAACTATCAGGCCTGTCCTGATGTCTACGGCTCTGAAAGTACTGGTAAGTTACCAAGAATTTACCTGAGATACTTCATCTTTGTTGCTCTGTTTCCAAATATTTTTGGGGTCGGTCAAATGTGTACTCTCCTCAGTTCAGCAGTAAAAGCACGGTACCGTATGATAATCATAAATGTATTTTTGTGAAAAAGTTGGATGTTTTTGGGAAGTTCAAATAGGTACTTATAAATGGTCTATTGAAGCCTGACATGAAAGCTCTTAAAATTAGAAAAACCGTACTCTTTGAAATGTACCACTTATTTAACGCTTGTGTCATTTATCCTCCGTTTATGAAATGTCTCAATATGTAATTTAATTAAGTGAAATAATATCGCTTCTTGCCACATGTACTCTTATCTCAATTATAAATTAATCTAAATTAGAACCAACTGCAACAAATTCCCAAAGCAATTCAAACGAACAAAATATTAGTTCGAAAACAAATGAATCAGAAACAATTAGTGTATTTCGGATGTTCTCGTTAGACTGGTTACAAATGGATCGGGCAGAGTTCCAGCGTAGGTGTCATCCATTGTTTAGATATAGCGGCTCGCGACTCGCGGCTTGTGACTATTTCGAAATAAATGTTAAGGAGATATTAGTGACTAATGTTGGAGTCACTTCTAATATACGTGGACGAATGTTTAGTGTCGATTTGGTAGACTAAGATGATATTTTTCTCGCTTGGCCAACAGAGAGCATCGATGTTTTCCGTCAAGCTTTTTCTATGTTTGTACCTATATAGTTTCGGCCTGTTGTCAGAGATTTAGCCTGAATAAGTCAACAAAGGTTCCAACGATTCCATCATTTTTATCAAAAATTAAAATAATAGTACCAATTTCAATAACCTCCAATGCATGTATACTGACCCTATTGTTCAAATATCGACTAACAGTGATTGTTTAACACATATTATGTTAACACGCCTATAAGAATTGTTTAGAATAAAACAAGAAACGTAAAACAAAAGACAAATTTCAAAACTGTTATAAATAGAAAAATAAGTGAACATCAGAAATCATTCTTTTGAAATAGGAGTATTTCAGAGAAATTCCCATAGAAGAACTCCCCCTTTACCCGAGCGGCGGTATCTATATAAAACTTTATTTGTGCAGTCGTCTGTCCCGATTGTCTACGTCAGCCGCGTCGTCTATTCTCGGATGTAAATCTCGCAAGTACAAGTTACCGGACTATGACTACGCTCAAGCTCCTCATTCGAGGAGCAAGTTTTGTAGCTAATGCGAGCTGAAACTGTTTGATGGATGTTTTGAAGTTTTCCTTTAATTAATTGTTGTTACTTAAGTTTCTTATTAATATTGTTGCGATTGCGATTTGGTTATTGTTTTCGTTTTAGAGTCTTATGTCTCGTAAATTCGCATTTCTTCTTATTGAATGTTTCATGTCGCAATGTATTAGAGCTCCATGGTCTACTATTATGGAAATATTATCTGGAGAGACTGCTTTTATTTCTACAGTCACACTCAATATAAACATACGTGGACTCACACAACTCAGATCAATCACTAAAGATATAATAACTAAGATCAGATAGATAAATAAGATGAAACTCGATCAGCAAAGTAGCTGATCGAGTCAGATCTTCAGATCATGGGTTACAGTAACTTTTGAAATAAACGTCTTTAATGAAGAAAAAAATAATAGCTTCAAGTTTTATTGACATTAAACCTTATTCCTTTCAGTGGAAGAGCTAGAATGCCTTGCGACGTGGAAGGAGGGCAGCCTTCGATTCCTAGTGGGGAAGCTGCATCACAATCACGCGACCAGCAACGAGGACAGATACCGATGCTTCGTCTATGAGAAAACTAATGGTAATACAATATCACTTTATAGATATATTTGTTTTAAAATTATTATGCTTAAGTGCTATGTTGTATGCTAAGCCTTTAAAGGAGGAATAAAGAAAGATTTGTATTTTTTGATTCAATCCTAGAAGTGGAGTAAATTTCTGGTTTCCTTATTATAAGTTCGTATGGAGTTTTAGATTCATAGGCTTATTATGCTTCATGTTTAGTATCATGATTATTCTCACCTCAGAAAGGGATGGATATAAATTGCGTCATATAGCCACCTCTTTTTCATAATTGAATTTGATTTTGATCGGCATTTGTTATTTTCATCCATCACCAGATTTTTTTAACCTATTTTTTGTTTGTGCATGTGTTTGGCCTTTTTTGTTGCAGAATATAGGATGTTTTAAACTCTTTTCCTCTCTAATTTTAGACTTAGTTCTCAACACACGTGTTACAGCAACTGGCACCGTGAAGGAGCAGCCGGTGCCGCCGGGCGGCATAGAGTACCGCGTGGCACAGTCGGGCGATGCCACCTGCAATGGCCTGTTCAGTGCCACGGAGGGGTCCAGGACTATGGCTCTTAAACGAGGTGAGTAACAAAAACTTGTGATAATTGGAAGAGAAGTCAGTGCCAAATTATACAAGACATTCTGGAGATCTTCAGGAGTGAGAATTTTATACTGTGGCGTGCTTGAGATTCTGTTTTAGATTCTTAAAAGTACAAATCTCAATAGGATACAGGTTTAGCTATCAATCTGTGTTTGTTGTTAACAAAAATAAATAATTATGAGACAACGAATAAGTCAATTTAGCTATCAAAGATTTAGTCATAAATATCAAACTTTTAGCAGGCATAGTATATGCAAAGTTTTCGAAGTATCCCCATTCCAGTTTGGGATGCAAGCAGGGTTCCTTAGTCACGAAGGTTATGACCTAACAGCATTTCCTTATTGAATTAGTCGGTACAATTTTCTCTTCTCAATAATCATTCTTCTTATTCCCTTTCCAGTATCAGTCCGCTTCAACTGCCAGTTCCCGTCGTGGATGACGTTCTCGCACACGTGGCACACGCTGGACTTCACCAGCAACTACACGTTCTACCAGCGGAACGCCACGCTGCGGATCACGAACCAGACGGGCGCTGATATCAAGGTGTACTGCGTCAATGTGAAGGCTAGCTCGCCGAGCGGGAACTCGGTGGCGTTGGTGGCGCATTGGCAGCATCACTGGTAAGGCTTGGGTATTTTAATTACATTTCATGGTCTATATATTATTCCGTTTTAAAATAATAGAAAATAGATTATCTCAATTGCGAAAATTAAGCCATATAGCGCTTCATGTGGCCATGTATTTAAATGCAATGAAGTTGAAAAAAACATAAGAACCAAAGCCACCAGAACTATGGTCTACTAGACCCCACGTCATGAATTGTCTGGAATAAAAGTAAACCTTTTATTACTTATTGTAGAATTTGTTGGTCGCCGTCCAAAACAGTTTTTGTGTCTGAAAAAAGGTTATAAATAATATAGCCCTCAATGATATTCTAATAAACAGATATGTTATAAGCGTGCAATCGTGAAGACTCGAAAACGTCCTAATTGGGACGTATTGCCATTAACAACAACACTATTTGTCTCTTTTTTTCTTATGGGTTTATCGCGCTATCTCTTTCGCTAGCTGCCGCGCTGCGCGGAACACTTTTTTCGATTGTTTTGTATGTGTATAACATATCTGTTTATTAAAATATCTTTGATAGCCCTACATTTTTCACCGCATATATCTGTTATGAGTCGCTCTGTTACCAAAATCTGCTCTGCTTTTAATCTCTGGACTGAACAGCTGGACCGGATTCAGAGCGACTGACCCAATACTCTTTGTTCGTTGGTAGCATTTTAAGTAATTTCCGTGTGTATTTCCAGCGTGTCCCGCTACGTGTGCGTGGTGCTGTACCGGCGCGACACGTACATCGCGGAGCTGCAGCGCGGCGCGCCCACCTCGCGCCCCGACGACGCCTGCTCGCCGCACCACTTCAACGCTGTCACCGCGCCTTATGTCACTTTAGTTGGTTAGTTACGTGTGAATGATCTAACGCGTTGGAAGTTGGCACCATGGGCACCGTGGGCTTTAGCAAGACAGACATTCTTGTATATCCCAGTCGTTGCTAATGTGTCTGCTAGGCAAAGATCCACCTCATCTTCACTACCTTCATTTCAATATACTAACATCAATATGGCATATATTTGTGACACTGAGTTTCCTCAAAAGGACCGACGTGAGCGATCAATTTTACGACGATTTTACCAGAGTTAATGATGACTACGTCATGTTCAATACGGTGAAATTAATTGCGTTTTTTCTTATTTTCAGCAAGCAACCCCGAATCAAAAGAGTGTCCTTACGCTGGAAAATATGAAATACAGAATAGAAGAAAAAGAGACACAAGTTCCAGTGAAGAGAACAGGAGTAAAAGAGAGAAAGCTATGATGGAACATAATCGTAGGGTTAACGGGAGTAGGTTGTTCAATTTTAGCGTAAGCAACATGTCCAGTGCTCCGATGTTGCGGAGTAGGAGGGAGTCGGAGGGAGAGGTCTCGTGCGTGGTCAACAGCTACAACCGGCTGGAGGTCGGCTGCAACTCCGTCAAGAACATGGAGTTCTACTCCACGTGTGAGAATAGAGAAGTTATGACTGGTGAGGACTCTTTTGCTGACCCTTATTTATAATTTTAATGAGCTATACTGATATGTTTGTAGGGTCTCATTTTGAAGACAAGTGATATTTCGACAATCGAAAATAATGACAGATATGAGTGGAAAATCTATTACGCTTTTGCGCCCTCCACATATTAAACGTGCGCGTGAACGACCGAAAATGCGCACGGCACCGCGTCGCGCCACGTACGGCATGTGAACAGTGCATTAAGTGTTAAGAAGTGCTCGTGTTGTGTTCTAAGAGCAACCAGCCGAATCCCTCTCAACCACTACCCCTGCCACCCCATCGTGCAGTCACGTACAAGGCAGACAAGCGCACCTACTCCTTAACAATATGATTATATCACCCTGATATATTGTCCCGCAGCGTACACGTGCCACGGCGGGTGGTACGAGAACGGCGCGTCGTTCGTGGTGACGACGCCGGTGACGCGCGACAGCACGGCGGCGCGGCGCTACTGCTTCGTGGCGCGAGACCTGCGCCGCGCCGCGCTCGCCCTCGCGCGCTCCGCCACCAACTGCCAGCGCCCGCCCGCTGCACACGACCTGCTGTTTGATGCCACCAGCACTGGTAACACTACCAATCCTAGTTTTCAGACGTACACCGTAGTTTATAATAACACCCGCCAGAGTCGCCACTCATAGCAGCACTCAAACAAAGAAAATAAAGTTACATATGTGTTTGTGACGTGTGACGTGTGACGGCACTACTACCTGGAAATACACATTATGGCTGGTATTTTGGAAGTGTCTTCTTTTTTATATATTTATATTGTTCTTCGAGACTCTCAACTAGTTTCGAACGTAACCGAAGTGGTTAAGCCGCCGAGCAAACCCTTCAAGGCCCTTTGTTACCGAGATCATATTGACTGCGAACTCAAAGCTTCATTGTTGTCGCACTCAACGCCAAATGCGACAATTAAGTAAAATTATCCATCGTCATCGTCTTATCACGAACTTGTAACTTAATTAATTCTTTATTATATTTTACAGGTGAATGTCAAGATCAGACGAGCCACCAGCCGGCGCTGAGGATATCCCTCAGCTTCGTACTATGTCTCCCAGTCCTACACTACATCATACCGAGATGATTCCTAATACATTATTAAAGTCATTTCGGACCCCTCATCCTTGTAATTATAGCTACGACATAGACAGGCTTAGAAACTATACTAATATAGAAAACAAACGTTCAGTTATCACACTTTGTAAACGTATATCAAGCTATTTTCCCGTTACTCTTAATTTCTGTTAAATTACTATTGTAAATCGTTCAAAAATCGTATATCATAGATAGACTCAATCGCCTAAACGTAATATTGCCACATAATAAAATAGCTAATAACGAGAACCGTTATTTGTAACTGTTATTTCATTCTATTTAAATGTACAATTTTAGATATAATAAATTGGACATGCTAGGTGTCTGGATTGCACAAAACTATGCACATATTTCTTGATTTCGTTTTTATTTCTGATTGTTGCCTCCAAGTAAAGATATTTCTACAAATCATGATTCTACGTAAGCTGAACTTGTGACTTGATTATTTTGACTTTTTTTTATAGCAATGCTAGATTAAGCTGTTTGCGAGTAAACCTATACTTGGAGGCACATCACTTTGGGTGTCTTGTGTATAGAACTTGTACAAGGTAGTAAAATGTTGTCCTTGGGTAAATAAATGAGGTATGTTGTTAATTCTGAAAAAAACAAAACTGGTTAATTCTGGCTGCTAATGCAGTAAATATCGTTTACCGAATCATATTTGTCTACCCACCACAGAATATGTTCGAATGCCATTTGACATGTATTTTTACCTCTTGTAAAATCTGTAGTATCGTAATATCCAAGGATAACAAGTAATAGTTGACAAATGGTTGATAGATTTGATGAGAATGGTTGTGAAATAATTCTTGTTGCAACAATATTTTATATAAAAACTTTCTCTGTTGTATATTTGAATGTATCCCTAGCTTTTTACTTTCCTTAATTGTGTTCTGTACTTCTAGGTATATTTTTTTCGCGCAAATGTATAAAAGTGTTTTTACATTTTATTTTATTAGCATTTAAATATAAACTAGGCTTACTAAAATTGTTTCAAGTTTCTCTTCTTACCACGGTATGGTTTTAATTTGTTTATTAATAGTGTACCATTTAAAATACGATTTATAATAAACACAAATTAATTATACTTGATAGCTCGCAAATACAATTTAATTTTAAAATAATACAAATTAGTAAGTTCCCTACAAATATGAAGCTTCGAATTATGTACAAAATCATTGTAAAATGTTATTGAGTAGCTAGAATAATTTAACTAAGTATATGTAAATTACGTTATTTTTATTTAAACTAATCGTTTCTTACCTTGCATTCTGTATATTTTGATTAGTCTGTAATCATAAGTTTATTAGGTATAATAAGCACAATATTTCAAAGGCCCCATTGTTTTAGCGTTAGGTAGTCATTTTTCTTAGTTACTTCACCGTTTATTTTTGAATTATAAATAACTGCTATTTTTATAAACATCACTAGTAATTAATTAATTGGCAATTATTTCATGTTGCAACCATTTGAAACATTAGCAACGCGTTGCTGTCATGATGGTCACATGTTATACAACAAGTTACACTGCGTTCAAAAGTTTTATGTACCTACGTCGTGTGATAAGTCGTATAGATATCATTTTGTGGGGCATTATTTTGTGAATGCATTTGTAGGTACTTTTGGTCCTGATTTTTTTCCTAATCGCACCACAGCACTTCTGACTAAATTACTTTAGAGAAAACTTCCTGTGTTACTTAATTTTCTATCAAACCCAGCTATCACAACTGCCCACCCAAATTAAAATCTATAATAATGTGTCTTATCTACCTTTTTACATCATATTAAAAATAAAATAAATACTTTATCCCTTAACTATTATCAGAAGTGTATCATCTTCCAAATATTAATGCTCAACTCGACTAGACTAGCGAATTATTTTCTAATTGATGGGGTCTAAATGATTGTTACAATGCACCATATAATGGTTGCTTCACTATCTTTGTATCTACTATTGTATTTGTTACAACATTTTTCACGAGAAAGCAATGTTTTCTCAAATCAAGCAATACTACTATAGGTAAGATTAGATAAGACTAAATTTAGATAAGTGAAAAACGAATACTCATTTTGAGATCAATGTAAAATTTAATTAAGTTATTAGATAATAAAATCGCAACAGCAATAATATATTTGTATTTATAGCTATTGAGCGTTAAATTTTTAATAGTTAGTAGACAGTTGTGAATAATGGAGCTAGCGTTGTTGTTTTATAAAGTGACAGAGAGATTATTTCTTTGTGGAAGCTAACTCGAAGGGAAATCAGTCTAAATAGAAATAAAAATAGGAAATTTAAACTGATTTTCTAAGAGGTAATCATCGTTATGTTTCCATTGTGTGATATAGGTACATTGAAATTAATTAAGTAAGTATATAGTCGTCAGCATGGATTAAAATAAACAGCGAAATTGATTTTATTTGGTTTTATTTAATCGTTTCCCTGTATAACAAATCTTCTTAAATTGATATATATTGCTAAGAAAAAAAATACACTAAAATTAGAATGGAAAATGGTTCCAATAAAATAATTATGGGTAAGTTGATAGAAGTTTCTTTTAATAAAATCGGGAACCTAACCGCAAATTTAAGCCTAAATGCAATCTTATTTTCCTTTGTTCTTTTAATTTGTTTGTTCATACTATAGCCAGAACTTGGCTTATTAATAAAGCCAGAAGCGAGGTCGACTCAATTAATAGTACTTTTATGCAGATTCTGTCATCTATAGCACCGCTCCACTTGAGCATTAATATAATGCAGGTGTTTTTAGGATAGAAATTATAGAAAAACGATATTAGCTTAGCTTACTAGACTGAAGTTAATAAAAATCCATCTAAAAGCTAAATGCCTAGTAACCTATACGCAGTCGCTGTAACAAAAGACGACATTATTATGGCGACAACATTAGACACGCATGCACCCGAAAAACATAACTCTCCTTCTGATGCAGTCGGGAAAAAAACTGCCAGCTATTTGCATCCGAAACGCAAATTCCCCAAATTATTTTAAGAATGAGCACATCATTATTAACATAATTTGTTTAACTTGCTTTATCTTAGATAAAAACGTAACTCGTTGTAGTTTTTTTTTATTACACAATTTAAATAAACTTTGACTATCCGTTTTATACTTTTATTTTAAGTAACGTTAAAACAGCGTTGCTACTAGTTATTACACCGTTATTACGTTATTCGGAACGCATCCATATGCCAATGCTACCAACTGAACAGCGCTAACGCTCGAATCAAAGCTGTCAACATTCTGATAAGTCATGTCATGTGTTGGTGTTGCTTGGCTTGCTTGCTTTCAGCTTTCTTTACTTTGCTTGTACGCGCGTCGTCAGTCAATCGGACTGTTTATGTGTAGAAACATTAATCGCATAACACACAAATCGTAACAACAAACTCGATTGTTAATAATAAACCGAAACAAGCCCTGTAAAGTGCCAATAACCGGAGGATATTTGGGAAATATGTGAAAGTGACAGTAGCAAAATCGACATAGTTTTTGTGTGATTATAATGTTATTTCGCATATTTTCGAGTACCGTCAGTTAGTGTATCGGCGTTCATAAATATGTTGCGTGTGAAGCACAGTCCATGTGTGGTGGAGGACACTTGATCGGGAACACTATGTTCGAAGCGGGATAAGCGTACTCGTTATAGCACGATCAGCTATAATGCAACACGAGTGTACGCAGGAGGGTGGCAGGAGCAGGTACGAGCGGCGGAAGCCGAGCAAAGTGCTGAAGATAGCCGAGAGCTTCACGAACTTGGACGAGACGGCAAAGTCGGGGCGTTATGTGCGGGGTCCGCACTCGAAGGTGGGCCGCAGGTATCGGGACGGGGAGAACGGGAGCCGGACTAAGCGTGCGGTGTGTTGTGATGATGATTGTGATAAGGAGTCAGGTGTGAGTGAGGATTGTGAGAGACTGGGCGACCGCCGGGTGACGGGCTCGTCGTGCACGGCGCTCCGCACCGCCGTCGCGGCGCTCTACCCCTTCGATGACTTCGTCCTCGAGAAGATTGGATCAGGCTTCTTCTCAGAAGTCTTCAAAGTAAGTCCTCATTACTTAATTTATTATTGTAGAGCATAGAAAACCATTTAATTTGTGTTGTTTATGAATGAATCAAAATTACAATCATAAATGAAAGATATCATAAAATTATTGAATCTGTTTGTGGATTATTGAATAAGTAAAAAAACTATGTAGGCAACCCTTAAGCCTATCCTATAAAATAAACATCTCAACTGCATTCCCAGAAATAATATTAACTAAAATAACAATTAAAAGAAATTTTGTAATTCAAACCACTTTGAATAATTTAAAAGACTTTCAACAATCTCTTTTTAGCAGAATTTATGATGAAAATATATTATTATGTATTATGTATAAATGACCGACATAAACAGTTTATTTAACAGCCATATAACTACATAACTGTTTATATTATAAATGAAACTAGTTTATAACATTAAAATAAGGATTATAAAACTCATTTTAAGTTATTTGACATTCTTAGGCAACAGTTTTATTACATTAAACTTATAAATGATTGTAGGTATACTAATTAAATTCAGTAAATATTACTTGTTTGTGTTCAGCATAAAACAGGTAACTTTTTATTGCAAAAATAAGAGCAAAAACATGCACAAGAGTTTGACTAAAACTTTTGAATATTGCTGAATTATTAAATTTCAATTAATAATTCTCATTTATAGTAAATATATTACAGAAGCTTAAGATATTTAAACATGCAACCTGTTCCATAGTTCAAAACATCTTAAGCCTATGAAACAAAAAGAATATAATCTCTTCGAACAACATTGTTATTATCATATATCTTAATAATAGTATTCCTCAAATAACTTCAATTAATATTGCCATTCCATTTGGCACCTTTTGTTACCTTACCATTTCACTGTTCTGGCACCTTGCCATAATTTTAATGGCCCTTTATAGTTATTTATTGGGTACCTAAATATCTGTCTGTTATACTTAGTCTCAACCCATGATATGCAGTGCAGTAATGTCTGTTGTGTTGTAACTATATTCCTGTCGTTACAAATAAAATAACTAGGTATGAAAAGTAAGATGAGATTTATGTCATTAAATGCTAGTTGTATAATGCTATTTGTAAACAAGTAAACAAGAATTTTCTAGAAATTCTAGTTAGATTTTTGTTGGAATATATAGAAAATTTATTTAAAATAACTGTTCTCATTGGTCTATAATCTGTTCAACTCAAATTACTTCAAAGAAACTAGCTGCTCTATTTTAAATGTTGACAAAATTTATTCCTGTCTTATTTCAAAACAAATCATCAGCATATTTCAGGTACTAGATATCTCAAGCCCACAAAGAGTTTAATATGAAAATAATAAACTCTCTACAAATAAGGTATCATAGGTGAAATGTAAACAAAGTGTCTTGAATGTAAATAAGTATCAAGTAGCCACTTAAAAGTTCACACAGCAGTATGCCAATATGATTGCTTCGATCAAATCCACTCAAATGACCTCATTGATATTCAATGGGTGATTAAATGTGACATGAATATCTTTGTAACAAACTATGGTATAGATACTTTATTTGCATTAGGGGAATTGAAGGCTGCAGCCTTGATCGTGACCTTGGATACAATTTTGTGGCACGGAACTAGCAACAACAATTGTATGGTGGATTATCCTTTTACGTAACGGAATAATTGTATTGAGTTTTGTGTTTATCTTTGATGGAGTTTTTGATTGGAATAGATGAGTAAAAATCCTATAGAATTATTGTTCTATGGTTTCAGATGAATAAAGTATGATTTCATAGTTTACATTAGGCAATTGTATATTCAGTTGTGATTATAATTTCTTGATGCCAATAAAACATTCATTAACAAAAGCCACTTGTTTCCTCTGGTTTAACTGACAAAGGCTTATTAATATGCAGAGCGTTGAAAATTTGAAAAATTTAATACATATCACGGAATAACAAAACTCTTTGTATGCTGTACACTCAGGTTTTGGTCACACTACACCATTTATTTAAACAAGTGGCACCCTTAGTACATATTTCTGACACTGACATCATTTGTTAATTATTGAATTGTCTGATGTATGGAATTTATTAGACTTACAAGAATACCTATAAAGTCTCCGTTTTACACGTGAAATGTGTGAGTAATGTTTGTGTAATAACTTGCTGTGTTTATAAATTTAATTTTTAATGTTGGTAGAATGTTTTTCAGTGTGTACATGGTCAATGTCCTATCTGATGTCATGTATGTTACTTAATGTATATTTCGTTGACATGTTAAATGATTTATCATGCTCATGCTATCGTACAAGAATAGGCGGTTGGTACAACTATAGAGTTAGCACTACTTATTTAATTGTTTCTATAAATACACCTTGTTTCCAGAAAATCGTGTCTCTTATCAGATATGGAATATTTTTAATTTATAAAAAGCAACACTTACTGCAAGTTTTAAAAGAATCTATTTTTAGACACTTATTAATAGAGGATTGTGTCTGACGTGTTTTACTATTATTATCATATACGCCAATATGTGCCTTTCTCATTTACTAGCTAAGCTCTAATCAGACGGCACTGTTTCGTTAAGTTGTGAAACGCAAGCAAACTCGTAGTATGTATTATCACACAACAATACGACACAGTCGAAAAATTTTTCGTTGCTGTCTCATGTTAATCCTTCACTTAATGTGGTTACTTACATATCTCTTATATGCATAAGGATAAAAAATATTATTCTTATCAAATACCCTGCCTGTAGGTATATTATTGTAGAGATGAGATAAACTATAATAAATGTTGTTTTGAAGGAAGTCCGTTCGACGAGTTTTGTTAGTTCCTCTTTTAATCATTGAAGATCTTGTCTTAACACCATAGTAGTACCTAGTTATATAATCCATAAACGACCTATTTAACCTTAATATCCAGTCCATCGAGCACGCATAAAGCATATTTAATACCTTAATAGCCACTCGTAGGTAATCTTAACTTTATATTTCCTGCGTTTAAGTACGACGAATCTAGAATCGTACGGAAAAGGAAATGTCATCAGGAAATGGACTAGTCTTAAGGCCTATTGTACTCTCAAGGCTGTGTCATGAGTACTTCGGGTTACTATGATGTATTGCAAGATAAATTTGTGACAGAGATTACACGCGTGATTTGTTTAGATGAAATATTTTGAGACTAACCCACTTCGTACGTCTCGTGTTTCCATAGTCATACCTCAGATAAACAAAAACAGATCGTCCTCTTTGCCTTCACTCTTTTTTATTGCTACACAGCATTTTGTTTTTTATAAATTCGCGTCAGCTGTTGTTACATGCCTGTGTTACTTGAAATTGTTTTTCAAAGTGCTAACGGGGCCAAGTTTGCAGCTTAGACAAATCGTTCGGTGTTTTTTGTGATGCTAATGTTCAACGTGAATCCTTGCAAATTATGGTTGTACATTTTTACTTTAGTTCGTATATTTATGTGCACATAATTTACGAGAATTTTCCAGTACATCGAACTTGAGGTCATCAATCATAAAAACGCGGCGTTGCGTAATCAAGGATCGAACTTAGTTTTTGTTTATTAAGAAATTTTTGAATAAAAACTTAACGACTTTCGGACGCGGCTCGTACCATAATTGTTTTACTTACATTGTCGAATTTTATTACATTTTAATAGCAATACGTGTTCGCGATTCCACACGCTCGATGTGCCAGGAATGAATTCCGTCTCAACTTATTCATCAACACGAACAATACCGTTTAAATACCATTTTACTGTATAATAAAGTGTTTGTCCTAAATCGTTGACAAGTATAACGTCGACTGTAGAAAATGTATTGGATGGTGGCACGCAATATTTGCGAATACACACTTACTTTAACTATGGAAGTTTTTCTAAAAATAAATTGAGAAAGCAGGTCTTCGATTCAGCGTATAAACTGTCGGATTGATGGCCGAAACATCTAGCTTTTATTAGATCAGTTAAAGCGATACTCCACCTAATTGGTTTCGTTTCAAACTGTAACTAAGAAAACGTATTGAGTATAGATTAGTTGCTTGAACATTGGACTAACTTACTAACTCGGTATAACAAATTTCTCTCAATTGGTTTGCAGTTACCGAGGGGAAATGAATCGTTTACTCGTACTCGGTTCATCTAGTTTAATCATAGATTGGTTGCCATTGGTAACTAAATGTTATGCAGCAAATTAATTAACTTGCATACGAGATGTTAGATGACATTAAATTAATATGTTTACGTGATATTTTGAGTTTGAAAATATATATACTGGATTTCACAATGTATAAACTCGATTATTAATTCTTTGGCATTTGTTTAATAAGAATTACAAAAATAAATCGAGCAAGGACTCTCCTTGACGTAATAAAATATCAAATTTGCAGAACCTGTTTCATGAATTAACCTATTAGATTATACCGTTATTCTACTGCATTTAGAATTTATTAATTTAATTATGTGTGAATGTTATCAGTGTTTTAATTTAAAATCGGCAATGAACAAAAAAGGTCACAAAAAAATTGGTTCTTTTTTATTAATTTACGGATCTGTATGCGGGCTGACGTTTATTACCGATTCGAGGGCAATGTTTTCAGTGTCCGAATGCCCTTTGCTATAACAAGTGTCCTTTCGAACAAAAACATACATTGTCCGCGGCTGTGTTTGTAAACTGCAGCCGAAAACGGTAACACGATACCGAACAATTGAATGGAGTTCTAGAGACATTCTTTTATGTAGACCAGTTATTTTGACATTGTCTGCAGTTGGTTAATTGGATAACATAAAGAGTTGATATAGGTAAGTACCAAAGAAAATTTCAACTGAAAATTTTACCAGTTAGCTATAGTTCGAACTAGTTCTAATGAAAGGATTTAATTAAGGTAAAGTGTGTTGAACGCCTATCTAACTTCTACTACGGCTCATACCTACGATATGTTATAGAATTAAATTAGGTACAACTAGGTATACAATATTACCTATAAATATAACGTTTATATTTAGAAGTTTGATCTTGAACGATTACAATAGCAATCACAGTAAACTAGTATCTATTTACAACAATAAGTAGCCGTGCCCTCCCATGCGCGAGGAAGCAATGATTCATTCAGGATATAACCTTGGTGCGAAACGCACAAGGTTCACGACTCATGCGGTTTATAAAGCACTTAATTATAGTTCACCACGTGTGGTGCAGCTCTATTCACGATGGGACCAGCTAATTATTTGTAGGCCGGGAGCTGGGGAACATTTACCTTTATCATCTTCTTTGATAATTGTCGTAAATCTTGCTATCACAGAATTTGTTATTGATTTAATCGAAGACTGCCCAAACGGCGGGAGGGATGTCTTTGCCTAACGTTGGAAAAATATATCAAAGTATTTCTCGATGTCAATTATCAAAGATTTATATGTATAGTAATGTAATCCGTCTATAAAAGCATGTAAAAAATCGAAAGTCCACGATTACAAATTTCTACTAATAGAGCGATCCTTAGATTGCATAGTAAATACTAGATTATTCAAATAAGTATACGAATCACAATCTTTAATCGTTTACTCAATTCGTATTTAAGAAAGTGCATGTTTAACAATACATGAGTCTGTGTTATGTAACTATAAACTACATAATTGCTTACGTATTTGTGTTTTGGTAATGTTGAGCATTCGCACAACGTGTGTGCTAATTTGAGGAAACAATTTGTACCTACCTAGTTAGAAGATGCACGCGATTGTCTAATTTTGTTTGTACTATAATTTATCATGAAAAGTACGGATGGTGACTACATTTTACTTAGTTTCTTTTAAGTGGATTGTTGTAATTAAGGTGTGGACTTTACTGTAGTTAACAAATTCACTGTCCCACCAGTAGGCACAATAGTTTCACAATGGAAATGTTCATATGTGACTCACTGGGCGGGGAAGTGCATAATATTTTTTAGAGAAATGATGACGTAAACTTTCCGAGACGGTTAAAGATCATATTTTTTATTATATTTGCCCAATTAAATAATTATTTTTATTAATTTCCGCTAATAAACCTGTAATAAACGTATTTATTTGTTTTGAAGAACCACCCAGGCAGTTTTATTTCCGCAACACGCTTTCTTATAGTTAATCACTTTTTAATATTGATATAAAACAAATCGATATCGTATTTCACTTCGATATATTTGCTTAATGCATAACAACTTTCTCTACATTTTAATGATGATGCAGTTTACGTTCCATCTCCTGGACTATACTCAAGGTATGACATAAATGAAATTCCGTGTAGGGTATCACCTTCGTACGGCCGATGGAACAGGTTCTAAATGTACAAGCAATCATAAGTATTATGAGGACATTATTAATTGCTATGACATTTCATAAGATGATTAAAACATGTGTTTTATTGAACTTAACCAGTTAAATGGGATATGCAATTTTGAAAGGTAAATAGGTTTTGTTCATTTGTTTATAGTCTGGATTATTTGGGTAAACTTTTGTTTTTATAAATTAATACATACCTACTTGGGAATTATCTACTTGATATCATTTTTAAAAGATAATTTATTTCCATGCAGACCTTTGGATGAAATTTATTTTTATTGTTTGAATATTAGGACTTGATAGATGCCTTATATTTTGTTTGTTGAATAGATTTAATTTGACCTTTTTATTTGAAAGTTGAATAGTTTCTATTATAGGTAGGGATTCATATACTTGTAAGGATTAACAATTATCGTAACTATATGATATTGTTTCCGCTATTAATGTGAGTTATTATATTGATTTACAATTATGGCAATAGCAGGAACTGTTTTGCATTTTTTGTACTAATCCTGCTTGTATTTATAGATATGTTTGTTAACCGATGTTTTTACCTATCAACATTGTGAGATTTTTTCATACTATAAGCGCAAGCCAACAACTTCGTAATTTTCCCGTAAAAATACTAAACCACGTTTTGCCACCGATTACTAAACACCAGAAAAACATAATGACACTACGCCTGACCTAGCAATAGTACGCAGCTCCAACGATTGCTAAAAGTTGACTGAAAATAATAAACTAATGAAACAATAAATTAAGTAAAAACTTCACAACAACTGTTACGAATTCGTGCTATCTAAATTAGTGACGCAGAACTTGACTGAACAGCTAATTGATAGTAAATTGTATAAAGTGAATTTATAATTAGTTTCACCACTGTCACACAACTTGAGTTGGCTTTGACAAGTGAATTATTTGCTTAATTATTCTGTTTTAGAAGCTATTCGTTTGATAATTAGATCAACTGATAAAACTGAGAAAGGTGCACCAACAAGCGATTATGACGAAGAAGATTTCAGGTGTTAAACATCAAAACTCGAAAGTCGAATACTTACTTGAGTTAGATTAAAAGACTATAAAAAATATTATATGGAACCAAGCTAACTTTAGCTCATGCTAATGTAAACAACCAGTCCCAAATTTCCACCTCTGTGTTTACCTGCTTTTTGACCACGATCTGTCGCAAAAACGAAAAAAAATGATCAGTTTTTATTAAGGAGTCTTAATTATATTTCCACTAATTTGTTAAGCGACAATAAGCCATCTTCATCAGGAAATTAAGGCGAAAATTCCAAAACTCCTTTATGCTTCAATACAGCCATAATTATCGTCAGGATATTAATAATTTATTCCAAAATTCGCAGCCACTCTTTCACCCTACCGCGTCCAATTGGACCGGTTGCTTGTTTTTGGGTTAATGTTGTTGCGCCGGTTGATATCAGGTGTCAACCTTGCGACGAAGGTTGCCCGTCGTTGTTTTGATGACTTGTCACACTGTTTTTGGTTGCCTAGCCTAGGATAATGACCTATATAGAGCCGTTTGCCTTGGAACATCAGCTGGTTGGCTTCCCCTATTGATTTTTATCATTGAGGTGTGTTATTTGTGCGTAACGCGTTGTATTGAGGTAGTAATATTCTAACGGTATTCTTTACTTAAGTAGAATATATTTTTCATTTCTTTAAACTAGACAGTGTTTTGGTCTAAAATTCCTTCCATCTCCATTTTTAGTTTTCCAAACAGCACCTCTGGCCCAAAGCTATTACTCTGTTCGCATGATCAATAAAGATAACCAAGACCTTCTTTTCTTTCGATACTTTTTGTTAACCTAAATAGGCTTATCGCCCCGCATAATATTTTTGTTTGCCTGAAATAAAATTGCAAAAATTCTTTGTACCATGTTAACTAATTTGTAAAACGTTTACTGTAATTTAGCCTTGTATATTGCGAAATATAAACTACATAATGTATTCACAAATTAATTAAATACTGGCTCCGTACGTAGATAGTTTATGCAGTGTTACTACTAGACAAATGCACGTTATTATTTAGCTACTTTAAAATATATAGCTAGCTGTCCCACATAATACATGTGCATTTTCCACCGGGTTGCCAATGAAAAACGAGGCAGGATTAAGTCGTAACGTTAAGATGAGCTAACGCCGGTCCTCATCATGAATCACGCACAAATCTAACAGTTTATCATTCCGCCCATAAATAGTTAATTGTTAATCTCGACGTCTAGAATAAACCAACTGGGGATCAGGCTAGACTTCTGCGACGGTCTGAATCATTCAGGTATTCAAAATCCATATTTATAACTCTGGCGATCTTCCACTGAGCTTATTGAGAGTATAACATAAAACATTTATAATTTATGTTGTCAACGAACGGATGGACGCTGTCTGTGAATGTCTAATTGTTGTATTGCTGCTGTTTTCATTACAACTGCGAAGTTTGGTTTGAATCTTAAGTTCGGGTTTTAATTTTGAGGAAATTTTGAATTTCAATCTCAACTCATTATCGGTCAACTCTGTCCTCGATAGTACTAATATAGATGCATCGATGTTGTGCAATGCCCATTGCTTGAAATTCAGAATTTACTCATTTAACAGTATCTATTTTCTTTCAATAGACGCTAGCTAGTTAAGTAGCAAGGACAAGTTGCAATTTGTTGTAGTTTGTATAAAATTAAATACTCATTAGGTGATCATTTTAATACGGTTCGAATACCCATTCAGATCACTCTCTCGCCTCGATTATTCACGCACATAATAACACGTTTTCTCATGAATTTTCACCGACTACAGCTGGTCACGTTGGCACATTATATACTTACTTTATAAACCATCTTTTTAGCATTCATGTAATAGAGTAAATTTTCCGAGACTACACTGTTATGTATTACTCGAAGTCCATACAATATTCATTTTATCGCTAAGGTGCGTTAATTTTTATGGCTAATGTTGTAATAGAAAATAACTTGATACTGAACAATGAAAGTTATGAATTTTACACGCGAACTCAATACGTAATATGTGTTTTATGTGTCATATGAGTCATGTAAATAAATCTAGTATTTCATAGCATCTAGACACAGAAGAAATCGAAATATTTAAAAAAAGAACCTGAACGGTTAATCACGTTGATCCCTTACCGCATTAAACCATAAAATATGCCTTTTCTCAATTTTATTGTTTAATCCTCATTTTGTTTTTTAGATGACATTTAAAATCTGTTTTGGTACATTTTTAAGGTAACAAACATTCCCCGTGTTTTGGGTTTTCTTTAAACACATAATTTAAATAATGACAATGTCGAAGTATAATCATATCTGGATGACGTGGAAATCTATTCGCAACGTTCTAGGCCGGTCAGAACCGCTTCTACCAAGCTCATACGCAGTTGCATCGTCTTACCTCAATGTCACTGGAAGCAATACAACTAATTAAACTAACAACAGTCATCATTTTAGATTGAGACCTAAATAAAAGCATGCAGCCAGGCGTAACCAAGACCCGGCTAGGACTTGCCTTGTACCTACCACTTAAATTGGATTTTACGTTACCCGTTCACATAGCTCGCTGTGCTATTAAGATTTTTTCGTCTCTTCAAGACAAAGTCTGTTGTAATTAGTTAAGGGTCATTAAAATTTCATGCGAGAACAATTTGCTAATTAGCCACGTGTGATATTTCTTGAATATTATATAAATGTTGATATTTTAAGGTGAGTACTTAGCAACAACCTTTTCTCTTGCTCGTCCAAAATGGAAAGTGATGTTCTTCAATTGTTTCGTTGTTTACTACAAAACATTACACAATTAATCGTTTACGTGTTACGTAATTGTTCTAGATAGAATTGTTTGGTGAAGCTGCGTTAGGTGTTTCTGTAGAGATATTCAAATTAGCGCCTAGAGGAATTTTGCTTTCTATGTAAGTACTAAGAACATACATAGGGTAATTACTATACAGAAGAGAATCATGTCACAGTTCTAATATATTTACGTAGTGTTTCTACAATAGGCGCTCGTATCGCTTACGGCTATCTTCGGCACAACTTCATAATGGCCAGAAATTGAACAATATTGGGTACATGTCTACCAGCATATAACTTCGAGGAATACAAGTGATATATATTACACACATTTCATGGAGAAATTATGAATAGCTCGCCATTTGAAGTCCATTTACATCGTCATCAAGTCACTGGAAGATGTTAGAGCAGAAAGCACTTAGAAGTGATTACAGTATGATACAGTAATAGCTGACACATCTCTCTTAAAGATGCAGAATTCATAAGGTGTTACATACATAATTCAACTTGTACATCATACGAACAAGTCATAAAAACTTTCCTTAAGACCATGATTGAGCATGACACGGCTTGTTCAGTTTCGACTAAAGAATGGCCATAGTCCGCACATTTATATTGGAAAGTTGTCAGCATTGATGGAAATCTCTCGCAGTGAAAGTATTACATCGGGATCTTAAATGCAGTATTTAATTTTCCTAGTTTCCCTCATATGATATGCGGAAACCGTAACGGGCGGTGGATAGATAGGCGAGTGGATCGGTTATCTGTTTCGGCCGTATGTAACGCAACTGAGGTGCGCTCTAAGAATTGTCGAGAATTCTAAAGCGATTGTAATCACAATTCGTAACGTAGCGTTGCGTATTACGTTACAATAGTAAATAAATCGTATTGCTTCGTTTTGGTTGATAAAACAAGCAGATGGTCGTGGCAGAATTGCCTTTTTAACTGTAAACAACATGTACTTGTAGTTGCGTGTTTTATGGTGTTATATAAGTTATGTTCTTGTATTGTATATGGATTTTGACTTGCGAAACTTCTCGGCCACTTTATTTTTTCGTCATGTGCTTGTGCATCTCGTGTTCGGGCGTGATCCTCAAGTTTCTTACGAGAACAACACAATTATATTTTTAACAGTCATCCGATTACGAGTCAACGTACAGCAGTGGTCATTACAGGCTAATATGATAATGATGGCGGCTATAATATGTTTTTAAACTTTCGAGTTTCAAATTCAATGAATGAAAGAACATCAAAACTCGTAATCGGTTATTAGTGTGTAATGATGATAATTCGCTTCACGCCTGCGGACGTTTACACCCAGTTGTTACTGTAAGATCACTACATATGTATAATTGTGTATACTCCAATAAGTAGTATTATTTAACGTACGCAATTACGCACACGTTACATGTCCTATTACGGAGCCTACCAGTTTTGTTTTATTGCGTACCGCTCGGACTGGCAAGCGATAAGATTGAGACGCGCCTGATACCATGTATACTATTAAAATTACTATACGCCTGCTAATAGTATGTTGCAAATTATCGCTAGCCAATCAGCGGTCGTCAGACTTCGGCCGAAGAATGTAGTCTTTAGTAATAGTTATTGTTTAATGACGACACCATTGCGACTTATACAATAACTGGTCCACTCTTCCAACGAGTTATATTGATAAACTTTTATGGAAGTCATTTCTGGACAAGATGTATATTTAAAAAGAAGTTTGATCATGTGATCATTAATAAAACTTTTTTTTTGTTGTAATACTTCATAATTATAGTAAAAAGTTACGACATCGTGAAACAGGTCCCTTCGTTTTATTTTTGCTGTCTCCAATTGAGACTTGCTTCATATTGTTTATGAATAATTAATATCTTCTCGGATACCTTGTTAAGCTTAGTTCCTGTCGAGGGTATAACTTTCTCTCAATTATTAAAGTTACTCTGGAACTTCAAACGTTACTCGGGTCAGGTGGCATCGAAGCTTGATATTCCCGTCTCTAGTTATAAAAGGCTCGTTCCAATCTCTAAAGACTAGTTTACACTCTACTTTGTTGGAGCAGAGTAACAGACATTGAATAACATTTTCGTCCAAAAAAGCTTTAAATCCTCAAAGGGATTTGCCATCAAACACAGCCGGTTTGTTTTACTTTGCCGAAAAAATCAGAGCTCCCTACCAGCAGCTTTCAATTACCTAAATTGATGTGTGCAGCACAGATCCCGTCAAACGGGCCCGGCCCTACGTCGGTTTAATTCAATCAATTTCACTACTCTCGTACTCTCCTCGCCGCGTGTATTTTGCTTCTAATTGTGAACTAACTTACTTATGTTTCGTTTCCAAAACGCCCTAAGGAAATTGTTTGCTAACGTTTTCTGGAAGCAATTTCTTGTTTCTGGAAACAATTTAATCAACGTCAAAGTTTTGACTGTGGCGAAGACAGATTTGTTATACCCAGATGTAATTTGGAGTTCTTAAAATATAATTTAAGTGTTGTCTGTGAAGTATATAATTACTTATCATTGTTATTCGTTATAATTGTCTTTAGATATTCATCAAAGCTACCAGACAATGGTTATGTAAATTTTAAAATATCAACCTGTTATTTACCTCTTTATTTTTCTTAACGTTCATTTTCGTTTCGTTTTGATTTTCTCCGTAATTATCTTGTCTGAATACGTTCTAGACGTTCATATTTTGTCTTTATAAGTCGGAATGGGAACAGACATAACCTTATTACGTCGTAAAACCTCAACAGAATCGCCATAAAACATGTTCGTCTCATCTTGACTTCTTATCCGTGAGAATCTTACAACAATGGCGATCGTCATTAAATACTAATTGCTGTTTAAAATGACAACCTGAAATTAACTCTTTTTGTTATCTCATTCCCCGCTTGAATTTATCTCGTATTCTTATTATTACAGTTTTTCGAACATTTTAGAAACGTCTCGTCATTTTTTGCAAAGATTTACGTAGTTCTTTTGTTTTTAAACACGTTTCAAAGTTCGTGTTTTTGCGAATCAATTGTTGTATTCAATTTGGGTGGATTGTTTTAAAAATAAACGTTTTACAATGGCATTGAATTTTCGGTTTGAGGATTTTATATAGGGACTTAAGTAAGTAAATATATGACGAACATATTGTTAAATGTATAAAGAAAGTCCTGTCTGTGGCTATTGTTATTCACTTGTAATTGCTTGTAAATTTGCCTTTAGGGGAGAACGCCAGACCAATTAGTGTGAGTACTACCTGAAGTGCCCATGTTGAGTCTAAATTTTATTCGAACGTATGTAGCTGTTGTTGACAGTTCAGTTATAAGAGCCTTAACAAATTACGTAGACCTGCTAACACTCGTACGCATACATTTAGCCATGTAACGGGTTTAAGATATGTTATGTTAAGCCGCAGTTTTGTAACTGTCGCATATTTAAGAATTATACGGCCTTCGCACATTAATAAAGGATTAAAGATCAACATTTATGTTACTTTCCATTTTAAAATTCCGACAATGAGCTCATCTTTTTATCCACTCTATTTTTTATGAAGATCCATTTTCATGTTTCCGTAGAGAGTGAATGAATAACATTGAGTTTAAAAGCTTTTCTGTTGGAGTTTTAAAAGTCAAAGAACAAAAGCAGGTCATCATAGTTAATAATAGTTTTGCGTAGTTCAATGTGTTTTAGATTAAATCTTAAAGTATGTTTTCTATTCTAGCTATTTGGCGATCAGCTAATGGCTTTTTATAGTGGAATTTGAATATATGACCTGCTATAAAAACAAGGTTCTAAAACTATGACTATTTTTTTCATAAATAAGTATGAATAGATGTTATTACGCATAAAAATCTTAAAACAGGTCTTAACTCTATTCTCATCTGGTTTGTTAGTAAACAGTGCCAACTGAAACCACAACATTACAATAATTATAATAAGCAATGTATTTATTTATACGCATACGATCCTGCCACAAGACACCGATTCGATTAAATAACGCCATTATTCCGCGTTTCAATTCCATATAGAGATGAAAACATGTAAATATCGGGTTCTATAAAGACAATAAACAAACGAGCATCGATTCGTCATTATTACACAAGCCGTATTATTCAATGGACAATGTAATTGCTACGTCAGTGGGTAGTGCTGGGCTTGTGGCAAACGTACAAGTTTTCGGCAGTAAATCTTTTCAGTTGTTACTGAAGAATGAAACCGCGACGTTCGCGTGTCGCTGTCAAAACTTGTACTGAAGTTTAAATCAAGTTAGAAATAGACTTAGACAATTTATTTATTTGATGAATTCTTGTTTCCTTGATTTTAGGTCGTTTGCTAGGCAACTTTATTTTCATATCTTTTTTGACCTTAATTTTCACACCTAGTTTAGCTTATTTAGTTTGGTTTAGTACATACCTCCAAGAAATCTGACATTGATTTTTTAAACTCTTGTAAGAGTAAATAAACATCGTCATTGTCTGGCGTCAAAATTTCATCTCAAACACACACTTGGCATTCGAATAATATACAAACAATTAACACTAATACAATCAAATATTTATTACTCAACTCTTAATCATAATACAATAACAAATCATATCTGTAATGCAATATAAATATGTCATTGCCAACATTCCTGAACACAAGTAGGTATATTGCCGGAACGATTTATGTGAATCAGTATCGATATTTGGCAGCTAGGTTCTCGATTTTTAATCGAGTGAGTAGCAATCGAGCAATGCCAATAGGAAGAGAATTAATGTCATTGACTTGGGCCGCCAATTTGGTCTCAGATGTGATGACAATCGGGTATCGCTATGTTAGAATCGTCAATGAAATGTGTAGGCGTGACATTATGGCATTTGAGTTATTAAATGTTCTGCGTTTGTCACGAGACTTGTGCTGTCATAATATGTCATATCAATCTTTGTGCACATTTTGACAGCGTTTTTCTATCTAGAAGCATCGTAATATTTTTTTAGGAGAGAAATATTCCTATGTGTAATGATAATATACTTATCATCATTTGGGTACGTCCAATCATTTTAAATGGTTCTGTTATTTTATTCCCAATTAATAAAACAAAATAAAGTCTTGAATGCTCGTTCTAAAAATCATCTACTTTCAAGGAAATAAGACGAACAGGAAGTAATCTTCTTTATTGAGGAGACTTCCGAAGATTGTGCGTTTTCATCAAAATATCCACAACCTTGAAAAAAAAAATTTTTTTTATAAGTAATACTAATATTACATATTTCTTTAATCCTATCTTTCTTATCACACATATTAACGTAATAATCACTAATTACCTCAGCTTAAAATTAAATGTGTCTATGAAAGAGATTATATTTGTTACCTATATTTAAAATCACAGTACTACACACCATCACATAATCACATAAAAATGTATTTATATCCTGAACTTCTATACTTGTATAATAACACTATGAAGAAAACGGTCTGCGATTTATAAAACGAAGTTATCATTTTAATCCTCTAATCTGAAAGATTGCTGCAAGACACGATATACGACGATAGTTTAATGTCGTAAGAAACGCGACAATTTGTTCTTAGTCCGAGAACAAAGATTATTAGATTATAGTGTGAACTGACTCAACAAAAGCGAAAGACAAGTAATAAAGGAAGTCTTAAAAGTTAAAACATTTTTGCATGAGATTCTAGAACAAAACAATCTCGCATTTTTTGTTTACGGCATCATTAAATAATCATTGCATAATTAACAGTTGCACACAACAATATCATAAACAAAAATTACGACATCCTACTAAAGTTACATAAAAAATACGAACAATACACGTGGGATCCAACGTGTGTACGGAACTTTCTACGACACTCTCGTTAGACTTTCGCCGGTAATTAAACTAGCAGTAGAACAATAGCAACTATAAGAAGCAGATCTCTAACGTACAACCGATGTTGCTATTAATTGTCTATCGAATCGCCCACGCTTTCTAACAACGTACCGTGTAAGTAAACTCGCAGCATTTTCACCGTAAGAACTAAACTTCAAGATCGATCGACACGAACGGATCAGACTGATGCCATGATGAAGCGACCGAGACTACACACGACGCCAATAGTTTCGCAGGTGATGATAAAAAATCAAGTGAATGAACAACGTGCACGTATGCAACAATGGATATATTTTTTGCCCAAGGTTCGTCGGTAGAAAGTGTTTGTACGACTTAAATATTAAACTTTATGGCATCTCGTTTGATAACAATGGCCAATTTAGCTGGTGAATTGTACTTTTTCATTAAACTTTATTGTGTTCAAGAGCCAATTTTAAACTCAATCGGTATTTTGACTCCGACTGTGCCCCAAAATTATATCGTTGCATCAAAAACTTATACAAAATTTAGTGTTCACACCTCAATGTTTTACTCAACGAACAATATTTAAATGAGTTAATAATTAAATACAGTAAACAAATACGGCTGTCAATAGAATCTTATCAGGCCGATACTTACAAAGATTCTATTATCTAATCAGCTCTGCAGCACGCATTATTGAGCCCAGCTTGAATGTCCATTAATTTGTACTCTTTTCCCACAGTTGATAAAGAGACTCATTGCCATATCTCTTGTGGGCCCGTATCTGATATTAAAACAACGGACTCAATGTGCTCGTAATACTGCATGCTGATCATAAATCACATTTACCGACCAAAGACCACTTGACATTTGTACAGATATGCCTTTCATGTATAGGTATTATCATTTTATAATAGTATGCATAAATTAAATTCTTTGCAAATTATTTTTATCGGCGAATTATGTTATCGCTTTAATCGGTAATGAATCGTGTCAGGTATGTTACACGCTAAATGATATGATTAAAGACGATTTATGTAGAGCGTAAGCACACAATAGATAGTTTGTTACAAATGTAGTCTATTATACATATAAAAATTCAACGTATAGTAATGTACTTTACTAGCTTAGTACCTAATTGCTAAACTATGTTTGAAATAAATAGTATTAGGCAATTTATCATCCAGACTTTCATTACCAAAAATAAATAACTGAAGAAACATTTCTGTTGCTTACTCTACGCTTTCTTATGCCTAGAACATTAGGTCATGTCACGATTGCGAAATAGCGGTCATATATTATACCGAACGATACTATCAAATATATTAAATATATACATAAAAACTCAGTGACATCATTATGCGAAACGTTGCCAAATTATAGCCATAAAGAAAAGTATAAATTTCCCATAAATTGTCTAATTTGCCACTGTATATATGACGGTTAATAAATCATTATGATTTTTAATACTACCGAGTAGTGTATTACTTTCTCACGTGTTCCTTCCGTCAGTCGATTGACGAAAGTCAAATTGCTCGTTTCCAAGCTATTAATTTTGTTTTCACTACGACGTATTTGTTCGTGTCGGCCTCGGATCACTTCCGATGCGTGTCGCGAAGACACTGACTTATTAATAGGAAGGTGACACCTGATAACAGATAATTATAATTATTTAATCTCATGACAGATTACTCTCTACGTTATCGTTAAGGGGTATTTAGAGGACACGCTGCGCCGTATACTTACAAGCTTTTATTATGTTGTTAAATAATAATCAGCTTGTTTTTAAAACACGACCTATAAAGTCCATAGTTCTTATATCGAAGATATGTCTAGAAATCA
Organism: Autographa gamma; assembly: GCA_905146925.1. Taxonomy (NCBI): domain Eukaryota; kingdom Metazoa; phylum Arthropoda; class Insecta; order Lepidoptera; family Noctuidae; genus Autographa; species Autographa gamma. Next base: position 11,679,204 of record LR989853.1, on the reverse strand, counting down.
TTGATGAATGTTAGAATCTTATCGGATATCGGACTAATTTATTAAAGATAAGCAAACGTGATAAATATTCAAATAAAGAAGGAAATACCTAGATAAAATTATCAGTAATCGCTTTGAATTTATACTATAGTTTTTTAAAATATATATTGACCAATCATTTTAATACTTTTTACTACGTTTAACGTCATACTTTCCGTTGGAAATCTCTAACTAATCCCATTTCCTCATTAGTTTTAATTACCTCATGTTAAGTAGTTTTTATACTTTCTAGACTGCTGCAGGTGTGTAATGAAAAACAGGTGGAACGCACAATCTTCCGTAACTTGTAAAAAATGGGGGGAAGGAACTGATGTTCACTGATGTACCAACGTTAATGATTTTAATATTCCTCGATTCGTTGGGCCTAAAACTTTTTGCGGACACGCATGGCGTAATGAAACTTGAAGCCTATATTTTTTTACAATTTCAAGTTAATTTACTGGAAGATTTTTTGTCCGCAAAATTTAGTTGATAGGTTAGTCCCGAAATGCCTCGCAAGTAAGTAAGCCTGCCAAGCTTTAGTAGACGCGCCCTTTGGTATGCGGCTTCATCGGGCAGCCAGAACATTGCTGGTTTTTGTATACTCAAACGCGCGACGGTATGATTTGCGGACCTTTTGTGGATGCTATTGTTTTTTGAAGCAATACGTCTGCTATATGCGCTATACAATACTTTAATCTAAGAGAAAGTGTTTTAAAAATAAAAAATGTATTAATTGTTACTAACTAAGTGTATGGATGCAGTCTTCACTTGTTTTTTGCAAACTTTTTGCGAACATCCCAGTAAAACAAGATTCCTATGTGTATGCGATAAGCTGTTGAGTATGTTGTTTGACGCCGACCTTTCTTAAAAACTCTGTTGCTTCACTATGAGTTATAGTTATTAATCTGTGCGTTTGTGTACGTGACGCCGGTGGAGTAGTCGCGTTTGTTTCGAAATGTCCCGAAATACACTCATATCACAGTACTACACACCTCAATCTAGCACGTAGGTAGAGGTACGTACAATGAGTAAAAGACTTCTGTATTCAATTTATAATACAAATCATTTCCCTTAGAGACCCTTCATTTATAATTCCCTTTATGCGTATAATAAAAGCTTCTTTCCTATTATGCCGGACAAAATCAAATGTCATATTACTATATCTATCTACTTTCTATTCATGCATATTCTTCAATACAAGTGCTCTTTATCCGACTAGCCAGCCAACCGGTTCGACCTCTGAAAGCACCTGATTTAATATAATTAAATCTACTTGTTATTTCTCGTATTCAATATTCCTTGTACATTAACATTTCATTTGTATTTATATAATGAATAATAATTATCTAGGAAGTGAGTGCTGTTTAGGAAGTAAGGATGAACTAAGCTAAGAACTAAGCTCTGCTGGCTTCAAAAATGGAGAGGTCAATAATTTTAATCATCTAGTAGATACAGAGTTCTATAAATAAATGTACCTAGGGATAATAAGTCTTACGTAATATAGTGCTCAAAGTACCAGGTTAGTCATTTTGCGATCTGGCCTTGAAACAAAACATGAGCTTTATACTAGCTGGTCCATAGACAACAATGGCTGCGCCGGCGCTTAGCCCGGGTCGATGACCGCTGCACGGGTCGAACCGCGAGTTTTCTTAAACCGATCCGCTTATTAGGCATTCTGTAGAAGCAAGCGGGTTTTGTAAACCCGCTCTATATTAGTTACGTGATTTTTCTATAGTTCATTCAGGAATGTTGGTTTCTACTGCGCTATTGACCTTCGAATTACGTGTTTAGTTCACATTTTCTAGTACTTATGTTGTATTAAATCAGGTTTCGACTCACGGAAACCTTTTTAAGTAGTTGGTTAAGTTTGTTATATAATGTCCCTTCGGGGACCTTGTTCTTGAATAAACCATTGACCTTCAATTAAAACAAGGCCTAGTAACAATGCTAAGTAAAACGAAATTAAAGTCATCATTCATGATTCTTATCAAATGATAACGTAACCTCTAAATATCCTCTACGAGAAAAAATAATAAATTAATATTATTGCTATCACTGTGACCCCGGACGCATAGCAACGGCTTATCATTAACCCTGAAATACCTATTAACCATGTCTAATCACTAAATACGTATATACAAAGCAACTCTGAATATAAGAAATAAACTTCTCCAACTGAGATTCTTCTGACGAGGTTAATGAACTCTGTAATCTTTTGCACAGGATTTAAGATGTACATAATGATGTTACTAAGGATTAATTACGAAAATCACCCTTACTGCGAGGCAATAAAGGTCAATGTCAAAGTATGGGCTAATGTCGTCGACTCGACAGGCTGAGATGATTTGATGGCGCTGTTACTAAGAGCTTTTTATTTTAAGGGTAGCTTTGATCCTTGTCGGGAATTATATTAAGCCTATATTTTGTAAGATTTATATTCAGATTGTAATCTAATGTGGTTATCTAAATACCGAATCCAAAGTTTCGAAAATTAGAGGTACAAAATTATTTTCTACAAAAATATGAAACAACAATTATATTTCGTTACACAATTATCCACAAAAACATACAAATTGAAGCGAGGAATCTTCAGAATCAATGTCACGGTGGTTTCCTACGCTCCTTGGGCACCATTGTCCCTAATCCAGATGTAGAGGTCAATGACCTTACGAGATTCCTCACACCTTGTTGGTCATAATTTATTGCTGCTTAACACTTGGACAATACTCTCAGCGATACATGAATATTTATTAGATAAATTTTCTTTAGTATGCTTACTCTTTGGTTTCGAAAGGAAATTAACGTGTTGTGGGGATATGTGAAAAGTTGTATGTACTTAAAGCTGTTGAAGATTAGGAAATCGTGTATATAATGTTATGGGAATCACATGTTTGATGCCGTTAGTTATACATTCATCTGACAAACATTTAAAGAACAAATAGTTGAGGCAAGTACAAATAAATGTTAATTGCCATCAGGCCAGAAAATTCAATCACTTAAATAATCCGTCATTTCTTCCCTATAATATTGTTCGATGAATACTTATTTTACCTTTACAAATCTCAATAGTCCTAATATTTAGTTACATGTGTTACTTTATTTAAGTGTATTATGTCTTCTATGAATACCACAGTGTACATAACACTTGTAAAGAAAACCCAGCTATGATTGACGTAACGCACACAACTTGGCCTTAAAGGTTCGCCAGACATAGCTGGCATTCCGATATGTCTGCAACAACGTTAAGCTACCTCCACATGAGTTACCGTTACAGCTACAAAATAAACTTGCAGCTAAACAATGTCATGATGTAAGGGACAATGGTCGGGTACGGTCGACAGTTTACTGGAGGGCAAACAGGTTCGAGTCTAGGCAAGACCTTTGTATATTAAAATTACGTGTTACCCTATGTCTAGGGATAACAAACGTTTTTTTTTTATATTAATAAGTGGGAGCATACATTATCTCTATAGCTCTAGATACACATGTTAAATCAGTTGCAAACATTTCGTAAATACCAATAACTTCATGTCTAACGAATATAATAATTTAATTATACGCTTGTATAAGTCTTATTGAAACATTTCAATCTTTAACACAATTAATGCTTATAATAAGAACATATCAAAGAAAGTAAGAAAGTCAGGCATGCGAATATTTCTTATATAGTGTAAGAGATTTACGCATACGCAGATAGCGATATCTGCATAGACGCATGACTAGCAAGATCTAAACCTCCTAATGTTTTAATCATTATAGAATAAACAAGAGTGAAAATCGTTGGAAAACCAACTGTGGTGTACTGGGAAACTCTTGTTAATTGCTATTCTAGCCTTTTCCTATATATTCGCGAGGTTTGCGGTTCACCTCAGCTGATTGGCTCCTTTAGACATGGAGAACCTCTCAGAGATACCCTATTAGTTTAAGTAAAGTCCCGTATGGTTCACAACTTATGAAGTTAGACGTACTCTTCAGTAATTCGGTTCCGTACTCTTAAGGCTGGTTTCTCTATCGCCAGATGATTTTATCTGTGAAATAATTTCGATATAATGACAGATCTTTAATACAAAAACTGCCACTGACAAAAATAATCAGGTGTTAGAAAAGGCCCTTTGTCTCTACTCCGAAAATGGCTCTTCGATCTTTACATTGGTTACTAGGTCTGTATATAAATATTTGATTGTTTATGAAGACTGAAAGCCATTCAGATAGTTCCATTCAACAGTATCTGCTTTAGTTATATAGTTAATTGATGTTGTATTTATTTACGGAGCCGACGTAACCGGCGTTGATAGCTTCGGAATTCTACTCAAATTGAATGAGAAAATGAGCGGGAATGTTGGGATCAATTCTACAGTGTGTTGTTGTTTTAATATTTGAATTGATGATTAAAACCTCAAAATGTTCTCTTTGTTCAGAAGGTGACACATTTGAAAGTTATCACTCTTCTGTTATCAAAATGTAAACATTAATGTTTTTATTATTATTGGCCTCTCAATGATCAGCTACATCAATGGGTAGATGAGATACTACTGTTGATATAGTTTGTTTTTATTAAATACTAGCTGTGCCCCGCGGTTTCACCCGCATGAATACCTATGAGATGAATCCAACAAATCACTATCAAATAACAATGGACAGGATTACTTAATATGGTGATTAAATATACTAAAATTTTCCAAGCAATTTTTTGTTTCGTTTTTTTTTCTCTCATAAGAACCTTCTCCTGATGATAACTAACACAACAAAAAAAGAATTAGCGAAATCTGTCCCGGCGTTATTGAGTTATGCGCTTACCAACACATTTAGCGATTCATTTTTATATATAAGATATGCATCTAGCCTAGACTCTCTAAAATAGATTGTTTTCGAAAACATGTTTATTAATGTCAGATATCACTTAATGTTGCACTTTTTATAGCATAAACTGTATCGCAAAATCCGATCTCTAGATCATTAAAAACACTTTCTGTGGACGTCATTTATGAATCACTTAAATGACTGGCTCGTGCCATTCATTTTAGCTTTTTGAAATCAGCGTCGAAGTCTAACACTAGAAATTTTCCAGTGTCGTTAGATCTTGTCTAAATGTCATATCTCTTTTTATATCCCATCGCTTTCTCACCTGAAAACACTAAGTCTTCGACCAAACTACTGCTACAAATATGACGACATAAATTAATTTAAGTACTTCGTTACAATTACTAAGCATTTAATTTCTTTTATCGTCTCTTCGGAGGCTAAGGACTTATCTTTTATGGCATTTTAACCCACTTAACACAAGGACGTAACAGCGTTGTAAACAAACAAATTACCCAATCGATAAATTGAACCTTTCATAACGTATTACCGACTGCAACGCAATCTCGAAACATCGATACAGATCTCATAGTTTTCATTAAAAACTATTTTCAAAGACGTTTATGTAATATCGACGTATTGCACAGAACCGTTGTTAGTCTTTTATTTGTTCACCATTATGAGTAAATCGTTGGCATTTATTAAGTTTGATTTGATGTTATTAAAGTCGAGTGATTTCATCTCAGTAATATGGAAGATTTATTTATAGTTTAAGTTTTTTAGTACCTTTATGAAACTTATGATGGTTCCCACTGTATTGCTTACAATATAATTACAATCGGCGTCGGTATGGTAGACGAAACATCGGAATTGTAAAGTGCAGCGAAGATGATAGGTTTGTGTGGTATGTGTGAATACTTTGAGAGAAATAGTGCGTTCAGAAAGATACGAGGAGTGAATGGAGATTCTGAAGGTTGTGCTGAAATGGTTAGGATGTGTAACGATGAATGGAATGATTAACAATGAACAGAATCCTGAAGTTTACACGAATTTCTAGGGGTTCAAAAGTAAAATTGTAAACGATAATGACAGGAATATAGCTAAAAGCTCGTTTCATGACCCAACTCATTGCAAAGCGGCTGTTAACTTGTCCATATAAAAAAGGAATGTGTATGTAAGAGTACAATCGTGTTTAGCGCTTAATTTCCTTTGAAGTTACCCAATTAAAACAAGTGATTACATATTCCAAGTATTACGTATATATCTGGCACAAAAATGCATCCCGTCGCAATCTCTCACCACTTGCATCGTAACGTGTACGAGCTTGGTCAGGTAACACGGGTCGGTCGAGTCCCCCGGCGGCATTCCTCTCGCGACGAAATCGAGAGTCGAACGACTCGTACGCAATCGTTACTCGACACTCGTTAGCGAGTGGGATTACCGGAATCTACCGCGTTGGCGAACCTATGACTTGATGTGGGATTCGACGAATGGGCGGTACAGCTTTCCTGGATTCGATACATCACTCGATTCTTAGAATCGGTGCGTAATCGATAGGGTTGATCCTAATATCTAATGCGACTAATGTCGGTTAATGACGCTGTTGAAGATAAGTGACGGCATTATTGTTTCACTAGACACTAAGACAAGGAATTATTACGCTCATCCACTTATTTCTTACGTTGTGCAAATAAATCTCTATTAAAAGAAACGAGTTCTCTAAAAGCCATTACTCAATACAAAAGCATCAAACTGACATTGATAGTTCGTGACTTCGAACCTCACTCGTTTGAAATTCTGAGCATTGATGAATGCGTCGGTCAGTTATCGGGTCCAAGTTGACAACTGTCAATTGACAAGACAAGTGTACCGAGAGAAACGGGTACAAGTCTTTTCACAAACAACTGGTTATCTTAGTATGATATTCTTAGGCTATTGCCAGTGAACATTGATTTCAGATCACGATTCACTCTATGTGCACTTTTTTTGCATTCTTCGGTGAAAGAATTTAGTATCGTAGAAAATCTTTGGTGTTTGCAATTCAATTTCGCACCGGTTTCCCAACCTGATAATATCAGTCCTCAACATGCAGTTTATAAATAGGCTGATCTATTAATAGAACACTTACTTATTCATACAACCTAAAGGTTCGGCTACCCACCTGTTCAGCCGAATTAATGAAGCCATTCTAAATTACAAGACAAATCTAACTGGAGAACTTAATAGTCTGGCTTGTAATAAGGGTCTACCCAAATTGAAACTTCTCGAACGTAAATATATTCTAAACTAAGTAACACGAAGTTATAGTGGAATACACAAGTGTTGGAACCGGGAACTTTTCCAGGCGGTGAGTTATGGATCAAGTTATACCGACATAATACTTCCAACTTGTATTTGGTAATAAACGTGGGAGATGTTCCGTTAACTTTTAGGAAACGGATTTGCATACCGCGTTTAATCTTTGAGTTTAGAAGGGATCCGTTCTTTAGAAGAAAGATAGTTTTGGAATATTTTCTTCAAAACTTGCTCGTGTATACTTGTATAGTCTTTTTGCCCAATCTGTTCAGGTATAAACGGTTTAGGTAGTGTAAACGCGTCCATTTGTAGCAATTATGTCTAAATTGCTCTTGTATGTATCAACAGCTTACTCAACTCAGATCATTTAGCTAAAACGTTGATTGCTCCAAATGACATAATATAACGGATGACTGTTAACAAATTCATTAGGCATGTTCTGTGTCTTTAATGAAGGATATCTAGGTAAGAATTTAAGAAATCTTAAAAGTAGGCGGATACCCAGCATGAAAATAAAACTGAAATGTAACCGTTTCAAAGATGTGACGGGTTTTACCCGTGCCTGAATACAATGTTTTCGCGTGCTTGCTCTGCTTTTTATTAAATGCTTTCATTTTCTTTTTTAACCAAACTCAAAGGCGACCTCATAACTGTTTCACGAAAACTGGAGTATCAGAAATGAAAGTGCATTGAATCGATGTCAATACACATTTATGACCAAAATTGTAATTGAACGACAATTTAATAAGGTGACCAAAAAGGAAGCCACAATGATTGTATAATTTGTTACATATTTTCAACATCTCTTATACAATTATTACAATGGCCGTTAATTCGTATATGTAATTACGTAATTGTTAACATCGGACACTGTATGAATGAGGTGTTTTAATTTTGTAACCACAAACGAAACCTGACTAACTTTTCACACCCGACCTGCGCCGTGTTATTAAACTTTGTTTCCGAGTCTTAGTAGGTAAATATTTGGAGGTGTCATAACTGATGAATGACCTGCTTTTGAAACGTTTTTTGTATGAAATTAATACGAGTGTGAGCGGCGATACAAAAAACTTTGATGTCTCGATCTGTGAATAAATACGTGATAATTATATCGGAAGTGGTTTAGGATTACGTTTGTACTGTTACGTTTATTCAAAGATCAGAATTGTGACAGCTGTTTGTCATCTTCCGTTATTGATTTTTGAATGACTGTTAATTAGCAACTGTACATATTTGTTAAGACCCCCGAAATGCCTTCACCATATTATAGTATCATAGATTTCTGTTGTTAAATAAATTAGTTACCGTGTAAATATTTGATGTAGTACCTAATTTCAACAAAATAATCATCCTATCCTTGCCAAATCACGTCACTACTGTAGGTCAGTACAGTTAACAGTGCCGCATTCGGCCTTCTACCATGGACTACCAAAACAAGCATGAAACCTAACAAATTGTGCATCACGTTTCGGCGCTTACTTCCGCAAACATTAAGTGCGATGACTAACTGAACTAACAAACGCATGCTCAGGCTTAAGGCTGGGTTCAGACAAGGAATGTTCGTATAATTTGACGGCATTTTTAAGTGTGGACAGCTCTTCGTATTAGAATTTATAACGTATGGATAGCAATACTTGAGTAGTTGAGTAACCAGTATAAGTTTTTTTGAAATCGAAACATAAATGTTAGAACATAGCGGTTTATCTCCTTAATTTTCTGTCTAGCCTTTTCCCAAACAGTTCAAAACTGCCATCCGAAATAAGTTAATTTACTGTCGTGCGTCTGGACACAGCTTTATACTATTACACCATAATGATATGATGTGTGCACAAATTGTAGATTATACGGTATATGTAACACGTGGAAACAAACTTATAATGATGAGAGGTGGCTTACTACTTAACATTTACGTATTTATGTAACACATACAAAGGTTACTTCTTATTATTGCCGTGTCATTAATACTTGGGTTTCACCCGCTATTGAGAGAGGTTGAAATTACTACTTCAGATGCTGATACTTCCAACAAGCACCCTTAACTATTGCGTACACTCACGAGCAAAAATATGCAGATAAAAAGCTAAATTGTAAAATTTGTATACGATTAAGGAACTGTTTAAATAATATCTTCATCGCATGTTTTAAAAGATATATCCAGAATTGAAGAGAAAATCAGTTCAAAATTGCTTAGTGGATACATTTATTTTATTTATTTATTTATTTAACAAAAGTATTTTTTTTAAATTACATTTTGTTCTTATAATTAAAAATCCTCGCCAAACATTTCGTTTAAAGGCGAGAAGCGCTCTTTTCTATTTCTTACTAATTAAGTACTTTATATAAAACTAAGGAAAAAACTAAAATCAAAACAAAAATATACATTATAAAGGGTAAATGTTAAAGAATGCATTGCCTACGCTCTCTTAAACAATTCTCCCCTTAACTGCTTCTTCAACATAAACATACTCATTTTATTTTCCTCTCTGTGTTTTTGCTCGAAACAGTACATTAAACAAGTGCATTTCTATAATAAATAATCACAGTAGGCTTGTCTGTTCTGTTAATTTGCACAGGAGGAAGCCGCAGCCCATCCTCTACATAAATCTCTTCGTCGCCTATAACGACAGTCACCGGAAATAAGGCGTACACTCCTTACCTCTAAAAGTCTCGGTTTAAACGTACAATAAATTCTTCAAATATGGCGTCCATTCCGATCGTATCGCTTCATAGAATACACAAGGTAAAAACCAACAGATATAAATCATTTAACTTGAAGCAATGTCATGTTTGACCAGTATAGGTAGGTCTCGAGACTTTCATGAGCATCGGGTCTTGTATTAGATTTTCTATATTTATTTTCTTATTGCTCTGGGAATAGACTGAGAATAAACTATTTTGTATTTTTTTTTAGAGTTGTTTGGGAGACAATTCACGTTTATCTGTACCGACTGTGCCGACTGTGTACTGAACGATTCATCATCGTCATCCCTGCCCTGTTCCCAATTATTTAGGGTCGCGGCAATGTGTATTAAGCTGCCATTCATCGCTACTACTGTATCTTAAACAAATATGAACAAGTAAAAGATGTAGAATATGTTTAGTAGATGAATATAAGTCAATGAATTAATTAAGAATTAAAGGCTATTAAAATCAAATAACCTTATCGCCAAACATTTGATGATAATCTCAAAGATCCTTGTGATAGTCCTGATAATTATGTAAATTATATTATATCATTAGATTTGCCTAGACATCGCCGGTATTTTCTATTGATGCCTTCTCGTGTTTGATTATCACCGGAACTTGATTGATTTAATCAATAGATATTAGAGACTTTTAAATGTTAGTAAAGTTACTACTTTTTGTGTTTCGATCTAATCTCATATCTAATAAAAGATAAATACACGATAAGAATATCTGTGGCCGTTTCTTTTTATTAGATATTTAATGAAATAGCTGTTCCTACTTATGAAATGGCAAGTTTCAAACTCAAAAGTTTATTTGCTTTCTACAAAGTTACCTATTAGTAGATGATAAGAAAAAAAAAATGGTATATCGTGGACCCTGTTGGGCACGCAAAACTTAGTTTAATTACCTAGATTACTTTCTTAAAATAAACGTCGCTAATTTGGCTAAACCCGTAACTTGATATTCAAAAACTATTGCATATAATGTTAATTCCTAATCTAATTTCGTTAGTATATCGGCTTATAGTAGTGTAATCTAATTAGGCATGTGTATTTAATACTATAAACGTATTCGTATCCACGTGATGCCAAAATGAGAGCTAATAGTCTCCCACGTGATGACCTTAAATAGTATTTAGTATCTATCTGATTATATTCTATTTAAATCAGTGGCATTGTTTGGCTTATCTACTTGTAACTTGACATTGCTCTATATTTATTTCTGAAAAAAGTTCTGTTTGTCATTTGCTTACTACATTTTAGGCGCAGGCCAGACAGAAGAGATCTAAGACGCAGACGGGGCGCAGACATTTGCCATTTTCATACAAAATGTATAGAAGCGTCGCTCCCGCGCCCCGTCTCTTCTGTATGTTTTGCGTCGCGACGCTTCTATACATTTTGTATGAAAGGGACGCGGTAGAAAAAAAAGCCGCGTCTGATGTCTCTTCTGTCTGGTCTGCGCCTAAAATGTAGTAAGGAAATGACAAACAGACCTTTTTACAGCTTTTGAATTACGTATAACTATAAGGTAGTTATACGTAATTTCAAAAGCTGTATATTATAATTTTATATACTTACCCGGTTATTACATTGTGACTATATAAACATTATTAGTTAATACCATGTGAAGTAAAAGGCAAGCTTATAAAATAATTAAGTATTATTAATACAGAAATAAGGAAGAATTAAGTAACATTACATAGGTTAGGTAAGAATAAGAATATTTGCAATAGCGTCATGTTTGCAATTACAAAATTACTATCGATTCGTCACCGTTGTGAATCAGACTGTTTTCCCATTGATCATTCTGTCCGTATGTTGTTAAGTAAGACGTTTTTAAACCACATGGTGCGTGCGACCTCCAAATATAAAGGTGAAATAAAAATAAGGCAATAGGCTCAGATATATAAATGTATTTTGTTTTCTATATTATGCCTGAAGAAGTTATGTCAAAAAGTTAATTATACCCTTTAGACGTGGTAATATAGTTTAATAAACGTTCAAAATCCAGAAAGCCGTACACAAATATTTATTGGAAAAACATAAAAAAATGAATTCAACACAAACACATAAATAATGGTTTGACAGTCAAGTGTCGTTTTCCATCAAATAATATAATTATAATCTTTGGACCAATACTTACAATGTGTCAAATTTCATCATATAAACTTTTTAATTACAAACATATTTCGACAGATAGGTACACTTAAAATCATGCAAACCAATTTAACGCAAATTTGGTTTCAATTAACAAACAGGTAATATTGCATCCACAATATTTAGACCACGGAAATATTATTTAATACCTTTCATAATACTTGTAAAATGTTATAACAATTAACGTATGAATTCCGAGTATGTGGGTATGTTATGTAAGGGCCCTTCACTTGATACATAGGCAAGATGATTTAATTCGTTAATTGGTAAAAATGAAAGTTTCCGTGTGACTGTATGTGTGAATGAAATTAATTTAACTAAAACCATTGTAATTAAATGTATGTTGTGTGTAGCGGCTGTTTTAAAGAAGATTTATTTTGTAAGATTTTAGAATTTGGTTTGATTGCTCTGAAATATTTTACGTCACGAAATATTTTAACTTTTTTTTTTAACTGCCTCGTTGGCCTAGTGTTGCTAAGCGCACCTGCTACGCTAGAGGTCTTGGGTTCGATTCCCGAGTCGACCAAGGTGTTATTGGGTTTTTTCTATGAAATTCTCAGTAGCAGGTCGGAGTTTGGATTTGTGCCCGGTTAGTGGCAATAGGCTCGCCCCCTATTACTTGGGACCTAAAACATATCGGCGAACTGTGGGTGTACATTGGTACGCCTCTGCCTACCCCTTCGGGGATACAGTCGTGATGATATGTTATTAAATATTTTAGCTTTATGGCTTTTTAATCTCTGTAAAGTGCAACACTCTAAAGTGTTGAAAAACTCTATCCTCAGATTAATCAATCACTCAAGAATCCTCAACATATCATCAATATGTTAGCAGTTGAGGCTAATTACGACTACATCGGAATGCAATTAAAATTTACATTTAAATTGAACAATACTTCATATAGGCATTTTATTCAATGTTAATGTGAACACGCTAATGATAAACGGTTAAAAACTTAAGTTTAATTAAAGTTTTTCTTAAATCTGAATAAACATGTGGCAAATTAATTGTCAGCTGAAAATTCCAGGTTCTAAGAAAAACAAGACATTGCCGAATTGAAAAAAGTAATGTGTTTTCATCGTCAACGTCTTTATTTTTAAATGGCTAAATGAATAATTTTCTTTTTGAAATCATCACATTTCGCCAATACTTCAATACGGCTTTCTCAATGCACCGAACAATGCTTTACTAAACTATGAATAAATTAATCGTAATTGGCTGCAATTGATACATATTTCTTCGTATTGACATGAAAATGAATTTGATTTCATCGTCACGATATCCGATAATAACGTTTTTATTGTTTTAGTGCGGTAAAGCATGTTTATTGCGGTCATTGGATGGTACAGTGACCTAATATCTATTTCATCGATTTTCTTTGTCCTTGTTTTAAATGGTTCTTGCCACGACACTGGGTCACAATTCGACTTAAGTAAATAAGTATCTACAATAAACTTCCTAATAAATCTAGATAACTTGTCATAGATAAAGTGCAATAAACTAATTCATAGTAAAACGTAGTCACAACATGTACTACACATAAACATAACGCCAGAAGGGCTGGCAAGTTTATATTCAACGATAACATCAAATTAGTGATTCATCACAACTTAATCGGTCACGTATGATTCACGCATTACAATTCGTGCCACGCGAAAAGGACCACAATAAAACGTCATCTGTCCCATGCAAGGTCGTAACGCAAGAATTTAAAATGACCAAGGAAAGCAAGTCGGAAGTATCGTGCTCGAAACGTAGAAAGTGCAAGTCGGCATTAAATTTACGGGCCGCGCCATAACACTGTATGTTAATTGAAATCACCAATTAGTCGAGCGCTTTCTACTATAGAATCCCCATACTACGTGTAATAACTTAGCGACACGCTATCCGACTACTCTGTTACGAGCGAGATTGGCGCGGCGAACGCTCAACACAAATGTCTTAGAAATGGTATTGCGGGTAAACTACTTACTACGCACTATCGATTAAATGATCACGTGGTTTTGTATACGAGATATAGGAAAACATCCGGCGATTCATCAATGCTAGTCGATTAATCCGGTTCTGATATAATAAGGGTTTAGATCTAGTGAGTCATTTGCAGTCGAATATTTTATAATCACAGCCGTACATTGTTAGCAATAATTTGTAACATGTTAGTCATCCTACTGGTCAGAGGTTATCGCCTTTGTCTTGCCTTTCGGTTCTTTGATACATCTGTAACAGACTATCTATCAACAGACGAGCTATCTTTCAATAGATGAAAAAATAAATTGGTCAATTATTCGGCACCGCAGTTTAACTCGGCGTCAATGGTTTAAAACGATTGTTCCAATTCCGTAACAAATAGACACTGAAATGTGATTAACTCTCAATGAGTTAAACGATTAGTATTAATTGTGTAGTTAACTAAAACTATATTAAGTTAATTATGCCTATGAAGATTAGAGATTAATCCGTTAACGTAATCGTTTTTGAAGAGGCTAGTTGACATTAATTGGTTTATACAAATCGATTAATTTAAAATGAAAAGGATCACGAGAAATAAATCACTCTGCCTTATTTCCAATAAGGTACTCGGGGTCGACTCTTAAGTCTAGATTAATTTGTAACCAATCTATATTATATTAATATTATAGAACGGGGATTATCGCGAACATGCATAAATACCTTTAGGGATTGACGTTTCGACCAGGTTACACCGGCCGTGGTTTAAAAGTTATCAATCTATATCATGTTATTTTTATTTTCTTCTTAATATTTTAATGTAGCATATACAGCTCTAATTTCGAACAAATATGCAAAACTAAATATAAAAAATAGATTAGTTGAAGTCGGCAGGTGTATCGCACACCAACAAACCTAGAGCGAGTTGCCCGTTACATTATTACAGATAAACTGTGTTTCAGTAATTGGATTAATATCGTACGCTACGTAGTTTTATTAATATAATTACTTACTGCATACTTCGAACAAATTGAAATCTAAAAACGGAATGTTATTAAGTTTTATTCTTCAGTTCTTATTGGCTATTGGTTTTTGTGAGTCTAGAGTTTTTCTAAAATAATATACCTAATAAACTACTTCCTTGTCTGTTAAATTGTTTTATTAAACAAACAAAGACAACATATTAAAAGTTGACTTGCTAATTTAAATTGACCAGCGTCTTAAATAAAATAAAGCACATACCCCACTGACTTACTGAGCCATTGAGGAAAATTAATTAATTTGTAACCCAATTCGCTCAAAAAAACTCGGAACCTGAATATGTAAATTTTGTATACACGCCAAAAGATATCGCAGTTTACTGTAAAATGCCGATCCATCGATCAACTTAGTAACAATTACTGACGATTTCCTTGTCATTTCACGATACTTCGCATAAACAACAGACCACGATCGCTGCAAAAAAATATAAAGAAACACGCCATATTCGGCGTGAACGCAATATTTATTATTGCACTAAAGTAAAATCAAAATGTTGTAAATGGTAGTTAAAGTAATCACGAAACAAAGAATTATGAGCACTTTACACTTACGATAACTGTACGTTAATTTCAAAGAAAGTTTTGTATAGCATCATGACGACTGAAAAACCTATTTTAGTGTCAAAGTACTGAGCGGCCGGAATCTTTAAACAAAAGGCGAACAGTTTTTTCAGCTGCAGAGCTATTGTAGATAAGATTCTCATTACTTCCAGTGTGTGGGGCACTTTTGTCTATTTTCGTCGTATCTCCAAACGTCACTACTAATTGTGGCTCTAAGTGTAACGAATTATAATTAGTACTGGTACATTTCTCGCACACACAACTATAAATAACAATAATATTAACAAAAAACATAATTAGTGATCCAAATACGTTTAAACTGAAGACTAGTTCTAATGAATAGATAGGTATAAGCATTTGTAATATCGTATCGAATGTCGTAAGACCAAAGTCATGTATTAACTGGGCTGCAATTATAAAACGTAACGTTCAACTTGGCTGATTTTAGCGACCCACTTGTGTAAGTAAAACATGTAAAGGACTTGATAAGAGCAATGAGGAAACGCCACTGTAAAATAGTTTTCTATTTTAATTTTTATCTTTCGATAATGCCATTGTCTGAACGATGCGTCGATTGTGTGCCCTTGCGATTGTGTCATTGGATTCCAATGAACCTTTCCTAGCCTTTCATAGCTCTTTCATTAAAGTATTATTTGGAAATAATTGTTAAAACATATGTTTATTTATCCTTTGTGCGATTGTTTGAAAGTTTTGCAATTCAGTTAAGTATCGCGGTTATTGACCGTTACGCTGATTGGTGTTTGTAGTGTTTCATTTAATAACTTTATTTACAAAGATTTATTCAATCGTAAATGTTAGCGTTTTCGGCTCATATTTACTTGGTCTCCCAAAATGCACTTTCTATGTTACCAAATCTTTTATTACCAACAAAAGACTGTCTGCATCGTGTTCAAATTAAACGATTGCACGATCAATTCCTGAAATCTTCTTCAAAGACGGCACTTTCTTATCTCGACAAAAACACAACAGTCAATAAAAATAAATTAGATCAATCGATCAATCGATCAACCTATTCGATTTATTCATAAAAATCACAATAAAAACTCTTAGCCGTCACGACGCGACAGAAGTACGAACGCTTAAAATTTAACGGTCAAAGAATTATATAAAAAAAATGTTTCCGGTGTTGTAGTCGCGTGCGCAGATGGGATGCGCTTGCGCAACGCTAGGAAACTCCGCAAGACGGGAACTGGATGTAGTGTAACTGTCTTTATCATCATTTCAATAGTGGGGCTACGCATGCAATGCTTCCGACAATTATAACGCTATGCATTCAGTTGCCATTACAATAAATGCTCGATTTGTGCAATATGGTCAAAAGGTCAGGTGTTGCAATCATTGAAATGCAAAATTAATGATGCTTCGTTATTTATAATGTATGTATTAAGATTAATTTTATGGATATGATATATTCGAACGTAACACCGATAGAAGTGGTATTTATGTTTCGTAACTTTAATTCGCGACACTATAATTATTTATCAAGAGACGTCATTTGACTTTAAATAACAAGGATTTAGAACATTCCAAAAAATTATCTAGTGGCTCGAGGCAGGGTCAGACAACTCTAAATAATGGGTGAAGATTAAAAAATAAATCTTTTGACTTTTAATATTTTGATCAACTAAATAACAATATAATGAAATAACATAGTCACTTGTGCACTACATTTTAGATGCTAATATTTAAAATGTCATTTGGAATTATATGATTTTACAAACCTTTGCTTTTTAAGATTTATTTTAAACAAAAATGTATGCTATAACATTTCAGATTTAAATAATTTCATAAAAAGAAAAATATCATCTTCTTCCTTATATTTTTGTAAGTGGATCATATAAAGGTATTAGGAGCATCATTTAAATTATTCAAATATGTAAAATGTGTTTTTGTAAGACGAGTTATATCAGTCGCTGTAGTGCATCGCGGAAGTCGAGTGCCTACATAAATTAAGCTCACATTTGTCAAAATAACGGAGCGATGAAATATAAATATTTATTAGCACACTGATTGATGACGTTATTTAGTGAATGTTATCGAATATACATATATTATAACATAACTGTTTTTCTTAACTATCAAATATTTATCACTTTTATCTTACTTTCAAGAAAGACAATCTGTTTACCATTCCTAAACGTTGCCTAAATATTATCGTGATGGAGGCATTAAATGACTACCTAAATAGTTTGTTACGTACATTCATAATGATTGCGATACTTGTTTAGTCTCGAATACAATTTACTAAATGAAAGTGGGCGCAGATATGTGAAGGAAATGACTCAAATTACGCAGTGCCATCTAACTCGCGTTGTCGGTCAATCAACGTTCGTGATTGGACAACTATGTGGTAATAAGACGTTTGTCGATCTATGTGAATGGAGGCGAGAATTAACGCAATCAAATTAAGAAGATATAGTTTAGACTAGGTTTTATTAGCCGTGGTCACGAAAATACTGAGCTGAAGTAAACATTACTTTGATGGTTTAAAACACTCACCTTTGATTTAAATAAAGAGTCCTCGAAAATTATTAATTTTAGTTTTCTTGTGTCGTAGAAACATGGGATAAGATTAAATTAAAATATCTCATATACCTTTATTCTTCAAATTGTATAGTGTCTAAGAAAATTGTTATTTTACCCTTTAAAACGAAAGAAAAGAGTATCTCGAAGACAGTATTCTAAAACAAAACATTTGCCTACAAATCTGTCATACATTACAGTCGCTCAACAATTCGCAAAGCGATGCACTGTCCCCGTTTACTGAGCAAACATGTAACATTCTTGTTTAAATTTTCAACGACTAATCAGTTAGTTAATTTGTAGTGTTGGCGCGAATGTGGGTTAACATCAGGCTAAAATAGAACGTCGCTACCGTCCGGCTTCAAGGAGTTTCGAACATTTTTGATGCGGTTGTTACGCAAAATCTAGTTCAC
The DNA here is from genome assembly GCA_905146925.1 of Autographa gamma. Lineage (NCBI taxonomy): Eukaryota > Metazoa > Arthropoda > Insecta > Lepidoptera > Noctuidae > Autographa > Autographa gamma. The sequence continues at coordinate 11,660,739 of LR989853.1, read as the reverse complement.
TGAATATTTATTTTTTGTTTATTAAAAATCATTTTTAAGTTTTTATTTCACTTCGTCTTTTCGTGTCGATCGTAGATTTTATTCAAATTAAAGTACATGGGCAGTATTTAGACTGGATTAGTAACGTGCTTTGTCAACATCGGATATAATAAAAAAAGTAATTTACGATATTAGCAGTGGTTTTCTACTTCGACCTAAAGTGTTAGTCATAATGTGCCTAAACTAAATGTGGGACATTCACATAGCAAAGTGCTGTGTGTGCATAAACCGGTATTTAGCAGTTTCAGGCTTATCGGTATAAATATTTGCTGAGTGTAAAGATATTTTACATTTTTAGTATTCCTAGAAAGTCTTTACGTAGGTATTAGCAAATAATATGTGACTTAGAATCAGAGATTTTTTCCATAATCGATTTATTTTTATGTTGCGTTTATAATATCTTCATATAGTCGTAACATTTTACATTCACTTACAGATGTAACTGATACCTGTAATGCTTTTTTAACGACAAAATGAAAATGAGTTTTGTTATTCAATAGATTTCTATCACAGTTTCTCTCCATCTTTGATCAACATCCTGATAAATATGAAAGTGTTTTGTTCTATGAGAAAGAATAATATTCTTCCATTTAGAGTCATAACTGACATTGGTTTTATTTTGTTATGGTATTTCGAGACCACATAAGCTAAGATTACATTGACCAGAATAAAGCCGGAACCCCACCGCTGCGCAGGCTGTGCACGGATGCGTGGCTCACCTCTGCTGCGTGGGCTCATTAGTTCGGCGGTGTCGGCCTCCGTTTCCACTGCGGCGCACGGACACGGATGTGTCGCCCACACAGCTCATAGCTATGCGTGGGGTACAGTCACGAGCAAAAATATGTATACTTAATAATATGCGAAATTGTTAAACGAAATTAGTGAGATTTTTTGTCGAATCTCTTCTACCATCTAGCAATCAATGCATACTGACAGATGACACTTGAAAATAAAATGGATCAAATATTTTTTTTAATAAAAAAAAAATACTTAACGTCAATATATTATTTTTATAATATAGACAATAGCTCTTCCAAGTAACAGTATAATTTAGCTATTGTGTAGTAACATCTGTTTTACTTATTTGTATTATAAATTACTTAGTTCTTACATAAATTATACTTATCACAACTTAAATGTATTTATATATACTAGGAACATTAATTGTACCTCTTATTTATAGTAGCTTATTCTTATAATAATTTCTAAACAATATTATGTGTGTACATATTTTTGCTCGAGACTGTACATAGTCGTGGGTCGCCGAGAAATGGCCGACCCACGCAGCTGGGATGCGTGGGTCGGCCACGTGGCTGAGCTACGTTCCGCCTATTCGAGTTAGCTACGCGTGTGTTTATGACGTCAATTGCTGCGTAGCATGTCCGTGCGCTGCGGTGGAAACGCTCTCATACATTTTGTACTAAAGCGAAGCTGAACACACGTGCACAGCCTCTCCGTGCGCCGCTGTGGGTTTCCGGCTTAACACCAAAATATTCTAACTCAAACAGAAAATACAAAGCAAAACACCGATAAAAATGAATGAGTCAACATAAAGTTTAGTGCAATATGCCGCGGCCGAAGCTTTCCTAGCTTCGTGTGAACGCGTGCGCGATGAACCGGCTTCCGTCGTACGAAATACTTTATAATGTTATGTCACACGATACACTTGAAATGTATAGTATAGTACGTATTAATGTATAGTACAGTATACGTTATAATACATAGTATACGCTAATACACTGTTGTGGGTGTATGTGGTGGCGTTTGTGTGGAATGTCTATAATAATATGTTTGTTTAGAGTAGCGGCGCTTAATGAACTTTTATGATAATTGGAAATGGCCTAATTTTCAGATTAGGGTTTTTTGTAGTGAGGGTGCAGTTTGCGTGAGTTTTTAATGTAAAGCAATGTGGCTTTGTAATGATGTACGGTTTATTATGACAGAAATAGTTTTGCTTTTCCTATTTATGTGTCGTCAAATATGATTCAGGAGACATGAGAAAACTTAATATTAACAAACATTTATTTAATCACCATGACACACAAACGCAATACTGGTTCCAATAAATCCATATCAATCAATTAATCTTACAGTTATGATAAAAACTTTGTTTATTTTGATGTCTACTTGCCACTTTGACTTTCAAGTGTATTTTTATTTCGCTTGATGTCTGTTAATTGATTCGTACCCGAATCTTTTCGCCAGTAGGTCAGTGGCAGACTGACAGATGTTCACACATCACATATTCTAACTAGTCGGAAGAAACTAACGAGCATTTTAATGATATGCGTCCTAGTCCCCCAATTTGTGCAATTATGTATAATTTTTAATTTCCCCGAATTGCACACTAACACAGTTTAGATATTTCAAGTGTTTACCGCTCTTATATAATAATGATATTAAACTATTATTACTCAATGTTAAATGTGTTGTTCATGTAAATTATTTGACTGCTTTCGTTTTGTAGTTGTTTTGCCGTCGCGTTTTACGACATAGTTATTATACTCGGATTTAATTTAAATTATTTTATTAATAAACTGGATATGAAGATTGTCACCAGTCCTATTTTTATTGTTTAATTTTGTACACTGTGTATTTTTTGTATTATCAACGTAATAATCATTACGTGCTAGATTTGTTTATTTGCCATAGAATATTAAGTGCCTTTAGACGGTAAATGCCAAGTTTAAAACGCACAAATCCCGTAAACTAAAGGAAACCCGGTCAATATGTCATTACTGTCTTTCTAAAGATTTATAGTGAATACTTCATGTTTTAGTGCTAAATTCTAATATCAAGATCTTTTGAATTCCTTTTGTCTAATATTTTATATGAAATAGCGTTCTTGACTATCTCATAACGGGGTTAATTCTTCAGTAAACTTAAAACTTGATTTTTAGAGCACATAAAATATTGCCTTGGGTTTTGTAAAATATGTTGGTTATTAAACTTCTTGTTTCTTTTTATGTAGTTTCATCTGTCTGTCTTTGAACATTCATATAATAATTTATGAGCCTAAAACGAAACCAACTTGCGTCTTGTTATATGTTACAAATGTTAGTATGTACTTTAGTCTAATTGTTACATCGCCAGTAGCAAAAGGTAAGTAGGTAGCTACTTCTCAAATGGCTGTTTTATACGTTCAACTTTCCACACCTGGCCATTTCTAAAACGAAAAAAAAAACCGTTCCTTTTTCAAAAGCAAGAAGCCAACTACCCACGCTACAGTAAACCTTAACCCAAACGGAATAAATTAAAGTTTGGAGGTCACGACACTCGGTCGCCGGCGTTCTGGTCGGGCGGCCGTCCCTATCGCCCGGTGCGGCCGGCGCGGCTGGTGCAAGGGAGTGGTGTCGCGTGCCATAAGTAATGATCGTTACACAAACTATCCACTATTATTAAATAACGTCAACTTGGAAGGGCTTCAAACGTCCATCGTAAGATAATGAGTTTATGCGTTACAGTAATTTATTCATAGTTTCCGCCTAGGATGGTCTTTTTGTGTCATGGAATTAATTGTGAGCGTCTTTAGATAAATCTATATCTTATCTATCTTACTTGTACACGTTACATATGAAATAATACATTAATGAAGAAGTCGAGATGGAATTACGTGTACATAATTGAATTCAGTAATAATTACGACATTGTAAATAGCAATTAGCTTAAAGACACCCTTTTAGATTTTAGATCTTGTAATTAAAGTAACTCAGCCTAGTCATTAACCCGTGGAAAAAGTTTATCAAATTCTTATCTTATCTACGATAGTCACTACTACAGCTTTCCTCTCCAGTCTTTTAAGTTAACTGGCGTTTATTTTACACTTACCCATTGCCATCTGTTTTACTTGCTAAACGGCGGCTAATTTCTCGATAATACAAGTCGGTGAGAATAGGCCACCCATCGTGTGCCAGTAACTATAGCCTTTTGAGTGAACTCGATACGTACCTTATGAACATGACATATCAGCAGTGTCGATTACATTCCGCTAAGTGTCCTTATAATTATGGATAACAATGTATTTGATCTTGCTTGTAGAGTAACGTGGGAGGTGGATCTACATGATGTAAACTAGAAGCATTGAAAAAATAAAACACGTTTAATATTAAAAAACTTGAAGAATCGAAGTGAGACCAAATAGTATGAAACGTAAACGTAGTCCTTCTGTTAGGTAATATGAAATGCGAACATAAGAATCGTTGTAACAAAAATTATAAATGAGACCAGTCTGAAACGCAAAAAGACAAGAAACAGATAACTATCAGTAAACTGAACAATAATAACTCCGTTAGCTAACTAGTAACGCAGCTATAGAAAAGTCTGTCCGGCAGTGAAATGCGATAGTCCGAGATTGATCGAAACTAACTTAATGTACGAGTGACTTCTAATTAAACATGCCTTACTAAAGTCTCAATTAAACGAAACTAGTAACGAGTTTTGCGGTGGAAGTTAAACCGCTTTCTAGGTTTTGTAGCAGTGGCCGCATTCTCAATGTCACCTCGCCGCTTTGCCCTTCCGCTGTGCCGTACCGATGGGGCGCCAAGGTCAATTAATGCCGTATTTGGGTTATGGCTCCAGAATGGCTTCGGTTCTAAGTTGTTTAGCTGCCAATATATCCATTGTACCTATTTCGGTGGTTAACTTACTGCATTATTTGCCTATGAGATATAATGTCACATACATTTTAGTAATCAATGTATATCAAACAAACGATTTTGTTGACCAGAACACTTGCAGTGTTTTCATGCATTTGTCGAGATGTTATAATAAGGCTACCCAAAACAATAACTACAACGAAAAACCAAAACAGTCGAAGTTTTTTGTTGCGATTTAAACACTTGAGCAATAGACACATTTGAATACATTGTCACGATATCGTGACGATGCACTAAGCTACTAGTATTATTTCGGGTCGTAAAATTGTTCTAGCACTACCTAAGCATACTAACTATAGTAGCTTTTTGGTGCTACAAAAGTGTTCGCGTCATCCAAATGCTAAGCTGGGAAACTGTTTTGATCAAAGGAAACGACCTCCCATAGTGTTCGTGTCTCATCTTGCACCTGTCTTATCTGTTGGTGGTAGAAGTCAATACCTGTGGGAGTGTTTACAGCCAGTTGTGTACCTATAAAACGTTCGAAAAGATCCTTAATTTATTAAGTCATTTTGAAACAGTACGTCTAGTCAAAAGCTTCCGAAATTCCTCAAATCCTTGAATACACTAATAACATATAATGAATGAAAATATCGTTACCACATAGAATCATTAAAAAAAACTCTGACTTATTTAGATAACCTACATAGATCAAACACGATTAAATAATTCGATTCAATTGTTATTTTGTGAAAATGAAGCAACAAGGTGTCGTGTTATATTGCACTATTAGTAGTTGATTGTGGACGACCTTAGCAACCCGTTTTCTTCAGTTACTCTTAAATCTTGCGACAGATGGCAAACAGCTGATACTACACGTTTTTTTCTTTCTTGATTATCGCTTCAAGCGCAAAAGGTAACTGTTAATCCTTTATTGACGTTCCGAACGGTAATGGCAATCTATTTAACTCAAAAGGAATATTAAAGTATGTATCCAATTTTATCATATGGAAACAAATTTTTACAATAGTGAACAAAACTCCTGATAGTTTTATATCCTGCTGAAAAAAGTGCGACGAGGTTAAAGATACATCTAATTTACAATTTGTTTAAAATCCAAGAATTTCTTACACCATTAGCTACAGCAATCAAAGTCACGTCAAGTAAAGCTCAACTATTTTAAACATAGTTCGCCTGCCTTTATTTCTAGCACGCGACATAACACGCATTTAGACTTATGTCTATTCTAATCTGTTGACCTACAAAACAGGAGGAGTTCTCTATTTTCATTCCTTAAAGATTCCGATCGGCTTCGTTCTTGTCTTAAAGGACTTTTGCAGCTTTGGCTGGAATTCGGAATTGGTTTGAATCTTTTTAACTTTCTAAAGTAGGGCAAGCAAGGATGCAAAAAGAGTGAGATAACTTATCGTATAAATTTTTGACACTCATCCTTAGATTGTTATGTTATGAATGCAAAAAATACGTAGCGTTAAGAATTAACTAAGTGAATGTGTTCAGGTCCTTCTATGAATTCCCGTTAAAAGTTCATCTTACCTATCCATATCAGAATATGGAGGCAATTTTATCCTGAACCAAATTCAGGTGACTGCTTATCTTTAAGTTATAGATTATCACTTTATACCGCTAATCCTAGAACGTTCATAGCCAATTGTGCAAGGATCAGTATGGTGGCTCTTAAGTTTAAGTGCCAGTATATACATGGGACCTAGAACATTGAGCTCGGTCCAGCTCGCCTAGTTTCGTGGACAGGTAAGCGGTTTCTCAACGCGACAGATGGCTCGGTCGCCCACACGGCGCCAGCGACACGCGTACCTATACGACGTTTTATGTAAGGTTTCACTTGTAGCGATCATATGTCATGGTCTTTATTGAAATTATATCAGTATCGTCTATTAAACCCATATAAAAATTAAGCTCCGATTATTAGTTTTTCACCGGTCTACGTTTTGTAACGAAGTATCTCCTTAAAATATTAGTTATTTTGGACAAGTGTCAATAATTCGGATGAACAAATATTTAACCTTTAACCGCTGGATAAATTATAAGTTTGCTTCAATTTTTCTCGTTTGTTATATCATCTCCCTTAATTTATGTCTGATTGGCTAAACTGAAAGTAGAGGTTCCGCTAATTTCTTTTCATTCGTATATTTTTTTTACAAAATGATTTAATATCATATTTGCATGTTTAGCGCCAACCATTGAAACTAAAGTATCTTTATTAGACTTGTGTTTAGATATGAATGTCTAACTCTGATAAGTCTAATTTTGTGTTACAATATATTTGAATTCTAAGAACAATAGGCGACGAAAAACTAGTCTATCAGCTGTTTATTATCGTCCTTGATTCCCTGATAACACTGTTTGAATGATAAGCAAGTAACAACACGTTTTGAGAAATGTGATTCATGAAATACACAAATTGTATCTTTATTTCGTATAAAAAGGAGTCGGCATGCCAATCACTGGCGGTGAATTTTAAATTCAAAGCAACAACGTCGCAACCCTTTGAAGCGACTGCATTCTTTAACAAAACTTTTTCTGATGAAATACAAACTTTTTTGTAATCAAATGGCTTTTCTCATGTTGCCTTTGAACATAACCGAAGTTATGTATTGATTCTTCTTGCTAAATGTTATGTAAGCATACCTAAGGGCCTGTTTAGACTCGCAGCTCAGATACTAACTAATATGTAGCTTGAGGCGAAGCTACGAAGTAGGTCTTGTTTGATTATCGGAATGCGATCTATGAAAAGTAACTTGCATTATTTACCAGTGATTACATTGTATGAGTTTTTCGTGCTAGATATTGCAGTAACATCTTGCAAAATGACCGCTTCACGATTTTGCTTTCTACGTGGCTGATAACTACATTGTATAACACTATTTTGGCAACAATGAAATAAACTCATTTCAAGTTACTTCAGGAAGTATTGTGAAGCGTTTCAATTTCATTATATTACTTGTGAAATTGTGTGTTTTTATGAGCTTCATTAACTTCTTTTATGTCTTCAAACTCTGCGTGCGGGGTGCTAAGTTTGACTTAATTGAATGCCGTCATTTTAATCGTAATTTTAATCAAATCATTTAATAAACAATGTAAACAATTATTAATAAAGTACTGTTTTTTTTATTTTACTTCATCATGTTTTTTAGACAACTATCGTTACCTTAGGAACCGCCAATTAGTATAGCTACTACAAAGCCTAAAAATGTTGATCATTTTCTTTCACCATTGCATTCCGCTGACAGTGAGGCCCGACCCGAACTGCACGATCGAGGCCGAGTTTTTACAACGGGTGTCGGTTTCACGCGTGTAGGCTGGTTACGCTCATACCTACGAACATCTTTGATCGTGTGCATTCACTATAATAACACACGTTTGTATACAATTACTTAATCCGCCTCTATAAGTACGTACTAATATTAAGTAGGTGGTCAAAGGAATCAGAACAAAAACCGCACGCGTCGGCGATTGAGATGAGTGACGAAAGATGTGTCGATGGAATTGAAGTTGTAATTTATTCATCCTCATTACATGATTACAGAACCATCAAAATGTAAAGTGAGATGTTTGCTTGTTGCACAGATGAGCGGTCTTAGAACTAGTTACTCTTGAGACCACTCATTCATACAAATATGCAAAGCATTTATAATGCGTATCTTCAGACTACCTTTTCATGTGTTGTTTTGAGCCTAAATCATCATCATTATCCACAGCCATTGTCCTCCCACTGCTGGGCATAGGCCTCCCCTTTTTCCTGCTATTTCTACGGCCTTATTGAGTTGTAGTTAACCTCATATTACAAACTGTTATCAGTACCCTAAAATTTTCAGCACCGAGCTCAAAATGGACGTAGAATAACAGCTAATGCCTATTGAAATATTCAAAGACCGTTGAAACGAGTTTGAAAATTCAACGTGTATGCACAATCCTTGGGGATAGAAAAGCTTACCGCTAAAATAGGTTACATAGCGAGCAAGAAAACAGAACGTACGTCTCTTGAAATCAGATTTTCATTTTAAGCGAATTGAAAGCCGTCTTGAACAGATGCGCTTTATTTTATGTACTAGATATATTGCCGTTATGTCGTCTGATTTAATATGTTTATTCACCTAAGTATCTTAAGAGCCAAGGGCCTTTAACGACATACAAAAAAGTCAAATGTAAAATGCTTTTCCAAGATTAAATTTGGAATAAGTGAAAATAGATTCGGTTTTGAAAAGTTGGCTGTTATCTAAAATCATGCGCTATGGTCCATAACTGTCGTAGCTTAATGTCTTTAGAAGGGACAAACAAGTCTAAAGAGATTTAGACAGAACACTAATGACAAATTTGTTTCAAATTGGATTTAACGTCTCCTTTTGTTAGAATTAAGTAATTGAATAATTTAGGCTGCAAAGTATCCATTAGGACATTAACGGTCCTTTCTCAGATAAAGACGACAAGCCTTGTAACAACGGCTTTTCTAAATTAATGTCAAACAATTAGCTTGCATCTTAAAGCTATTCTCGTAGATAAAGAGATCACTCTTAATTATACGCTAAATCTTATAAATTACTAACATAATGACTTTACGATTTTGCACAACAAGCGTCATATCGCAATCAGACATTTTTACAGACAGCCTTGGAAGTATACGCAAGATAAAAGAATAAAATATACTGTTAACTACAACTAAAATGCTAAAAACAATGAAAAGTATTGCCACTAATTCGTTATGTATTGTAAATTCTATACAAAATTGGCATTCACCTAGTCTCTATCTAAGTATATCTGTTTACTATGTCCCGCGGTTTCATTAGATTTTTGATTTCTCGTAGCGTTGAGACGCCTATAAAACGTCTTAAGAATTGGGCTTTCATATTCAATATGATTTTCTTAAAATTTGATGCGAACTTTCATAGATTTTAACAAACTTTAACTAGAAAATAATTACAATATTTTAGGTACTTGATATTCTAGCACGTTTTGTTCAAACACGAGATTTTCAATCACTCGACATATTGGCGCATGCCATCTCTTGTATTTCATTGTTCCACCACCCAGACAAGAGTCACTTATTATTGTCCAGATAACAGAAAAGCTATGCACTTGTTTATAATTTCTTATCATTGTTTTATTGTTCTAACGTTTATACACATTGTATTTATTTGCTATATTTTTTCTGAGAAAATTGTGTTTTAAGAGTTTAGTAAACAGTTTGATGAAGTCAATACTAAAGTGACAGTCATTGTGACTCAATATTTTTTTGTCTAAACCGTACGTAATTTTTGTTTCGCTGTTGCGAACGCAATTAACAGAATCGGCTCATCTTGTTAATCTAAGACCATTTTATTAGCCATTGTAAAAGTTTGGTTTATTTTAAAAAGAAGAAATCTGAACTCATATTTTGTGCTTGACAAAATATTATCAGATTTCTCTCTGCACATAAACATAAAGTAATTACGCTGAATTCAAGCTCCGAAAAAAAAAAAAATTACTCTTTAATACCTGACCTATATTCCAAATAATTTAAACGTGATCGTCATTCATAATGTATCGTTTTACTACCGTAGTAGATTTAACGTACCCACGTATTCCAATTATCACGCCGCTGCGAGGATCATAGATTATTTAACAAGCATTTGAAGGTTATATCAGGAATGTGAACAAAATTACATGTATAGCTGTTCACGGAAATTAGTCCGTGTGAATTTGAATGAAATCGGAGATAACGAAATATGTAATTTTAAGACACTTTATTCATCTCACACATTCAATTACAGTGGATGGATTGATTCTAAATTCCTTAGTAATCAAAATAAAAAAAACGATTCCATCTCTAACTTAGATACTTATAATCGGTATAATGTTAATCACTTAAATCTTCCAACGCAATAATTTCCCCACTAAACCAAAGAAAACTCGAATCTTAAATTCAAATAGCATATAACTACGGCCAAAAACTCGAACAAAAAATAAAAGTGGAAAGCGGAAACAAATCGTAAAGTAAATTTCTTTCGGCAAACACTCCCAGACCGCATGAATGTTCGTAATGAAAGACAAAATTGAATTTTTATAGTGCACTGTATCAATTACGAGGCGACCACAGTCCATTAAGCCCATAGGATTCGCACGGATGATTTTATTACTCGAATTATTTAAGGTCGGACGAAAAAGTTTTCATAGCGATCTTGTATCAGATGGTTTCCGTGGCGTGGAAATAATGGCTGTATGGAAGAATTGCTCATTTGAGATTTGTTCTAATGGATAAACTAGAGAAAATTACGTACAAAAATAATATGTTTAGTTTCCCTTTGAATGAAAAAAAGATTCTTGCAACAATGTAGCTTTTCTAACTTTAGGATTTAGTGTTTCAAAATGTATGCCACCAGTTTTCAGTCTGCCTTACGAATTCTCAAGGTCACCCGTTCCAAATGAGGCATGCCGCTGAATTGCTGCTCACACAAAGCGAGTGTCTGTAAAGCTTGATTATGTTGACGACGAAAATTCTGCATTTTATTTTAATTTGCTCTGATTAAAGTAAGAATTTTGAACATTGCCTTCAATAGCAGTCAGTGGATATTTTAGCCGATTTCTGCCAGTGTAGCGTTTTTTCTTGCAGAGTTATGGCCAGTATTTTAGTAGTTCCGCATATAAAGCCAATCTAATTTTGTTTTATTTGCGTATCCGAGTTGAGGAAGTCGTTGACATTTCACCGCCTTACTCATTTCTGAGTGAGATTGTGTTATGATTTTATTACTCGCTTTACCATTTTCTCTTTTAAGTGTTAAAGCAAATTTAGCGTCCGGCTTCACAGGCATTACCTACTTATTAAGTGAACTAAGCTCTAATCCTATTAGCCCAGGAAAGCGTGATAAAAATCCTAACAAAAATACTTGTGGTACTAATTGGATAAGTTTTTTTTTTTTATATTGGCTTAGCCAATACTTTTGTATCGATTGAGTCCGCTTTAGATTAATTAAATAAAAAAGAATCATTCAAACATCTTTATTTCTTCGAATAGATTTGAAAGGAAAAATTGGTGCATGTTCAAATTTATTACACAGATTAAAGTTGTTGACTTCTATGCCGCCTGGAAAATTTTGAACTAGTATGTTGTTGCCAGTTTTTGCTAAAACTACGCTTCTAATAATACTTCCTTTGGCATCGTACTCTGATATAATAGATTATTTGGCAATATAAAGGACAGGTATGCTATAATGAGGTAAACATTCTAGATTCAGGTTCATATCAATATCACTAATGGTATTCGTTTTGCTTGTCCTGCTAAGTGATTTGATACGCACATGGCGTGTCTACCAAACTTGTTTACTGCACATGCGCTTCGGCCGATTCATGAATAAAATATGTTGATGTACTGGGTTACGCTTTTAGCAATATAATGTTATGTTTTACCATTTTAGATACGATAACTCTTTAGAAGGCACGTCAGACCAATCCATCAAAATATTTGCGCGCTAAACCGATACGGTACGTTAGGGTGCGTTTATGCCGAACGTTGCGAATTCATACATGCGTGGGAAAATATGTTTTATGATTTACTAGGTAATCTTTTACATCCTTTATGCATAATTATTCTGATCGTATTTTATTTTTATGTATATCTCTGAGACTTTAATGTGTTAGTGATAAATACTGAACCTAACTTGCGTGAATGTAATCGCACGATACATTGAAGCGTCTCGAAGACCTTTAACTGATAAGCGATGAGCAAGTTCTATGACCTATATGATGGACGTGTTAAGAAGTTTACTGTACACTTTTACGTCTCTAAGAAACACTCATGAATATTTGAGATCCCATAGCAATTAGTCACTGAGTATGTTTGAGCGCGTTGAAAATTTGTTGGTATTGACTCGTTCCCGCGCTTGTGAGTCCTCTAATGCTTGTCAAATAACTTATTAAAGTAAATATGTATAGTCTTCTTATATTCTTGTTGTTGCGCTTTTAATATACCTAACAGGTGGAAAAATCGGCGTGAATCATTGTTTACTGTGATGAAGATCTTGCGCAATTTAAATAATCCTAAAAATATATGAAACGTGGAATAATGTAGAGTTACGTAATTTCTTGAACATCTAAATAAACATACATGCAGGTGCGACTCAAACTAAATCTGTCAGAATAGAATTATCTCGTAGTATCAATAAGATACGATTGATCACTGTATGACTCAACCAGTACAGGTATGAAACCTTTGACGATCACTCTTATTGATAAGGATTTTAGTTCACATTTGAAGGAGGGATTATGTGTCTAATAATGATAAATATTCTAGTAGAAAATAACCTGTTATAGAACAGTTAAATAAAAAAAATAATTACCTATATGACTAGTCATTGCATAGTCACGATTTTTGTTGTTTAAAAGTAACCTTTGGTTCCAAAATTATTAATAGATTTCGTTTTTGCATAATATTCGTTGGTATAATTACGTGTGCGGTTGTTGGTCCAGAAAAACCTTCAGTAATGGAAATGAGTAAGTCACATGACTCGCCATTGACGCTAGAAGTTTTTCCGAGTTACGCACACAACCACTTTCCTTATATTGACGCAAACAACTAAAAGGTCTTGGTAAATAGTTCTTGTGTTTTCTCGAACAAATCTAGTCATCTGTAATGAAATAAAATAATTTTGGAAAGAAAGTGAATGAGCTCTTTTATTAATATTTTAGGTAAAAGAAACCTTTTTATGAGAAGTACTGTCGTACCTTGTGATCTCTCAATCATTAAAGCTTGAACTTCTCGCAAATAAAAAAAAAAGACAATATTTTACAATTATTACGGTAATATGTACCATGTATCACTGATCAAAAGATGCAATTATTTAGGTTAGTCGAGTTATCAGACTATTCCTATTACCCGTGACGAAGTCAGATGTGCTCAAGACAGTTCGATGCTTCAACAGTCACCGAGGCATGAATTACAATAGTGACATCAATTAATCATAACAACCGAATTTATCATTAGTATACATTAAAAACGTCACGAGGCGCCATTCAGACGTACGAAACAGTCGCCGACGCATTTATAAGACAATGACGCTAATTTACTACAGGACGTTAATTGACGATAGTGTTTACGTTGTTTTAAGTGACCCTAAGGACATATCAATGTTAATAGTTATAATTTTGTGTAATGACAATTATTATTTGACTCTAAAATTGTTTGTATGCCGTCAGATCGTTGTTGTTTTCAGCCATTACGTAATTATTTGTTGTTTTGCGTCGAAAAACAAAATAATATAATGTGTCATACTTTATTAGTAGTGTTTAGGTATATATTGCTTTCTTCGATCACGATATCCTCTAATGTTCAGTGAAAGTCTCATCTAAATAGACCCAGTACTCTTTGTGAGATGCGCTCGCAAATAGATGATGAATAATGTTGTAATTTTTAAAACTGTTTATCTAATAAATGTCATCTCCGCATGATAAACGAAAGTGAGATAAAGAGATGTGTGTGCTATTAATGTTTCTTATCATCAGCTTTCATAAAGAATATGATACAATAAAAATTAAAGACAGAGAATGGCTTAACAAATTATAAAATATACGCAGTGTCAAAAATGATTAAATCAATTGTACTAAAATTCGCCATACAAAGTCATGTTACCAATTTATTATGCACGTTAACAAGAGGCATAAATGTTTTTTTCACGAAAGCCCATTGGCAATGGAAATTTTGTAATGCCAATTAAAAATGTTAGCCTAGAAAATATTGAGGAAGTAACTTGGCATGCAGTGTCCAATTTTCATCTGTTTTGAAAGCATTTATTTTGATTACTTGTAAGATTAAAAAACAAGGTTTTTTTATGCAAATAATACAAAATCGTTATCATTGACAATGTCATATGTTCTTGGACAAAAACAGTCTTTATTTCTATATTTGATAGGAATATTTTCGGTCACGTGTAGTAAGCAAGTTCAACAAAATAAATCCGATGCCTTTGACCCAGTGGCTGCGTTCCTAAGGATTCACAATACACTGTAATCCGATTGGAAAAGATTGTGTATCGTTTTATTGGATATGTTTTCATAAGACATCACTACTTGAGTCTTGAGCGTTCGGATTCGAAAGCCGGCTCCTGAGCTTCAAACGACAATAGGTACCATTGAATCTGTTTCCTGTTTTTATGTTGTTGTTTTCCTGTGTACGAATCTTCAGTACCGTGTTTTAAGGACGATTTTGTCAAGGACATTGATATATCGCGGAAGAAACATGCCTCAAATTTTACGCACGTTCTTTCCCCTTTTTAAGTCACACGTTCACTTCTTCCGAGGTGATGTTAATTGTGATCTATCGCTCTTCGCATGCGAAATCATATTTATTGAGGAAATATTTTTCTCCTTACACTAATGGTAGAATGTCAAGTGCGATACATTATGTTTTGTTCTTCCTCATACAGAGTTATTATTGTGTTCCTGATAACAACAACCTTCGCACGAAGAGTTATGCATCACTATCACTACATAGTATAAAACAAAGTCGCTTCCCGCTGTCTGTCCCTATGTATGCTTAGATCTTTAAAACTACGCTACGGATTTTGATGCGGTTTTTTTTAATAGATAGAGTGATTCAAGAGGAAGGTTTATATGTATAATACATGCATAATGTAGTAGAGGAATACGGATAATCTTAGAGATTTCTAATGTAAGGTCGTAAATGAACACATTTTTTGAGCTTTCATTGCAAACGCTGGCTGAACCCTATGAGATAGATCAAAATAATGTACTACAGTATTGTGCACCTTTAAAAGATCTACAAAAAAGTCCGCGATGGCATATGTCTATCTCTTGAGGATAACCCACAATAACCATTTTTATCGTTTATTTATTACTTATTTACGAAAAAGCGATTTTAAGCAATACAGTATTAATCCTTATCCAAATAAGTACCTTTAATAAATTGTGCATGTAGTATAGATCAATATTGCCCTTTACAGCATGTAATTTAAATGAATATTTTCGAAGATATTACAAATTTAAAATGTAGGGACATAGCGGTTGCGGCGGTACCGGCCGGAGGGCCGCGCGGGGGCCGGGGGTAGTGCCTATACCAAATAGTGCGTCCAAGGCTGTGCTTCGCCCTACAGAACTTTATGATTGTGTAGTTATATTTGCTATCAGCGTTGCACCCGAGCAAAGCCGGGGCGGGCCGCTAGTATTATAATATAAAGAGAAAAACGTGAAAACGCACCTTAATGCGCCAGGGGCCCCTTATCTACCTACCTCTTACAAAGAAGAGTAGATATTTCACTTTCATAGTTAAGATCGAGATAACAAGCAAGCAGTATGACGGATGGGCGAGCCAAGAGGCGCGTGATTACATAAACGTGAAAGTATTATGTCGACCAATTGAAAAGATCATTATTTAAATACGCATTTCACTATCGCAACTGTGACTTTGATCTGCCGAAGTGTCAGTGCAATTGTTCACGTCAATAATAATATTGTACGTGGCTATGAATGAGCATAGAAAAGTAGTCAAGCACGATTTGCAACCGACATTCCAGAAAAACAATAGTCTCTGATGAATAAAACAGAGAATACCAACAACAAAGTTCTCTTGATTATTTTGTTTTGCAGATTGGCTTTCTGCCAAAAGGAAGCAAAAAAATGTAGCAAAATAATATTCATAATCAAAATGATTGACATCCAGGATACAGAAGTAGATATAGACAATAATTCCGTAGACATTGTTGCGTTGACATTATACAACATAGATGAGATGAACATAATTTATGCTCAGTTGATTTCCTTATTACAGAACACAATAACTTTCATATACTACGGAGATGAATTTATAACATTTGAATTATTCAAACAGCATGACTCTATAATTTCTTTGTTTTATTGCTGAGTACTGCTTCTGGCAACGTTGCTTCCCTTTCATGCCGAATGAAAAGTAAACCAGAAAATGCCAGACTTGTAAGGATCCTTAAAGAATGTGGAATTGTATTTTTGCCTGGAGTCAAGACATAGACATTCCTGTTAAAGTAAAATAACTAACCGACGGTATATTGTTTAAAGATTCCCATCTTGTGAAAATATTTTAGTTATAGATGGTATAAGAATTTGTGCGTTTAAATCATAAGTACCTAAGTAGCAGGCGTATCATTCGTCAAAGCTAATATTTACATTAGTTATTTAGAAATTGAGGCTTGATTAAGTGACACTTGTCACACTGACATTCTTTTGTTATATCAATACGTGACACGAATCAATATGACGATAAACGATTATCACCTTTTAGATATACCTACCACTTCAAATTAATCTTAAAGAAAGTTACATGATCCTTCAAAGATATAACAATTAAACGGCGTGACGAAGCATCCATTGACGCTTGCGGCCCAAAAGGCTAAGAATTCCGCTGAAGAAAATATGCAATGGACTTGGAACGGTTCTTTTTCTACTTAAGTTTTGTATGAACGTCCTCGCGATCGCTGCGTGGAACTAATCGCCGAGCAATGGAATCTGTAACGCACACTTTAACTTATCTATATCGATATCGGTATGCGAGTACGTTGCGTGTGCATTTGCAATACATACAGTACGTAAACAAGTGAATGTGGCAAGAACAGATTTGGTTATAGATTGTATTACTTTAGTAGTCATTGGCCCTGCTCAGCGAGAATACTGTGTAGATGTACTTTAGTTACATTAGAAGCGAATCGATATTAGCTTGCAATGTCTTTATTCGACAACTGTATTGCACTTTACTTTTACTATGATAGTGCTTCGGACGAAGATTCCCCGGCAAAGTATTTTCTGTCATCCGTTTTTCTGTACGATAACGGGCTACTTTATTTAGATGATAAAGCGATGTTTTTTTAATTGTTACTGCTCCATGTCAGGGCATAAATAAATTAAAGTTGCAAACTAGATACTATTGAAGCATACCGCTTTCGCTTCATTCACTCTTCATCACAGTATGTATACATGCGCGTCTGTTTACGAATACAACACACATTCTAATTTGGTTAGAAAATTTCCACTACAGCCATTCTCAACGATTCCATTCACACAACAAAATTAAACTTTTGCTCGCTGCTTGAAAATAACCCCTATGAAAAATTGCGTGGTTTTCCGATTTTGTTTATTAACTTTTTTGGCACAATTTACAACAAGCAAGTTCCTTAGTTACATAGGAAATTGACATAATGATCTTAGGCGTTCTTAATTATTATCAATAATAATACCAACGGAAGACGATTTAAAAATACAACATGAACCAATCACGGAACATAGCAAAACAATGGCGGATCTTGGTAATTATCATGTTTTTATCGACAAAATGAAGTAATTTAATCAATCGATCGTAACGCAGGAAACTGAGTTGATTTCGCTTGTGAAACTGGTTAGAATTATTGATTATGAAGAATCTTTTATCATAATTATGTTCATTGTTAATAGAAAAAACTGCCAGTCTTAGAGACAATATTGGAATTTTGATTGAAATAGTAATCAACATGATACCAAATATTTGCAGAACACGAATCGTCTTGGTGCATCCTATCAAACTTACTTCAATGTCCAATAACAGCCTAAAATCGAAGCAAGAAGCAAAGCTACAGAGTACACTAAAAAAAGAATAAACAAACAATCTATTACTTCATAATGTCTATTATCAAACAGCCAATGACCTTGCCTCAGTTTGGCCCAACACCAAGTGCCGATGACTTCTCTGGCACTTTCTACTTTTTATTACCCGCCGCTCTTTAAAACGATACCGACGGTAATTCGAAATCGACATCTATACATCGATCGTTTTGTTCTTGCGTTCGTCGTAATTTATCTCCCACGACCAACAATGTACGCTGTATGATATAATTATCGTTTGTTGTGTCTATTATAGCGTTATTAATGGGTTTCGTTATCGGATGTCGTGTAGTTCATCATTTTGTTTTCATTACTCTTTGATTGTTATTATCGCATGGTCGTTTTTATGGCTTATTAGAGATTATTTTCTAACATTCAGGTGTTCAGTAAATTTTACAAGTGGACTGTTTAATTTTCGATAACAAAGAGTCTTGGCACTTTCTTTTGTCAACACATTCTCTATTTACTTTTTTTACTTTGTTAGGTCTCGCGATAGTTCCGTTTGTGGATAATTGTAATGTACAACACCTTATGTTATTGTGTGTGTTAGATCTCTATCATTTGGGAAAGGAAAGTTTACAACTGTTAACACAGGCAAATTGTTCTTGAGATTAGAAATCATAAATAATTTATTGCTACGTGCATCTATCAACATGCACATAATTTCACAATAGCTTGACGATAAAACATTGATCGATAAACTAATATTTATGGAGTGGCTTCTTTCACCCACATTTTATTCTAATGCCCGTTTGCACCTGGAGATTTTAATAATAAATTTAGAGTCGAAACATCTAATTCGCCGGCAGGTGCGGACGAAAATAAATACATTTGCACCTGTCCCTTGTTTGCAATATCAACGTTACATCTAATACGCAGACGTTCGCGGCGTGGAGAATGCGCATATCTTCACGGCAATTTCCCTCGGAAAGTTGGGCAGAACTCCAAACTAACTGAGTGCATTGGCATCATACGGCCATGCTGTGTAAGGTCGCGCCATTACACGCTGGTAAATAGGACGTTCACAGCCCGTTTATTTGATATTGTATTGTCATAGTTGTTCATATTGTCTTCGTGTTACAACTATCTTGTGTTCGTATGTCATTCACGTAGGACTTAAGCCAAAGCAGTCTAAGAAACCACTCAGACGATTGCTATAAAAACATAGCTGTTAATGTAAAATACAATGTACTTTCTGAAATTTGTTTATATGTTTTGGAGATTACGCCGAACTACAAGACATAACAATTAACTATGTGTTAAAGGACTGACTTTTACTTAGGCATGGTAGATCTTCTAGACCCGAATATAATGTGCTAGCGGTTCTAGGTCCTGTCTTCAGAATCTACAACTGTTTGGCTAGTAAACAAACGTTAAAGTTTCCACAGTTCTAAATATAAGAAGCTACTGCTAAGCTACTGCTATCATTCATCGTGCTACATCGTATTATTTCATAATTACCTCGTCGTGCCAGATAGCCGTGTGAAATGCTCGTATCTCGGAGACAGTCGGGAGTTATATCACTGTAATAACATTGTCGCAACATCTTGCATATCATCTTCTTATGTTTGATCGTCTGATTAAATGCGCCTTGTTTTGTTTCCCTTATTTCCGTTGAATGGTTCTTCTGTATCATCTTAGAACGTTACGTTGTTTAGAATTTCTTTAATCTCAGTTTTGAGTTGGTTAGATATTTCTGCTTTTGGTTGACCTATTGTTTGCACGTATGCGTCATCCTTTCTGATTGTTGTAATTGTGTTGAAAATTAGAGATGTTTCCTCAATTTTGAAAATATTATTGCTATTGCTTGGGGATTTGATTTGTAAACAATTAAGTTATGAATGTCTGAGTTAAATCAACAATCATATACAATAGTATTCATTTCTATAAATCTAAACTGTTTTACCTCAATATTGATAAATTCATGAATTGATTGTTTTTGTGATTGAAAAGATTTGTTTCTAGTAAAATCATGAATAATGCTCATTGAAATTTGTTTATTGACTTCTTTCAAATAATGGATGTAGTTTTATAATGATGAATGGAGTAAAGGGATCTTGTAAACAATTCAGAATACTTGTTACGTATGTAAATCGATCTGCTTTCACTAATCATTCAAGGTTGCAGTACGTATGTAAACACTGAAATTACTTTACGAAAATACCTAATAGCTTGAATAAAATGTTTTAACAACTTACAGTTAAAATTAAATTTACGAGCGTATGTTTCTAATTCAAGGACTGGCATTTAAGTCTAGAAATAATCCAGAGACCACTAAAACTATCGGTATATGTAAATAAGTAGGTCGATGGCGTATTTATAGCATCAATTAATTTGTTATTTCTAGATATGTTTGAAGTAAAAAGATCTGCTTTACATCTTGCGCCTAAAAATATTCTTGCAAAAAATGCGTATATTTGTGCACAAGGATTTTGTGTTCACAAACTATCCATTTTATCTCATTTACAAGAAAAATTACGTTACGTGGTATAATTAGATTAACTTATGACTTCATTTCAAAAGGTATACCAAATAAAATTGGTCCCATAAAAGTATCTCTGTTAGGTAAACATCTGCCAAAAATATAGCTATAAATTACTTATAATAATATGTAGAATGTAGATACTTAGTATCATTGTCATTTCTTGAAATCATATTCTGTCAAGTGTATCCTACAGATGTCTGTATTTGAACACCTGTCTTTACAATATTATGACTTATGAGTACATTATAACTATTATGCTATGAACAACTTATATTACAGTAAAATACATTCTATGGCATTGATCATTTAGTCATAGATGGTATCGAAGCTCATCCCATCGAAGTGACTTTCTCCTACCCTATTTACAAAATCAAAACATAACATAATAATGTTCACCCACAGTTCGCCGTATGTATGTTTAGATCCCATGTAATAGGGGGCGAGCCTATTGCCGCTAACCGGGCACAAATCCAAACTCCGACCTGCTACTGAGAATTTCATAGAAGAACCCAATAACACCTTGGTCGACTTGGGAATCGAGCCCTCTAGCGTAGCAGTCGCACTTAGCACCACTAGGCCAACGAGGCAGTCACGAAATCAAGACCACAATATAAGATAATATTAATATTCTGTAAAAAATATGGAACAATAAGTAGTCTCTTAATCCCCCTGTAATCTTAGTTTTCTAAGCTAGAGCTAAATCTAGATAGAAGATAGTGTTGCATCAGTTTCGTCAGACGTTTCAAAGTATACATCCTATAGCTTGAGAAAAATCACACGAAACGGTAAAACATTTCGTTAATCTCCATTCTTCGGTAATCGTTGTGAGAAAACTAGCTTAATAGTGCACTAAAATTATCTAGTACAGTTCTTTGTGACTGTATTTAAAAGAGCTTTTTTGATTGCCATCTTTAATTACAAACTGCATTTACAATGTCTGAATTAATTAAATAAATTCGCTGTATCATCTGTTAATTAGACTTTCAAAGATTTTGGTTTTCATTCTTTAGCTAATGAAAAATATAGAAACAAGTGGCGCTACAATAACAAATGGCCTTACAATAAAAAAGTTTTTTTTTTTTTTTTTTCAACTACGGCATGTACCTAAGCATCCCATTGTACGTATACGTTAGCTAGGAAATAGTTCAGTAATTAAACACATACTCTCAAAAGTTGTAACAAGTTGTGTGATCTAATTCGTATAAATGATCTAATTTCTTACGTAGCTGCGATTAACATTACTACACTTGAGTCATAGTTGTAATAAATGTGTACACAAAAATATACAAGTATATTGCTAATTTCCCTTCCTTGTGACATGTACATTTAATTTTGTTTACATCATATATTTTATTATTTTAAAAAGACTACGTAACAAGCTCATCGTAAATGAACTAACAAACGAGGTAAATTATAACACTGAGTAGCTAACAGTTGCATGTAGTGATGTAAGAAGGCATCTCGAATTTCATCGCGTATCAATGTTAATCCGCGCAGTGGTACTCAAATGAAATGCTCTATTGATCGGTTGAAACGAGAAAAAGCATTGCTGAGATTCAATTACCAGTAATTGCATGTGTTGAAAGTAAAATCGCATACGTCGATACGCGGTGCGTTATTAACTTTCCTGTGAAGACGCCGGGTTTTTTTATAAATCATTCGAATACGTTTCCTAGTTATTAAGTGAGTTGCTAGAATCGTATCAGTCTGAAGAAAAGTTACTTGGAAGTACTCCAATTTTGTTGAACGCAGACACTAAGATAAATTGTGAACGAACCCTCATGGGATCCTGGATACCGCAGAATATATGCATTGCAGCAGAATTATATTGATGTTTGTAAACAGGCGATCACGTAATTTTGTTAGTAATCAGTTTCATTTAACACCAGTCTCAGATGACCACACTAAAACTTATTTCCTTACGGCTGCAGTCAGATTAAAACATGTTATATTGACACGAAAACATTTAAGCTTTAGCTGTTTAATCTCGTTTTATTATTCCTACTCAATTTCACCCACTCGCTTTTATAGCGATGTTAAAAGGAGCTACAACAGTTCACAAAGTATTCTTTCGTCAAGTATACGTAAAGGAAGTTGCATCAGCAGCACCTTGCCAGCGGAGCCCACGTACTGTCCCAGTTCGGAATTCTTCGGAGTACCTCGGACCACGCCACGATTGGCCCTTTGTAAACCTTTTTGCTTGAACTGCAAAGGATCGAGTAGTAGTACTTTTTGTTCGTTCGCTGTTAGGTCAGGTGCTATTGTTCTATCAAGTTATTGTTCTAGACTAAATAAACCATTTGAGATGTGTGCGCCTTTTTGCGACTGTTGTTCAAACAACATTGATGTTGAATTTTGCGTCAGCAGAAACGTTAAAAGAGCACATTGTATTTTTTTTGTTTATAACATACTTATGATGTTTTTTTTTTATTTTTTCAGGTAAGTTCGTACCGGAATTATAGAGAGTCAGTAAGTTTATTATTTTAAGGCATTGCGAGAAGATTTGCAATCACTGAAAATCTTAAAAATATTCTTCTACATTTCCTAACACAATTTCGCGCATCACATTTTACTTTTGTGTTGTCACGCTCGTACAGACATAACAAATTACTAACTGCCAACATACGAAACAGCTAATTATAGGGCTTCATTAACAAGTGAAGGACTCTCATCCTGGAGCCTAAGGCGCCAGTCACCACTCGCACCAGCTCAATTCGCTCCACTTCACACGCCGGCAACGCCATCGTATTTATAACATAAGCCCTCCGGTATTTAGACTACGTGTGATATTCACTTGGCACTTGATCCTATTTATTTTGGTACTAACGTGTCTAAATGTTCTAGCGCATTTATCACTGGAGATTTGCAATTGAAATTGCAATCCGTGTGCAGTTACTACAGTTTTATGAGTTCTTCATTTGCGAATGGTTTCGAGTCATTAACGATTTCAACGGGATTTAATCTGTTAGGCTACTTAAGTATTTAGTTTAATAGGTAATTCCAATACGTGACTAAGCGACATCGCTCACTAGTGTACTTGATACATACATTTCATTATCTTTTAGTAGAAAGTTAGGAACGACGGATAAAACTAAAAAGAAACTCCTATTATGTCCCAGTTCAAAGAGATAAGCTCATTGAGAAATTAATGTTAATACGAAAGTTATTTGCTGAAACTCAAAGTTTAATCCCTTTCATTTTAAAACTTATCACACCTGTCTTCTTAGTGGTCATCAAGGTTTAAAAGTTAGACATATGAGAATCATCCAAAGCTTTTTTAGCAGACTACTACTATACTTTGACGGATAAAATCCTTTTCTGTCACGATTTATGAGTATTCCGCTATTCTCTCTAAAAGTTTATCCCGTTACTGCGGACCACAGTGATTAAACTTTGGGGCAATAAACGGGGAAATGCTTCGAGGGATATATTACATTACATTTTATTTTCAATGTCGTACATGTATTGTACTCGATAGGAAGAAATGGACGGAGCTGCACCGACAAGAGATAGGCTCTTAAATTAAATTAAAGAAGAAGACACGTATGTAATTATTACTAACTCTTTGACTAGAATAGATAAGAAATTTATGTTATTTTTTTACTTTCCGTGTCTTGTCATATTCTGATTATATTCCGGTGGGTGCGACTCGCGGACGTTCCACGGCAGTCTCTTTACGTAAACCAGAAATCCGCTGACACGAATGACGGAACTTAAAGTGTGCCTTGTCATACCGCACTGTCTTAGACAAAACTTAATCTAAAGTAAGAACAAGACTTCGTTCTACAAACGTGAAGACTTGTTATAATAATTTAATTGCTAACTGTATTGAAAGAACATCTTAGATTAAGACTACCTGCATCGTGATTAACAATTATAATGAATAGATGAACGTGCTTAATCATCATTGAATCGTTTAGAATGTGCAAGTCAAAAAAAGTGCCTTAGAATACAGGGAAATGGCTATGTCTTATAACATAGCTCCCACGGCGAACAACAAACAAACTATTGACTTAACTCGTCATTACATAAACAAAATCATTTCCTTTTCGCATAGAACTATTTACGTAACGAATCTATCAATGCATCGCTCTCAGAAGGCACTTAATCGACATCAATAGCCTAAGCCAAGAGCATTCTCAAATCTGTCAATACAGATATTGTTCGCAAGCATTGTTTACGATCCGACGGGGGTCTCACTCAATAAACAACATGATAATATTTACAATAGGAAATCGTCCAATTCGAAACAACTGACGTTTTGTTTGAAGGCTCAATATTGAATGATTGGTGTAGTTATAAAACTAGTGATGTCATCGAATTCTTCGATAATCGCTCGGTTGTCGCGAATCATGTCCGTTTCGTCTGTTAAGTAATGAATGGGGAACAAGTACACCATGCTTACCAGATTCCAGTCCCGAACTATTTGTTTGGCTTAACCCGGCGCCGTCTACATGCAGATTTGATATGCATAAAAATTGTTATTCTCTCTACGCCGTTTTGCATTCTAGTTCAATGTTCATTTTATCGAAATCTCGGTTATCTAGCTCAAGTCCCGATGAAAATACTCTCAATAAAACTAAGTCAATACATACACGCCCACACAAACATATGTATGTAACACTTGACGTTTTTTATAGTAACCAGACAACATTTAAAAACATCTTAAGAATCCCCCTGTCGTCTATTTGTCATTGTTAACCTACTTTCGAGAATTTACTTTTAGACCAAACTGACATGCTTAATGATTCTAAATGTCATGACACTTTTCGTGACTTTATTGTTGCCAAAATTTTTGTTTGGATCATTAAGGTGTGCTTGTTCGATTTCTATGTTGCGTACGAATTCTCCCATGGGAATTGGATTATGGTTTCTATACGTTAGGTATGTTTATTTTTAAAGGACGGAATTCGTTTTGATAATTTTATTGCGACAGCATTTCGTACGCGAGGGACACTCACAATGTTTCCACAAACGTCCGACCTATGTCAAAAACTTCGTAGTGGTCAACAAAGTTTAAAACATCTCTCAATTTATACTTTTCCAAATTCCAGTTTTGTGTGGACATGGGATTAATCCTCGTTCATTTTTAGCGCCAAGCAAATTTAAGCTATTAAGGTCCTCTTCTGATCCCATGTTTCTGCAAATTGAATCCGACGTTGATAGTCCGAGCACCCACACAGCTCACCATCTGTTCCGAACATAATTTTACTTCTGTATCGACGTTTATCTGAAAACGGTCGGCCTTGGTACAGATTCCGGGACAGTTAGTGTAACCGCACATTCTCTATTAAACTGTCGTGTTACCGTTTCTGCTGAAATGATCCGCGGATGTGCGCCTGCGACTAGTCGCGGCTAACGGAGGCCGTATTAGTGTCGTTTGGACGAATGCGTTTTGCGTTTCTCGGCACGTCGCGCTAACACGACGCCTCGTAAATAACTCGACTAATTGTCGTTGCGCATCATTAAACTGTAATTCAGATTGCTAACACTTTTTAAAAATTATTGTAAGCAACAACGCTGTGTAGGTGAAATGTGAGTTATTTATTGTTGTGGTAACGATACGCGTATATTTTTTAAATCCTTTTAAAGCAAGGTGTAAGTTGTTTTTAGGTTCCTGAAATGTCAACTATATCGACACACCAAATCTGGTGATTTTATGAAGCTCGTGCCAATTTCCGTATATCTTTACTCTGCATAAGAAATGTTGGATCAGCACAAACAGTTTCACCAGTTCAATTATTTATAGGTTGTAAAGTTGCGACTTGTAATAGTTTAGAATAATCGTAAATGTTAGATATTTTCATAGCTACCTCTCTGTCAATTACTGTTATGGCCAATAAAGGTTTTATGAGATAGGTTCTTAGTAATAATACGCACCTCTATTACGAGTAACTTGTATCGACTCATTTAATTTTACTGCTGTATAACATTAAGTTGGTATAAAACTTTTGTTTAATGTCTACTATCTTCTTACATTGTTTAGACTACTATGTATGTAACAACATATTAAAAAGAAAAATTGCCTTATTCATGTTCACCTAAAATACTCATAACGTTACAAATAGTCATCACTACTGCAAAGAGGCGAAACACGATGCCACATAAATTAAATTGGAAGAAAATCCATATCTCATATGATATATCACCTCTTCATACTTAATGGTACGAAGAACGTCCTATAACATATAGATCTCCAACTGCCTCACAGTAACCGGCATCCGCGCAGCAAGACGAATGGATTACAGCCGATGCGCAGACGCTTCCCTCTTAACACGGAATGCGTATCTATTGACAGCGGGTCGCGTGCCACCTGAATTGTGATTGTACAACGGGATCTCAATGAGAACGCTCCACCAATACGGTTTGTTTTACTCCGACTGTAGAAAATTGAATTGTTTCCTAATGTGTTAGCTGTACATTTTATTGATGCAGCAAATTGGTTTTCCCGGCATTCCTTAAGTCGTTGGACATTCTTGGTTGAATGACTCTATGATGATACGGGAGGTACAACATTGTTCAAGAAATTGTCAAGACTGAGAAAGACTTAAGCAAATATATTAAGATTTTATTATGATTAAACAAATAAATGTTCCTGAGAAGTAGGTATACACGAAGCCTCATGGTCAACATTAAAAGAAACGTTACTCCAGTATTAATTTTATCGTCATAGCGCGGTGACTGATGAAGTAGATCCAAAGCTTATTTCAGTAATGAGTATTAAGATTAAACATGTCACGACGCACCCAACGCGGGTTGTCGAAACATTTAGAAACAAACGATGCAACAAACTCACAAGGCAACATATTTATAGTTCTTTCACTTTTATATAACGCTGCACGATACTTGCATAACGCGATGCACCGAGATACCGGCCGATCAGAACTTCATCTTAATTTGCGATGTATCGCTTATTCGGTCGTAACGGCTTTACATAATTGTCCACTTTAGTATTGCTACATGGTTGGATTGTTTCAAATAGTTTTACGACACCTGAGATTCTAACTTCACTTACCTTTTACTTAAATAAAGATTTTTTTACTATCTTTAGGTCGGACTGTTAACTGATGCTATCCAAAATATTTTAGACTGTTTCCAACCTTCAATTACCCACAATTTACTCTAAATAGTACCGCTATAAACCACGATGATCAAGTTAATTAGACTTGGATCACGAACCACAAATCTCGAATGTTGTGTCGAATACCAGATTTCTAGGTCACACTTAAGCAGCATTGCAAATTTTTAAATACCATTTTGTAGAATAAATAACGTACGCTATATATGCCATTTACTTGGACGGCCTTCAATCAAGTGTGAGGTTTCGAAAGAAGTATTGGGGAAAGAAAATTTTGAGATACGGCACGAATTTACAATACTGTAGCTGGTAATGGAGTAATGTTATTTAGAATTTTGTAATTGTGTAGGAATTGTTTTCGTTTCTTAGTAAAAGATATATGTTAAGGGGTATGGATGTAATTGTTAGTAGGTCATATCAAATATGCTTTTAACAATCAATACAAAACAAGACATTTTTTGCAGCTTACATTAACCATTTAACAGAATTGAACTAATATACTTACACAGTACATTTTAGTTAGGAAAATATGAAGCACCTGAAAGAAAATATTCAGTACTATGTAACTGAAAAAAAGTCACCTGAAAAAGAGATTAAAACCCGCCAGACAGCAGCATTCGCAAACAAAGTACTCGTACATTGCTACGTGTATTTGAAAGCTATTGACATAAAAACACAGAGGTATGCAGGAAAACGCTCACGATCCCCTTCTCGTTTAGCACGGTGCATAAAAACTGCATTCACGACGGCGCTAAGCCGACCACCATTATTTTTAGCTGGCCACAAATAGATGTGTGTCGCGCCCAACGCATACGTATCGCCTTTATAATCGCGGCGGAAGGGTACCCACTCAAAATAAAAACGGGAAGAGATTCTAGTCGATGTTCCCGAACGTTTTGATACGAAGCCCACTGATGAAATATTTATCTGTCATTTATTTTTAAACTTATTTTGATATCACCTCGCGTGGCACAACACTCAACTTTAATTGGAAGTACTTGCATTGTACCTATCAAGTCTTCCACGAATATATTTTGATTCATTAAAATTCTTGAACGATTGATTTAACGTTTCAGGAAATGAATAACAAAAGTCACGACTGAAATATATTGCATTTTAATATGTGCAGTTGATTAAGGTGACCTTACCGTTACCTTGCATTTTGACAAAATATTTGAACAAAATGTTTTGATGTCCTTGTTGAGAATTTTGTCAAGTGATCTTTTATCATTTCATAATTCTTTTAAATGTTGACATGTGATATTAAAATAATGTAAGCGTTCAGATATATTTAAATAATTCAGTTCTGTAAATGAGATATCATTTATTCACAAACATATAAATATTTATTATAAGTAATATTGACTTCAACGTAAACATGCTAAATATCAAATGAATCCCAAAAAGTTCTCGAAATTTTTGGGATTGCCTTATCGTTTATCAGAGGTCCCACGTTTAACCCGTACTAATCGTAATTAGATCTACATTTCAAAACAAACGCTAATTACACTCCATCAGAATCTTTTCATATGAGTAAAATAAATAATGTATTCACTTGTTTATTTTCTTTAGTGCAACCTAACTGTATAGTAACCTAGCTCTATAGCTTCAGCACAGTCCGAAGCACCGAAGAAACTTCAAAGAAACTCAACCCGTCTTTTAAAAAGTTCACGTATGCATAGAAGCCTATCAGCTGAGTAATATATGGTAACGATCCAGGCGTGCGAATCTGGAGTTCATCTTCATCCATATACGGGTGAGACATGCCTGCAACGTGCATAAGTGTCTTCAAGACGACCACTTATTATACTCTTCCTGTTCGTGTTAAATCTATGACTCATACCGACTCCAAAGAAATCTCAGCAAAAAGATATTAATCAGTCGGGATGCCTTGAAAACAAAGATAATTTGAGCGCTTTTTAAAAAATGTGACACAGCATACTTCGTTTACTATGCAGGCGCCGGCACCAAAAAGTATGTAAAAAATACTGACTGTGTACCGATGGACGTAAAATATCTGTAAGATGAGCGTCACGACTTCGCTGTTCAAACAACCGAAACGTGTCTTTCCATAGCAAGGAGCTGAATTAGTACATATTGTTCATAAAAATTGCCTTCATTATCATAGAACTTCGACCGCCTATCATAAATTATATTCCCCCAGGACTAATTTATAACATGGAATCCCAACGCCAATTACTTAATTACGCTGATTGTAATACAACATCGTGATTCCATTTATATTTATCGATAAAACAATACAGACTTTCACGTATTTACCGTAATCTCATAATTTCCAATATCTGTTCGCAGTTTTCACACAAGCAATTGCAAGTTGTTAAGCAGACCATTTCGAAGCAAATCTGCTAGCAACATGTCCAATTTGAGAGGACTTTTCAAATTGCAGCTGTAAATCCGGACTCGATATTCGACCGTGCGAAACACTAGATAGAATCTCCATTGTCCATATTTGTGCAGGGCACGGCCAGTTTGGGGTCAAAGTGAACCCTTATTATGTACGGCACTAGCTTGTTGCTGTTGAAGCGGTCGCAATTATGGAAATTTTCTCTGGAAACGTGGTTGAATTAAATGTGCTTTTGGACGCTTTCGTAGTTTGGCATAGTGGGAAATGTTACTAGTCTCGCCACATTATCTTGGCGATTTGAGTGCCAATTCAAGTTCTTTATGTGCTTCCTAACTTGAAGTATGCTGTATTTTTTGAGGAAATTAGACCTTATACGACATCAATATAAGTTATGTTGAGGCAGGTCGAGCAGCAGAGCAAAAACATTGTAATATTACAACAGCAGTTGCAGTAGTGGCACTCTGCCAACCATTATTCGTTTTTTTCAATGTTTTCACTTTCATCAATAAACAGTAGACCAGCTGATACGATAAACTATATCCCCAATTAACATAGAATTTTAAATAATCTCAAAATCAGGTTAAGTGGTCTAATAAATCTCTACAGTAAACCAGTTCTATCTGTAATTGTTCAGATATTCGGAACAACGGAATCTAACTGGAGCACGGCACATGTATTTATTGCCTCCAAATCTCGATGCGTCAATTACAAAATGCAGTAGCATTATAGACTTTATTGGAACATGTCCAATTGTTAGTGATGTCGAAATTATTTTCTGTAGATAAAACAAAATTGTAACTTTTACAATAAGTGATAAATCATGTTGTTTCCCTCAACGCTGCCTTTCCGCCTGAAAAACTTTTTGTGGCAAACAATATAAACTTATTTCCCCGATTTTTGGATGAACAATCCTATATAAAAACAGATTCTGACGCTAGGGAACATGAAATAAAAATAAGGAAATAAATGTAAGAAACGTGTCATAGTGACATACTTTTAAATATGAACAAAAAAGGTTGGATACTAAATTCATAGTCACGCTCGATGTCCTTCCAAGACGTGACAAACTACAACACCTGCAATATGTATTCTTCACCCACTTTTATAAAAAATAAAGCATTTATTATCTTCATGGAATAAACTGTGAACCTGCCATTTACTATTCAAATGGCTATCTTCAAGCCTTTCTTTCTTTTTTTCTAACTATCGTAACTTTGGAGACTTTTAGCACGGCATTCATAAAATTGAAAACTATCCCACGTTTCTACTTTTACGAGTTTTCTTTCTATCGGATTAGTTTTATACTCAGCTTTTACCAGTTTGTTTTCCTCATCAACGGCACAATCTTTATTCTCTAGTATTACACCAATTGCAAAAACAGTTTCGGCCACAATGGCGTTGTTGGTCCTTCGAGAACTTTCGTTTTCTGGATAAAGAAATCCCTCCCTTCCACATACGCTACCTTTTTATAGTTACTTGGTCGAACAGGCTTCGCATTACGTAATCGAAAACACCAATTCACATTCCAGTCTTACATCGGTGGGTTCATCTGAACAAGAAGTATAAAAAAGGAGTTTCAATTTACAACGAAAGCTTGCTCGCGACAAGTTAGGTGTAAAAATACCGAATCCTTTTTAGGAGTTGGAATGCGTAAACAGTGCTAAGAAACTATTGTTTACATTTACCATGTGGATGTGTACTGTGTAGCTACTCTTGTATGGTAAGTGTGCTACCCTTTTTAAAAATATGTAACTATTAAGGAACGAAAGATATGGTTCCAATGAAAGGCAATGATCGAACTAGCTGTAAAGCTTTTAGTATTTTGTGGACTATTTTACAAAAATGGAAAAGGAATTATTTTTAATTGTCTATTAAACGGATCGGATGAAGGTTTTATCAGCCTGTCGATTATCAAAGTGTGGGTCCAGCTCTAAGCTGCACGTGCAACCGTTCGCATGTCAAACTGCAATCGACGAAGCTGAATGTTGTCTTAAACCCTGCCTCGCCCGCCAGCCGCCCAAGGTTAATATGGGAATAATTCAACAAGTCATTATGAAACGCGATAAATACCTACCTTTATCCTGGAGAATTTCCGCTCGGTTTTATCCCTGTCTTAAAACCGTTAGAGCTTGATATCAGATGTTTCCAGTAAGTCATAGTAATGTAATTTTTTATAAATATAAACTTTCTGTAACTAGAAGACTAGACTTAGCCGACATTGCGCCAGATCTAGTCATTTGATTTCCAGTGTATCTTTCGAGTGGAAGTTTTAAACTTGCAACTGTTAAAGTTATTAATACTTATTACACATTAATATCCAATAATATAACTTTATTATGATTACTTGCTGTAAGTTGTCAGCGCCGACGCGTTGCACTCTCTTATTGTCCGATAAGCTTATTTTTAGCGCTCCGGTTTGACGTCGTGCATTGCGGATTTTTATCTTATCACGTCTGCAAACATTGTGCTGTAATACCGCGTTCTGTGATGAGAAAAAGCCGACACAATGATAAACTTTTCTTCTCTACACCACCTTAAAAAAAACTGGAAATCCTAGAGGTTTTTATTGACAGTAATGTTTGTATCAAACATCTACAAACATCAATGATAATGACATAAATAAGCTATCAAATGATCGCGTGTCAAGCTACGTTTTTCTGTGAATTCATTGACAATTTTCTGGGTAATAGTCAGTAATAACTTCACTTGTTTTGTTCGGAGTAAACTATCATCTCAAATATTTAACACTTCGGTAAATCTCATGATGTCATCACTGCAAATAAAATACTTCGCGGTTTGGAACCTGTCCGCCTGAAATGCGCCCATAATCGCCTCTTATGAAAGCCAATAACAATATTATATAAACTTTTTATTAAATTAAAAATCGCTACATAATTGAAGCTCACTCAATCGATATCCCAGTTTTATTATTACCTCATTTAAATCGTAATAACAGAACCAAGTGGATCATTCGTTTGCGTGAAACGAACTAAAGTACAATTTTCGAATCATTTGGAACTATAAAATATTATGAGTGTCCATGTTTGGAAAACGGTTATTATAAAGTACTAGTAGTCAGGTCCGATCCCGTTTCCCATCGCATCAATATCAGTGGTATAATAACTTTATTTTTATAACCGGCTGTACGCACATGCCTTCGGTTTTATTTCTTTTTATTGCATGTTTTAGTTGCGCGGTGCAGCGGGCGTGTTCCACGAAGAATTTTCAACATTCTTGCGTGCTAAGATTACGTGTTATCTTCAGCTCATGTAATAAAGACGAGATTAAGTTCATTTTTGTTTTTTGGAATATTATATTCAGGCTCCGCTGTTTAACACTACTTTTAAGCCTTCTTACACTTTTACCTCACAGTTACACGTAGTAGACAACTGTTTGAAATGTTATAAACTGTAAACTTACACACGAGTCGACTTGCTAGCTAAATGTGTGTCTTACACGTTCATTAAAATTGATTAGGCCGTTTTAAAAGACATTACATTAAGTATCATTGCCTATTTATGCGCTATTGCCATACTCTATATATCTAAACAATTATATATAATAATGTATAATCTTAACGTTTGAATATTTACTATTATAGAACCGTATGTTGTGTGGTCCATAGAAAGACAAGGATCATTATCTGAAAAAAGCCTACCATTAATTTAATGCGTGATAATTTCTACTCATTACCATCTTAAGTTATTTATAGCTACGAGTATAAACCAGGCATGAAATCTGAAAAATAAGAACATCGTTCACCTTCAAATCATTATCGATTGTATTTCGACTTCTGCTTTCGTCCATTTACAAATAGTAAGTGAAGCTCTCAAAGTTATTACTTGTAAAGCCTCATCATCAGTTCGTTAGCGAGGCTGTGTCAAGAGTCCCTACGAAACCACTGACGGACAACCGCACAAGTTGCTCTTATACCATCGAACATCCAAACTAATTTCACCCTTATCATTTAAACCACAATGTTCAAATTCCCACGTTGAAGTTCGTTGATGCAAGGAGTTTAAGCGCCGCTGACTGTATCAGTCTGTGAGTGGGTGTTGAGTACGGTTAGTGCCACTCAGGGTAAAAAAAAACTGTTTATGCTTCTTATTAGACAGGTATTTGCTTTGGTTTATGGCACCGTGGGAGTCAAAATGTAGAGCTATCAATAAATTATTTTATTGCTTGGCGATTTTTTGAATGATTTTATTACGAAATCGTGAGGAGAGTGGGTTATTTGAGGCATTCTGTTGAGATTTTTTATGTAATATTATGTCTAAATTTGGAATATTAAGTAATGGTTTTGTAATATTGTTAACCACTGTTATTTTTTAAGATACACAAAAATGCATATCAATTAGATAGTTATGTACTATGTAGGAACACAAAATAAGGTATTTTATGAAACACAACGAATAACATGCTGAAAACATTACCTAACCCACAGTCAATAGCAATTTGTTTATGCAAATGATATAAAGAAAGATATTCTTATTTCGGGTTATTTAATACTCCATTTACGTATTCCGAACACGATATTAATATCAGTATTTCGTGATAACGACTGTTTTTCTCATGTCCCACCCTTTTACTCTACTCACCGCGTCTCTTCAGAAACTATATTAAAGGGCTATCAGTGTTTGCTCAAGTGGGTTACCAGAATATGCTCTGACGCGTATGAAAAGAATTATATTAAGATCAAAATAAATAGGTATGTGTGACTTATACGCAAAAATATAAGACATGAAAACTTGAATTTGAAGTATGATCCTATGATAGAATATTATCGTTAAAAGATTGATCTGATTTAAGCGCAGTTCAAATTCAATCTCGGATAAAAGGCTTCTCTCATACAAAGAAGCTTTCAACATCACACTGAGTTAATAAACCTCTATACTCATAGTAATGTAATAAATGGAGCATAAAAGTTGTTTAATTTGTCAAACAAGCCGACTAATTACCATTTTCTGATCGATCGCGTACCTGACGGCTTTTGCTGTAAACTGTCTCGGTATTTGATATATTAGTTGAAACTAGATTTAAAACTAATATAATAAAGTTATTTGCTGTGTAATTATTTTACAATTTTATTTAGGTAATCAAAAACTTTTTGGAAATTGCAGACTCTACTTACTTGCATGAAATTGGCATAAGACAGAAGAGCATGACATATAAAAACCTACAGATAGTGAGGTACCAGTTTCTATGTGCGATGTGACTGAATGACAATGATTGACATCACGACTAATATTTCCGTAGGTAAAACTATAAAATGTTGAAACATCAACGGTTGCAAACAATATTGCCATGACATCGGGAACCTATTGACACTAACGAAACACGCAGCAATATGCACAAATTGCTTATTATCATATTGATATGACAGAAATGAGCTTCATTTGTTTTGTTTTGTAACTGGTCGCAACCAGGTGGGGCGGTGAAAGGTCAGTCATAGATGTGTGTCTTTAAAAACTAGCAATATTGAATGTTATCTATTTTGTCGTCTATCAGTGGCCTATGATGAGTGTTCTACGCTCTATCGATTCCCAAAGTAAACCCCAAATATTGAAAACCAAAAAAAAAATACTTTTTAGATTTTTTGTCTGACTACGTGAATTAGCTAAATATTAGAAGCTCAAAGAAAAGGGTCGCTAATTTTTTATCGCATATTATTTTTCGTTTTTATAGAGGGTCACTATGATCGAATATTATTTACACGTAACTAACATTACCTTAACATACCATTAAACTCAAATACTTAAGCATGACTACCACCGGAACCTTACTTAAAATTGATGTAATATCATTACTAAAAGCACCCCCCAAACATTATCACCATTCCAATCATAAATATCTAAATGGGTAGGAAATACGTACATCAACTAACTGTAAGTATACATAGTTGACACATTATAAATGGTTATTTAATGCGTTTGTCCCTAAACTGAAGGGGAACAGGGGGGAGCTATATGATGTTGCGTTTTCTACGTGAAAACTTGTAAGACGGTTCATGCGTAGCCTTTGACAGATGGCTAGAGCAACAATTCTTCAAAATTGACGGTATAAATCTTAGGGTAGGAACTCTTTTGAAATAACGTGGAATAGAACAGTTGTGTGGCTTGCAAGGATGTTAGTTTCTTGAGATGGATAAGTTTCCTTCCATTTTCTGCGTTATAACGAATTCTACCTTTTGCGAGAAAATGTTTTAATTTTTCAAAGAACCTGTCGCGTTGCAGTATTCTTAAACTTAAGATCATATTTAATAATCCGGCTATTTTTAGCAGTCGAATCCAATAGTAGATTTATTTTATTATTTTCCTCCTAGTATCTCAGCAATCACATAATCCATCCATTATTATAATTGATGTCTATTATACCATTGTCTACCTAAACACAAATATTTTCCTTACGGACTGAGCCGTACAAGTCCGTACAACAATCGGAAAACAATTCTTCTCCGCTCTAATTCACCTCATCATTTAAACTCAACAAACAATCCGACATTCCAGAAAATTTATAACATTACCTATCTATATATATTTTAACCTAGCATCTATATCAAATGAATATGTGAACGAATATTATTTAAATTGGCATGTTGAAAATGCAAAATTGAGTCAAACTTTAATCGGTTATGTGATCAAGTTTTGCAAACAATCGCCAGCTTCAACATTTCGATAAGTTATTAATATCATTATTTTTGGTGACTTTCAAAAGCAGAAGTGTCACATTTTCTACCCTTGTCTGTCACCTTCGTTCCAGTCAATCCAAAGGTTGTCTGGAAGATATCAAAGTTCGCATTAAGATCGTAGTATAAAATTTTGACACTTATGTAGACGTCCGGAATTAGATTGTCGCTTGGCTTTATTTATTATCTGATTTGTATAATCATATTTATAACAATAATGTTGTAACATTTATAGTTTTGCTTACATTTTTACATAAGGTACTGAAAGCCATCCCTCATCTCGTGAACTATATACCGATTTCAGAGGTAACTTTAAATGAATTTGAAATTAAGTTTGTAATAATAATATTACTTGAGCTTTGACTGGTAGATGATTTCCCAAAACAAAAGACCACTTAATTAAATAACTTTGCGATTGTATTTAGTTTTTTTTTTAATCTCTTTATTTCAAAATGATTATTTAGGTATGTGTCTGCAATTTCCTTCATAAAAAAGTGTTGTTTTTTGCTCTGAGTAAACATAATTATTCGCTTATTACCTCCGCTGCATGCTGGTGTCGTGTCACCTTGACTTAACATCTAGGTTTATCCCTACTTAACTATAAGTGCACCTGTATTATGTCTGCTTGTTTAATACTCCTATTGTCTGGTATACAAGATTGTTTGGCTAATTCTTTTGAAGACATTGTATGTTCGTGTTTGAAAAAAAAATGAATGTTTTGAAAATAATTTTCATCAAAATCCTAATTCTTTCAAGCCTTAAATAACTCTGTCATCATAAACTATAGGATGTAAAATAAAACAAATAGCAATAATAATTTAATTAGCTGATCAATTTTAATTATATTTAATAAGTACATCAATACCCTTATTTAACAATGGAATGTTCTTAAACTAATAATATAATCTCTCTCCTTGAAAATCTAAGATATTGGAGAGCAAACATCTTAAGTATATTGACACACACGTGACCGTTATCTAGATTATTAGTACAAGTAGATACACAAAGATAAAATAGTCGTTAAAGTAAATTTCATGCATTATTAGAAAATGGCATACTTACTTCAGTACATAACTATATCTTGCCCAAAAAAAAATCATAGCTACCAAACGCGTATAACTGCCACTTTCAATAACATAGATAGTTTTCTTTACTACAGATAGGAAATTCACTTTATTTGCATGATACTTAAATTAAATTTCCATCTATCTCTAGTGGAGAAAACTATCCTCGGATAAGATATTAAAATCAGCCGTTAAAGACGTATATTTTAAGAGCACACAGTGACTAGAGTAACGCACACGTTACGGTTAATTCGAACGGCAGTCTAGAAAACTAGAAATCCAATCTAGTCTGGAGCACGAAGCGGCCTACATAAAGCCAAACACTTGCATTGTTTACGATACGTACGGAAACCGATAATGATAACAATGTGAACATGTTTTGATATAATGTGTGAAAAGTTCGCTGATTGTGTTGTCATGCTAATAAGTTGTTCATTAATGTTGGGCTCCCATCGATGTCGGTTAAGGGGAAGGCTGTTGTTGTGTGTAATTAGATTCGAAACGTATTTTGGTAATTGTTTGTTAAATTAATGATTGGATAAGTTTGCAAGACCTGAAAAGATGTCAGAACAAAAATCGCCATTACTAGACACAAAAACTTAAAATGCCTTATGTAACATCAATCAATTGATATCTGATTTCACAAATATTCATCCTATCCAAATTCTAATTCAAGAAGCTTAAAACTCATAAGTTCTGTCTCCCTAGCAACGGCTGACGTCAAACCTAATCTGCACCTAATTACAATTAAAGACTTGATGGGTTTCACGTACGATGTTACACGTTGATCTATCAGGTTAATTGGTGTATGGCTTAATGTCGTCATAAATATCATGCTTCGATTACAGGGAATCTGTAATTTATGGGAGCAATCTACCTTGGATGAAAGAAAAATAATTACATCAATTGATTTGAATAAAGACGAATTGCGAAACATAAGAAAGATTTGTCCGAAATAAAAAGATTTCTCCATGAAGGAAAAACAATCTGAATTCATTAAAAATCTATAATTGGTTTAAGAAGCAGGATTAGGTCAGCAATCATCATTCGTTACCCTTGTCATTCCCTTGTCATGTTTGACATTTCTGCTCTATTAAGTTCACATGGTTTGGTTATTTTACTAGATGCTTTAAATACATTCTTACTTCTTCCCTTGTGTTAACTTATTTCTACAACACGGTTCATATTTTGTTTTAGAGTTTGGTCAGTTACTAACACTGTTGGTCCGACCAATCAGGGTTGCCCTTACCGCCTTTCGTATTACAAATCGGCAGTATCTTCTACTTGCAGCCCTAATCAGATATCTAATGATGGTGTTATCGTTCCAGGTGACGAACAAAACCTCCGGCAAGGTGATGGTGCTGAAGATGAACCAGCAGCGCGCCAACAGGCCAAACATGCTGCGCGAGGTGCAGCTGATGAACAAGCTCAAACATCCCAACATACTCGGGTACGTAACACTAATAAACCTCTTATAAAATAAGAGTATGTTCAAGCAA
This sequence comes from Autographa gamma, assembly GCA_905146925.1. Lineage (NCBI taxonomy): Eukaryota > Metazoa > Arthropoda > Insecta > Lepidoptera > Noctuidae > Autographa > Autographa gamma. The sequence continues at coordinate 11,621,306 of LR989853.1, read as the reverse complement.
GTAATCTGATATAAAGCTGAATGTGTTGCTAAGCGCAAATCTCTAGAGCAGCTGAACCGATTTCGCTGATTCTTTTCTATTATATTCCTTGAAGTACTAGAATACGAAAATAGTTAAAAAGGAAAAAAATAAAAAGATGCCTGTTTTTTATGTTTTTTTTAAAAACCCATGTGAAGCCGGGACTGGCCGCTAGAAAGTAATAAAAGCATCTTCGACCAAGTAATACTGGTAGTCATTGAAAATATTACTTAAATTTTTTATGTGAAGTGACAGTGCTCGTAATATTTATTTTAATTACGGTAGCTAATGAAGATATTCGGTAGATATTAAGCAGCCGGCAGCTATAGTCGATTGGTAACTGTGGCCATTTAAAATTGATCTAGACACCATGGTATGTGGCGTTCCCATGTAACTTGTCCATTCTGGCAAAATAAACATACAAAATTACATTTTTAAAGAGCCCGAGGATATTCACAGTATTTCTAGACGTAGGCATATAAATTACTATACGGAAAATTATAACCCAGATATGGACAGCTGTCTGTCCATAATTATGAGTTAGGAAGACAAAGCAGGCGGGACCAATTAAAATACATTTGAAAACGAATAATAAATCATGCCAAAAATTCTTCTGAAGGCACAAACATTTCAAGGTTGACAGGGTAATCTTAGGTCAATAAATTAATTGATACGAAAACGTATCTCAATCTACATTATAAATTGATAATACCAACTATGTCACCGGAAATGTTATGAACATAAATCTGACGCAAACATTTTATTAATTACACATTTTAAAATAGTATTTTACATGAATAGAAGATCCGTGTGTTTGTTCGTCAAAGTTTTGTTCTCAAACGAAAAACTGACTAACGTTTTTGGGATTCCACAGAATTTTAATTTGATGGTCAAGAGGGTGGCAAGCAACGAAGCGAAGCCGCGGGAATAAGTTAGTAAAGCTATAGGTCTGACGAAATAACTGACCCGGAACGCATAAATGTTACTCAAAAGTGCAGCAAGGAAATTATATTAAAGTAATTATTTAGGGGCCGCAACAAAGGATGTTATGTTAATCCAACGTTAGATAACATTAGTTAGAAAGGAGTCACTATCGTGAGAAATTAAAGTTATTACTGTTACCGTGTTACGGATAATGTTGTAATCCCAAAATTATATTATACAACTAAACGAACGTACACGATGTCTAGATAAAACCTTCCGGCCGACAAAACATAACGTTACAATGTATAAGCATATTTAAATTCCTGGATCATATTCTAAGAGGGTCCAGGTGCACATAATTTCTATTTCCTCATACCGTATTAGATTAAAATTCTTCGTCGTCTCTAAACCCCTTTGTCATCCTAGGAAAGCAACAAGACTAGAGTCGCATTTATGAAGTATGAATGAGGATAGTCCCACCTGAATACATCTTCCAACTGCTAAATCTTATATCCATGACTATAAATCATAGTCCAATAAACTGCCCCAAAGGAATAGAATGAACAAACATTAATACCGAGCGAAACCAGATAGGAAGGACTAGTGCACCATCCGAGTGATTTACGATGCTCGCTACATTAGTTTAAATGAAATCGAGCGAAAATGATAACTATTAAATTAAATATATTTGCATACTTTATTTAATGTGTTTTAATGTCCTATTTAGTAGTGCGCAGTAGCGACACGTGACTCGAAATGTAGATAAGATTGTGATTTGTCTAACTCAAATCGTCTCTCCCGAGAATTTCCTTTGGATCGAAATCGTCATAAAATATTTGTCCTTTAATTTTATTACATATCAGTTGATTAAAGTTTTTTTCGGTAACTACTTAACTTTTCCGTTACCACGGTGTAAATGTCAACATAACTTTTTACAAATCGACGCAGCTTCAATATGCTATGATTTCGTTTGATCAAAACGCTTTGACGTACTTAACAACATTAGCATATTAAGTAAAGGTTAATAGTTTCTAGAGTGATGCGGTTGCGGAGCAAGGTCGAACAGATCAGTAATCATTAAATACATCATTAGCGTTCCTAAGAATCCTTAACTAATCATTGATGATGGCGCCTACTTGGTTTCTTGCATATACAATAGAACTAGCTGACTTGGAAGATGTACCGATAAAATTTCGAAAATCTGAAAATCATTAAATTCTTGAAGAAATTTTTAAATTACTGTTCTACTGGGAATTTCAAGAAAATCAAGATGCCTTTCTATATGCTCCCGCACTAGCTGCATGCAGCTATTAACGGCCACAGATTTATGCCAATAAAAAAAACATTGGGTAAATTTGAGCTTTAAAAATAAATCCCTGATCAGTTTGCGAGCAGTATCTTCTAGAACCCTTTAAGTCTATACAACATTCAATCATGAAATCAAAATTAAATCCTATAGTATGGTTTAACCCGAACCCCAGGCCTGTATGACGTATGAACCGCACAAGGAACATCTTTGTAACTAATTATACGTTATGACGTCAGCGATCATGTCCGATGCGGGATTATTGAAACGCGGCTATATTTAAATGATTTAACTGGCGTCTATTGTACAGGGTGCTCTCTTTGTTCGGTCTCCAATGGATATGGTGATTAGTTGCAAACATTGTGGAAAATGTAAGTCGTGACCGAAAGGAAAACAAGGCGACAGCTGTTTTCCTACAGTTGTTAGTTTTCAGTGTCACTAATGATCTTGTTATTGGTTTCCGTAATGGTTTCTTGCCGTGTAATGAAATCTTCTGTCAGTAAGGTCACGTGCACACGTACTACTGCTTTAAGCTTTTCTTCTTCCATTTCGTTAGCATTACCTATATTTTCCACAGTAGTCCAGTCACATTTAAATGAAAGAACCATCAGTAGATCATCATTATCAGGTCCCTAAAATAAGTGGTCAGATTTACATTAAATAGGAAACAATAAAATCTCTACACCCGGAGACACATTACTTTCATGGCACAAACACTTTGTCCTGCCAAGACACAAAACATTAAAAGATCTTTACAAGATAAGCAAGAATGGCGTAAAAATTATAAGGAATCGCACGTCCAGACTCACAAAGCCAGATCACCTTGATTTTAAGTATCCTGGCAAGGAAATGAAACTTAATAATTTTGCATCTTTTGTGCCATCAGCGGTTGTATACGACTAACAAGAGCTATTAAAACTGTTTACGATAATTTTCTTAAGACAAACTAGTTTTCCGAAATGAATTGAGGTTTGGCGCGTGAAGATGAAAAGTTTCGTTCTGCAAAGTTTGTTTTTGCTGGTTAAACGACCTTGCGGTTTGGTTTACCTTATTTTTTGCTCGCGATTTATGTGAAAATGGTTTTCATTACCTTCAAATATAATTAGCTTCTTCTATTGTGGTTCTAGGTATTTGAGGACAAAAAGTAATGGAGATTCCATTATTAATAGTAAATTAAAACAATAAGTTTGTAGAGACCCTGACTAACCAGGTTAAGCGGAGGATAATTAATATAATATGCTTCTTATGATATAGCTAGAAAAGTATTCTCCCAATGAAGTGAGTTAGGAATATGTGAATATGAATACATTGTAATGTACAGTTATTGCTCTCTTACCGTTTTGCGGTTGACCCCCTGCTAAGATGTCTTGACACCTCAAGTGTTAATTATAAAATAAGATAACACTTTTCGTAAGTGTGTATAATGATTCATGGCGAAAATATTACACGGAAGGCTGTCAATTTGTTTAGGCATTAAAATTGTCAAGACTTCTCTTATGTTATTGACGGAATCTCATTTGACACGTATGAACTTAAAAAGTGCAAGGGCAATATTTGGCTCGTGTCTTTTTAAAGTTACTGTCTATTACTATGAGGGATTCTTTAGCTCATGTTAATTCCATAAATTCCCCTAAATATTATTTTGTCGTTATATGTCCAGTTGTAAAGCAGTATATTCCCATAATCTTATAGTCTAGGGATGTCATTAAAATAATCTATTTAATAGGCAAACACTAAAATATAAAAATAAACATTTATTCTGTTTACTTAATCCAAATAAACAATTTGTTTAATAATACAAAGATAAGCACATTAGCTATTGTTTGTATATGGTGCGAAACCCCCGCGACTGGGTCGCCACACAAATTCGTTGGTCCCTTTGTTCCAATGTTTGTTGACCAAACAGCCAAGCCGGTTCTGTACATTGTTCAGTGTTGCGTCACCAACAGGAGCTGTGTTTAAGTTTTATTGTTTTTGCTTTAGTATTTTTATGTTAAATTAAAGAATATTTTATTGTTACCAATTTTCGTAACCAACAACCATGAAATGTGAGTCATTCTGTCTGAAAATGAGACTCAGACCAGCTTGTGTGGGTTCTGAAATAAAACTTCTTTAAATGCAAGTTTTAGGTTCAAGGACTGCAAAACAAACCGTCCTCTGTCTACGAAAAGTGCAAAATCATAAAAAAAATCCAGACGTAGTTCCAGTTTCTGTAGCTGAGAACATTTTACAGAAAAAAAAAATCAATTACAGAAACATTTTCTGCACTTATTGCAAATCTGTGGACTTGAGAAGATAATTCAGCTTAAAAAAAAAGCCTTTATATTGCAACATCTTTAACTTTTAAACAGCCATTAATTATATTTAATACACGATTCATTCAACAGAGCCATTTGTAAGTCAAACACGTTTTGTTTTCAGAATTCACACAATACAATTAATTCACACGTACGTTGTCACTTCCTGATATCTCGTACATTCCGTCTCTGGCTATTTTTCGGTGGCTCTCATTGTTTATTTTTTCGCATCACTATTCTTAAACGACATTTCTTATTCGTTTCGTACCCTGAATTCGGTTTGCATAATATATTACGAAATGAAAACGATGAGCTAAACAATGGCACCCACTGTCCCCCATTTCGCCCATTGCCTGTTCGCTTATCTTCGGAAATAAAAACAATGCTTGCACTGTTCCGATTGTTTGTCTTACATTTTTTTCTCATCCATCTAGCACAGCCGTTTCTTTAGTCACTTTTTGTAGTTTCGCATCGACCAAAGTAGCACGCGTCATTCAGAAGCCAACAGATTTAAATATTAAAACATAGTTTGCAAAACCAAGTATGCGTATGAAGAAATCTCTGAAGATTCAAACGTGGAATTATAGAAAAGCATTAAAGCCACATGATGAATGGTTGAGCAACGAGCGCCGCGACCGCGTCGGCGATCATCTACAATTTCCGACGATAACAAACATTAAACAAACTAAAAGTGTCAATTAACCTTACCTCTTCTGTTTTTATTGCGTGCCTATAAACACGGCTTCCTAGGAATAATAGACCGGCTTTCACCCCGATAGTTGTCATTTCTGAATTTATCTTATTATCTATGGGAGTTTCATTATAATTAAAGCCCCTTTGATGGTTCAGCACGCGAAGATTTTAATTGGCAATTTGCATTGATTATAAGATGATTACGCTGAAGCCTTGACATCTGTCTCATTGCGTGATCAATACGATAATCACTTCGTAAGAGTGAGATTTTTGTTTTTGTTCGGCAATCGTCTTCAATCTACGTGTTACTGTCGTTTGGAAATTGACGTCATGGTCGAAGGAAAATTCTGTGGATGGTTCCAAATGGAGCATGTCCGTGCATTTTGATGAGTATTTTTGTATGTTAACATATCATCGCCGGTCACGTCACTCTGTTAATGTACCACTCAATCAGCATAATAATGAGGCATGTGTCACAGTCATCTAGCTAATTCGCCACCCAATTTGTCGTCAAGCAACGATTTAGTTAAACAGTTCGGCGCCAGTAAACAATGATCGCTAGATTAAAAAATGAAATATGTATAACCAAAATCATTTATCGTCTAGCTCATCAGGAGAGACGCTATTTTGAAGATTTTGGTTGATTAACGATGAATACAAATGTAACAAGATCTTTGTTTTGGGTTGTTAATTTAAAATATATAGTTTTTTTCTAAGGTCTTAGTTTTCGTTTTAATGAGTTATGCTTATTAAGTCAGTAGTTTATCGTATCATACTTAAAGTTTAGAAAAATGCCGATTGGGTTGTGTAGCTGCAACATGTAAGGCGGTAAAAGTCTGTTCTGTCAATCGTGTTCATGAATATACAATGTTTCAAATGTAATCGTCTTCGCTCCAACCATATCCACCATATTTGTCGGGCAATTCCAAATGAGATCAGATCTATTTGTTCATCAGTTGAATGTACGACAGGTTGATCGTCAGCGTCAATGGGGCCATCTATTGTGGTGGCGCGATGGCGCTGGGAATCATTATTGTGCCATCTCCAATCTTCTCCCAATTACTTTCGAGACCGTACTCGCGCGCACTCATTGTGTACACAACATATTATCATAATCGGATTTCTAATCATGTGTGTGCATCGACCTTGATATTTCGCGTGGGAAAGTATTAACGGAATGCATCTTTAATTTTTATTTCAACATTAAAACTAGATTACACATTGGGTTAAAGACAAGTCGTGCATTCATCCTGAGGCCTTGAATGAAGTGTAATTAATGCAAGAACAATTTTTGTATTGCCTTCGTTTGTAAACAACAATGGCGCAATCAATCGTCAGATGAATGCCAGCGCACATCAATGGGTGGTTCTCTGGCGCTAAGTAGTGCGTTCTCTACGCTTTCCACAGTTTTTCATGGACCATACAAGTCTGTTTTTGTATTTATATGAATAGCTTCACTTTCCCTCGTTGAATGTGGTTTCACATACGTCGGCAGAATAATTTCTGCCCGTCGGGTGATTTAAATCAATACAATTAATAAGCTTCATTTTCTATTGCAGTGAAACTTGAGTAATTTATTTTCACATACTGACACTTATTTACGTACTTTTCTTATTGCTGATACCGCAGTATCGGTAAATGTATTCCATGTTTTATAAATATCTGCGGTTAATTAACTTTTATCTCACATTTGTTATTGCTATGTCTTTAAAATAATGTATTACAGAGTAGTTTTGTTTTTAAACAGTTTCAGACTAAATTAGGTATGGTAAACGATCATTTCCAGCTTCAACTTACCTTATACGCCTTACTTAGCTTAATAGACGTTTAATTAAATGTAAAATAAATATGTAAAAGATTGCACGTTTAGTGAAAACCCCTATATACCTTTAGGCACTTGTCCCAAACAAAAATTATCATATTACAGTAAGTCCTTCAAGTCGCCTAATTGTAATGGTATATTTACTTGTTCCGCAGATTCATGGGCGTATGCGTGCATGAAGGCCAGCTGCACGCTCTGACGGAGTACATGGAGGGCGGCTCCCTGGAGCAGCTGATCCTGGGCCGGCCGCCCGAGCCCATGCCGCAGCCGCTCCGCATCTCCCTCGCCGCTGACGTCGCCGACGGCATGATGTACCTGCACTCCCTCGGGGTCTTCCACAGGGATCTTACTGCTAAGGTGAGGATAGCATCTACGAAGCACTAGATATTCAACCAGAAATTGTTCTCTTTTTTCCTATATCATCATCATCAGCCGGAAAACGTCCACTGCTGATCAAAGGCCTCCTCCCTAGAACGCCACAATGAACGACAACCTTTCCTATATAGTCCTGTTTAATTTACGTCCTAATTTTCCTATACTAATTAAGACGACATCTTTGGCAGTCGTTAATTCAATTACGACAACCAGTCTTTCTATAGGATACCTACTGTATTTTTCCCAGTAAAATGTGTTGTGGGGGTCAGATAGGCAGTCGCTCCATGCAAAATACGGTATTCAGCTGAATCCGGTAAGTCCGGTAGCCGACCCCAACATTGTTTGGGAAAAGGCTAGGCAGATGATCATTTAGTCCTTCTTCTGGGCCCTCCGAGCATTGTAGAAATATTCAAAATCAATCTTTTACTTAACAGTAAAAAGGGGAGTAAAATTGATAAAGTAGAGTATTTTTGTTTTATTTTTCAGAATGTATTATTAAGAAAGTGCGGCGAAGGCGACTACATGGCTATTGTCGCTGACTTCGGCCTCGCAGCCAAAATACCTCATGAGTGAGTACCCTTACCCGTGTAACATACCATAGCATACCATCACGCCTGTATTCCCCTAAGGGTTAGGCAGAGTACACCCACAGTTCGCCGGTATGTCTAGGTCCCATGTAATAGGGGCGAGCCTATTGCCACTAACCAGGCACAAATCCAAACTCCGACTTACTACTGAGAATTTTATAGAAAAAAACAATATCACCTTGTTCGACTTGTGAATCCAATTCAAGACCTCTAGCGCAGCAGTCGCGCTTAGAACCACTAGGCACGAGGCAATTATCCAAGTTATTTTTGCCTCATTGTAGGATAAATACTTCCTTTCCACTCTTATTTTCTGCACCGACTATTGCTTGCAAATGGTGTAAATTGTTGATATGTGCATCTTTGTCATATATAGAAATAAAAATAATGCAGTCACTTTTTGAAACTAATGTTGTGAAAACATAGTTGCTATACTTGTCCACAATGACGGCCACTGAATATAGTTACAGCCTAATATTTATATGTTTTAAAAACATATCACAATAAACATTATACAGCAATAAAGGGAATCACAGATGTATTCAAATGTATTTAGATACAGCTGAGTATAATCCGGTGTTACGGTAACACAGTCCATTAGCTAGCGGTACATATCATGCAGGTACACCCGTAAATAATCAATTACGAGCTCCGTCGGATATTGCCGCGTTACGTGATCCTACAATATAGTTATCGTCTAAACTGTAACTACATATAATAATAATATTCCGGGACAACTCACACACGGTTATCTGATCCCAAGCTAAGCAGACCTTGTGTTATGGTAACCAGACAACTGATAAACATACTTATATATTTCTATACATACATATTATAGATAAATTACACCCAGACAGAGAAAAAATGATCGTGCTCATCACAAAAAGATTTGTCCTGGGTAAGAATCGAACCCACGACCTCTGATATAGCAGTCAGGATCACTAACCTCTAGACCAACCGGCCCGTCAAAATATGGGATAACCAAGGAACTTATATACTAACTGGAATGAGGACGGGCAATCCAAAAACACTCCGAGCGAGAAAGTTTCGAGAGTGGACGTTGTCTCTTTCTAATAGGGTGTCCAATAATCATACAACTCTTGAGACAGTTACGGACTACTGATATTTTATTATTTAATGATGATGACCTGCAACTTAATAGCATTTATGTTAAAACTTTTTATGTTAACTTATCTATATCTATACTAATATTTTATAGAGGAAAGATTTGTATTTTTGTATGTAACGAATAAACGTAAAAACTACTGGACCGATTTGAAAAATTCTTTCAGCAATGGATAGCTACATTATCAGCGAGTAACATAGGCTATATTTTATTCCCGTACTCCCACGGGAACGGGAACTACGTGGGTGAAACTGCGTGACGTCCGCTAGTTACCTTTAACTTAAATGTATGTCTGTACCGTCCAGTTGCAAACTATCCATTTTGCAACTTATGTATGCTGATACTTATCTTCACATACTAGATACAAGCGTGCCCATTAAAAAAAAAACCTGTATTTGGTCTTTACCCATTAGGTACAGATTTTTATGTGATGTGAAGTACGTGGCACTCGTATTCATTAAAGCTCTTCAAGATACTTATGTAAAGTTACATCCTTCATATTTTTAAGAGTTTTCAAAGCATAGGTACAGGGATGCAATTCACATAGACCAAGCATGAGTTTGTCTATAATAAAACAACACATAATTTTAATTAATACATTTATTACACATTATTAAAAAGTATCGTTTTATGTAAACGTTGGCGTAAGGTTGAGCGTTGCCCAACTATTTTTAAATTATGGGTTTTTGTATGACTAAATAATCTTAAGTTTAGGTAAGAAGATGCAATGCTTTTCAATATCACGATCTCGTGTGAATCTTCGCAGTTAAAAGATTCGATTGGGTGAGGTGGGTCAAAATGCATATTTCCTGACATATAAAAATGTTGTACTACCAGCAACATTAATCTATTTTTATTTAAGTTTTTTAACCCATTTGTGTGGCACATTGTTAGAAATACTTTTTCGCAATATTTCACAATATTGAAAGCGAACTTGGTGACATATTTAAGTTTTCCTCTGTCTATAAAGGTTGTGAAAGAGGAAAACTTACAAATATCTACTGCATAGTTATGGTCGCATTGCTCCTTTAATTTAAATAAAGCAGCAATGCAATACGCACATGAATTTTTTTTTGATAATTTGTTTGTTATATACCCTGCAATATAATATAAAATATTATCTTTAAAATCAGAAATTGATGTTCTGCTTATTTGGTCCATTAATTGGTCAATGTTTTCATCAACTTCAAGGTTTGCTTGCGAACTATTTGATCTTTTCGGATACTTAAATTCTAATACGGGTGTAGTTTGTATGCTACCCTCATCGGCGATTATATTCGCACTTACAGTAGGCTGCACGCTATTTCTAAATAATAGTTTTCTCATTATATAACGAAACTGTAGCGCGCTCGGGTTATCGTTAAAACCACCTCTCGCTCTAACACATGAAAAAAATATTTCCACGTGGTCTTGCGAACATTTGTAGGGTAGGAAGTACTTCATATTGATCCCGTCGTCAGATAATAATTCGTCAATTAAATTTTTAAAACTTACACAATCTATTATTAAGCCGAGAGCAGGCGTTTTACGTCTGTGCGACAATATATTTTCTTCATCAATTATTAAATTGGCCAAGTAATTTTTGGTTTCGGAGATAACGTTCATCCAAAAGTTTTTATTTGTAAGGCGTAAAGGTGCCTTATAACCCACGCCAAAAGGATTTTTGGCATTAAATATATCGAAGATCCTATCGATATACCTAATGAATTCGATGGTGGCCTCGCTCCCAACAAAATTTTTATGACCACTTTTAGCCAGAAATTCAATAGCATCAGCCACAGAACTGCTTAGTACTTGTGCCGCCAATTTAACATTCATTTTTTTTCCATAAAAATTTATATGAACAGCGGAAATCTTATTTTTTAATTTAATCCCTTCCTGTTCTTGTAATGTATGTAAATTTCTGACATAATTAAAATCAATGTTTCCTTTGTCAGAAGACAGTTTACATTCAGCAAAAACATTCCGTGCTAGCTTAATCATGTGTGGTGGATCCAATAGACAGTGCACCTTACAGTCTTTTGTGGGATGTTTAAAATTAGTTTTTAAGTCATCGACGTTAAAATTACAACCCAGGAGCTCGTATGTTTTAATGTTAGTAATAGTACCATCACATGTTAATGATCTAACAGTAATATTAGCATCAGCCAATAGCCTTAAGGTTGTTAATATCAGCTGTGCTTGTATATTGGCCGATATTTTATTAATAAAAAAATACCCAATGGGACATTTGAATTTCCTTGTGTATGAAACAATCATAATAACAAGTACTTCAGTAGCGAGTATTTCTGAGTCATTATTTACAATTCCACCATAGTCCACATAACCCCAAAATTTATCCATTTTTTTATCATATGTCAGTTCTGACCGAATAGACATAGCATCAAAAACTATGCTAACATTTTTTAAATAATCATTTTTCTCCACAGATCTCTTTAAAAATTCAAAAACTTCTTTCATAAAACCAGTATTACAATTATGTGTTGACAGAAGTAGTCTTAATGTTGACGGATGAGGTAAACTGATGTGATTTCTTAAGAAAATATAAGCTTTTGGTGAATAAAAGTATAAAGTTAACGCAAAAGATTTGAGCTCATCACTATACCGTACAGTTTTATCTGATTTTCTTGTATTCATATGCGTATGTATGTTACTAAAATTATTAACTAATACACTTTCTACTTCTTCAAAGTTTGTACACTTCTTCTTTATCAAATTTAAAGCACACTTAAGATTATTAATTTTCATATCCCGTCTTCTCAGGCGCTGTGACAATAATTTTACTTTATATTTTAACTTGTCCTTCTCTACAACGAGGTTTTTAATGGCATCCTCCTGTCGAGCTTTCTTCAATGGAGGTTCCATGGATGTGCCCGGAGTTGGTTCTAAATTTTCTTTCATTTCAGGAAGAGCCGAAATCAATTCTATTTGTTTTTCTTGTATCTGCAATTGAAAAATAATAAAACAGTCAGAAAATACATAATTGAACAGCATTGTGAATATTACAATAATAACTATTGCTATTAAGAAATGTGATTCTTGAAGAAATAATAAATCAAGATTAATACTAAGGTTGGTACTATATCATCAACAGATAAAAGATTTAAATTTTACCTTATCAAAGCCGGCTTCAACCTTTTCTCGAGCTGATCTTAAAGTGATGTTACTTAAAACATTAATTTGTTTATTTGTTGAAATCTCCTGAAAATGAAGACACATTACATTAATAAATAATTATATAACCAATACATAATACATATAAGCAATTTGACGCTTGAAGATTTCTGTTATAATATATTGTATGACCATGTGTACTTAAAGAAATGCATTTAATTATGTAAGTACATTTTGAATTTAGGCGATAAATGTAATGACAAGGAACGAACGATTTTTAAATGTTATTAAATTAGGTATAACTTGAAATAAACTAAAACTCTTACAATAGGGAAAATAGACGGAATGGCATCATGTTTGAGTATTGATTTTCTTGTATGAATGATTATGTCCTCTGACAGGAAATGACGGCTGCAAACTACGCTATAGCTTGAATATTTCTTCTTTAAAGGAACAACTTCAAGCCACCGTTGCTGCAGATTTTCTTTATTAGGGAATCTGTTTGGAGACAAAACAATATTTATAGAAAGCAAACTAGTCCGATGTTTCTAATTTATAAAATGAAAATATACTTTTGATTACTATGTAGGACAACGATGTTCGAAACTTCGAACTGAGCTGTTTTAATAATTTATTTGGATAATTCCCGTTTATCAATCTGAAACATTGGTAACCCTAGTCGTAATAAACAAACAAAGTTATAAAACTTACCTGAAGAACGAAATTCCACATCCAGCATACCCCTCACTACTACACCCCTTCACACAACACAATTTTACCATTATGAAAGCTGGTGAATTCACCTAAATACATTAAAAAGAACTTGAAAACGCAAAAATATGACTTCAACGCGAAAGTGTATCGGCCATATTGTTTACATCGGTGACAAGGGAAGACAGAGACACCATCCACCAATGTCGGTTTCTCGCTCGGAGTATTTTTTTTCTATTGAATCCATTATACAAATTCAAACTCTAAGCTTTTGAGATAGGGTTTTTTTTTTTTTTTAGTATTTTGTTCGTACTCATTCCAGTTAGTATATAAGTTCCTTGGGGATAACTGAAAACTGACGTGAATTATGTGTTCATATTACGGGGTGATTATCAATACAACTAGCATGATTAACTAATGGATATAGTGTTTGATATCTCTCAATTAGATCTTTATTTACCACAAGATTGGCAGAATCCTTCAAATACCACAATTATTAATAGCTATTAGTACCAATGCAGGCCAAAATCCCACTTTCCGATGCTACTTGCTTATTAAATAGGAGCCTTTTAAACGAAAAGTCAAAAGAAAAATAGAATTTATCCAGTAGAAACACCACAATTAAGATCTATCTTTACACTCACGCCATTTTTCTTAGATATTCATATTCCTTGTAATTGAGGAAGGTGGCTTCGTGTGGTAATTGGCTTCGATATCGTTTGCATGTGTGCGTGAGTGATTGCGTACACGCACGCTGACTAATGCGTACGGACACGCACTGCTACTAATACGGTGCGTGCTCTTTATTCCTAAGAAATTATTGTACGAGTATTTAGAATAATTTCTTAATTTCTACATTCATTCGTAATTAGATGTCTCGTGGACAGGATCTCTTTATATTTTTCTAGTCTTTCCTTTCCTAAATATTCTTTTTTTGGGGTCCAAATGCTGAATAAATGCATGTTATAAATGTTACGTTAATCATTTATATTGCTAATGCGTAATGTTGGAAACTTATATTAGAATTGGAACTTGAGACATTACTATTCATATTAGCTAAAAACATAAGCGATATCAAGATCTATGAATCAATTACATACGCTTACTATTCAATGTAAACTCCGTCATAAACCTAATTAAGACAACCACGTAACGTCTTAAACGTACAGCTAAATGTAATGAATATTATACCAATTACCACATCTCGATAGACAGTCAATGTAAAAAATACGTATAATTTACAATAAACCTGTCACATTTGTCTTATGCACGCTTCGATACAGCACACGCCATTTCGCGTGTAAAAGATATGCCGATAGTCGCCGTGCAGTCGTTACTCATTTTACAATTTTACCATGAAAATTGCGAAATTACCAATGGCCTAAATGGCTTGGGTGCTCCCCTTGACACGTTTAACGGCCGTACAGTGACTTGTCGTCCCATTAAACGCATTTTACTATTGCAAAAGTGTGGGACGCATTGTGAACCCGATGTTATTGCATTTCCAGCGGTTCGAAAAGAGTTGAAAGGCCCATAAAAATAAAATGGTCAGTTTGCAGGGATTATTTATGAGGCGGTGTACAGTCACTTTTCATCATTAGACTTGCCCGTTTTACACAAAACAAATATAGCTATTTAAAATTATATCTAGAAAGTCAGAAAGTTTAAGTGTCAGTATTTAAGAGAAGGTTATTATTCCAGGAACGGCTACAGGCTGCCGAGCGTGGGGTCTCCGTGGTGGATGTCCCCCGAGTGCCTGCGCGGGCGGTGGTACGACCACCGGTCCGACATATTCTCCTACGGGATCATTCTGTGCCAACTTATCGCCAGGGTAAGTGCCAACATAATACTAATATAAATATACGACTAGCTACATATACAGGGTGTTAAGAAACCCCTGTCCGACCCGTGAAGGTGTTGTTAGGTATCGATATCTGATGTACAAAAATGTGGAAAAAAAAATTATAACCTAACATTTTTTTTTCTCTATAGTTGGGCTAGTGAATCGGCGTGGTCACAGATGCTACCTAATTACCAAACAAAAGACCCTCAAAAATACCGACGAAATTGGTGTTGTAGTATTTGTTTTAATCTCAAATTTAGGGAATTTTGGGGCAAAAAATGGTCATTTCAAAATCCATTATTATTGTTTCTATCATGAATTTTTTAAATTTGATATGTTATTTTGGCATGTGATTGTGAACCCTATATCACCCTTTCGGGTCGGACAGGGAGTGACACCCTGTATATATAGTCGAGGAATCTTTTCCCGATGGAGAATGTTGTATAATAAATCCCCTGTATGTTCTGAATGTAATTGTTGTTCTCCCCGGCAGGTGGACGCCGACCCGGACGTGCTGCCTCGCACGGACAACTTCGGCCTCAACTACATGGCGTTCGTAGAGCTTTGCGACGAGGACACCGTCCCGGAATTCTTGAGGCTCACCTTCAACTGCTGTATCGTAAGTTTAATATACCTTACATGTAACAAATACTTCATATAGGATAATTATCAAAAAATATTTTTTCAATTTATTCTTTTCCTTTACAGTACGAGCCAAAAGCGCGTCCGCTATTCCCCGAAATAGTAAACAAGCTGGCTGAAGTGAAGGAGAGCCTGGACGACGCGGCGTGGGCCTCACACAACTCTAATAACCATAATGAAAGGTATTGTCATCAGAAAAGTAAACTGATTTTAAGACAACAACATTCGACTAGAATTTGTTATAACATTTGTTTGTGTTTTTAGTGAGGACGCGGATTCTTCAGGCCCGCGCTCTTGTCCCGGACTGTACGCGTGGCGACGTCCACAACGGTATAAGTCCGAAGGCAGTCCTAGGCATCATGACCATGACCAGCGTAAGTTGTCACCAGTGTTCATAATTAAGACTCTTTTAGTACATTGCTATTTTTTTTTTTGTCATTCGGCTTCGAGTGTTTGTGGATGTGTGTTAACGAGATTGTTTTTTGTGTGGTGCAGTGCAGCATCGGCGCTCGCTGTCGGAGCTGGAGTGGGGCGCGGCGCGGCTGGCCGGGGGCGCGGCGCGGGGCGCGCACCGCTCGGCCGGCGCGCTGGCGGGGCGCGGCGCGGGCGGCGGCCGCCTGGCGCGCCTCACGCGCCTCGCGCACGTCATGCTGCTGCGCGACGCGCACGCCGCGCCCGCGCCCGCGCGCGACTCCCTGGCCGCCTTCCGCGGCGTCAAGAAGATCCTGGAGCCGCACCCCGGCTCCGCGTCGTGCGCCGAGCTGCCGTCGCCGCCGCGCGCCGCGTCCCGCGCGCTGGACCTGTCGGACGACGCGCGCGCGGCCTCGCTGCCGTCCTCGCCCGCGCTGAGCCGGCGCGGCAGCCTGGACGCGCGGCCGCCGCGCTCGCCCGAGGGCGGCGAGCTGCGGCGCCGCGGCTCGTGCGAGAGCGGCATCTTCTCCGTGGCCAACGAGGAGCTGTGCGGGCAGCGCGGCGGCGGGCGGCCGCGCGCGGCGGTGTGCGCGTGCTCGCTGGTGGGCTGCCACCGCTGCTGGTGGTGGCGCGCCGCGTCGCCGCGCGGGGAGCCGCCGCCGCCCGGGCCGGCGCGCGCCACGCTGTGCGGCGCGTGCCTGCTGGCGTACGACCGCGCACTGGATGCCCGCGCGCCCGCGCCGCCGCCGCCCGCGCCCGAGCCCTCGCCCTTCCTGTGCGGCCGGCCGGACGACGACTCGGACTCGTCGTCGGAGGGCGAGGCCGAGCCGCTGTACGAGTACCACATCCTGAGCCACTGCTGCTGCGTGCGCGCGGGCTCGGCGTCGGCGGGCGGGCTGCGGCGCGCGGCGGCGGCGGCGTGCAAGCGCACGTCCAGCGTGTACACGGACAGCTCGGAGGACGTGGCCAGCCTGGCCGGCTCCGATAGCCTCTTCTGCGACGAGCGAGTGCCGCGCCACGTGCGCTCGGCGCAGATCAGCAAGATCGTCGAGTACTTCGAGCGCAAGGGCGCAGACTTCACGTGCGAGCGGTCGCGCGGGCGCGTGCGGCTGGCGGCGGCGGGAGCGGGGGCGGGGGCGGGCGCGGGGGCGGAGCGGCGCAAGTGTCCGGCGCAGCAGCGGCTGATGATCTGCGAGGGCGCGGTGCGGTCGAAGCTGCCGCTGTTCGACAAGAAGTCATAGCGCTAGGCCGGCGAGCGCGCCGCGACTCGCTCCTCACTAGATACGTAAGCGTGGCGGGAACACATCGGCGACACCCGCGGCCACTGTGACGTGTACGAGTGTTGTATACATAAAGTAATCGATATAATTTGTTCCGCCCCGGTGCCGTACCGATGTGTTTGCTCCACTTCGGATCTCCGGATCCTCGGACTCGTGACTTCCATAGTGTTTACAGATGATAATAATATTTTTGTCGTTAGCAGCTCGCAGCAGCTAACCATTCATTATTCACGTGTTAAGAATATTTGATCACAATAATTATAAAATCAGTATTTTCCAAGGCTAGTGCCAATGAAGCCCTTCGAGGACAGAAGCCTGTACTAGCGTGGCCCCGGCCCGCGCCGGGAGCTGACGATGTATCGAGTTTGTTTGACTGATTGTAACTTCGTACTTTATTTATATTTACGATAAAGACGGAAGTAATTGAGATTACAAAGGAGGTTGTAGCGGAGATTAGTCGAAATTATCGGTGATATAGTCAATGTGTGGTTGAATAGTCCTTTATAACGTGGCCTATCCGTATATTATGAAGGCCTTTTAGTCGTTTTAGTCTAAATAATATAGACGACATTGCGTTCTGAACTTTCGTTTCACTAATACATCAGAAGCAGAGTTGCAACATGTAAATAATAAATAATTTTAGGCTACTGTTCGTTAACTTTATAATTTATTTTTATTTTCCAGTATTAAATATTACTTGCCAGTTTACAGATAATTTAAGTGTGTACATAATTTAAATTTAAAATTGATTGTCATAATAAAACAATTAAACGTTGGCTACAGATTATTACTGAACTAAATGTTTTACGTTAACAGTGTTCAACTGATAACATTAAGGTTCTAATTTATAATTTAACTTTACAAAGATACAATCGCTATATTTCGTTAATCTTCGACAAAGTCATTTATAATTATTTTAAAATTATTATTTACTTTAAAAAGATCATTTTTCTTATTATTTATATTTATCTTACTTGATAAAATAAATGTATACTCATAATATACGGGCAAAATACGTCCTAAAGTATATAGTTACAAATATAACTCGCGCCGCGTTGCTAGTCTTATAAAACGCGGCGCCTCTGTCGAAATCCGTCGTATTAATGTGTAATGAAGGATGGTGTGGACAGGTGGACTACTTACAAACAATATATTACATATTTTTCTCCGAACATCCAATAAATGTGCGCACATTTACAAACAAAATGCTACTGTCATTGAATAAATGTACGCACATTTACCATTCAAATGGATTCACAAATCAAAGTCGCAAGAAAATCAAACATAGTATTTTATGTATGTATACATTTTCCGACTTATTTGTAAGTTTTACGACTTTGTTTTGTCAATCCCTGTTATTCCACCCTCCTGTTTCCTCTAAACAAAATATAATGTACAAATATGTGTCAAAAATCAGACCGAACTATAGAGAAAATATATTCTGTGTTGCCAGTTATTTTACGTAACACTAAAATAGTAGAAAAGCTAGAATAATATGCTAATTATAACGTTCCTCGTAAATTTTGTGATTAAATACGATGGTAACACTTCAAAACATAGGTAATAGTAAACCAAATAGTATTTTTTACGATATGTAAAAAAATATTTATATAACAGTTCCGTTAATTTCATACGAATCGCGTCAAAATAACCGCCAACACAAGATATAATGTTAAAATAATATCATATTTTTGTAAATACAGTATTAACGTGGTGTATTTAAATATCATCGTCATCTTATAGTATATTTTACTTTAAAATCATGGTTATATTGTTAAAGTCAGGGTATACATGGTGTAAATATAAAATGTTGAGATAAAATTGTGAAACACATGATCCGTGGCAGCGGAATAGCTGTCAGTGCCAAAATATATGATTTCATCGATTCATCCAAGTGCCTGATTCACTTTGTCGTTTCGTTCCGAAATTCAATCGCAGCTAACGTTAATAGTTGAAATAGAATTAACTTTTTTACTTTGTTACTGAATAGTAGAAATGTTCTTGTTGTGCAGGACTGGATGCATTAATATCTATTCTTGTCGAAATGTTTCCATTACTGCACAAGTTGTAAACTGAACGTGACGACATGTCAATCGCGGCAGACACAACGTCGAATTAGTGTTGAAACTCTTCTTAATTTATATATGAATGAGCAATTACGTGTCCGTCCATAATTAGGCGATGAAATGCTTTATGTCCGCGGTAGATGTACCATCTTTGAAACTACACGCTAATTTATACTCTATCCCTATGCAAGAAGGTACGAATTCGTGTAATATTGACAGATGGTACAAATTGATGTTGCTATTATACCTATTAGATTTGAACGCATTTCTATCGATACTTACTCCATTTGTCAATAGCGTGTACTATATTGGTGCGTAAAAGTACCGGAACGTAACTTATGGTACTAGTTAGTGACAAATGGGCACTAATTGGACACTAAGACTGATAGAGGAACTACTTAGCAGCTTTTTTGCAGCAAACTGTCTGAGACAGACTACTATGGGTATAAGTCAGTGTGTATTGAAAATGTTCCTATTGTTATTTATCATATGAACAGTAAACAAGTTTTTGTTATAAAGCTACAATTTTTTCAATTTAATGAAATCTGTTTTTATAAGCCCCTCAATAACACTGTCTTATAGCAATAGTTATTAGCTTTCATTGTAGATTTATTCCGCCAATCTGTTGTTTTATGTATTGAAATCGTTGCTGTATATACCATTGTTTAAATAGCCCATTATATTAGTCAATCTCATTTTATCCCATATCATTGTAATATACGTGTCATGTTACATTTGAATTTCGCGAACTGTGTCGAGAAACTACTTAAATAGAATTCTGTCTACAACTTATTCGACTTAAATCGAATGATATTATTATAGAACAAATTGTACCTAACTATAATTGTAAGGTATAGAACGCATTTTAGCGTTATTAAAATTCAATTTAAGACATTGTGATGTGTGAAATAAATTCAAGTTTGTCAAACATTTTCAATATTTTGATGTTGTTATTAATATCGTATTTGCGATGTCAACTAATGTTATTGGTTGGACAAACCACCAATAAACGTGTTTTATGTTGATCTTACATAAACCGGAGCGTGAGAACGAACCATGTTAGACTTCAGCGATATTCATAATGGGTTGCCATCGCAAATAAGATCAGTTAACAGTTATAGCTATCGAATTTCAGTATAAATCTCTGCTAGTTTAATCAGCTGTTAGTTTCCACCTTAATATTGATATATTAAGGAATTTGTACTTCCAATAGTTTTGATAGGCAAATTCGTATTTGATCGGACAAGTGTAAATTACAATTTTGAACTTCAAAATGTTTAAATGAAAAGATATGTTCCACATTGCACTACTTTTTTGAAGTTTTGTGTCTTATTTCCAATATTAAATCAATTTAATTTATAAAATAGCATCGACTAAATGTTTTGTACAGTAGAAACATTGTTAAATGCGTATTCGTATTTTATATTGTTTTTGATTGGCAGCTGCTATCTGT
Source organism: Autographa gamma (assembly GCA_905146925.1). Taxonomy (NCBI): domain Eukaryota; kingdom Metazoa; phylum Arthropoda; class Insecta; order Lepidoptera; family Noctuidae; genus Autographa; species Autographa gamma. The sequence continues at coordinate 11,600,641 of LR989853.1, read as the reverse complement.
CAAACCTTTCCCGCCTTTTTAAGTCCACACGATGCCGCCAACGTCAGTCTTATTTCAATTTCAATTGTTGCAGTCAAACTAAAAACATATAGATATTGATAATTCAGATAATACAGAACCGAGGTCCCCCAATAATATCAGATCTGTGTCTGAAGTCTTTAATTTAGCTCTGTTGCTATGTAACTGATACAATAGCCAAAGTGTGACTGCCTTATGCAATTATCGGACCAACGTTGGTGCAAACGTGGGACTTAGAGCCAACGTGTGGAGCAGTCGTAATGGTGGATAGCGTGCATTTTCTTTGATGTGGAAATAGCATAATGAGTCAAACTGACGCAGCTTAATAATTAGCCTATGAACACAAAAGGCATGTTAAGCAACTCCAATAAAAATAATATATATTTCTTTCGCATTATTTGTTGCTAACTAATGTTATTTAAATTGAGAAATTACTATTGTCACCTTAGGTGTAACTTTTCTCAATTATTTTATTTATATAAAAATGTTTCAGCACTAATTCGCACCTGCCAATTAGTTCGATTTGTGTATTTAATTTGAGGAAGGGACAAAGTTACACCGCAATAAGCATATCAGTTACAGAGTAGGTAATGATTAGTTATTTTTATATACTTAGGTTTAACGAACGCCGCACGACCGATTGTATTGACACGCAAATGTAAGTTGTTCGGAGCCGAGAAAGTTCTACTCTCAAAAAATAGTTAGATGGAACTTTTCCCAGAAATTACTACAAGGGCCGTTTGACAAGACCTCAAACAATGTTGATTATAGATAAAAGGATTGGATAATGTTCCATGAAAAAGTATACATTGTTGTTCCTTAAAATAACACTATCTACAACGACAAAAACGTGACACCATACGATAGTGCGACAGCAAATCCTTTGTTATGACATTTTTATTTGGAACCTACAGTAATAAAAAGTTACAATTTCTGCTAAGGCAAGATACTCAAGTTTTTAAGGGATGCAATAAATTGAATACCTATTGACATATCAACATAACACCGGAAAAAGATACTTCCAAGGAATGATATAGTAAAAACTGGGACTAGAAGTTTCGATGTCGACGCAATCAAAGTAACAAGCATAATAATCTCTTGTAGTTGACTACCTGAGCTGTTTGAGCGGGGCCAATTGTATGTTGTTGCCGCTTGAATACACGTGTCGGTACAATCAGTCGTGTGTCATCGTGTTATTTAAGTTTTTGTGTACATAGCTCCTAACGTTCCTTGTTTTTTAAGGCACTAACGGTTTAATGTAGAACATTTTCTTATACGGTTGTGTCATTTACAAGCCCAGACTTATTATAGTTATAGTTGAAGCCGATTAGGCAGTTACTGAACGAGAAATTTGTAAAATGAAGGTCGTATTAAATATATTTTGTTTCAAAACTTTGTGTTTTTCTTGTTTCGCTTTAGTGTTAATAACGTACCCCTACATTATGTTCTCCTGAGAGAGATTCTCCAGTAAACTTACGTCACCCACTTGAACAAAATTAATAAAAAAGACAATGCACCACATTCAATGTTTATTTCATGTTACAAGTACCTGAATTTCATGGATCTTGGATTGTGTCAAGAAGTTTATTGGTTTCCCGCTTCCTCTTCTTCTTTAAGAGGCCACCTCTGAAAAAAAACATGTTACTTTAAATATCTACACAGCAAAGCTAATTGCGTATCAGGCAGGGCAGGGCACACATTTATCTTGTACATATTTATTCATTCTCAGGATATACTGTTAAAAGTATCACATATATAATTTACCTTACGATAAGTTCACGGATCAGCCAGGTTTTTTTTTTAATATTGTATAATAGATACATTATAGTATCCCCTGCCTGCTACGTAATTAGCTTTGCTGTGTATAATGATTATGTAATAATTAAAGATAAAACACTCACCCGCTTTGCCGGATTAAGTTTGACGGGGCACGGTTTAAACGCGCCATCAGCTCCTCCGACTCCGACTTCGACTCTCTTGGGGATGAGGTGTCCGAGCCCCACTTTGGAGAGTATCGCGTGCGCGGTGTCCTGGTCGAGGACCTTGGTGAGCACGAGCGCGGCGAGCGCCAGCATGCAGGTGGTAGTGCCCACGGCGAGCTGCAGCACGCTGAAGCGCGGCGGCGGGGGCTCGCGGCTCGCGGCCTCCGCCTCCGCCTCTGCCTCGAGGGCTATCCGATTCCTTCGCACTCGTTCTCTCTCACGTCTTTTACGCTCTTGTTCTTCGGCACTGAAAATCAAATCGGGTCAAAGTACTTTGAGGCATCCTTTCATCTTTCAATTAGCTTCCGTTAGAAGAGAACCAATATGAAGCATAACATAGCAAAAGAAGAAAATATTTGTACCTAGTTAGCTATGAGCATGCTTTAAGAACTGAGTGCGTAAAATTGTACTTATGTACAATACAAGCTATCATATAAAAACAACTCCTTTATTCCGGCTTCATCGGATTTCCCACTACTATGACTACTTATTACAACCAGGCTCAAACCTCACTGATCTACAAACTTATAGATATAGGTAACTCACCAATCACACATAATTATTCAAAATACCGGGTCTTGTTGACATTTCATCCATTTTTATTGGTATATTATTTTAATTAAAATCATGATTATGTAGAAAGCCTTTATTTATGTAACATTATTGTATAATTCCATTTTGTTTGATGTCACTAACAGTAACACTTGACAGCGTTATGACATTACGCCTTTCTTTTTTGTTCTGTAGAGCAACGAGTTCCTTGTTCGGTTGCTTGTTTCTTATGAATTTGACACTGGAAAAAAGAGGTACGAACATTTAAGTTTCACTGTCTTAAAACCGGACGCGTGAAAAGGTGGTTAAAAAGCACCCCAGTTCTTTCTGGATCTATTTTTTTCGAAGAGTTTAGGTCAAATAAGAAAACTAACACATAAAAGCTTTTCCATCTAAACCTTTGTCTTCACTAAATATTCATCTCTCTACAGTACAGATACATCTGTTCCACAAAATTGAATGCAGTGGGATTTTATTTATTCCGTTTTAAATGTATTTCCTTCTAACGGTTAGGTACCTAGGCAATACTTTAACCCGCGCCCAAAAACAAATTATAGCAATCAGAATGAAGATCGCAAAAACCGCACAGAATAACGTAGAGCTTAATTAGATCCTATGAACCTACACAGTTAGACCTGTGTAGGTGACATTAGATCAAGCTTTTAGAATAATATATAACAATATTCCGGGACATCTCACACACGGTTGTCTGATTCCAAGCTAAGCAGAGCTTGTGTTATGGTAACCAGACAACTGATAAACATACTTAAATATTTCTAAATACATACATATTATAGATAAATTACACCCAGACACTGAACAAATGATCGTGCTCATCACACAATCATTTGTCCCGGGTGGGAATCGAACCCACGACCTCCGGTATAGCAGTCAGGTCTCTAACCACTAGACCAACAGGCCCGTCAATGTAGGTATCTCCTGTCTAGAACTATGTTTCAGTAATTGACTGTACCTCGTTTAATTATTATTTTTTTGTGAATGGCTGCCTGATGCAGTCCAAGTGTAAAATCTTGTCCAGATATTACTACTTACCTACTGAGATATATCTACTTGGATCAGGTTATTTGATACTTACAGGATCAATTCCGCCCGAGTCGCAGGTGCACTTGTAGGGCGCTTTGATCTGCTGGTTGGCTCTCATGATCTTGACGGGCTCAGCGCGAGTATTGGAGAAGAACATCTTGTACAGCAGCGTGAGAATCCCCGCGCCGACAACCACCCCAGCGACTATCGGCACCCAGTTGTTACTGTCGCGGTCTCCCATCACTCCATCCACATCTACTGCTATTTTGTTGCTATTTTTTGTTCATTTTACATGTTTTACCAAATTATTTTTGTTTCTGTTACAATCGTGTCAGAATAATGACGTTTGTTTCTTCGTTTCGTCTGTGGTTTGTGGGAGTGAAGAGTTTTATCTATAAGGCTGATTGGCTGTTGTTCTTTCATAGCTACCTAGTACCTGCCCAATGGTATAGTAGTAGGTACCTGGTACCTACCACCACTAAGAACACCATATTTCCGAATATGGGGCAGGTATGTACAGAAAAAAAAAAACATTATTTCTGTGAACTCGCTCAACCATTATTTTTCTATTTTCTGGGAATTGTGGATATACGAACCCATTGAAAAGTCTGAAAACTAATCCCTGTTGGTGCAAGGATGTAGCAACTGTGCCCGACAGGGTCCATCATGTTTCTGTATCATTATATTTTTAAGACCATTTATGTAAATTATGGAACGCAATAAATTATTGAGCATTGAACCAAGAACTACCCTGGTCTACATTCTTTCACGCTATTCAACTCTCGCCTATTTTTAATGCTTTTTGACATTTTAATTAATTCCATTATGACATAACTTTTTGAGTTAATAAGCAAGACAATCAATAACTTAGGAACTAAGATAATGCAGCTAAACATCTCTGAATTACCTACGAATACGTTGGCGCTTCCCTAAATATTACGAACACATGGGCCGCAGTCGCGACATAGCAATTTTTCGCGTCGTGTACCTACCTTAAAATAATGTTCGTTCAAATACTTCGGTACTTCGGGCGAAACGATTCGCTCGTCGTTCTGTAATCGGAAACATTCGCATCACGTAGCTAAAAGTCGATACGGAGGCCAGCAAGCCGTCCGCGACGGGTTCATTCACACCGATTCACACATGCGGCGATTGGACACGCGCACACATCGCACTGTTATGCGAGACTCGTGTTATTAAACACTTGAATAGTTATGCATATAAGCAAGTTGATATAGTAAGACAAATAAGTCCATAATGAAGATTTTGAAATAATAAAATATTTTGTTTTACTTTCGAGCGTCGAGTCGTAATGTGATATGTTCTCAGAAACTTCGGCTCTCCACGAATTTCCTCTCGCTCGCACAATGAACGATTTTATCGCGATGAACTTCGCGCAGTCTGGGGTTCAGTTAGGGCTACACTTCAGTCGGCGCAAAACAACGTGCGTTACGGACGTCAAGTTTTTCTTCGTAATTTAAATATGGATTGGACTAGAGACAGAATTTTAGATTTTATTAACCATTACGAGTCTGAACCAATATTATGGAACCCCAGAGCCGCGGGCCACAAGAGAATGCATCTCATTTATAAAGCTTGGGTGAGAATACATCACGGTCTTGGCTTTGATTGTAAAATTTCCGATTTAAAAAAGAAACGAGATTCACTTATGGCAGCTTATAGGACATTCATAAACAAGAAGAAGAAGGCTATTCAAAATGGAACGGAGCCTGAGGAAATAACCTGGTTCGCTTTTAACGCCTTACATAACTTTTTAGGGCCCATATATGACAAACATGCTGTACGTAAACAGGTAAGAAAAAAAACTGCCATGAGACTTTTTTCATTCATTGCTTAAGTTTTATCTCCATTATATTTACAAAAACTGAGAATTCCAGTCTGGTAACTTCGGTGCTTTAATAAATAGGTAACTTTAGTTTTGTTTTATTTTTGTGTAATTAACTGTCGTAATATCTATTCTTCTCCTCAAGGTTAATGACGAAGACAATGAAGAACAGGAAGATGCTGAAAGTGAAGACAATGAGAATGTGTCCACACAAGTACGAGTAAAACGACAACGACGTGATGTATCTTCCGAAATTAACACAACAGTAAATAGACAGCAAACACCTCAAGTTCAAGAAGTTAAACAATTCCAAAATTTCAGTTACGATGACGAATACGAAATTTTTGGTAAATTAATAACTAGTAAAATACGAAAAATTAAAAGTACAGAGATAAAAGAAACCTTAATGAACGATATTCATAACATTGTTTGTAAGGCCTGTATAGAAGATTCACAGACTCAACAAACTTCTCAATCTTTCGTCTTTGCAAGTACTAATGATGAACAGGCGTGCGATGTTTCTTCTGAAAAATTCACCACGTCAGCTGACTACGAATAGGGTCACACAATCACCCATAAAGGCTACAAATAAAGGCAAATTTATGCCAGTCTGACCACCGCAACAGTAAGTTAGACAACATACAAGACGTGTGTGTTATTACTTGATCTAAACATTATTTCAGAATCGCAGAGCCACTAGGTACCATTTAAGTATAAGAATCAGATTCATATAAGTATAAGAATCATTTAAGAATCAGGTGAAATAAAATTATTTTTGTAATTTGTAGAAATAATAATTAAAACGTTAAATATGATTCGTAAAGCATACTCAAGAGTTTAATTTATGTACCTACTTTATATCAACTAGATTGCAATTAGTCAAACAATAAAGATGATAAAAATAGGAATAAATCTATCTAACGCGTCGTCCATTTTGTTTTGCGTCATTTACGATTAACTTCACGTCAATGCGTGACACAAGGCCGAAGCCGAATCTATGGCCGCGGCACGTCCATTGATTCGAGTTCGGCCGAATGTGAAGTTCAGGCACCATTTTAAAATTACCGGGAAATGTAAATAAGATAGAATAAGTATTAAGGTAAGCTTTAAGTAACTGCTACTAATCACTATGTTATTAAAATATACTATGTTATTAAATAGTGGTGAACTTTTACACTGGGCATTATCTGACCACAATACAGCACAAATGCTTAACATACCTATACACAGCAGGTATAATGAAATACAAAAAAAACACTATGTGTACATTAGGGATTACAATAATGACAACGTTCTTAAATTTAAAGAATCAATGGGTAATATTTCGTTTCGTGAAGTGTTTGAAGAACAAAATCTCAATTCCGCATATAACAATTTTTTCGACGTTATTGTCTTATTTTACAACCTATGTGCAGTCGCGATAAAAAACGATGAGGAACTACACACTTGGGACAGCCCGAGAGGCTGGACGATGACACAAACGATGTTCAGGAAGTGCAGCAGTAACAAACTAAAACACGTGCACGTACCTTGGTCTGCTATGTCTGCTGCCGATGACCCGCCTGCGTTCTGATTTCACCACAGTTGTTGCTGAAGGTCACGAACTGCTCGGAATAGGGATTCCTAGCAGAATATCGATCGAGTTGACGCGTTTAAAGGGTTTTTCTTGAGATAGATCGCGGAGCGCGCGCGCGTGCAAGATGGTGAGAATACGAATGTTAGTTAGTGGGGCGGCCGTTCGTCCGGTGGCGGTTGTGACGTCATGACAGTTGCAGCAGGAGCACCAATCGGGTAACGAGTACGGCACGTATGACAACCGTAAAAACAGTTGTGATTGCCACTGCTGAAAATCGATAAGAACATCGTGTGTGTCCGTGGTACATTCTAAACGATCTGATTTTAAGAATCTGTATGATGACGAAACATTCCGCCCACCAAAATACCTATGGTATTTTCGAAGATACGAAATATAAATAGAAAAGTTAGGAAGAAAACGTTAAACCTTAATAGTTACTGAACTACGAATCTAATCAACCTAACCTACGGTGCTCAATAATCTTAAGTTAAATAATACGTTAATCCTCTATGGGTAGAGGACAGAGTTTAACTAGCGGTCGCTTAACAGAATTGCTGGTAGCGGTCTTAAGAATTGCAACTCTAACTACTCCGTCAGCGCCAGGAAGAAGATCAGTAACCCTACCGAGTGACCAGGCAAGAGGAGGTCGATTGTCATCCTTGATGATCACAAGCGAGCCCACCCTTAATGGTTTTGAGTTCTTGGTCCATTTGGCGCGTTGAGTGAGTGAATTTAAGTACTCGTGTTTCCATCTTGACCAAAAACTTTGTTGGAAGGCCTGCAACAACTGCCACCGATGAAGACGATGAATATTGACGTTGGAGTAATCATCATCGGGGACAGCGGCCAAAGGCTCCAATGTAAGGAAATGACCCGGTGTTAATGCTGACAAGTCATTAGGGTCCGAACTGACAGGGCACAAGGGCCGTGAATTTAAAACCGCCTCGATTTGTACGAATAATGTAGTAAGTTCTTCAAATGTTAAAACCTGATCACCGACTATGCGATACAAATGTTGCTTCGCGGCTTTGATTTGAATCTCCCAAACTCCTCCGAAATGGGGAGCGGATGGTGGATTGAATTTAAACTCAATTTTCTCCGTGCTAGACGCAGTTTGCATTAAAGCAGTGAGTTGATTTCTAGCACCGACAAAATTGGTTCCGCAATCAGCGTGTATAGTTGAACAACGTCCGCGACGACCCACAAAACGACGCAATGCAGCAATGAAACCCTCTGCCGATAGTGTGGAGACCACCTCTAAATGGACGGCCTTCGTAGCTAGGCACACGAATAGGCATAAATAGGCTTTATCTATTTTTGCCCCACGGTGAGTGCCCAGCTTGATACGGAAGGGCCCACCGAAGTCGACTCCCACCACGGAGAAAGGCTTCACCTGGCTAACTCTATACGTAGGAAGATCGCTCATAAACGGTTGCAAAGGCACTGGATTTGTACGATAACATTGAATGCACTTAGCAAGACAACGGCGAATGACGCGTTTCGCGGAGACGATCCAGAATTGTTGTAAAACCAAATACTGCGTGGTATTAATTCCAGGATGACAGTAGTTACGGTGAACGAAATCGATGATTAACAAGGTGAGCGGGTGATCAGAAGGCAAAAGCGCAGGATGTCGCTGCTCAAACTCTAGTCCAGATCGAGCGAGGCGACCGCCCACCCTGAGAATTCCCTTTTTGTCGATAAAAGGATTAAGTTTACTGAACGGTTTTGAAACTACTTTACTTGATTTCAGTTTACTTATTTCTTCCGCGAATGTTTGACCTTGAACGTGTCTCACAATAGTCATCAATGCATTATGACGTTCTAAATTGTTAAGAAACGCACTACGGTTAGCAATAGTCGGGTTTCGAGAATTTTGAAGAAAACGATAGATGTACGCAAAGGTACGAACGATTTTTTCTAACGATGAAAAACGATTTAATACATTGTCGATAATTGAAACTTGTTGTTCCCGAGGATGCACAGTCGATACTAACACAGGAGATTTACGAGTCTCGGCCTCGACAACCTTCTGCTCGTCATTAGTAACGCTGTCAATACAAGATGGCCATGTCTCGTGCGGTTCGGATAACCATCGTGGCCCCGCCCACCATAACGAGTTGTGAAGAAGTTCACTTGGAAATTGGCCTCGCGAACAAACATCTGCAGGATTGTCTGCAGAGGACACGTGATGCCAATATTCAATAGCTGTTATTTCTTGAATATGACTCACGCGATTGGCAACGAAGGTAGACCAACGACATGAGGGTGAACGCAACCAAGAGAGTGTAACGGTGGAATCGGACCACAAAAAGACAGCTGAAATAGGAATACGAGACAGATAAGTTTCTGTAACGAATTTGTACAGATCTGAAAGCAAAACTGCGGCGCAGAGTTCGAGACGTGGCAATGACGTACGTTTTAATGGCACCACGCGAGCTTTTGAACAAACGAGATGAACGTAAGAATTGTTATCTACGTCTGTTACTCGTAAATAAATGACCGCGCCATATGCAGTTTCCGAACTGTCGCAGAACCCGTGTAGCTCGTAGGATTGTGAATCAGTACGAGTGATTCTACGCGAAATTTTTAGATGGTGCAACTGAGAAAGTTGCTCCTGATATTTGTTCCATGTACTGATGACCTCGTTAGGGGGAACATCATCCCACCCGGCACCGATAATCCAAAGCTTTTGGATTAAGCTTTTAACATGTATTGTCAAGGGGGATAAGAATCCTAACGGGTCGAAGATTCTAGCGAGTTCACTAAGAATAGACCGTTTGGTACATGGCCGATGTGAAGATTGAACTTCAAAAAGAAACGAATCAGTTGAGGGATCCCATTTGAGTCCCAACACTTTGAAAGAAGCCGGTTCAACTTTATCTAACGATACAGAATCAGTGAGGCAATCTTCAGGTTGAAGATCCGATAGAAGACGATTGTCATTTGACACCCACTTCCGAAGATGGAAACCTCCCTTTTTAAAGAGAGCGATAAGTTGTGTTTTTGTTCTTTGCGCAGTGGCGAAGTCCGGACTGCCGGTGACGACATCATCGATGTAGGTGTCCGACAAGATTACACTCTTGGCGAGCGGGTAAGAATCCCCCTCATCATCAGCAAGCTGTCGCAAAGTACGGCAAGCGAGATAGGGGGATGAAGAGATGCCATACGTGACCGTATTCAGACGAAACTCTGAAAGAGGCTCGCTAGGCGAAGCTCTCCAGAGAATTCGCTGATAGTCACGATGGCCATCGAAGAGTGTAATCTGTCGGTACATCTGACGCACATCTGCCATGAAAACGACGTCGTGTTCACGAAAGCGTAAGAGAATTTCCAAAATGTTTGATTGTAATTTTGGACCGATGTGTTGACTTTCGTTTAACGATCGAGAACGTGCATCTTTCGCAGAGGCGTCAAATACGACACGAAGGCGAGTCGTGGTGCTATCAGGACGTATGACGCAGTGATGGGGAATATAGTATTTCCCATTCCCCACGTCATCTGGAGAGACTAATGACATATGGCCCGCAGATATATAGTCGGACATAAAATCGCAATATTGACGATGACATTCGGGGTCACGTGACAGTCGACGTTCAATCGCATGGAAGCGACGCAAAGCAATGTCACGTGAACCAGTGAACATAGGCTCGGACTCGTCCCTGAATGGCAACTGCACGATGTACCGCCCAGATGAGTCACGAGAATGAGTTGTGATAAAGTGTTGTTCACATGCTATCTCATCTGGGGTAAGGGATGCTGCGGGTGGTAATACATCTAATTCCCAAAAACGTTGAACTAGTGAGTTTAGTTCCCTATCACTTTGCATAGAACAGTTCAGTAGGGAACCAAGCGAATGAGTAGCTAAACGAGTTTTACCGAGCAACAGCCAACCAAAGACTGAGTCGAAGGCGGAAGGTTGATGCGATTTTCCTTTAATAGTGCGATTACGAAGCGATTCCGCGAATACATCCGCACCGAACAGTAGGTCAATCCGGCCAGGAATGTCAAAACCGGGATCGGCTAACGATAGTGAATTGATGTGAGACCAACCCGATGTATTTAATTGAGCTATTGGTTGGTCCCCGCAAATTTTTGACATTACGTGCATATTTAAATTAAATAAAACTTGATCACCAGTCCCAATGGAGCAATTAATGTCTCCTAAGATTGAAGCTGGGGCTTCACCGATTCCACTTATAGTTGTGGTAGGACTGGATAGTTTTAAATTTAATTGTTTTACAGCTGAGTCAGTTATCAGATTAATCTGACTCCCTGAATCGAAAAGAGCGCGAAAAGATACGAACTTGCCATCCGCATCCCGTACCTGCACAATGGCAGTTGCTAATAAAACAGTTGTGTTATTATTATTAGAAAACAATGAAGAGGTTGGGTTCGACTCGACCGGTTTATCTTTATGAAGTAAAGTGTGATGTTTACGGTTACACTTACGACATTTAAAAATAGAAGTACAACTTTTTAATTGATGTGAGGCTCGAAGACAATTGAAACACCAATTACTTTTGCTAGCGATAGATATCCGCTCATCTACTGGTTTATTTAGAAAATTTTGACATGAAGATATTGAGTGAGTGTCACCACAAAACGCGCACCTAACTGGATGTGACGTAGGAGGTTCACGGCTTGTAGTACTAGCTGTGGCAACTTGAGGTTTATCAGTACTGCCCACAAGCGCATGAGACACGTTTGCCCGTTTATGTGTTTGGTAAGATTTTACAGATCGTTGTTGTGGTTTACTCGAAGGTTTATTATTAGCTTCACAAAAATGAGAATCACGTAAAAGCGCTTCACATTTCAAGTGTAAGAAAGACTTCAACTGTGCATATGGAGGAAACTCAATATCAGGATATTTTTCCTCGAAATCGCAACGCAAGTCTGAGTCTATCTTAGAGAGAAGGTGGTAGACTAATACAAAATCCCATCGGTCCTCAGGTAAAATAATTTTCTTTAAAATAATTAAATTTTCCTCAAACAGGTCCAATGATTTTCTAAACTCATTACCGTCAGTAGTATTAAAATTAATATTTAAAAGGTCCTTCCATGATGTAAAAGCTAAAGGTCGTTTATTTTGATAGCGAGTAACAAGGGCCTGGTAGGCATCATTGTAATGCTCACAAGTTAATGGGAATGCCTTGATAACTGATAATGCATCGCCGGTCAACGATGAGAATAAATAATGAAATTTTTCCGTATCGGTAAGATTACTAGAATTATGAATCAATGCATTAAAAGTGTCGTGATATTCAGGCCATTTCTTGATGTCACCACTGAAAGTTGGAAGAACAATTTTCGGTAAACGGATATTCGACGATGAAGAACTTTGTTTATTATTTACTTGAGGTTCACTTTTAGTTAAACTACGATGAATAGATAATATTTCAAAATATTTATCGTCAAATGTATCCTGGAGCGAATTATCTGCATGATCCGGATCATCTAACAGCTCCAAAATAATCTGATGAGCACTCTCAAAGCTATCTAAAATATGTTTAAGTTCCTGATAATAAGAAAGAAATAAATTCCGTTGTGAGTCATCACTTATTGCTAATGAACCTATTTCCAATGCCTTATCCAACCGCTTCATAGCTAAAGTACGCTTTCTACGTAACTGTGATAAATCTTGAACTGTATATTCATCGTCCGTAGAGTGAGATTTCGATTTCTTAAAGCAACTTTGTTTACGAGACGAATGTTTACCTAACAATAATGACATGATGAAAACTATTTTATTAAACGATTAGCAAGATCGGTAACCGATAACGAATAGTCGGCGATACAAGGTTCCAACAGATGAGCGCTACCTGCTTATAAAGATGTAAACACGATAAGAACACGAGTACTTACGCCAACCGGTAGTATTGTTAATGTGTATGTGTATATATATTATATATACAGATTATAGACTGAGTACAACGCGCAACATAAATCCTTTGTTCAATTTGATTTCTTAAGTTGATTAAGTGTTGAAGTGAAATGGATGTAGGCTTCGTAATACCTATTGACACAATTTTTCTTTTATGCAATAGGAAAGAATGTAGCTAGTATAGTCTTGCCTTGGTTTTACGATAATCTCAAGAAGAGAATTATCGCGTTTCCCGAAGGCGGAACGTGTTGGTTGCGTTTCCGAACGCAAGCCGCTGACAACTCGAGACTACTAGCGCGGTACGTTACGATAATTTATTTAAACCTACCTACGAATTAAAATGTCACTCGAACAAAGGATTTTTATGATCGATATTTTTTACGATACGATATACCAAAACAGTTAATATAGGCCGAAAATGATAATACTAAGCACCGAAGGGAGATAGATTGCCTAATATTGAGATCCTACAGTAACTATTAAGGTTCAACTGGGTGAAAATTAAGTCGTATAATGGCGGGTCCCGGGTTTCGGCACCATAAAAATGTGCAGTCGCGATAAAAAACGATGAGGAACTACACACTTGGGACAGCCCGAGAGGCTGGACGATGACACAAACGATGTTCAGGAAGTGCAGCAGTAACAAACTAAAACACGTGCACGTACCTTGGTCTGCTATGTCTGCTGCCGATGACCCGCCTGCGTTCTGATTTCACCACAGTTGTTGCTGAAGGTCACGAACTGCTCGGAATAGGGATTCCTAGCAGAATATCGATCGAGTTGACGCGTTTAAAGGGTTTTTCTTGAGATAGATCGCGGAGCGCGCGCGCGTGCAAGATGGTGAGAATACGAATGTTAGTTAGTGGGGCGGCCGTTCGTCCGGTGGCGGTTGTGACGTCATGACAGTTGCAGCAGGAGCACCAATCGGGTAACGAGTACGGCACGTATGACAACCGTAAAAACAGTTGTGATTGCCACTGCTGAAAATCGATAAGAACATCGTGTGTGTCCGTGGTACATTCTAAACGATCTGATTTTAAGAATCTGTATGATGACGAAACAACCTATGCTTTCCTAAAGTAAGAGTTCAATATTGTAATAGAAAAAAAAATACAAACTGGATTACTAAAGGTTTGAGGACGAGTTGTAAAACGAAAAGATGTTTACGCTTTAAATACTACAAACATAATTCTTCTACAAATAAAACCAACTTTAAAAAATATTCCAGAATCTTACGACGTTGCATTGATTTATCAATTAAGTTTACGAACGACAAAGAAATTAAAAAAGGGAAAAACATTTGCAAATCATCGTGGAACCTTATTAAGAGAGAAACCGAGGGTTATTCTGGCCAAGAATTTATAACCAACATTATTAACAATGGACAAATCATTAATAACCCCAAAGATATAGCTAGAACTTTCAATGAATATCTGATACGTTCAACTGACTCGAATGGCCATATTAGCATAGGTACCAAAGTAGAAATTAATTGTAATAGTATTTTTCTAAGACCGTTTGATACTAATGATATGTATTACATCATAATGTCCTTGAACAACACAACATCGGTTGGTTACGATGACATTGCTACGAAAATTCTCAAAGCAAGTGCAGTTGAATTAGCTCCAGTTTTAACTCATTTAATTAACCTCTCATTTACCGAAGGCTGCTTCCCAGACTGTCTTAAGTTATCCATAGTAAAACCAATATATAAAAAGGGAGACAAATACTCAGTTGAAAACTATAGACCTATTACTATAATTCCCGTAATATCTAAGATATTTGAAATTTGTATGTCAAAACGTATAATCGAATTTGTTGAAAAGAATAAGATTCTGAAGAGTGAACAGTACGGATTCCAAAAACATAAATCGACTACGATGGCATGCTTTAACCTTATGTCACGTGTAATTGATAATGTAGACGCGGGAAATACGACGACTGTTATCTTTTTTGATATGAGCAAAGCTTTTGACTTTGTCTCACACCGAATATTGTTAAAAAAAATAGAAGCTTATGGTATTCGTGGAACCGCATTAACTTGGTTGGAATCGTATTTGAATAATCGTAAGCAGTGTGTTGAGATTAGTCACATAAATAAGTCGCAAACGTTGGAAGCCGTTTATTCAGATTACAAAACTAATAATTATGGTGTTCCACAAGGAAGTGTGTTAGGCCCACTTCTTTTTTTACTTTATATCAATGATCTACCAGACATAACTCAATATCCTTGTACCTTATTTGCTGATGACATTTCTTTAATTATGACTACTAATTCTAATGATATTGACAAATTTAACTCCGACATTAATACAACAATTGACTCTATAATAAAATGGCTGGACGATAACAATTTACATGTAAACTTGACTAAAACGAAATTTATTCAATTTAGCACCTATGGCCGCAAAGACAAAAACTTGAATATCACTTGTCGGCGTGTCGAAATAGAAGAAGTAAACGAGATGAGATTTTTAGGAGTAATATTGGACAAGAATATAAATTGGAAGAGTCACGTAAACAATGTATGCAGTAAACTGAATCGTTTTGTCTATGTCCTAGCTAAATTAAGAAAGGTATCTGCTCAAAGCACAGTCCTTACCGCCTATCATGGCTATGTGGCTTCGGTGCTAAACTACGGGATAATACTTTGGGGTAATTCCACTGACGTCAACAAAGCATTCGTAGCTCAAAAAAAATGCGTCAGAGCCATATGTGGTGAAGCACCCTGGATATCTTGCAAACCCATATTTAAAAAGTTAAAATTGCTTACACTACCTTGTATGTACATATTTGAAATTGCAAAGTTTGTTAAGTTACATCACCATATGTTTAAAACTGCGAGTGATATATTTCCAAGAAACACCAGAAATCCAGACAGAATTGTACTGCCGAGAATCCCTAAAACTCAACTTTATAAAAATAATTGTTTTGCTATGTGTGGCTTTATATATAATAAGTTACCTAGAGAAATAAATAAACTTCCATATAAATTATTCATCAAAAATCTAAAAGGATGGTTGTTAGAAAAATCCTTTTATTCTGTATCTGAATTCTTGGAAAGGCCATTATAGTAAATAATTAATGTTGTGTGGTAGTAATAATATCAATTCTGTGTAAATAAAATTTGGCATAAAAATGACATATAAATAATGTAATAATATTTAAATTGAAAATAATATCTATAATTTTACTGTAAAACTTAGAAAAATTGATGTTAACAATGTAATACTTACTTATTTTAATACTTTTCCTGTAAGTTAACTATGAATAATGTTTGCATGCCCTATAAAGGCAGAATATTATGTACTGTTCAACCTAATAATTTGCCATCTTATGTATTTACTATATTCTTGCAAATAAAATGAATTTGAATTTGAATTTGAAAATATTAGTAATATTAAAATATTATTACACACTGTGTACAAATTAATGTAGGACTTAATGTATTTACTAAGTAGCTAGGTATATTGTTTCTTTTTTTTTCTGAACCAATTCTTTTTAATGATTTTAAGAAGAAGAGTGACGTGCAAGTGGGGTGCCTATGTCCAGCAGTAATGCTATAGGCTGATGATGATGATGAAGAGTAATAATTAGCACGGCAAAGGACGACAAGACGACAAGTATAATTATGTCATATGGCGCGCTTTTGTTCTGAAGGTTTTGATGCAAAAACCTAATAGGAAGTAAACTATGGGTCTATTTGTTGAGGACAATGTTATGGATTTAAAATAGAAAGGCTTGCTTAAATACTTTATTAAAATTTATTTGGTATATAAAAATATTTATTAATAGGTCAGTCAAAAGTATTTTCCTTAATCTATTAATAATAGTAAGATATTAATGATTACAACAAACAATATTATGCCATGGATAAATCATAGATAAATTAAGTGGTTTAGCCTCCGCATCTAATTAGCATTACATTTAATAAAAATATACTTAGGCAAATACAAAAAATGATAACCTCCTAAATTAAAAGGTAAGATCTAAAATTTAAGAATGTACCAAAGTTTTTTTTGTCTGATTATTTATTTATTTATTATTATAATGATTATAAGACATATATTATCATAAAAATAACTATAATTCGTCAAAATCCAACATGCACTATGTGAACGTTTTATTAAAAATATAATATATTTACTTTTACGAAGCCTATCCAGAACTCGTAAAAGTTTTACCGCCGTTATATTTCTCTTTAGTGACAGACTATACCTACAGCACCTTAAAATTAAAAGACCTTTATGTACTTGGTCATAAGGTAGAACAATGGACAAATAACGTCTGGGGTACGATTCCACTATTTTAAATCAGTGGGTGGCAGATTAATTAACGTTCGAGTGCACTTGTTTAATGTTTTTGTAAAAAAATGTCGTGCCTAGATAATGACAAATGTTGCCACTGTTGTCAATGTAGGATTGCCACTGACTATTCATTTTAGGCTTATATGAAGACGAAATTTAGGCACAATAACAAGTACACGAGTACCTTCATGAACCTGCGACCCACCGACTTTAAAACAGCGGAATTGGTTTGTGGTCCAGCAAATTATCAATCATTAAAAATATCACAATTGCAAAGGCACCTGTTGGTCAATATCTTATATTACAAACATCGGCTTAAATTCCAGCATCTAAGGCATATTACTGTACTTAAAATTAATCTTTGAAACGTTTAATAGGCTGCATTTTTTTTTTTTTTTTTGGTAGAGATCTTTGCAGTTAGCCTGAGCGCAGGCTTTGACTGCTTCACCGGACTTTTGGCGAGGACCTTAAGGCCTCCAGCCAGAGCAATAGGAAAAACTAACTACGTTAGCAACGTCTACTAAGGGCACCCCCTGCGGGGTAATTAATAGGCTGCATTCGTAACTTAATTTTATGACACTAGCAAAGCCAGTCAGATCGATCTCTAAATAATAAAATAATATAATATATAATATATAATATAATATTCCTGGACAATTCACACACGGTAATCTGATCTAACTTGTGTTATGGTAACCAGACAACTGATAAACATACTTATATATTTCTAAATACATACATATTATAGATAAATAACACCCAGACACAGAACAAATGATCGTGCTCATCACACAAACATTTGTTCTGGGTGGGAATCGAACCCACGACCCCCGGTATAGCAGTCAGGGCCTCTAACCACTAGACCAACAGGCCAGTCAAATATGTAAGAACTTGCGATTATACTCTGCAAACTCCTGCGGCGTCAACATATACTTAGCAACCATCTTATATTTATCCGGTTGATCTAAAATATCTAGAAGGGGCACAAGCTTCAACAAGTATTCATCAAGAATCCTTCTATCAACATTGCCTATTAGGTTATTGCCTTTATTCCAGAAGTAAGGTATTTTCCCGGCCACTAAGGCTTGATGAAGCTTTCCGACCATCATCTTGAAAAGGGTCGCGGGGTTATTCTTCCTCCAGTACTCTGCATCATTAATTTCCACCACATCCCAGTAAAACAGAGTCTTTACGTAGTAACTTGCTATTTTCTTCATGCCCAACGAGTCTCGGAGTTTTTTCATCTGCAATAATTAAATTAAAGCTCTTTAGTATCGGCATGAGTATCTCCCGATCACATTACGTTTTGCAATTTCGGATATGCGTGATTACATTTAAGTTTTTTATTTTCGAGTATCAATAATATACATAATCATAATTTACAAACACCGCAATAAACTGTTAACTAAGACAATCGCATTAAAAGCATCTTATTCAGCGTTTCAACATGAAAACAATATCACTGATATCAGCCGGACGTTAATATTCGATATAAGATAATCTCATTTCGTATTATTCAAAATTGATAAAAATATTTTTATTAAATTTAGACTACCAGGTCACCCACGAGGCACGTCGACAACAAAAACGCGCAAAACAAAAAAAAAGAACAGTTTATGTGAAACTAATATCAATTTAAGAACATAATTTTTACTTACCAAACGAATAGCTTGTCGCAAGTTGTACGAATTGTGCATCAATTCCCTCTCCTGGTTGTGAAGAGCCAAGCGCCAGGACCGCGACTGTTCCACCGCGCTCGGAGACTCCTTGTTAGGCTTGCCAACCACCATCCAATAGTCCTTCCTACATTTCGGAGGAATTTCTCGATAACTTTTCCCGATGGGCCATCGGTCTTCTGGAAACTTCAGGCACG
This sequence comes from Autographa gamma, assembly GCA_905146925.1. Classification (NCBI taxonomy): domain Eukaryota; kingdom Metazoa; phylum Arthropoda; class Insecta; order Lepidoptera; family Noctuidae; genus Autographa; species Autographa gamma. The sequence goes on along the minus strand of LR989853.1, from coordinate 11,581,556 downwards.
GCACCAAATCAACGTCCAGCTTAAAGTTTCTACTCCTGTTGCTAATCAGAAGCGTCATGGCCGGCCCGGACTCCGACTTATCAATGACATATAGAACGCCTTCGACGTAATACAATGGACGGCCGTCAGCAGACACCTCGAATTTGTTCAACGCCTTGTTGACAACACTTTTGAACCAAGCGTTGAATTTTGATCGAAGGAGGTAGTGTGAGTCGTCCTTCCATTCGTACGCGGCTCTGTTGATCAGCCATTCCTCCTTGTCTCTCATCGGCAGCCGTTGGAACTGGACGCCCATTTTAAGCTGGACAAAGCCAGCTGACTTCGGCTCGATGATTATGTCGCTACCAGTTGGGTTCAAAGCATCGGTTTTGATGTTTAACGGTAAGCCGATAACAATGTCCATATCAAATTCGTCAGGTTTCTTGATGCGCAGATTATCGTAGTGGCTGCCAGCGAATTGAACCTAAAAATAATTATGTGTTTTAGAATGAACAATACTTCTTTACTATCAGACCGGCTAGTATGAATTAATTGAACAAACATTTACCGTGCTTGAATACTTCTTGTAGTAGGGGTCAACTTCTTTCATCTTCTTGTGCAGGTCTTGGAAGATGGTGTCGAAGACTTTGTAGTGGAGATCGAACTCCTTCAGCTTGATGTACCTGACGTGGATGTCTGACAGCAAGGAGTTCAGGTTGGTGATCACCGGGTTGTCGGGGGCCATCTCTTTGATCCTCACACTCGATGGAGACACGGCCGGGCTTCCACTGAAACAGAACACGTCATTAAGTATTTAGACTTTTTGTCGGGTACATATATATAAAAATGGTTACCAAAGTCCATACCTAAATAAAAATATTTGCAATAGAAAATATATCTGAACACTTGATGCAAAATAAAAAGAAAATTTACTAAAAAATAAAATTATTAATTTAATGTAGAAGAAACGGGTTCACCTTAGCAACTCAGTAAAATAATACTTTTTAAATTATACTTCTACAATTCAGAATGCTTATACTCTTACAAATATACAGTTATTTGCATTCTAAAAATGATTATTTATCACGACGTTGTCGTTCCGTGGTCGAAGGGCGACTGCCGAATTAAACATACAGTATACAATTTCAAGTTATCCCACCATTCGTTATTAGGTAAGTGCCTTCAATATGTGACAGGTCTTGTTGAAATAGGATCCTTTAACTTATCATTAGCACTTTAAGTATTCACATATTGTAAACATTTCGTTAAGTGATATTGTGTTTTGTCACTTTTATTTTGAGTGAAATAAATACTACTAAAATATCATTTAGTTAAGTAGATCGAGGAATATTTGTGTATAGTAGTAATAATGTTAATACTTTGTAATAATACATGTAATTAACTTGAATAAATAATTTTTCAAAACACTTAATTAATATTAGAAAACTAATCCTTTCCAAACTTTTTTATTAACTGCAATAAAATAAATACAATAAAAAAAGAAAAAGTCTCCAAAATCTTACCTTGCAGAAATTCTGTTGATCAAATCACTAAGATATGAAGATACTGAATCCCCATCACTTTGTCTTGAAGTTCCCGCTGTAGGATTGGCTTGTAATCTCGGAGGTGGAAGGTTTTGTGCCCTGGATGTAGAAGGTACCGGCCCCTCTGGTGTTGTGTTACCCTCGACTGCTGGAAGTGCAGGTCCTGGTCTCTGCAGTAAGTTGCGGGACATGTAGAGCAGTGCACCGCCCAGTGCAGCACCTGCCAATCCCATAGCAGCACCGGTCGCCCATGAAAACTGATCATCTGATCTCCGATCCTCATTATTCCGGTCAGTATTATTTCTGTTTCCGTTACTCATTCTGCTGAAGAAAATATTATTTATAAGTACAAAAAAAAAACCATATAATACACGCATGAAAAGGTGCATTGTAATCTGATAAATTATAAATCAAAGATTCTGTCTGAACTACATTTTATGTTCAGTCAACAGAGCTAAGTATGTCTGATTACAGGGGCGGTCAGATTAGATAGGGCTGTATTACTAGGGGTTTGTTCTATTTCTGTGTAGTCTGCTTATTTCCATATAGATGAAACATGATAACACTAAACTAATAACTTATAATTTTCCAGATAATGAATTTACATATAATAAGATTTTAAAATACTGTCCTCATGGTGAAACCAAGTTAAATTTAATAGTATGGAATCTAGTAATTACCTAATTAATCACGGAGATAGCAATGTGTAACAATTATTACTTTAGCTATATTAAAATAGTATAATAATAATTACACTTTAATATAATTAAAATGTACAATGTGTAAAATGTATTTATGTTTGTTTATTTTAATTACCTCCATTTAATACAGTGTTCTATTGTGTTAACTGTCATTACATTAACTGTAAACTGTTTGTTCTTGTAAGTTAGACTCACCTATTTAATTATCAAATTTTCTTCATATAAGTATACAGAGATAAGATTTTCAACAAGGAAAAGCTAAACAATCAAGAAAATAAAGAAAGGAAACAAATAAGTAAATCTAAATCTACCTTCTCTATACAGCAACAGGTCATACTGTGTTTAGTAAACATTCCCAATATAAGTTCGCTTATCATAAATAACTCCATATGCCACGTTAATTTGAGTAAACATTTGTGTTTTCAGACACTTACCTCAACTAAGTCTCCAAGCGGTCAACAAAGTACACTTTGTAGATTAAAATCACTCAATTAAAATCGTTAAAAACTGATGTATGTAACTGTTTGATAGAAATTAAATAAGAGTGCGCGAAAATGATTTAGAATTCACTAATATCTACACCACCGGTCGGCTAATATAATCGCAGTGCAGCCATTTACAAATTAAAAAGTCTCCTAATAAAAAGTCATTTGATTAGTTTGTTCCCATAAATACTTTATGAATTATTTGTATTTATCCTCATGTTACTTGCTGCCAAAATAATTCAATTGTAGACTTAATAACATATAAAAAAAACGTTTTGATCAATATGAAAAAAATAGGTAAATAACTCTAATTTGGTAGAAAGTTTTAGCGCAGCAACACTGCAAAATGACGGGGATTTCCCCTCATTCGTACCTTCAAGGTGAGGAATTGGAAATGTGGCCTGGGTTTATAAGTATTTTATGTATAACTACATAATAGTGTAACTATATAATATAACTTCATTTCGCATTTCAATGCGAAAAGCGTTCATGTAACTTTAACATTTTTAATAATCAAGTGTATTTACTTTTTAACTTCACCGTTAGATTGTACATCAGTGGAACCAAGTAAAATAAACCTTACCGAGTTTGGCTTACAGGCGCTGTCAAGGCTACGGTGTTATTGTTGATGTCCGGTCCACTGTACACATTCAGCCACGGAACAGAAAAAACAGGTGGAAGTGCTAAGTAGGCGTGGCACGCGTGTCACAATTATGCGTTGTTACGCTTAACTTGCGCTTAACCGATCCCAGTTGCGTCTGCTATCGTGTCGAGTTGCTCGTCTCGTGACAAATTAATATTTAGCTAGCTATGCCGTATTGTTCCGTTTTAGCGTGCAAAAATAATAGTAGGAGAAGAAATCTTACAAATGGAGGTATTTCGTATCATCGGTAAGTACGATTTTTATTGTTTTCTAATAAAAATCATATTTTCTTCCAATTTACAAAAAAGTAATAGAACGGTTAGTCAAAATAAACCTTATGCAGTGAAGACAAAGTTTATTTTCGATTGTTTTTTTTCCATAGAACATTCTAGAAAGACCTTCGCTACTCAATGTAGTGATGTGGTCAAGTCGAAAATTGATTTTGTCGATTGATGTCGATACGAGGAATAACTATCTTAACCCAAACAGTTATTTTTATTTATTTCGTTTTGCATTACAATATAGGTACGAGGTCGCCTTAATTCATACACGAAATTTATATTAAGTAAATTTCTGGTCGTTTAAGTGGTATAAAGCAAAAATATAATCAATGTTTTAAATAGTAACATAATTATTATAATTTATTAATGACTGAGACGTAACACACAGAGTGTTACAAACAGTAGGTAATAGATTTTTTAACCTTCATTAAAAATTTGTTTCAGGTTTCCCAAAGTCACAAGCATGAAAGAGAAATGGATAGAGGGTGCGTCCTTGCGTTGTTGGAGGCCGGCAAGCTAAATCCTGATTCATCCACCGGTGGATAGATGAAAACTCGTGAAATCGACACTGCACCCTTTTTTCAAGTTTCACGGCAAAAAGTCCATTTAATTCACGAGAATCATGAGAATTTCAACATATGCGGAATATTAAAGACGAGTTTTTACTATAAAACCCGAAGTTTTATTTATCTGATTCCTTCTTTAATTACATGTTGACAATCTATATTAAATTTAAGACATCATCATATCATAAGTGTGCACTCTGGGTCAAACTCACTATGAAACTTGGGCATGGCCCTTTACCTATCTGTCTGTCAGTCTTGTGTGTCTATTAATTAATGGTTTAAAAGGTACAGCGGTTTGTGTAACAAATAAATAAATGTACTCCCAACGAGTCGTATTTATCGTATTTGAACAAAAATCGGGTATCTATCGATATCGATAAAGAATTTAAATGTAATACGTGGTGTGTCCTTGGCCGAGTAGCATTAGAGTCACGCCATTATCAACCGTATGTCTAAAGCAATAATGTTGATAATTGCTTATATTGATTATATATCGCCATCTATGGTCAAGTAGCGAAACTAACTCGTCCATCGAATTTAGTGTGACCGTAGACCGTAAATACGTATTGTTGCTAATGCAAAATCAACCTTATTTTTAGAAAGTCAGGGTTTATTTTTTTTTTTGTGATGTAGGCTAATTTTGTTTAAATTTAAAACTACCAATCATACGGATTATTTCGTTGTAGTGCATATGTTATTATCGGATTATTTGTGTGAGTTTGGCGACAGCGGTTCCTATAGTAATTTTGGCGTATTGCACTTCCACTTGTTTTTTCTGTTCCGTGCATTCAGCAATGAGAAAATAATGTATTTTTTAATTCGGAATAATCTTAAACGAGTTTAGTGACTAAAAGATAGAAAACAATTTGCACTTTTAAATTATTCATTTATCTTTTTATATTGTTGAAAATATCAGAAAATAAATTTGCTATAATTTATCTGTGGTTTGTTGAAACTATTCAGAATTCAGAATGCCCTTGCTTGACTTGTTCTGTTAAATATTAAATCTGTCACCTGTTGCCTCTGTTATTATTATTTTCAATTTTGTGAATTTAATTTAATTCATAATATTAGAGAGTTTAAAACTGCCAAATAATACAAATGAATTGTATTGTTAATATACGTATATTAACATAGTTTCAAAATTAAGTTTGCGTATTCCTGCACAGTGCTTTCGGAATTATTTATATGAATTACTTATGTACCTATTAAGATTTTTTAAAGGTCTGTCTGTCATTATAAGTCAATAGTGATAGACTAAGTGACTATAGTAAACATTTAATTTTGAATACGTCAACACCTAAGTTATCGTCCATGGAAATCCCGGTGTTTTTAGCTTGTGAAGTTGCAGCCAAAGGAAACATGAAACATTCTGCCATACGAACAACGTCCACAGATTACAGCGCTCGGAACCGGTCAACCGACCATCGCTTCGTGCCAGCCGAAAAAAAAGTCACTCATACATATCTGGTTAGTTGTAATTAAAATTTATGTTTTTTTACTTTTATCATTCCGTAAGATAATGACTGTTCATTAGTCTAATCTTTTCACAACGATTAAACAATAAGTGATGTAAAATGTCTCATCATTAAAAGAGTATTCAGTGAAGAAGAAAGTTATAAATAGGAGTGTTGCTGTGTTTTCTGCCTAAATATAAATTTCAAACATAAGTTCCATGTTGGTGTTTTGTTTGTTTTTTTTTTGCTGTACTGAGTTACACTAGACAAGACTTGTTTTTTGTGAGTTAATTATACTACTTGTGAATGTAAGTACTAAAGATGTCTAAGTCTCTCCTATTGTTTGTCTATAGAGGCGCTTCGCTATTTTAAATAAATCCTAAACAATAAATTCTAAATTATTCTTATTCTTAATATGTTTTAACACTTACCCTAAAGTATAATATTATGTAAAAAAAAACAGGATTTAGAAATTTAATTTTATATTAAAATTTGGTAAAATAAATATGGTGAACCAAAATAAAATGGTATTCTACCACCTTTGCTAGCCAGGACCGAGATTAAACAAGAAATATTTTAAACCTGTATAGTAATAAATAGGTGATATATTAGACTGCTGCAGCTGGCAAGTCTAGTACTAAGAATACACAGTGTTTAGAAACATTGTATGTTGATATTAACAGCTCGCTTGGGTTCAATGTTTATATTCCCAGCATTCCTATTTCTGTTACCATTTGTAATATACAATGAAAGTTGTAACAAATGAGTATGGTGAATGAAGGGCCTAAACAGGATATTAATAGGGTATATAGAAGTAATATATGGGTGTAATTTATCTATAATATGTATGTATTTAGAAATATATAAGTATGTTTATCAGTTGTCTGGTTACCATAACACAAGCTCTGCTTAGCTTGGGATCAGACAACCGTGTGTGAGATGTCCTAGAATATTATATTATAAAAAAAATATATATAGGAATTTTTTACTCATAGTAATTAATTTTTATTAAAACAAAAGTAAACCTAATATAAGAACAAACTCTAACTATACTATAATTAAAACTTACATAAATAAAAACTAACAGGCGTCAAAGAACTCATCGTCATCCTTGTCAATGGCAGGAAACGTGCCCAGAAGGCTGGCAGCATTGCCACGTTGAATGGCTATGCCGATTCTCTGTGCAAGGAACAAACCTAACTAGTTAATTTTATTTTATGAACACTTAAATACTTGCCAATTTTATGAATACTTGCCAATTCAATAACAAAGCTTAATCAAATATTTACTTACATATTAATACATTCAATATTCACTTAAAATATAGCATTCCTTATCAATAATGAGTCCCATATTCAAATAAATTTATTTCATTGTCCATTGTAACAGGATAGGCCAAATACTTGTGATTGTGATCCTTATATGGCAAGTAAATAGGCTCCCATAATAGTGATCATTAACTAATTTCTGAATAATTAACAATACCTAACTTACCTTAATTATTATTATGTATCCCAAATGGGCCCCATATAACTAAATAGTCACTGAAAATTGGTCAGTTTTATTAGATATGTTGTTTTTAATGTTGAATATGCAAAATGTATCAACAACAAGACTATTAATAATCCTCCAATGTTGGTATATCTATCAGCTAAAATTTTGTTGTGTATTTCTGTTGTCACTCTAACTATGAATAATGAAATAAGAGGAGACCTATACAAGAAACTTGTCTTTTTCCATTATTTTAATGGCATATTATTATATCTTTTAAGAATGGTTCCATCCATTCATGCATGTGTCTAACTCTTATTTGACCTTGGCTTTTAATATCATAGGAAAGGATGTGCAAAATACAATCATAATTTATAATATTATGAATAAGTTATATTTATTGTCAATCACATTTCTTATCATTGCTAACAATAAATTATGCAACATTTATTGAAATATAGCTAATATGAGCTTTAATTATGTAATTATTGCCATAAAGCCTGCATTTACATTATGCAATTAAATTTGCTCATTTAATAATTAGGAGAGCAATTATTAAATGTCCAAAAATTTGAACAAAAAAAAATTGGTAACTAATGTTTTTTTTTTATTCAAATACCAGTCACCATGCCTGGCTTAAACAAAACATTAAAGTATACATCTTCCTCCTCTTGAATCACTTTCCATACGAATAGTTTCAGCAGTTTTTGAGATTTTCGAATTAAACAGTCAGTCAGATGCGTCGGGGAAGTATATTACTTAAGTTCATGCTGGCCAATCGATATCTAAAACAAGCCGCGGTGAATGTTTGGGTGACAATTACAAACATTTGCAATTCATCCCATGCCTCAGAAGCATATGATGCCGTGGGCCCTGCAACTGCCCTATTTCTAGCTGCGGCGGATTGTCGTTCCATCTTAACTGTGAGTTGTACTGCTGCACTGAAATATCTTCTGCACATATAGCTAAAGAAGTCGTGGAGTTCAGATTGGTAGTCACGCATTGTAAAATACGGTATTTAGCTGAATCCGGTACGAATATAAGCCCGAATCTAGCTCGAAAGGCTAAGGGAAAAAGCATATGGCTAAATTATATTATTATGTGACACAAACGTTTGAGGGGCTCGTGGCTAAGTGTGAGTCGTACGGTTTGACCGATAATACAGGTTAAGCCGCTCGCTCGCCGCGGTTGGTCTGTAGACGGGTGACCATTTGTGTACATACCAGGACCCTTCGAGCCTGGGAAACCACGTTACGACTTTGGTATCGAATGTCGAACGTTGATCTTCGCAGGCGTTAAGTAAATTCTGACAACCAGTTTCACTGTGGGATACTGTGTACCCAGTAAAATGGGTTGTGGCGGTCAGATAGGCAGTCGCTCCATGAAGAATACGGTATTCAGCTGCATCAAGTAAGACTGGAAGCCGACCCCAACATAGTTGGGAAAAAGACGACGCATGATGATATGTGACACCAACGTGTCCGAACACAGATAAAAGTCCGCCAAGAGCACATTATTGGATATTTTGTTGCATATTACTGAATTATGAGTGTTATCACTTTCTTTATGTTTATAATAATATAGCTACATGATACCTACAGCAAGGCTACTTGAAAGTATTTACAGATAACATCATTGAATTCCTGATAACAATTAGTACTGATGTCGAGTTAGTTAATTGATTACCAGCCTTTATAGAGCTGATCTTGTGGAAATTTTATTGCATGGTAAAGAAATAAAGAGAATTAATAAGTCACCGCATATTGCAATTCATAAACCCAGATAAGAAATTATAGAAACTACCATACCTCTTAATAATTATAATAGGTAAACGACGATATGTATTCATGAAAATGTTCTATTAAATTATTTGTTATACTTAAAAAATACTGTCATTATTTTGTTGTTGTTAAAACAATGCTTTATATTCTGTCTTTTGATTTCAGTGAAAAATGAGTACTAAAAAGAAGAGCTTGGATTTGTATTTGGCTGAAGTGTTCAAGCAATTTATTGCTATCAAAGATGAAGACTTCAAAAAGTCGCAAGAGGTATTCAAAAGTGTATTCGAACAAGTCAAGCAGAAAATGGGCGAACAGTGTAATTATTTCAAGAAGTATAGCAGTCAGGTACACATTTGTTTCAGATATATTTTCGGCACGTGTAATGTTAACTGGTGGATAACAATATGTTTTATGTTTTTTATATATCTTACAGTACATGTACGCCGGAAGCGTCTCGGATAACATCAAAGTGGGCAGAATGGATGAGTTCGACATGGACATTGTGATTCGCTTGCCGATTAACTATGGTGATATCATCATTGAGAATGAGCAACCGGGCTTCGTTAAATTGAAAATTACGAGTGCCTTTGACAACTTAGATAAGCAGCCGGACTGGGAGAGGTGTCATCGTGTGACTCGAGATTGGCGGGACTCTGACAAATACCTTCTTCAAAATAAGTTCCGGCAATGGATGCATGGGATTGTACAGAAAGCTTTGAATATTATGGATATGAAGGTGACCGTCAACGGGGACGTATACTTACTGACTTATAAGGAGTCCGGCCCAGCTTACACGTTGAACATTAGGAACGACGAGGGCAATGAAAAGTATTCTTTAGACGTCGACTTGGTGCCAGTCATCAAGTTCATGTATCCCATGTCTCCGGACGGTTACAGGTAAAAAAAAAACACATTAAATATAAACAGTTTAATCGGGTTTTCACCACAAAGCTATACAAGCGCAGTAGGTACATGTGCCGTACCAGGAGTTCGTATCATAGATGGTACTGGATGATTAAGTATTCAGTGAATATTAATAACCCACCTAACAGCGAACGAGCGTTATATTGTAATCAGACTGTACAATGTTGCCATAGTGTCTTAACATACTTTACGCTTTTCTGTACCCGACTCTAAGTTATGATGATAAGGGGGAAGTTGCTCAAGTTTAAGATGAAAATAAAATAAAAAAGCAAAAAATCCTATAACTAACAGTGGGTACCTGATGGGGGCGATATACTCTAAGACATAGCAACCACAATTTCTGCAATCATTAAAAAAAAATATGGTCATAATAATATTATGTCTAGGTTAATAAATCCATCCACCTTTTTCGGCCTATCCCTCCAATCCTATTCACAGCAACCACACTTCATTAATAAAATAAAATCCTTTTTCAGAGTTGTCGAAGGCGTTAAAGCTAAAGACTGGTTGGTGGTGCCGAAACCTAACAAAGCGATGAACGACAAGACCCTTGTGAACAGGTGCTGGCGTCTGTCCTTCCAAGACCAGGAGAGGGAACTGATTAAAGACTGCAAAGCTCTCAAGACGACTATTAGGCTGGTGAGAATTGACCTTCTACCTCCATTAACTAGAAAAACTTATTTTACTTGATTGAAAAGATTTACTAACCTGAACGTACATTATACGCGGGAAAAACAAAGAACCGTAAAGTTTGATGAAAAATTAAAGAGTTTAACTTTTGATTTTGGATTGATGTTTTTGGGAAGCATGTGAAATTGCTAAAGTTTTGCGATACTTGGTGTAACAACAAAAGCATCATCAATGTTAGGTAATGAGCTAAAATGTAACTTGAAAAATTTCAGGTGAAAAAACTACGGGATGCCTTGGAAATGAAAGCAATCGCCAGTTACTACATCAAATCGATTTTCTTAAAGAAAGTGCACGACAAAAAGGACAAGACATTCTGGCAGAACAAGGTGAGCTTTCTGTTCCGGACAATGGTGGAAGAGTTATACGTAGCAATTCTAGACAAGGAGATCCCTTTCTTCTGGAACTGTGAACACAATTTGATCGGAACCCTCAAACCTACCCTACAAAAGGTATATTCTGACAAATTGAAAGAAGTGCTCGTCAGTATCGACGCGAACGACGTTGAGAAAGTCGTCGCCTACCTGCTAACCGCTGAAGAACTGAGGATGTTCAAAAACTCTGAATTCTATCAGAAGCAACCCGAAACTCTAAATACGTTTTCCGAGTGTTCGTCTGATAGTTTTCTGTCAAATCAACTTAAGATGTTGAACCTCGAATTAGATGAGATTGATTCGAGTGAAAAAGAAAAGACGAAAAGTGAAAAGTTTGAAGAACTAGAGGTGAAGCTGAGACAGCTTGAATACAGGGTTAATTACTTAGAAGATAGGATGAAGCGTTTGGAAAATAATCGAATTGCCGATGTTGGTAGTACAAGTACTGTAAGGGCCCAACCTGGGACTTTCAGGGCAATGTCACTTAAAGACGCCAAAGGAATCAAAGTGCAGTACGATTACGAGTTGGAATAATACCTAGAAAACTCAAACAGTAACTGTAGTAAATAAAACTAAGACTAGTATTAGTACTAAAGGAGAATGAATGTTGCTTGAGATTTGAGAAATATAAATATTGACGACATTGCGATGGGTCTCTCATGTTTCTGAGGATAAGCCCCCTTTTGGATTATTTTGTGTTATCCGGAGTAAGAGAGGAAGAGCTTTTTAGCCGATATGATGAATTTTTACGTGTATAATTTACAATGCAAACAATGCAAATGGATAAATTAATTATCAATAATCACGTAATCTTAAGTCTATTTATAAATAAGAAGAAATCAATTTTCTGGTCCAACAAAATTGCAGTCTTTCAAGACCAAATTTTTAATCTCTTAGTTTTATATTTTACACCATACTTAGCTGTAAGTGATATTGTGAATGACGCAACAGATGTCTTAATGTTCACAATACAATACTAGTTTTAAATTAAAATGATGGTATATTTTATTGTTATTGTTTTAGTCACTACTTGATAATATAATTCAGAATTATGCCAAGTGTATTAAGCAAGATCGTTACAATCACAGGATATTAACTTTAAAACTATCGCGCTGCATGTTTATAGAAATATTATAAAACGGAGATTAGCGCGTACATGCATAAATACCTTTAGGGCTTGACATTTCGACCGAGTTACACCGGCCGTGGTCGCAAACAGACAAAATATAGACAGATATAAAGGTATTTGTGCATGTACGCGCTAATCTCCGTTTTATAATATTACTATAAACATGCAGCGCGATAGTTTAAAGTTATTATCCTGTGATTGTACCTATTCTTCAGGAGAAACATTTCAGGGTAAAAATAAACAACATTTGCAGCCCTTATGATATTTATTTTTGTTAAAAACAGAGTACAAACTATCAAGAGAAACTTCTTCGGAAATATACAACGCCTATTATACTTACAAATTTTGATACCGCCTTACCCAACTCGTCACTTATGTAGGTAAGTACCGTTAGTCTTGATACTTGAGTATTACGGAACAAATCTACATAAGTTACACTTTAATACTTGTTGCGAAGTTTTCGGCCTGATTTTGGTTTAGTGCGAGTTTTAGGTTCTTTCTTTGGATCTGTGGTAAATAGTTGTAATTTTTGCAATGGCCGAGATTTCTACTAAAATGATAATGTCATCAACACGTTTTTTTTACATTTTCGATAACATAAATCGAACAGTATTTAAGATGTTTAATAATATATTTTTCAGTTACATTAAATATAACTGAAAACCAACATATTTTAACGTGAAACGGAGTTGTGCTTATAAAATATTTGATAAAAATGCCATTGCCCTCAGAATTGACTTATTGACCTCGACACGCTAACAATTTGAACCATAGAATCCAACGCGACAAGTACTCCTTAATTGGTCAACATTACTTTATAAAAAACGATTACATTTGCACATGCTATTGTTGTTCATATCTGTCCTTAATTTTGATATCAAGTCTACAAAACATATTTTGAAAGATAATCGTAATTTATCTAGGTAAATGATAATAAAGAAATGTGCAGTTTTCATTTAAAACTCCACGAATCCGTTCTACACAAATATTGGAATATTGTTTGCGAAGCCAGTAATGAGCTAAACTAATCATTTCCTTACAAAATATTGTCAACCCGTATCACGTAACATTCGATACATCTGATTTCACCTTATATATTTACATGCACGTTACATGAAAAACCGTTTAAATACAATATGCGGGGTTTTCTTGATTCCTTGTTTACATAACACCAGTTTTGAAGATAAGGTTGACAGAACAAAATATCTTAGATCGTATTGTAACAGTTAAAGCCTACGCCAGTGTGTACTAATCCAAGCGACCTGAGAAACCACAGTAGTCGAGACTTATCGCCGTATCTGAGAGGCCGATCAGCGTTAAGGCTCCTACACAAACGACTGCCCTTTGCAACGCGGACTTGCTCGTCATCGTTGGGCAAGTTGGTACCGCCAAAAACTGTCTTAGCGCTGCGAAGCAACATTCTTTGTAGTGACGCACGAGTCATGCCGGTTAGTTTGTGCGACACGCATAGTGTGTAGAAGCCTTAAAAATATCTTCTATCAAACATCGTGTCAAGAGCTGTGATTGGTTTTAAACTTTTGGTCATCCAATCAAATTCGTTGACATTCGATTTGACATCAGATTCCGAGAAATGGGCCTTTCACATACTGATGAATATCTCGATTATATTAGTTTCTCTATCAACTGTGTTATGCTGCAAACAGGCACTAACTGTCTACGTATACATACAATATTGGTTCCTTAAAGCTTGTTGCTTCGTTATAAGGCGCTGTCGAACTAAGAGTCGCAACGTTAGGCTGCACGGAACAGAACTTCAAACTCAGGTATTTTGTAAAACGCCTTTAATTATTATAAAATATTTGTTCGGAAACTACTATTCAACATTTCTAAACGCTACTTTAGATAAACCAACCTTTAGTAAGCAACATTATAAACGTCAATTCAATTTCTTAGGTGTGTCTCGAGTACTGGGTGCACTTGTTCTTTAAACAAGAGCATACCTACTCTTCTCCTACAATGATTTAATTGTTGGAAACCGTTTCATGTAGATACAAAGGTTGGTACTCCCGATAAATATGTTACGACTGCGTAACTGAGCAAACGAGTGATAAACACTATTATTTAAGGCTAATAAAAATAAGACACCTTAACAATTGTTACATCTCTGCGTGTGTTATATTAATTTATAGAAAAAGTGTTACAGCCATACAATATAAACGCACCATTATACAAAAATAATTATTGTTGAACAAATACCTCAAATAATTTCATCATTTCGGAATGCTGTTTTTTTTTACCAGATCAATAAAATAATCCGCCTTTGAGCCGACCAATGTACTTATTTATAAAATAATATACTTGATTAATTACTTAAAAGGAGCTAATGTCAGATTCTACAGCTACGCAATAAACCCTTGCATATTAATGTTTAATATTACAAGTATTAGGCATCTTGTTAAGAGGTTAAAGAATATTATATTTTTCAAAGCTTAAATAAATGAAAAATATTAGGATAACAGGTCCATAGTCTAATAAATCCAAAGATAACTAAATAATATACCTTCAAAGTTATCGTCAATAAAATAAGAGTATAATTGAAACATTAAATAATGAAAAAACTATTTGAGATACCTTTAAAATATAACCCACTCGATAATACTAAATCAGTGTATACTCCCACCACTGGGATCAGAGGTTAACTTTTGTAGTTACAGAACACACCACTCGTCAATGGCGCTAGTGTCGCGATACACGTCTCACTTTGGTTAAATATTGGCGGAGATTCTAGTTCACAAACTAAACTAAAATTAGATTTCTTTATTTTACTGACAAAGTAAGAGAATAGTACAGCGATAGTGTATTTTTCATGTTATCTCGTCAAAATTATATGAAACTTTAAGCCTAATTTAGCGGCCTGAATGTTCGCCTGTCCTTTTCTTATTTCATACAAGGGAGGAATATAGCAAGATTTATAAGTTTAGTTTGTGTTTAGCAGAATCAGCGCCTTCTAAAGTAAAAACAAACACTTGATAATAATTAATGAATAGTTTAATATCCTATAAGTTCTACGTCAACCAGCGCCAAAGAATAAACTCTCTCCCTTGATTGTCGAATCTATGTATATTACAATATATAATGGTGCCGATTCTCTTGTCACAAATTTCTCTAAACTAGACTAAAAATCACTAAAATTTAGTTTGTTCCTGTCAGACGACGTTTCCCATTCTGAAATTAACTAAAGTGACGTTACCTAAATAAATTATAGTTTGACAGCACTAAGTTATTCAATTTAATGAAAATGGCAATTTTGCTATTCTGAAATTGACGTTTTTCACCTAAAATTTCGATTGTCAAACTAAATCAGACTATTTTTAATCGCGATTAAAAAGGTGTGGAATAAAATTAGTTGTCATGAACTAAAATTTTGAAAGCACCTCTCTGTTGTATTTTTCGATTCTTTTTATGATTTTGAGTTAATTATGGAAGCTTATATGATTGCAGCTGTTGTTGATGCGGCAGAAAGGTTAATTTAGTGTTATTTTATTAAGATACAATACATGCATTCATGTAAACTTACAAGGGATTTTTGTACTCAACATCTATGCCCTTTCTACATTAATTGGAAAAGAAGTGAATAAATCCACTTCTCGTAATCAAACCTACTTCTAGGTTCTGTGTAATAAACTAATACGAAACTATTTATTTTTAACTATTTTTTAGACAAATACAAGAAAGAATTAAATTGGAAAGATTGCGAGACCAATCCAACCCATTCCAAATGACAGAGGAGAAATTTAAAAATATATTTTAAATACTCTTAACTAAATTATTTAAATAATATTTTTAATACACAATTTTATTCATAATTTTTTAGAGCTTTATAATTTTTTGCATCATGATTAAACGTTTATTCCCAGAATATTGTTGAAGGTCATGAGAAAGTAACTTGCAAAACATTACATTTGATATTCTCATATTCTCGTTAATATTTTCTTGTTCTTCAACCCTAAATCCTAATTCCTGAATTTCTGTCATTACTGCTACATCCGCAAACCGTTTTTGCGAGATCGATTTTTTACACTCGTAATCGATATTATCAGGACTCGGCCAACGTTGTGCGTAACTAATTGTGTGCGTAATTAAACGTTTTATCAATAAAACTGCATAAACACCAAAATGAAAGTGCATGCAAGAAACAACATCCTGAGGCGGTT
This sequence comes from Autographa gamma, assembly GCA_905146925.1. Lineage (NCBI taxonomy): Eukaryota > Metazoa > Arthropoda > Insecta > Lepidoptera > Noctuidae > Autographa > Autographa gamma. The sequence goes on along the minus strand of LR989853.1, from coordinate 11,565,339 downwards.
AACCTCTACCAAGAGGGGAGCATCACCACACGTCCTACGGACAACGGGGATGGCACTCTGCTACTTGGCTGGCGAATACGCCAGTCCGGTATGGAGCCGCTCTCAATAAAGCTCTAACTAGCTTTAATTATCTAAAATAAATAGCAGGATAAATCATGCTACCTGTTTTTCTATTTAAACGGCAGTAACGTTGATTTTAATAAAATTATAGGTAATTTTCTTATTAAAAACCGAAAAAGTATCGCCAAAGTTCTAAATCATTTTCGATTTACAACCCTAGCAGGATTACTATGGTCACAGATAGTAAAAACTAAAAAATAAATATAAACAGTTATACAGTTTTACGCCATCATTATGCTCCCTGAACTACATTAATGATTACTAATATACAAATTTTAAATAATTATTTGATTTTACTCAGGTTTTTTTTGCAATTCAGATCATTTCGTTCACTTTCATTCAGCTTGTGTCTATGGTCTACTGCCATCTTGGTCTATGGCCAACTCAACTTAACGAATGTCAAACTCGATTTTAGTTGTGTCAAAACTGTAATTTAAATTTAGAGAATCTTGTTTTCAGAATAACTTACTTTAACCAACTAACTAAAAATAAGAAATTTTAGTTTTAGTTTAGTTTAGTTCGGTGTACAAGAGAATCGGCACCAATAACTATTTATAAACGTTTATATAAACATAATGTGCAGTCGAAGCGGTAGTTTTTTAGTTTCAATTAATTACACATCTAGTGACTTTCTATATTCGACAAAACATTGCTAGTGTGCGAGTAAAGTTGATCAACATCAAACCTTGAACGCTATTATTCAGAACCAATAAAAATTCTTATTTCTTGGAAACAATCTAGCATCTACATAACCAATTCCGAGATCTCGACAGCATTGTTCTCATAAATAAATTACTTTTATTATTTATTGCAATTTTAATAGTAATATTCTTTAATGTGTGTCTTTCTGTTTTGTATACACAAATTTACGTATGTCCTTGTTTTGTTATATACAGTCTTCGCCTAACAATACATCCAACAAAACAACTCGCACACTAGATACATTTATACTTATTTTTTTAGCTAACAATATGTGATAAGTATATTTATTTATAATATATATAACGCTAATATTATTAAGGAATCTAAATACTCTAATATGATAGTATCAGCATCTAAAATATAGTTTCTTCAGTGTTTAGCTAAGTCAATTTAACTTCAATAAAACCTGAAACGATTGATATGTCCTGTCCAAGTTTTTACAAATCTAATGAAATCTACTCTCGGTGTAATTTCAGCATTTTCTGTAATACCAGAAAAAAACTATATCTATTGATTTTTAAATTAGCCCTATCAAATAGACATAGCCAAATACTTAAAGAAACTACATTTTAGATGTGTGCATACATTTCTAATGTGACATTATCTTTTCACATATAAAGGCTTATTGTGTGTCAATAAATATTTAATGTAAATAATCAGATAATCATAACAAACAAAATGAGAGCTTGGCACCATTTTCAAACAATGAAAAGTAATTGAAGCCAATGATTGTATTGTGACAAGATAATATACCACATCGATTGTTTTAGAGAGTGCATAACTCAAGCTAAAGTTATATCGCGATTGAAATGACATGGAATTGCTTTGATCACAATGAACAACGTGCTACACTGCGGAGGCAAGAATATATCGCGTACCAAGCAAGGCTTCAGTCTTGCAACCAGTGCAAGAAATTATAACTCGCGAATGTTAAACAAGATTTCAGAGCCTGTAGCACGAACGCTATTGAAAAGTCTTAATGAGAGTTTTCTGAACAATCAGCCAGATTTGCGATTCTTGCGTGTAGTCTATCTATCAAATTCCACCAATCACGAGCCATTAGCTTGTCGCGCATTGGTGAAAATTGACAGATAGACCACATACAACGCAAACGAAACTAGCGGATTAGTTTAATCGCAAAAACCCTCATCGGTAGCCGGTATGGAGAGTGATGATCTTAATTCAAAATCTCCATACCAATTTAACGTTACGAATATTTTTTCAACGTTTTTCGTAGTTCGGGCTCTGAAAACGAACTACTTTGACTAAAATACCAATTTAAAACTTTACATTTCGAATCCTTTTTTTATTGCCTCGGAAGCGACGCGTTTTTTCTTTTATTTAATAAAATGGTATAGTCTACGTCACATTCATTGTGATAAAGCATTCTAATACCATTTTAGTCGCAATTTACATATTAATGCAACAAGATCATCTCTTCAAACACAATTCCTAAGGCGCAGTATTAACAATAATTTGAAATTTGGGAATGTTAGCACGAATCTTTGGTGGTGACTATGAGAGAGCCTCCATACAAGTTTTATAACTTCTTTTCCACAGCTATTAGCCAAGTACATCAACACAAGCCAGAAGTATACTCGAATATTCACGATATAAAAACATCGGTGTTAAATAAAGAGTCTTAATGCTCCGACATAGAGTTGACTTTCCTTTGCTAATGATGGTATGGTGAATTACACCCGTATGCTGCTGTAACTATATCGTGAATAAATTAGTTGGAGAGACTTGCGTTAAGTTGTGAAGTAAGGAAACGTATTCCAAATTAGTCTTCAGATCAACAATGCCAAAAGCCAATAAATTCACAATAATGTGCCTCACCACAAGACTGACTTTGAAGTGCAATAAAAAATAAAAATAAATAATAGATAATTCCATTCTTGTCACAGCCTTATATCAAACCAAAAATTCTTTTAAAGTCACTATGATTTTATTTGCGGGCAAGTATAAAAAGCATTTGAATGTCTATAAAGATCTGCCGGCTATAAAGATCTATAGGAATGACTCTAAAAGAACGAAAACTCAAGGCCTTCAAATGAAAATGCAGGCAAAACTGCGCCTTAAGTGGTAAAGATGTCTTGCACATAGAGTTGATAATTGTGTGCGATTAACGCGCGCTACCGGACTTACTGTGCGTGATGAGCCACTGTAGCGTGATGTCGATGTTGTCCTTCTCTTTGCACGAGATCGAATAGCAGCAAATCTCGCGGTCTTGAATAGCTGACAGGTTCCTGAGAAATATTAAGTATTTAATAAGTAATTCAAGGGAGAAAAACTATCAATCGACGATTAAATTATTCAATGAAACATAATTATGACCAGATTTCCTGATTTTCTTAAAAAACGTCATTTTAAGAAAATCAGGAAAGCTGTATTTATAAAAGAATACCACAAAACAAGATTACTCATACTGTTAGTCACTATATTTTTTTTACTTTAAGATACAATAAATGGTTCTTTTTTCCATTCTTTAAAATCCGCTGAACCAATCAAAAACTGCTTTCAGTATTAATGCGGTAGACATATCATATAAATCACTCTTATCACTCTTAGTTCAGGAATTCTTCTGTAAAATAAGGTAGATGTCTAGGTACCAAAATATAAATTAGTCATCATCCCTATTGCCTTATCCGGGGGTTCTCCTTCAGACACTATCAATCTGCTGTCCTTGAAGTCACCAATGTCCTAGATACAATATGCTTACATCCTCTCGATGAGTCCGTGCTCGTCGAGCGCGTGCGGCAGGTCGCGCTTGTTGCCGAGCACGAGCACGGGGATGCCGGTGAGCTGCTGCTTCTCGAGCAGCGAGTGCAGCTCGTTGTATAGATACAATATGCTTACATCCTCTCGATGAGTCCGTGCTCGTCGAGCGCGTGCGGCAGGTCGCGCTTGTTGCCGAGCACGAGCACGGGGATGCCGGTGAGCTGCTGCTTCTCGAGCAGCGAGTGCAGCTCGTTGTATAGATACAATATGCTTACATCCTCTCGATGAGTCCGTGCTCGTCGAGCGCGTGCGGCAGGTCGCGCTTGTTGCCGAGCACGAGCACGGGGATGCCGGTGAGCTGCTGCTTCTCGAGCAGCGAGTGCAGCTCGTTGTATAGATACAATATGCTTACATCCTCTCGATGAGTCCGTGCTCGTCGAGCGCGTGCGGCAGGTCGCGCTTGTTGCCGAGCACGAGCACGGGGATGCCGGTGAGCTGCTGCTTCTCGAGCAGCGAGTGCAGCTCGTTGTATAGATACAATATGCTTACATCCTCTCGATGAGTCCGTGCTCGTCGAGCGCGTGCGGCAGGTCGCGCTTGTTGCCGAGCACGAGCACGGGGATGCCGGTGAGCTGCTGCTTCTCGAGCAGCGAGTGCAGCTCGTTGTATAGATACAATATGCTTACATCCTCTCGATGAGTCCGTGCTCGTCGAGCGCGTGCGGCAGGTCGCGCTTGTTGCCGAGCACGAGCACGGGGATGCCGGTGAGCTGCTGCTTCTCGAGCAGCGAGTGCAGCTCGTTGTATAGATACAATATGCTTACATCCTCTCGATGAGTCCGTGCTCGTCGAGCGCGTGCGGCAGGTCGCGCTTGTTGCCGAGCACGAGCACGGGGATGCCGGTGAGCTGCTGCTTCTCGAGCAGCGAGTGCAGCTCGTTGTATAGATACAATATGCTTACATCCTCTCGATGAGTCCGTGCTCGTCGAGCGCGTGCGGCAGGTCGCGCTTGTTGCCGAGCACGAGCACGGGGATGCCGGTGAGCTGCTGCTTCTCGAGCAGCGAGTGCAGCTCGTTGTATAGATACAATATGCTTACATCCTCTCGATGAGTCCGTGCTCGTCGAGCGCGTGCGGCAGGTCGCGCTTGTTGCCGAGCACGAGCACGGGGATGCCGGTGAGCTGCTGCTTCTCGAGCAGCGAGTGCAGCTCGTTGCGAGACGCCTCGATCTTGTCTGGGTCCGCCGCGTCCACCATGTACCTGGTAAGTATAGCCGAATTAATGTACTGGAAATAGGCTGGTAACAAAACAAAAGGTCGAAAATTCGACCACATTTTTCTACGTAACTCTGTGGTTTGCAAAAAGACAAAGAAAATGTATCAACATTATGCGCTACTGATATAACGGAGAAAACTTTTCATGCTTTCATTACAAAGTCTTTTAATAATATGTCGCAATACAATAGTATTCGCCAATCATAAGACCAATAACATCAAACACGACCAAATACATTACATTAAAACAAAATGCTAACTACAATACTGTTCACATAAACTGTGTGAACAATAATAAATCCCGCCATAACAGTGCGTAATAAAAAGTTTAATAAATTGGTATGACGAATCTCGCCGCTATCGGGACATGCAATCGATACTCGTATGCCTACAGATATTTATAACCCCGAAATGTTCATAAATTTTGTTAAACTCACACAAAAGCTGATTGTGCGAATCAATTAATGTAAAATTGTTCATGACTTCGAGAGACATTAAAAACCCTTCACTTAATAATAATAATTCAGCCTATAAACGTCCCACTCTTCCCATATAGAGAAGGCGCAAGCATTGATCACCACGCTTGCTCACTGCGGATTGGCGATTTCAGATCCCAAATTTTTGGATTCCAGGTTTCCTCACTTAATTTAAGTTATAAAACTGGTCAGGTCCCTTATAAGACTAATTCCTTTTATAAGGATAAAAGGAATTAGTCTTATAAGGGACCAGTATTTTTTCTTAGTTACGGAACCCTAAAAACACCCTAGTCGTTGCACTGTAAATGTCGGCGCGATGTGAGTGTTTGACCTTTAGTGTGAAGTTCAAGTTCAAATGGATTATTTAATGTAACCAATGACAGGCCGGTAATTGAGGGTCAATATGATAGTTGCATGGTTAGCAAGTTTCGATTGAATGAGTCGCTGTAATTTAATAGGTACATCTAGGTGTAATATATCATATAACACTTTAGTGGTCCCTGTCTTATTTGGAATGCAAGTCAAACATAGAATTCGTCTACAGACGTAAATTGGAGATAGTATTATAGAACTGCCTCATTGGCCTAGTGGTGCTATGCGCGACTGCTACGCTAGAGGTCTTGGGTTCGTGAGTGGACCAAGGTGTTATCGGGTTTTTTAATGAAATTCTCAGTAACAGGTCGGAGTTTGGATTTGTGCCCGGTTAGTGCAATAGGCTCGCCCCCTATTACATGGGACCTAAACATATTCGCAAACTGTGGGTGTGCATTGGTACACCTCTGCCCAACCCTTCGGGGATACAGGTGTGATGTTATGTGTTACTATAAAAGTAAAACAAAACACGATCCTGAAGCCAACCTTCAGGATCGTGTTTTGTTTTGCTTTTGTAGAAACAGTCGCATATTATGGCAAAAAAACATTTTAAACCCAAGATCATAAATAAAAAGAAATATAAATAAGTACTTACACAATAGCGTTGACGCCTCGGCAATACCTCTCCCACATGGATCGGAAACGAGGCTGGCCACCAATATCCCAAACCTGTAATCATAAAACAAAACAAAATGCTTTATTTACACTTTGCAAATTAATATATGAAATGATGAGTTGATTATTTCTTTCAGGAAATAGCATGATAGAAATTAATCAGAATCGTAATTAATAAAGCAGAAGAGGAAATAGGATTAATAAATTATAGTGCATAAATTATTTAACTATTTCAATAACTTGTAGTTTATTGCAAAAAGACGGGCAGTAAAACATTTTAAACTTAACTAAAATAAATATCAATTTAGTTTTCAAATCATGTCAACTCACTTTTTCCTGTATTTATGTGTGATTAATTAATTCTTATCACATATTCCCAAAATTAATACCTATTTGTTTATACATACTTTTTATATAATTACCTTAATAGTGACATTTCCTTTAGTGATTTTGCGCATGTTGAAGCCAACTGTTGGTATCATGTCTTCACTGAACTGGCCGGACTGCGGAAACAGAAATATTAAAATTAGTATTAAATATTTTTTCTTCTTCCTAACTGTGCCCTACATGAATACTTAAGGTCCATTCCTATTTTCTTTTTTTTTTCCTATAAGAACCATCCTGATACTTCAAGGAATATTATAAAAAAAGAATTGATTCAGTTCAGCGATTCAGCAGCAGCAAAATTGGTTCAGCTGCTCTCGAGATTTGCCCTTAGCAACACATTCATTGATTCATTTTTATATTATACTTAGATTACACCCAATAAAGAAGAAAACCTTTGAGAGATGAAGACCAGTAAGTCTTAGTAAAGTATGTATAACATAAAAGGATGGTTTAGTAGAAACACTAAACAAAGTAAATACTTATTATTGAAGTTCAAATAAAAGATCTTTATAATCTAATTGCTGAATATCAAACAACAGATTCCAATAAAGATAAAATGTATGTTAATGTTAATGTCAGATCTGCATGTTTTATGCTAAAAATAATTGCATTACTGAATATATAAAATAATCTCATTATACAAATACAGCGTGGGAGTAATGTAGATACATAAATTATTATAATACAGTTGATATATCATTGATAAGGATAGTATTTAAATATTCTTTTATTTAGGTGTGACAGAAATTTCCTACAACTGAGTGCTTTTAGATTTATAAAATAAATATACAAATTATTATTTTTAACAAAATTCCTATGGGAATAAAAGAGATACTGGGTTTATGAAAAAGTGCAATAAAAAGATACTATTAAATACCTTACAAGATAATTCAATAAGGAACTAAAATGCTGAGATATCTATCAAATAAGATTAAAATCAGAATAATTATACAATATCTAAAGTAGCAATAAAAATAAAATGTATAAATTATTAATGTATTAAATGTATAATTTTAATTTGACCTTTGAAATGAGTCCAATCCAGTTTAGTTTAAATAAACTTAGAATCTATAGCCTGTGATAAGATAAAGGGTAAATGAACTATATTGAACACAAGTATGTGACATTGGGTTAGGACATTGATAAATAAAATGTCAACTGTAATGTGATCCTCCATCAATATTTTATGTACCTATGAAGGACAGTAAAGGAAAACATATGCAGTGAAGTATGAAAATATGCAAACTGGATTAGTTATCACAATCAGTACAAAAAAAAATGTTTTTTGTTTTGAGACTTTAAAGAATATGATAAACTAAAAATCGACATAAAACATAAAAAAAAATACAAACATCCGAATTGAGAACTTCCTTCTTTTTTTTAAAGTTGGTTAAAAAGTTAGTGTTTCTTAGTCTGGATTATTAACAGCTCATTTAAGCTTTTGATGATAATTAGAATAGAAAGTGTTGATTATAATATACATATAAAAATGGTAAGTTATAATTGTTTGACAGATAAGATTAAAGCACCAGTGGGGTATGGTGGCCTTACCCTTGAAATGGGACACTAACTACTCAAAAAAATACAAAACGTGTTTTTTTAACATTGTAAATACTGTATAACATATTGTAAGTGCTAAAATGAGAAATTATTAAGAATTATTAATTGTCAATATTTTATTTAAAAAGAACTTCATTCGTTTTTATAAGAAAATATTTTTTTAAACCGATACTCAATAGATAATATGTCTGTACTTATGTACCATAGATTAATTGACATACATAGGATAATGTGATGTTGTTCTAGGGTTACAAAGGTCAGATATACTGTTATAATATTTATATACAGTTACATCTAGTGACAATTGAATAACCTCAATCCAATTTGATTATAGTAAGGCTGGGAAAAGGAGTAGATTGATACAGTGGCATAATTTTACTAGTTTGTCAAATATATAGGTGTATGTTATTTAATAAGAGCAACAAGAAATACACAATATACTATTACTTACTATAGCAAAAATTCATTATAAAATGATTAATTATTATCTCATTAAATTTTATATTATAATTATTTTTATACCTTGCATAGCTATTGGATTCCTTGAATTGATATATATACCAACGGCAATTTAATTTTAATTGGATAAGCAATAAATGCTTTAAAGCCTTTTCATGTAAATTTAAGTACACTAAGTAACTTTCACCAACTACCAAATTATAATTACGTCATGTCCAGTAACTGTATCTTTACTAAAGCGATTCCTTGATAATTCTTTGTTATGAATGGCACAGAAAACTATTGAGAGCAAACAATGAGTAATAGGATCACATAATATTATACGCAGTCGATACGATACACACAAACGTTAGAAATAATAAAAATGTTCACGAAACTTATCACCTAACGAAATTCGATCTATTGACCATTTACACGATATAAACATGTTAAAAACTGTATTAGAACAAAGTAAAAGGCATTAGGAAGTAGAAACAACACAAAAATATTGTTTTCAGATAATACTAACGGCAATGACGTTAACAAAAGTTGTTTTCCCCGAGTATTGCAATCCGACCAGTGTTAGCTCCATCTCCTCCTTCCAGAACAAGCTTTTAATCCAATCAAGGATACGATTGATTATAGCAAGCATTTTTAATTATTAAATCACTGTGCTTTACGCAAAAAACGTAAAATAATGAACGCCTCTTCCGAAAATCTGCTGTACAATTTGATTGACAGATTTCAATATACGTTTAGTTAGCCTCTAGTGGTGACGTGTTGGAAGCCAATTTTAACACTATTTGAAAAAAGCTTACGTAAAATAAAAAAATAAAGGATTAAATCTTTTGATACGATTATTCTTGAATAATAGTAAATACTTTTAATTATTTTATCTGCCGACTTTTATGCACTTTTTTTCTAACACACGCACTGTTAACTAAACGTTGCGTGAGCTGTCAAGTTCAATGTTGCCGTAACCAATAAACATAATTAAGTGTGATGTATGAATCACAGGGTAAATACTATTATTTCGTCAATACGTATTAAATAAAACTAGTAAATTAAAAACATAAAATTATATTTCATTCTATAAGAATAAGCAAAAGGCTCAAGAAAATTAAATAATGTATAGAGTCCATGTGTGAATACCGTCGTGGGATTGGTGGCGCTGCTGTGCCTAATTAGGTACCGTATTTTTTTAGTTACAAAGACTTTTACAGTTAATATATTGAGACTGTAAAAACTGGATATTTATAAAACATTGTTTGAAAGCCATAGATATCGTTATCATAATTATTAAATAGATTTTTATTCATGTTTCGTTATCTTAGTTCCAATTTACGCCACGATGTCGCGGCGACCACGGTTCCATTTCGCACATAGTCTTCTGTATGATTAATGCCTTTCTTGACTGTGAATGTGAATAATATGAGGATTCATATAAATTCAAGGTATAGTAGGTACAACACCGTTAGTTCTCAAAATTATGTAGCTAACTGAGATCCAATTTGTTGAAATTGTAACAAACGTGTTACCGCACTGCAAGGGTCAATCTTATATTACAACACTTTTCGGTTCCCACCACAGGAACTCTTTGACTATTGCACTCAGGCTTCGTTCTGGACAAATTCCGTCTAAAAAATTCGCTTTGTTGATGAAGAAAGTCTCTTCACCCAATTTTCCTGACTGTGGCACAATGGAGGATGTGCCCCATATCTTGGCGGAATGTGTCCGGATTTATTGTTTTTATAGAACGATGCTGTCGCTAAGCGACAAAGTTCTTCATTAATTAATAAAAACAGTTATTGTTAAGATAGGTACGTCGCTACAAAATACGACGGACTATAAATTAAAAAATATTCCCAGCAGTTAGCTACCAAGGAAACTTTTGGCAAAGAACAATTTAATTAAGCTATGACTTAGGTAACTAGTCTTACTATATCTACCATGTTAGCAATATTAACAAGATTACGGACAGATTATCTCTTTACTCTAATACTTAGATATTTCGTTAGGAACAGATTAATGAATAACAATACATCCTTAGATAAGTCACTTACATTTACTTATGGAAGGCTTTGCCCAGCGGTGGGAGAGCAAACGTGGGCTAGGAATATAGCGTAAGAGTACATATTGCAGAAATGCTCTGTGTACTGTGTGTGATACTGTGGCTTGGAGTTGCCAGATCCGTACATAATACATTGGATCATTAGGATCCTTTTGCCCAAAAACCGACACCCGTAAGGGCGGAGGCGTATGCAACTGTCAAGTGGTACTTAATATTTTAAATGCGTAGGTAACTCTGTCTGTCTTTCTGTTAGGCTTTTACAGGTAGAGCACTAAACCGATTTAGATGAAACTTGGTATGACGTAAGCTCGGATCATAAGACAGGACAGACTTAAACTTTTTACTTTGATAGCCGACATCCATGCGGACGGAACAGCGGGAATAAGCTAATACACACATACATATAATCACGCCTGTTTCCCGTAGGGGTAGGCAGAAACCACTTCTTTCCACTTGCTACAATTAACAAAATAGCACATGTTACTCCATGATTTTTGCAAACGTTTATAAATAACCAAAATCTAAATTAAAACCAATGCTTGTACGGATTCGAGTTTTTGGAACTATTTAAAGATTCTATTTTTACCGATTTTTATAAAACAATGCGCGGTGCCCACGCAATCCTAACCTTTCGATTAGTTGTTTGCATTTGTTTGGATGAAGCGTGCCAGTTATAAAACTTATTCTTAAATATAAACGACCTTTGCCCTTAACTCTTGGGATTACTTAGAAGACCGCGTAACAAGTATGCACCTATAAATAAAAAGTGGGGTACATGAAGCCATAACTACCTTTTGAAGAGACTTGTAAAGGTTCTCAATGTGGCTTTTTTAGTTTTTTTTTTTTTTATGTTTATCTCTTAAATTCCATAAACAAAGGTCAGTGATGTTCCCATATTATTTCCATCAAAATTAATATCGTAATTCGTAATTTTTCGTGGTTTTTAATTATTAATGCTTTTTTTAACCCTTTTAGTGCAATACCTTCTTAGATCAACATAGGTGTAGTTGCCTTTAAGTTTTTACTTAATGGTATTGGCACTAGCCTAAGTTCAGACCCAGGCGCGGATCCAGGGGGGTGGTCACGGGGTCATGACCACCCCCTGGGCTAGGTCCAGGAACTAGGTGGGCCACTAAATACATTTGTTAAACGTTATCTACATATTATTACGTATGTCTAAAGGCGCAACAAGTAGAGCAGCTGAAGCTCGACGGTAAAAATCCCAAATGTAACATGAAGTTATGTAACTATATAGAAAAAAATCGCGCTGCGCGGCCAAAATTATGGTGCTTATAATATATACAGGGTGTCCCGTAAGTAGTGGATCAACGGAATGTGGCGGATAGAAGAAACTATTACAAATAAAAAACACTATAATGTATGGTCCTAGTTCGTTCGTTTTGAAGATATGATTTTTTTAAGAATTGCGGTGAAATTGATGATCTTTCTGTGTACACAAAATTTAAAGTCCAAAATCCATTTTTTTTTTGTTATTTTGTCTAAATTAAAAAAAAACTGTTTGCCTCCTAGACCAAAAGCTGAGTACGCCCTTGCATCTTGAGACTTTACCACGTCTATGTGACCACCCCCTGGCACCAAAGCTGGATCCGCCCTTGTTCAGACCTGCATACTTATGCAATAAATCCGATATCACATCTACATGACGCTAATAAATTAGCAACAACGGATAAAAAATAATGTAACGTTGTCAATTTGAATGTTTTCTTTAGTATTCTGTTGTCATACCTAAAGTATATGAGTAATTATTTACTCATTTTACGCATTCAGGCAATAAGGAGCCACGTGCCTTAAATTCGTAGAAATAATGAATAATACCGAGTGTGAATTTATCACTAGACCTACAAATGAAAATCTAAAGGCTAAGTTGTATCAAAAATAGGCTATTATTGAAGGTTAATAACTGATATTTTGGGTAGTCTTCTAGTAAGAAGTAGAAAATAGCTATGACTCAGAATTACAATTTAAAAAAAGTTATCGTATGCAGAAGATCAAGAAACTATGTTTGTTGTACTTTGGATCCATATCTGCCAGGGAAAAAATGTTTTTCTATTACCCTAGTTGCTTATGAATATCACTCAAAGCTGCAAGCTTCGATTATGTCACCGGAAAATAACAAGAACCGTAACCGTAATTAAAAAAAAAACGGAAATTTATTAACTTAAGTACGGTTTTTGTTATTTTCCGGTGACAATAATGTCGCTGCAAGCTTGTATCTTCAAATTGAAACCCACTTGCAGCTTATAATATGATTATATCGTTAATCATCAAACCTTGAAAAAAAATACAAACATCCGAATTGAGAACCTCCTCCTCGATATGTATTTTTTATTTTTTTTTGTTAGCCAGGGAACAAAGTTTTTCTATTGTCGTAGTTGCTTATATATATCACTCAAAGCTGCAAGTATCTCAAACCTGAAATCCACTTGCAGCTTAAATCGTTAATCATCAAACCTTAAATACAATTCTATCAAAATAATCTCAAACAGCAATAAGCATTGCCTTAATTACAAACGTGTTTCATATAATCGAACATCCGTTTCCAAAATAGAACGCATTACAAGCTGTGCCATCAAATAATGGCGGCAAACGTGCAACCGTAGTGCGTAACCAAACGGAATAAGTTTGTCGTAACGCGATGCATACTCGTGCCCGATGCGAAGGTCCCGCGGGATGTGAATTAAACACGTTTTGCAAGTTGCGAATAGGTAACTTTGCATTTAATATAATCCCGTGCACGTTTGTCGCAGCCCGCTATTGAACACGCAAACGGAAATATCAAACGCCCCCGTAACTCGCCAAACTAATGTGGGGTTTCGGAATAAAATCTTTTAATAGATTTTAACTTTTAAGCTTTTTGTATAATTAGGGACGGAAATAAATTATTATGTGATTGTTTTTAATTCTTATTTTAGAAAACGTATTTTTGGATTTAACCCTCTATAGGTATCGAATCTTTTTTTGTTATTTTTTTTTTTAATTTTTTTAAAGTTTTTTTTTTAATTATAAAAAAAAACCTATAGAAGAGAAATAATGATAATGCTTTTGACAACATTCTTGAGTTCTGGCACCCTGATTCTGAACTACGGGTTCAGTGTGACACGGGTGGACCCCTTATTCTTTAATTCTGAGTACGCCGTCTACCTTTAATAATAATTATCTCTAATCTGCACAGCAACAGCCCCCTTAGACAAGTGACATGTCTACAGCCGTTAACGACAACATAAATGTCTCAGTGTCTGTGTGAAAATGATGTTTCTTTTCGATAAATCACGCAGTGTAGACTTGTTTCTTTCATACATTTGAGCGATTCAATCAACGTTAACGATTGTACATAGAAATGTCACTTGTCTAGCAGGGTAATACTTGAATACTTCGACGGTAAGAGAAGTTCTCAGATTTTTTTAAACTAAAACAGTCGCTTACCGCGAGGGCTGGTTTGAGGTGGCGCGGGATAAGGTTGAATGGAAGGACTTGGGGGAGGCCTTTGCCCAGCTGTGGGACAGAATAGGTAGTAAAAAAAAAAGTGGTGCTGTCAAGTATCCGATTTTCAAAAAACTATACTTACCCCAAAATATATTTAAATTGAAGAAGAAATATACGCATAAAATAAAACCGTAAAACAGAGGAAATCATTCTTAAATATCAAGGAATTATAATATATTATGACTTAGACAGTTGTTAAACAGAGCAATCGATTTCGATCCCCTTAGGCGCAATAGTTATTTACTGACTCTTTACTGTGAAGGCTTAGGTTCCGTTTCCCCATATTTTTTATCCATGATCATTGTATAATGATAATGCTATAATTAACTCATCACGTGTCACGTATCACACATTTGTAGTTAGGACACATTATCCATGTATAACAAAAGTCATTCTAGCCATTTCTAAAATTTCGACAGCTTGGTTATTAATTCCCAGACCTTGGACACACTACCATAAGATAGATAATACATAAACTGAATACTCTGGGTTTTCATATAAAATTTCTAATCTGAGGGCCGATTCTTAGCTTTTTGTACGTAGCTGAAGAACTACCAAATAGAGTTACCCCAACCACGAATATTTGATAGAAATACATTCCACACCTCTACACATATTTCACACAGATACTGGCTAGTAATATACTCATGTATAAGGTGCATTCAGTAGTCCAATGTGAGTGAGTGTGAGTGTACTAAGTACTAACTCATTCAGTCCCTATTTGAGTCTTGTTGTCATTGTCTCCGTGTCAAAGGCGCGTCTCAGTCACGCGGCCAACACGCTGCGCCACACCCCCACAGACAGTCGTGACAGGAGGATGGGTAAGGCACATTGCCGTTTTTATATAAAGATTGACATGTTACCGGCAATTTATGCGATACTTAAGTGATGTTAAAATAGCTGAGGCGCGGTGGCGTCTCGGCAAATGACGTATTACTATGTGTGTGATGGTAGTGGTAGGTCAGTTCATTAGTTAGATACTGCTTTGAAAAATTAGGTCCCTAGGTTAGTCACGCAAATGGCAAATTATCATTTGCATAGATTAAAAGATGATTTATTTTCAGTATTAGAAGGATGTAGAAGAGTTGTTCTAAAGGCGCAGACAAGCGCGGCGACCTTTAGTGTGAGTGGAACATGCGCGTAACCCCATCACGTACAACATATTTTTGTTGCGTTTTACCGCATGCCGCCTGATGGCCGCCAATCTTTAACTATTCGCACCTATTTAATATGGCAAAATTGACAAATAGATCAATAATTAAAAAGTATTGTAAACAGTTAGGGGTTTACCGCATTAGGCATAATTACATTATTAATATCATTTTCTTTCGAATAATTAATACGTTTTGTTCTGTTATCTCCTCTTTAAAGTTGCCAAAAGTCAATATACAGGGTGAATATCAAGTCGTTGTTTTCCCGAAGCGAAATGAGTTTGTATCGGTCATACAATCGATTAATATATGTAAAAAAAATTAGACTCAATAAATGGCGGATTAACAATTGTTATAAACAAAACTCGAAAGTAACTTGAATCAGTAGTAATACATCGCGCTATACCTACGCGGGCGGGCGCGCGGTTACCCCGAACGCCGCGCGGTCGTTGCACTTCGCGTGTAAATCAGCTGATCGCTACTCGTGATTTAATAAAACACAAAACCAATAAGTAATTCAAATTTTCGCTTCAAACTTTTACGGGCTTAGGATCGTCATAAATACTTAAAAAATCAAAATAGGTATCTTTAAAAAAAGTCGGAATTTGATAATTAAGTATTTAAGGCGTAGGTATTTAAAAATGGAATCGACTTATTTACAATGATTTTGATTACCTAACCTACTTTTAAATGTTTATTTACAAAGTACGAGTACTTACACTTAACGGTAGCGGAGTAATTGTTCGAAATGTAAACCACTACGCTCAATGCACAAACGAGCACGTTTTAACTTATTGTCTTTCAGTTTCATTAAAGTGTCTCACGTCACACGTCTCACGATATTAAAAGCGTCCACTATCGCACTTATCAAAGAGTCGCGTGTTTGGTGTTCCTCACGATACACCAAGCGCTTGAGCTCAGACCACAAATAAAAGTCCAAGGGAGTCAAGGCCGGGCTCCTCGGTGGCCAAGGGTGTGGCCCGCCACAAAAAAAAAAGGATAAGGATGCAGTCCTTCTGTGTTGAGCACTTTCATCGCACATTCATCCTTGACGTCATCGACGTTCGCGCACAGAACACTAACTAAGCCGTAGGCACAGAGCGCAACATTTGGCGGCATTCTATTGTGTTTCGGCGCTTGCCGCGTGCATGCAAGCTAATTTATACCGTATCACCATGACCGAGAGCTTATTTTGCTCTGAACATTTATTATTGATTCTTTCTTTGTAAGTTTGCCGACAACACGTGGCGGCGGCGTGTGCGTTTCGTGTTACCTACAGGTGCCTACGTTATCTCTAGTGAGTGAACTACTATTGATTATCGCTCTTTCGAGTTTATGAATACTTTTTTAATGATGTGAAAAAAAAAACATTATGTTTTTTAAGTTAAACTTTGTATTTCGATAGTACTACTGATGGGTAATCGTCCTGCCGCGGGAAAACAACGATTCAATTTTCACGGTGTATATGCGCATTATGTTGTCCGTTGTACATAACAATATTGTCCAGCTCATAAAACGATAGGGTATAGCGCAGCGCGGGGAAAGGCGGGCGCCGCGCGGGCCGGCGCGGGGCGTAGCAAAAGTCACGTGCGAGCGAGCGTGGCCGCTGCCGCCGGTGGCTCTCCTACAAAACCTACACGAACGGTCGCAAGCCACGCCATCGCGCTATTCCGTTCACCTCACACCCACAAGAAGTCTAAACACATGTAAAATTCTCTTTATACTAGATGCATCTCCATTTTAACTCGGAATTTAAAGTACACGGCACGAGCAGTGGAATGTGCCCCGGCATTCCGGCGTCCCGTGCCATATTTTGACGCCGCCGCCGCTGCGTCACATGACTTAAACCGGCCGGTGTTTAGAGTACATCCGTTCACAGTGCCCGCGAACCTCTCAGGGTGACGACGTCTACGCTCCGCTCTATACATGCAGTTAAATACGATAACAACAAATTACATTCGCTGTGATTGTTTATCGAAAATGGATTGCGAAGACCTTACATAAGTGCTACAGCTTGTGAGAGTGTTTAACATATCCGGAAAGGGATAAAATGTAAAAAGACAACTTAATATTTAATCATCTGTGTTTGTGATACAGTGTTCTGTTGTATTTGTTGTGACAAAAAGTGAATACCTAACCTAGGTATGGAAACTAGAAATTATTGGGAGGAGAACGGACATTCCGTTAAATATGACAAGTAAGTTTATTGTAGATATGACTTGTTATTTTTGTAATTTATTTAGGTTAAGTAAACGTCTTGCTCGAGGATCGGTAAGTATGTTTTGTTACGAATCTAAATGATAGGGTATTGATAATTTTACGTGTAGATTTGCCGCGATAATACGTCGTAGTAAAACTGAAAACATAATTAAGGTCGAATTGTCTGAAGACATAAAACATAAGTATTGTAAACACTAGTCATCCATCAGACACTTATCTAGGATATCGCGTCAATAAATTTCAAGCAAACAGGGATATGTATGTTTCGAAAATAATCGCGTTGTTGAATCGTAATCTGATGAAAGTCGCCACTTGTCAGCACAGAAAAGCCAAAGTGGTGTGAATGTTGCTGTTTTAATAAGACTTTCTCATGGATGGCCTTGACCCGGAAATAATCATTCGATGTTTTACATTTTCTATGCTTATCAGTCGTTTAAGTTCATAGTTTATCAGTGGCTAAGTGTTTCTATTAGATTTTCATGAATTTTTCGCGTCTTTTGATAGTATTACGTGCCTAATATTTATGTGATTAACATAATGTGTATGCAAGAACTAAGAAGTTGTTGAATAATGTATATTTTTTCGGTTGGAGTTGAAACTTGGAGTGATAGCTCGGTACTTCGATATCTGATTTGTGAGTAATTTTGATTGAAATTAGATAAGTAACTAGGTAGGTACCTACCTATGTATATTCCAAAAAATATAATGATATTTATGAGTACTTACAAATTTAGTTTAACAGCAATAATTCGAGTAAATACCCATTGATAGGATAGGCACACGACACACCTACCGGTGCCTATCAATAAATGTATTCAGATTTAGTTCGTGGGTCTACGTTAAAATAAGGTACCTACACGTAAAGTATGAAATATTTAATACAATTTCGTATTTAAAACCTGTAAAAAAATCACGATTTATTTATTGCGAAAAGTAGTACCTAATGAACATAAAATTAAAACTAACTTATCGTAATTAATGGCTTACAACACGTTGTGCAACTGCACAATGAAATACGAATTTTCTTCTGGTTTGATACATTTTCTTTTTTATGCCTTGGTTCTAGCACAGAAAAAAATAGTACTTAGTTTCTAAATGGTAAACGATAACTTGTAACTTTTCACCTGCTCTTTATTTTTTAATCCCGCTTACCCCCGGTTTTTAAAAGGCTGGTCAATTCAAACAACAGTCACTTCTGTCAAACAGGGGCCCAAGTCTGCTATTTACACTCGGTTCAATGTCTTCATAGTGGCGTGCCAGCAGAGCCATTTTCGGAAAATTGGTATTCTACTAAACGTCAAAACGTCAAAATTGCGCATTGGAACGATTCGGTTCAATGTTCAACGACTGTGACCAATAGTTCATACATTTGGTACAAATTGTAATGCGCAATTTTGACGTTTTGACGTTTAGTAGAATACCAATTTTCCGAAAATGGCTCTGCTGGCACGCCACTATGAAGACATTGAACCGAGTGTAAATAGCAGACTTGGGCCCCTGTTGTCATCACGGCTGTGATTGGCTGACTAAAATACTAACAACCAATCACAGTGCTGAACATGAGTTTTGACGGGTGGTTATCAACGTTTTAGCAACGGGGTTATTTGATTTAATTTTGAGGGAGGTGGAAAACCTTTGGGTCAGCTTTTTTGTCTTCGCTTTTCAGTCTTTTGGCGTTAAACCCAGTAAATTAATAAATATTTGAAATTACGCCCATAGATTAAATTTAGGCACAAAATTATGTCGTCATAATACCTAACTTCATATTATCAAGTGCCTTGCCGCTTGAACTTTTGACCTTAGCGGCTGCTGCTCTGAAAATTTACCTAATTATAAATACAATCTGGTTCAATGTATTGGAATTCTGATTGGCTATCGCACGATCGTGTGATGAATTAGAAATAGTAAACAATCAGCGTACTCATACAATCCTTGTAGCACTGGCGCTCTGCGGAAAGAATTGAACCACAAGTGAAACGAATCACATGTGAGATTATGCAAGTAGATGTTAGGTATTATTCTGGTGTACTGCAATTTCTTCTAAAAATATTGATGAAGATTGAAGTTCTAGGTGACAGTTAAGCTACGATTTCTGAAAGCCGAAATTCTCTCTATTTCTGCATATTAACAGTTTATGGCAGTTTGTATATTATTTTCTACGTCTACTGCTGCTACAGTGGAAATCCGACTCACTGTTTTTTTAATTCGACCGATGGGAAAACTAGCAAGAAACTATTCTCTCATCCAGAGAAGAGGTTCCTAGATACCTACATTAACAGCTAACTTTATACTCTATCAAGATCATCATTTAAATTGAACAAAACATACGAAACAAAAAACAATGTAACGAGTTCGCGGTTGGCATTTAAATGATGAAGTGTCAAACGTGGCGCCACTTAACACACTGTAGCCATTAACTTTTTGTGCGGGCAATATCACATGTCATCACACATGGGCCATGGGGCAGTTGACCTTGATAGCTGTCTGGCTAGAGATTCCATCAATCTTGATAAAATGATAAAGAAATTAATAATAATGCAATCTGGAATTTGAAGAAAATATCGTTACTGGTTACTGGTAAATAAAGTTAGGTGCATCAAAAATGTGCAAGGGAAGGCAAGCAGTTTGTACTAACATTGCATGAAACGGGTTGCACTTATATTTTTCATTGTTGATAGTAATAAAAAATAACAGTTAGTAACTTCCTCGCTATAATGCGATAAACATCCTAAACTCTTTTAAAATTGATTTGTTTGATTTTATATCGTTACTTATAATTTTTAGTTATGTTTTATTATTGCAGCAAATCGCATGGTCAGCATCCAAGTTAAATCTGTGCCAC
This sequence comes from Autographa gamma, assembly GCA_905146925.1. Taxonomy (NCBI): domain Eukaryota; kingdom Metazoa; phylum Arthropoda; class Insecta; order Lepidoptera; family Noctuidae; genus Autographa; species Autographa gamma. Next base: position 11,544,887 of record LR989853.1, on the reverse strand, counting down.
ATGCGCGAGTGACGTCACACTAACTTGTTTATATCTATTTATAGCACAGAGATCAATGCTACAAAATGTTTCAGGCTTATCATCCATATTCTTACGTCCGATTTTCCGTTTTGCAAATTGTGAATAATGAATTCATAGAATCTATAGTCAAAGAATCACCTTGGTATTTATAATATAAATAAAACAATTTAGGTAGTATTATCAAATCTTCATTTTTTTATCGAAAAATAACCTTACTTTCTCTCTACTTCTCATCATAATTGGTAATTATTTATGAAATTCCAGACAGATTAACTTTTTATAAGCGTAGGTAGCGAACTTTAGCAAAAACGTATTCCATTTAATTAGGTCTTAATCACCCACCACTTCTAGGGCTTAGAGACCTACCTAGAATTCTTAATCCCCGGGTAAATTCTCATTATGACGCAAGATTAATCGCTTAAACATTTCCATTGCAAGTACCCTATTAGTAGTTATATCGGAGCATTAAGAATTGATAGTACGTTAATGACTATGCCAAATAAGTAACGAAGCTGCGATAAAGAAGTACAAATTCTATCAATTCGACATCTAGTTATAGTGATTTGTGGCGAAAGCGAAGCGAAAATAACACCTCGGTAACACGTGACGGAGCGGGGGGAGGGCGCGGGGGGCGCGGGGGCTGCACGCGCCGTCGCCGCGTCCTCCACACGCCGCGCGAAACGTGACCGCGCACACACACATCTGTAACACGTAAAACACGTAACGTTACACGCACACATCGACACATTCACCAGCTCACGTTCGTATCGGCTGACTATTTGCGGGTATACCCAACTGTTAAGATTTTCTATGGTTTTCTTGAAGATTAATTTGTATTATTTTTGATGTTATGTCACAAAGGGCTTCTGTTCTGTATGGAATTTTTCGAACGATTTTCCTTGTTGTCGCGGTCGGTCGTTGATTTTTCCGACGAGGTCTTCGAGTTATTTTTGTATAATATGTAACATTTTGATCTTGAACTTACGACGACGAGTAGCTGTTATTAATTATCGAACTATTAAGGTACTTAAGATTATGTCATATTTTTTAAATTCAGTTTAGCATTGTTAGCCATACAAATACATAAACATCGCAGCTAGTAGATGCCTCGTGAGCCGTGACTCATGATAGGCGAGGTATAATGCCTATTATATAAAAATGCCACCTGCAATACCTATAGGTATACGAACAAAGACGATAAAATAACTTTCGATAATACATTTTACTACACACGTTACGTTCTCTTGCGTAACAAAACTATTAATGTAGTTTAATCAGGTAAATGAAACGTGATTTTTTCCAACCATCATCCCTGTATTTAAAAACAAAAATAAAAGCCAAACAATAATTTCTGGTCATTCGCCCATATATTATTTAAACTCATGAGCCCTTCTAAATTGCGTAAATCAAAATAAATCTGCAATCGAATTTAATTTATTTAATATAGTCTTACCTATGTAGTCTTACCCTTATAATATAGGGCTTATGTACTCGCAACTATACATTACGACCTTCTCAAAAGTCGTTCTGAGCATTCCACCTTCTAGGGTCAAAAACAGCATAAGACTTAATAAAATAGTTTCTTATACTTCTCAACCTCTGGACTGATTAACTGCACTACGTAAATAATAAATAGTATATTTATAACAATAGATTATTTCGCACCACCTCAAGATACCGTATAAGTTGCTTATAAGGTGTTGAAGCGAATTCTAATTAAACCTCCGATCAACAATATAAACTAATTTCAAAGAAACTACGCGAACATAAATTAAATGAAAACTTATAACGGCAATGCAGATTGCAGTACTATTTATAGTAGTTTCGATTTTACTTGCACTATTCAACTATATTAATATTAAACTATATTAGAATTTAATTAACTGAGCATTCATATGTTATGTATTAAACTCACAATAATACATTACAATAATATAAAACTAACCCATAAGTACACGAGAAATAATAATAATTATAAACAAAATAAGGCATCAAAAAATTCACTCACATAGCATTCATATTACGTTTATAATTTAGAGTATGGGTACTAAAATATAAAGCAATAGTATGCTAATTTAGCTTAAAAAAATCTATGTACAATACCCTAGGCAGTTTTCAGGCTTTCACAACGCCTGAACATGGTAATAGGCTTACAAAAGTTCAAAATTCAATTACTAACAACTACAATAGTCGTCTAAAGGTTAAAAGTTACCAAATTGAATTAAGCTCAACCCTTAACGGTTTAATGCGAAATAATAGAGTTTTGTGAAACTTTTAAAGCAACCCTTGTAGGGGTATAGAGATAAATCCTATACTCAACGGTCTCGTGTTAAAAGTATTAGCAGGGCTAACTCGCTGATGCTTTTTGCAAATATATTTGGAATTGTGCCTTATAATTTTTAACATTAAGACACTCAACTACCTATTCCTTCTGAACAAAGACAAATCTTAGTATCTAAGTTATCTTGTCCTTCGTGCCCTTACGCCTGCACGATGGACGATTTAATGCGAGCTACTCACAATGCAGTTCTTGTAGCCGAATTTTGGGTCGACACTATATAATTTAATTGTCATCGACATGCTAAGAAGAAGAAAGGCTAGTAAACTAAATGGCTATAAAAACATAGCTTAGTGACCATTAGTCAACTTGTCTATTTTTCCAGCTTTTTGAGACCATACTATTACAATTTTTATCCACTTTTCTTTGGTAAATATCCGTTAAGCCTTAGATTTTCATGATATGTCATCGGCTACGATCTATCCTTCAACTTCGTCAAACAAGACATGTTTCCTACACAAAATATAGGTACATATTAAGGGGAATGATGTAACAGACGATCGTATTGACTCTTCCATTAAAGTACATGTGTCATCTCGTTCCAATTCCCATTCAATTGGATGCTGCACTTGCAGATGTTGAGACGCTACGTGATGCGGGGAGGGCCCAATCTGGGAACGTTGCCTAAACTGGGTCGATAGCTGTCCCGACTGACACTAGAATATTGTGGACTAGTTTGGTCCCCCGACTTTATCCGCGAATAATGGCAAAACCAGAAATTTAGAATAAGAAAAAAAAAAATATTCGGTTCAAAAGCCATTGATCGAAATTATTTAGTTACGCACGACAAGTTAATTTGAATATTAATTTATTGAACAGTTGTAATAAAAGTTATTTTTGGTTTAACTGTCACGTGTTGAAAGCATATGAGCTAAATATAGATACAGAAATAATTAAAAGTAAAAATAGCACTTATTCGGAGCAAGATTACATCATTCGTGTCAAGAAATTCAGGCAGACAATACTGGAACTGGATTGTTCATGGTAAAATTAGTTACGAAACCAAACGTTATGGTAGTGACAATAAAGTTGTCAATGTCAAATTTTATAAAATAATACTCTTTTTTTCTGTAGCGAGACAGGCTAAGCATAGTTATGAAAAGGTTAAGAAGACAATACAAATCATTATCGAAGGGTTAATAAATAAGTAAATTGGAGTTTGGACTTGAAGATATGTTTACAGCTTACATGGTATGTGATTAAGTAAATAACGTGCTAATGGAATAGACTATATTTTAATAGTATATGCGTTCGTTGCGTAAACACATCACAGTCACGAGTCTTGTGAACCAGTTAAGTTGGTATTCAGAATTCTAGAGCAGTTTTTCCTTCACATTGATTACTGTGATTTTAATTCAAATACGGACAACTATTAACACTTTTTTTTTGGTAGAGATCTTTGCAGTTGCCTGAGGCTTTGACTGCTTCACCGGACTTTACCTCTAATTACACTTACATTTAGATATACCAATGTTATTTCAAGTTCAGTAAAATAAACTGTGACTTATTTTTATCCAACAAAGTATTAATGTAAAGAGAATCCTAATACTTTCACTAATTGGACAGCAATTTTATTTTAGACATATTGTGTATATTCTTTTAGTCGGTTTTATAATCGGTAGTGTTAATGGCGCCCAACCAGATTAGAAAAAAAGCTTATATCATAACTTCCTAATTGAGACACAAACCATTGCGTACTGAAAACCCGAAAACACTTCCCCAAATCACTTAATACGCGCAATGAAAAACACACAACGTTAGTTACAGTTTTGAAGTTGAAGATGATGACAGTACAGAGGGTTCATTAGTCATCAGTTCATGGCAGTACATCCATCACACGTGTATCTGTAGCATAGAATACGGAGCACGTGTCGTGAATCGCATCCACTTACTGTGTGAACGCACTTTGCAACTGTGTTGCAAGTAGGGCTGCCACTTATGATATTTTTTACAAAGTTTAGCTTGTGTATTTTTGAGATTTTATTAAGATACTTTTTAGTCGGTAAAGAACATAAAAAGAATGATATGGAATTTAGTATCCATACTTTTTCCACTCAGGGACATCGAACTGGACATCAATTTTTAGTCAATTGCGAAACCAAATATTAGTTTAGGACATCAGTTATTTAGTATTCAGTATGTTTCTTAAACTAACATGGCTTGCAGTATTGAATTTTTTTTTTCTCATATCAAATATCGTTCCTTTTATTAGTTTTCCGAATACTTTTACTTAATATTTCAAGTAAAATGCAGATGCATAGTAGTCTACCAGTTAGCACAAAGTTTTGTTTCTCGGAATACCATTTCCCACTGGCATCCCTCGTTACGAACAGTATATTTATGCATGAGTCAACACGTTCTAACCCTTTTATAGAACGTACATTTAATTAGTACGTTGAAATTTCCCTCCTTTTGTGCACAAGTACTGCCATTAATTAACTACAGTTTTCAACCATCTCAGCGAAATATACTCACTGTGACGTTTTGAGATGAGATTAACTTTGTTTTGCAGTAATTTTAATTAATTCTCTAGAATATATTATAACTATTTAAAAAGACAAGAAAAACTCTGTCAAATTACCTAATTTTCGTACTCTCTGGTCCTTTACAGTAAGGCGAATAATTCAGAATCGTATGGGGAAATTGGAGAGTAAATATTTGTAATGTTTATTTATCTATTTTTTTTTAATAACATTTGGCCTTACATTTTCCATCTATGGGAAGAGTAGTCAGAAAGTACCCATAAAGTAACTAAAATAATTCCATCGCTAAATTTTCCGATCCACTTTAGATGTTGACAGTACAATGAAGTTTTCTTCAATGGATTCCAACATTGCGACTCGTTGGAACGTTTTAATTGTATTTACAATTAGTGTAGCTTGCAATCAGCAGCTATTATAATTGGAATGCTATGCTTTTAGAGATAACACTAGGCAATACATTGTACGACTTACTTGGTATGAAAATTTAAAATTCAAAGCAAATTGTACCGTAATCCAATTAAAATTAGGTTTTATATCTAAATTAGGCTGTCGTCTTATAGTAAGACAGCAAAATAAATAGTTATGTATAAAGAATTTGGAATAGGCTGCGTCTTTATATCAAAGCGTAGAGGTTGATTTTCCTTATTTCTTTTTAGCTATTTTTAACTGTAACTTATGTCAATAGTCCTGCGGCTTCTCCGGAATCCATTTCTATAATTATACTTATCGGGAAAGTGGAAATGCTTTCTTTTAAACCTGGTTTTAGCTATCCATATACCAAATTTTATAAATAGTTTTTGCGTGAAAGTATAACTATATCCATTTCTAACCTTTCGGGTTAATTATCAGCATAATCAGAGTACCTAAATAGCCTACAAATTGGACACGTTCCAGTAATAGAACGCGTCATTAATACTTGTTGTAATTCGCGACATTGTCACCGGAGCTCGCAAACAATGCAATTAGAGCAGCACGTGTATAGTGACGTCATCGCACATAATTATAGCAGGTGTGTCGTATCTGTTGCGAACATCGTGCGTGGTCGAACGCACTTGTCGGGTTCAACTTTGATTTTGAAAATAGTCTTTATTTTCATATCATTAAGGAGTTTTTAAAACTCTTTCTATTTCTGCTTTGTCGTATTTCTGGTGCCAAAACTTTCAATTCTGTTCCGATTTAGTTTAGTTTTAGTTCGGAATCGATATTGTAGTGTACTCTGGATAAAATGATAATAGCCCGATCAATAGTAATCACGTTGTTTGTACATACCTAATTAACAATTTGCTAAGTTAAAGTTTTAGTAATTCTCGATTTCAAAGACCTTCGATTTCACATTCTATCTAATAGTATGCTTGTTAGGTCATAGGTGGACTAATGTTGACATAAATACTGTAATTAATCCCAATGGCCATCGTCTCGCACAATCCACCAACTACCAGACGACCCTACATATTTGTAAACTAATCTGATAAATTATAAACAAGTATGCTATACATATTATAATTATGTTGCTACACATGTTTATATTGAATATGAATAGGATGCAAATAACAAATGAGAAGGCAATTTGTAATTCTTAGAGATATGACTCATTTGCGCCATATCATGGCACAAAAGTTGTTTGATATTAATTAGTCTGTGAGTTGTGAAGAAGAAGATTTCCTTTAGCCAAGAGTTTGCAACAAAACTGGACAAGGTTTGTTTTGTACCGCCTAAAACTGCGTTAGATTGCGTTACTGGTAGTGTAAGGGCGGCGGTAAAGGATGTAGATATCCTTAAAAAAGCTGCTGAAAAAAGACTAAAGCGAAAAAGAAAAAAAGATTTTTTGCAGTGTTCCTGTGGGTGGGGTTAGTGGGCGAAGTTTAAAGCAGACAGACGAGGTGAGGGTGACCCACGCGTTTCACTTTTGTTTTTTCTTTCATTGGACGTCCAGTGCACACTGGGGTAGCAAACTTTTTTCACTTTTTCTGCGCCAATTCCTGTCATCATATTGACAGATGACAAGAGGACGAAATTGTTGGACGAGCATTTGTCCAAAACAAAGAAGTAAAGATTTATAAAGTCATTGAAAATACTACTATGAAAAACCAAACTTGCCGAAGTTTGACGAGGTTATTATATTATTAATAAATCTAGGTATAACCAAAAGGATTACAATATTCAAAACTGCAACGTAGATATCAGAATATATTCAGACACGTGACTGAATTAGAATATGTTGCTCAAAATAGAAGAAAATAAAAATCATACACGGTATTATTTACATACGTACGTAGGTATTTTGTTTTACTAGAAACATCGAAATGCTTTTGTTAGTTTACAAAATCAAAGGAGAAAACGTGACTGTATTCATATATTTATCATATTTATTCAGTATTCACAATTCACATGCTATCGTAAGCCGAAACCTTGTTTTTTTTTTGTGTCACATGCTAACTTTGCATGGAAGCTAGTGTATCTAGTGTATTTTAGGGTAGAAATTATCAAACTATCCACAAGTTACATAATTTTAATTGTTTTATTTTAAAATTATGTTTCGTTTTGTATATTTTTGCTTTATGACTGATCTACTGTAGTGGATATATATCTTCTTGCCACTTACTATACTCGTATGTATTTTCAGACAAGATAGGTAATTAGTAATTTATCCTACTAACAATGTTAGATGGTAAAATAATACACTGTGTTTGAATCCGGGTTTTAAAACAAAAATAACAATAATTTTTGTATAATAATTTACTAAGTACAAATCTCGTAAATACTTCAAAATATGAAAAAGCAAGTCTTAAATATCTAACGTCAGTTAAAATTGACGGTAGTTCTGTAATTCACAAACTAAATCCAACATAAATTAATATTTTAATAATTTCAAAATAAATTGACAGCTCCTTTCTCTAATTTTATGCAAGTGAAAAAGTTAAAGTCTAAATTCGAAATATTTTCCGATGGCATTCAATCGTCACTATTGAATTCATCGGGGTCCAGAATACATATTATTATAAGGAGCCTTATTCTGCAACAAACCAATAAGAATGCTTTAGATTTTTGAGCAGGTCAACGACAGGTTATGAAATGGTTATTTTTTAATTCACTTGAAATACAGTCACATTCCAAAACTAAACAGCATCAATGCTTGTTATTTTTTTCAACGATTATCGAATTTCCTTTCACTATACATGACAGCATGTAAAAGAATTTCCTTTCAACGATAAGCATATCAAAAAGATAAAATTTTGAGGTCAAAAATAAAATATTCAGCTACTTAAATAAAAAAAAACACCGCCACGTGAAATGTTTTAGAGAAAACACGAGTTCAAAAAACATTCGACACGGAAAACTCCCAACATTATTCGTTAGTCAAATTATTTACTATCTACACAGCGGTACAAGCACATGTATGTCACTAGTGTTGTAGAGGTGTAGCACAAGCGTGGTTATCGCTCGTTACGTCACTGTCGGTTAGTCCGTTTTGTAGTTTACGTAAGGCGTAAGGCGCCTCGTGGTAAGCAACGTGACGGAGCGACACGTGCCCACCCATGCTGGGACAACACTCAATATACATGATATTATTAGTGAGGGCCCGATTACACGTATTCATGTCGATTTATTTTCATCGGTTTATCATCTGGGATAAGGGAAACAGGTAAAACATTGCGGTAAAATTATTGCGGACGGTTAGAAAAGTTTCGAACCACTTTTGAACTTATGCGAATGATTTTGAAAATGTTCAAGGCCAACCGGATTTTAAATTTTGGTTGTAGTTGCACTAAGTACTGCTACTAATTATTGTGATTTAATAGGTAACAAAAATGTTGATAATTTTTTGGTTTTTATCTTTTATTTAAGTTACACGTGATACGTATTTTTTGGGTAATGCATTGTTTAGTATTGTGCGCATTTTTTAAAAGAGTTATAATCTCAGAACAAATCTTAGAATATTAGAACTTTTAAATAACATAGGCATTTCTTTACCGTCTAATTTATCTCCATTTAATTATGCTGTATGATTTTCTAAATCATCAATAAAAAGCCCTAAAGACCAATTAAATTTATTATTTATAGTACTAAAAATTAAATTCATAAATTCTCATCAATGTGCGAATGTATTCGTAACGACTCAATACTCGATACAAATCCAGATTTATCCGGACCATACGTTAGCATTTCGTATGTCACGTTGGCACGCACTCGCTTTCACTCACCTTACATACAACTATATGTATGTATGTTTGTTATATGTGTTTATTTCGGGACAATGACAGTTGTGGAACTGGAAAGTGGCAGGTTCAGTGAATGGATGCATGGAAAGCTAATTCCAATTCTCGACATTCACGTGCGTTTTAATTCAATGTCAAAGATATTTATATAAACTGGCAGGTTCTGAAATTAAATACAATGTTGTTTTTCCGTTTTGTTGATTTGTTTTCTTTGAAGGGATACGTATTCAAAATCCGAACAATTGTGCCTTTCAAAAGAACTTTGTCGTAGCTTTTAAAGACAATACTTCAAAGTAAATAAAAGTGGCTTATATAAGTAGTACTCACAAGTCACAACCTCTCCTTAATGTATGCAAAGTTCTATCCAAATTAGTCGACCTTATTCGGAGATAAGCTAGACAGCCAAGACTTAAAGTATATTAAGAAAATTCACCTATATTCTACTACTAGACCGTTAAAAACTACAAGTAATTACATATTAGAATCAATTATTGATTATTGTACAGGACATGCCACCTACAGATCACCGTCTCAGATCTAGCTAGACGAAGGTTGTAACCTCGACTAAGGCGACGCACTGGCGCGGGGTCACTATAATGTAGTCGAATGTACTTGTAATATAAATATTACTGTAGGGTATAAGATTACATGCAACTTTAACACGATTTAAAAAAGAAGAGATTCTCAATTCGCATTATAAATTTACCAAATTCACACAACTGACACACTACATTCATATTTCTTGGTTCATCATCATCTCCCTGCCCTGTTCCCAATTATTTGGGGTCGGCGCAATGCGTATTCAGCTTCCATTCATCTTTCACACAATCTATCAATCTCTTTTTTGATACTTCTTGGTTCAGGTTCGAAATCAAAAACGAAGTGAATGCTAGCAAGCATTTGATTGACGAGAATACAGCCATATACCAGTAAAAGGTAAAAGCTATCTGCGACAGATCTATAAAATATAAATACAGTTGACTTGTGAGTGCCGGTTTTTTCCGCTGTTTCGTGATGCGCGCGCCGCACGAGTGTGTAGGATTACCCTCGAGTCCTTAGTCCTTGACCCAGTTGTACCCAAACCTGACCTTGGTACGGCCGGGACGGTGAGGGATATGAAAAGCCAATGAATTAATAATCAAGGATGCTTGAGACGAATACGATGAAACAGTTCCATAATTTTGCTGTAAAAATGTGGAATGTTTGATATGATTTTGGTTTTGGATGAAAATTTAATTTTGGGTAGAGTGTTGTGTAAAATGTACCTAAGTAAGGCCAAAAAATATACCCAAACAATTAAAAATTTTGTTGTACCCAGTTTTATAATCGGCCTACTCTACGATGTCTTTTCGTTTTACTGAGACACATCTATTTATTTACCGGTCCAAATATCCGACATTTTTCTCATTTACCAGGGTTTCCAATACCTTCACAAAATATTCCCTCAAAATTGCTTTATATCAGTATAATGATGAATGTAAAACCGTACAAAAGCACAATAACTTTCGCTCTTTTTACATTTGTTACAAAAAAATTACCTTTGCCCTTTAAAGGTCAAAAAGCCGTACAAAAAACAAAGTCGAAAGTTTTTCTTATTTTAAGACAATGTTTCCTTGAACTAGGCATGCGGATTCTATATTTAGCTTAATTTCCGCGAAAACTCAAAAATGCAATAGGGAACTTATTAGAAAAATATTGGTTAGGAACAAACAAATAAAACAAAGGCAATTTAATTTTAACCTTTTTAGAAAATAAAGGGTGGGCCGGAAATAAACTGTTGTACGTAACAGATTTTTTTTTAAATTATTCCGACTTAAATGTTAAAGTTCCTGAGGTATCAAAGAACTTAAACAATCGCTTTAATAAAATCTCGTCTTTTTTAATTTTTTTTAATGCTTTTATGTTTGAAAAGCTTATTTTTTTAAGTCTGTTTTTGTTTATCTGCACAAAATTTTCGAGTTATTAAACTGAGATACCCATAACTATTTTGTGCCAATGTTTTGTAAGTTTAAATTATTCTAACTCAATAGGAGCTGCCTGTTATTTCATTAAACATTCTGAATATGTGATAGCCTATTCAGTTACCTAGGTTGGTAGCGCCATCTATATTTTTAAGACGGACTACTAGTCGTCTCATCCATATTTCGCAATATTAGTTCCATTCATTCATTTGACCACTTTTGGAATGAGCGATGTGAACCCCGCCACTTCCTTACCAATCCTTTCGCACGCCTGGCGCGTAACGCACGTACGCGCTTTCGCAAACCGCCGGAAATAAACGAATCGCCGAGAGGAGACACACGATATCGCGCCCGTGTCGCTCCTGTGCTGCATCGCCTCCTTACTGCTGCTGCCGGATAGCGAACTTTTGTGATAATCCGCCCGCGGGTGTGAACGTGACAGTTTTGTGATCGCATCGGGAAGAACGCCGCCCGCCATCTTGGACTGCCCAACGCTGGAGAGCCAGGTATGCGTGCTTTTTCCCATAGACCCACATCGCTCGCTCCCCTCTTGGCGATAATCAGCCATCCTCCAAAAATACAGTCCACTTAAATCTTATACCTCGTTTATTTCCAAACCATTTTTTTGGTCCGAACGACCCGGATTCATATATCCGTATTCCCGCTCGCGTAGGTATCTTTTATAAGTGCCTACCTAGGTAGTTGTAGCACCTAGCTGCACTCCTAGTTCATAAATATATACCCATTACGTGGTTATTCCCGCACCCCCAGTAGGTAATATACTCAACGTAGCTACCTACTGACTTACAATAATAATTATAAACTAGGTATATAGTCGTTTTGTAAATTCATAATTTCAAGCGCCTTTTACCACCGCCTTTAAAGTCGTTGCCTTATTATTAGGTACAAGTACTTACTTTCCGCATAACATAAAACTACAGCATAACTTTAGGTTATTTACTTCTACCTACATTATAAAATATAAAAATGTCGCAGCAAAAGAAATGTACTTCTGACGAGAATGAATTAGCTATCTTAGAAGCTAAACGCAATGTTTTATTTGAGCGCATACAAAACATTTACGAGCGTTCAAAAACCGCCAAAATTTCCGATGTCAACAAAGAATCATTTCTTAGTTATTGTATGACACGTTTAGTCGTATAATGCCTAATTCGCAAAATGGCACCCGAGTCTCAAAAGGGCCAATTCGCAAATGGCCTAGTTCTCGAAAAAACTAATTCGCGAAATGGCTAATTCTGAAAAGGACTAAGTAGTAAAATGCCTAATTTTTGAATGGACTCATTCGTAAAAGGACTAATTCGTAAAATGACTAATTCTCCAAATGACCAACTTTTACCAACTCATTCCATGGACTTAAATGACGTTAAAAAACTTTAATTTTCTAGGTTATGTTATATTTTATACGAAATGCAAACCGTTTAGTCGTATAATGCATGATTTAAAACGTTTAACATCAAAGAACATGCATTCATACAGTTTAACATTATTAAAAGTAGCTCCACCTAGTCAATGGATGAGTAAAAAAGTTTTTTAACGTCATTTAAGTCCATGGAATGAGTTGGTAAAAGTTAGTCATTTGGAGAATTAGTCATTTTACGAATTAGTCCTTTTACGAATGAGTCCATTCAAGAATTAGGCATTTTACTACTTAGTCCTTTTCAGAATTAGCCATTTCGCGAATTAGTCTTTTCGAGAACTAGTCCATTTGCGAATTGGCCCTTTTGAGACTCGGGTGCCATTTTGCGAATTAGGCATTATACGACTAAACGGTATGACAGTAGACGATATTCGTACCGATTTTCATAAATTATTAGACGCTTATAACGCACAATTACTTTCTATTAATCCTGATTCTAAACCAAATTATCAGGCGTACACCTCATTTGAAGATCTTTATTGTATCATAAAACGTATACAATCGCAGTTAGATAATCGACAGTCCGCGAAGCCCAGCGCCGGACCGGCTGTCCGAGCACCGAAACTGCCCGCGATTGAACTCGTGTCATTCGATGGCGATATACGAAACTGGCCATTATTTTATGCAAGTTTCAAGTCTACAGTGCACGATAACGCCTCGCTGACGGACGCTGACAGGTTGTACTATTTAATAGGTAAGCTCTCGCCGAAAGCGCAATCTACATTCGCAGGTGTCACACCAAGTGCTGAGAATTATCAGGTCATTTTCCAGTCACTTCTTGATAGATATCAGGATACTCGCATCCTCGCGTGTACTTACTTTGATCAAGCTTTGAATCTTAAATTGTCTGGTCCCGCGTCAGTTTCGAATTTCCAACTGTTTATTGATAACTTTGTTACCGCAGTAAATTCACTTAAAAACCTAAAGTTAGAAAACCTTGCAGACTTTATGTTATTGCAACTCGCATTAAAAAAGTTCGACACGGAAACCGTTCGTGCATTCGAGATGACCGAACGTCAAAATAAATTACCTACCCTAAATAGTTTTCTTTCATTCATTAAGGATCAGTGTCGAATATATCAGAATACGCAGCCTAGTTCGTCTAGCTCGTTTAGTAATAATAATACAAGTAAACAAAACTTTAATAAATCGCGAAATAGTAATAATAAGTCGGTCCCTAACCCACAATCTTACGTAGCATGTTTGGATTCCGCAAATGACTCACACAAGTGTCTGTGCGACAATATTGTTCACGACCACCTTTTTAAATGTCCAGCCTTTAATAATTTAAATCCGACTGCTCGTTTTAAATCCGCCAAAGAAAATAAAGCTTGTGTTAATTGTTTGAGTATTAAGCATAAAACAAGCAATTGTTCTAGTAAAACTAAGTGTCGCTCATGCAATCAACAACATCATACGTTATTGCATTTTGAGAAAAAATCTCCGTTATTTGACCGCGGTAACCTTAACGTTTCGTTCTCTGTACCGCAGGCACAGGCCGCTCGTACCACGGCGCCTGTCCTTCCCGCGTCTCAGCCCGGAGTTTCTTTGTGTACGACATCCATTGCGCTCGCACGCCGGCAGTGCGCACGCACCCAACATACTCAGCGCGAAGCAGAGCGTCAATGTAACGCGTCTACTACGATATTATTAGCGACCGCGCAAGTTATTATTTATGACGTGAACAACACACCCCGCGTGGTTCGTTGTTTACTTGATAGTGCATCACAAAGTAGTTTCATTACTTCGGATTGTTTCAAATGTCTTGGACTTTGGAATAACTTTAAAAATACTAACTTAGTAGTTAAAGGGATCGGTGGTTCAGAAAAATCTTGTAAGGGTTCCGTCGACATTAAAATACATTCGCGTTTCAATAATGATATTAATTTCAACGTTTCGTCGCTTATTGTGGAACGTATTACGGACACGTTGCCTAGCGCTCACGTGGACGTGTCGTTACTCGCGCACCTCGAGACATTGCCGCTCGCTGATGCTCACTTTGCGCAGCCGGGTAATATCGATGTTTTGATCGGTGCTTCAGTTTTTCCGCACTTACTACTACCTAATGTTGTACGTAGTGAGCAATATAATTTACCTCCCGCTATTGAGACGGTATTTGGCTATGTAGTTATGGGTGCCGTACCTACGCTGCATAATACACATTATACTACGTCTTGCTGTTCTGTTCTTCAAGAAAATAATATTAATTCTCTTCTTAAGCGATTTTGGGAGCTTGAAGAGGTCTCCGCACCGCCCTCGTTGAGCCGTAAGGATCTCGAGTGTGAAGAACATTTCCGCGCTACCACTGTTCGCGACGATAGTGGTAGATATGTTGTAGCATTGCCGTTCTGTGGCGACCCGTATTCTTTAGGCGACTCGCACGCTGCTGCACTTAGGCGCTTATACTGTTTAGAACGTAAACTCGATGCGTCGCTTAAATTACGCGGTGCTTATAATGACGTCATGCGTGATTACATAAATAAAGGTTTTTTAAGCCCAGTTGTAAACGACGAGGGCAATTCTCTTCCCGCGTATTATATTCCGCATCACGGCGTGGTTCGCGAAGATAAGACCTCTACTAAACTTCGTGTGGTTTTAGATGCTAGTTGCCGAACTACATCGGGTCAGTCGATCAATGACATTTTGCATGCCGGTCCTGATCTACAGGGTGATTTATTTAACATCTTAATTAAATTCCGCCTTTTCAAAATTGCACTTTCAGCTGATTGTAGACAAATGTTTCTCAATATCGGCATTCGCGAATCCGACCGTAGATTTCAACGAATTTTATATCGTTTTGACAATAGTGAGCCTTTAACCGTGTATCAATTTAATCGCGTTTGTTTTGGACTTAAGTCTAGTCCATATCACGCGTTACGAGTTGTCCGCCAGTTGATCGCTGATGAAGGCGACAACTTTCCCGCTGCAGCCGCTGTTGCTGCTTCCGCTTTATACATGGACGACATTGTCTGTAGTGTCGCATCCGCTCCGCAAGCAGTTTCGCTTTGTGAAGAGCTTATTCAGCTTTTCAAACGAGGCCAATTTGACCTTGTCAAATGGACAAGCAATTCCAAAGAGGTTCTCGCGCACATACCTGATTCGCATAAAGCTTCTCCGGACATTGAGTTCGAGAAGTCCGCACATCACAAGGTTCTTGGTTTACGCTGGGACAGACATTGTGATAACTTCCGGTTTGACATCTTATCACCAGGTGATAAGTGTACCAAACGCGCAATGCTATCCACAGTGGCTCGTTTATGGGACATAATGGGTTTTGTGGCTCCTACCATTTTGTATGCCAAGCTCTTGATCAAAGAGCTTTGGTTAGCAAAATGTGATTGGGATGACACTCCTCCCGACCATATTGTCGCTGCTTGGAAACAGTTTTGTGCTGAACTTCCCGCACTCAATAAAATAATTGTGCCGCGCCATCTAGGTTTAGTAGATGGATGTTTTGTTAACTTAATAGGTTTCGCTGACGCCAGTGAACGCGCTTATGGCGGAGTCATATATTTGCAAGTCCGCATTGGATCTAACTACTCTGTGCAGCTAGTTTGTGCCAAGTCTAAGGTCTCGCCTGTCAAAACCATTTCGGTTGCGAGACTGGAGTTGTGCGCGGCTCTGTTGCTGTCTCGGTTGCTTCGCAAAGTTCAAGACACAATTGCGCCCCATCACTCCATCAATAAGATATATGCATTTTCAGACTCCAAAGTAGTGCTCGCTTGGATTAATTCTTCTCCGCACCGCTGGCAGACCTTTGTCGCCAATCGCATTACTAAAATAATTGAACTTATTCCTGCTACTTGTTTCAATCACGTCGCGGGTACTGAGAATCCTGCGGATTGCCTGTCTCGTGGTGTTACTCCGGCTAATCTTCTGGATCATCCTTTGTGGCATCATGGCCCTTCTTGGATTTCTCGTGATCCATCAGAGTGGCCTATACATCCATCTGTCCACGATGCAGAGGACGAGGATATACCTGAGTGGAAGTCTGTCTCTCATCCCGTGACCATTGAGGTTGCGGAATCTCTTATTTACGCACTCGCGCTACGCATGTCATCGTGGTCTAAGTTACTACGTGTCATCGTTTATGTCTGTAGGTTTATTAAAAAATTACCTAATGGAACTTCTGTTTCAAGCTCTGATCTTGAGGTCGCAGAGTATACATTGTTGCGCGCCCTACAGGCTGTTCATTTTAGTAAGGATGTTCAAAATTTAAAAAATAACATTCCTTGTTCTCCCGCTCTTCTTAAACTCAAGCCGTTTCTCGATGAGCACGGCATCATACGTGTTGGCGGTCGTTTGTCAAATTCGGACGTACCTTACAACTACAAGCATCCTTGCATCCTGCCGCGTCACGACCATGTAGTCAACCTTCTTGTTGATTTCTATCACAAGAAGCATCTCCACGCAGGTCCAGAGTTACTCATGTCCTTACTTAGGCAAAACTACTGGATTCTCGCTGCACGACGAATAATTCGCCACATAATTCATAAATGTAACACCTGTTTTAAATTCCGTCCGCGTCCGATCTTTCCTCCAATGGCAGATCTTCCTAGCCAACGTGTCAACCAGGTAGATAAAGCGTTTACACATACCGGTTGTGATTACGCAGGACCACTGCAGTACACACCAGTTCGTGGTAGAGGCGTTAAAAGCCGTAAAGCTTGGCTATGTATTTTCACATGCCTTACAACTCGCGCTACGCACATCGAAGTTGCGACGGATTTAAGTACGGTTTCATTTCTCGCAGCTCTAAAACGTTTTCTTTCGCGACGTGGTCCCGTAAAGTGTTTATACACGGATAACGGCACATGTTTCGTGGGTGCAAGTTCTTATCTACGCGATCTCTATAAATTTCTCAATAAAGAGTATAGTCCACGTCTTCAGGAGGAACTTTCCATTAATCGCATTGATTGGAAGTTTATTCCGCCTGCTTCACCACATTTTGGCGGATGTTGGGAAAGCATGGTCAAAGTAATTAAAACGCATCTCTTCAGAGTCATAGGTCAACAAGTCCTTTCTTACGAAGAGCTTTTAACTGTCCTCGTGCAAATCGAGGCACTTGTTAACTCGCGCCCGCTCACAGCACTCAGTAGTGACCCTGCTGAACCATCCGCGTTAACTCCCGCGCATTTTTTAAATACTGTGCCATTGTCGTCACTTCCCGCGCCTGAAGCAGACTCTTCTAGCTTGCTTCAGAGACATACTCTTCTTGACAACCTCGTCCAGTCGTTTTGGCGGCGCTGGCGCTCAGAATATCTTCACCAACTTCAGGCTAGATCTAAATGGAGTAGTCCTGCATCCCCTATACAGGAGGGTACGTTGGTAATTATTATAAATGATAATTCAGCACCACTTTCATGGCCACTGGGCATTGTTGAGAAGTTACATACCGCGAAGGACGGCACAACCCGCGTCGTTACTGTAAAAACCGCTAAGGGTAGCTACGTGCGCCCTGTTGTACGTCTCTGTCCGCTACCGACTCAGTGAGATCTAGCTTGAAGTTGGATCTCTTTCTTAGTTTAGGTATTTAGTTTGTAATTCAATTATAATTTGTTCCGCTTTGTTAACGCAATTAATTTAAAATATTTTAACGCTCGCTGTCTTAGACTGTGTATAGGTTATGCGGTAGTACACCTTACATATCTAGATTATTATTATTATATTTCTTTTAAAGGCAACCCTTTAAGGCCGGGGGGAAATGGTAGCGCCATCTATATTTTTAAGACGGACTACTAGTCGTCTCATCCATATTTCGCAATATTAGTTCCATTCATTCATTTGACCACTTTTGGAATGAGCGATGTGAACCCCGCCACTTCCTTACCAATCCTTTCGCACGCCTGGCGCGTAACGCACGTACGCGCTTTCGCAAACCGCCGGAAATAAACGAATCGCCGAGAGGAGACACACGATATCGCGCCCGTGTCGCTCCTGTGCTGCATCGCCTCCTTACTGCTGCTGCCGGATAGCGAACTTTTGTGATAATCCGCCCGCGGGTGTGAACGTGACAGTTTTGTGATCGCATCGGGAAGAACGCCGCCCGCCATCTTGGACTGCCCAACGCTGGAGAGCCAGGTATGCGTGCTTTTTCCCATAGACCCACATCGCTCGCTCCCCTCTTGGCGATAATCAGCCATCCTCCAAAAATACAGTCCACTTAAATCTTATACCTCGTTTATTTCCAAACCATAGGTTTTCAAAGTATATTTACAATACGAACGAATTTATAAAACATCATCATCATCCACAGCCCTTGTTGCTCCCACTGCTGGGCATAGGCGTCCTCTTTTAAATGCCATTTTCTACGGTCCTCCAGCCTTATCCAGACTCGACCCGAGACTTTAACTATGTCGTCGACCCATCTTGCCCAAATTTAACATGCTACTAGTTAATCTATGCTCATGCGTCAAACTATAGTCACTTTCCGAGGGGTGAGACATCACAAAGTCTGTGAACCAAAGGATTAAAAACATATCTCATTAACACTACCACGGGGATATCCTTATCAATCCTTATCAAGCTTTTAAATAAATAAGAAGTGATTAGGAAGTATTTGTAAATTTCTCCATTACGTCATATCTGAACCCGTGACTTTTTTATCTGTGCTAATTTGTAAAGAGGCAATTAAGCTTAATTTGGCATTGCTAAGTGATTACATTTTACTATAAATCTGTCCTTTATTGTTCGTGTAGTAATTAGGTAGAGTACTGCTACTACAAGTTACTACAAAAATATAGACGCAAAAACATTATATTTTGGTAGTGATCTTTGCAATTAGCCTGAGCGCAGGCTTTGACTGCTTCACCGGACTTTGGTTCATAGTCCATTTGGACTGGCAAAGCCCATGATCAGGTCACGTTTTTATAATATCATTCTAATTTCTTTCAATCTTTATTTTTTAACAGTTAAAAAAATGTTTTTTAGATTTGCGGTTAAAATTTCCCAAAGGAAACGTGACACATTTACTTTACATATCAAGTTTTACGAAATTAAAAAGTAACGATCGTTTATCTTCGTAATCATAATATAATATTCTTATTCGTTCAATTTGTCACGTTTATCGGCTCACGTGCCTCGTATCATAAACAAAAGGCGAATGAACTTTCAGTTTAACTTGTCAACGAGGTCTAGACAAAGGCGTTCTGTATACTGCCGTACGGCCTCCTTAGTCCCGTTCTACAAAAAAGTTTTCACAATTAAAAACCTTAAAGTTTTACACCATTAAATTTTTGTTTTGTTTCATGTAAAAACACGTTATTTGTTGAACATAGAAAATAAACACGTGACCGTGACTTATCAGAAATGTACGTGGGTATCGTGCGGTAGATATGGTTTTTAATGTTTAGTAGGGTTTTTAGATATTGTAGCTCTATTCTAATGATGAGAAAAATTAGATGAGGGCCGAAATATTTAAGATTCTATATCTATAATGAGATTAACTGGAACATCACAAATTAAAAAGGATAGTCCATACTGGTATATCTAGTCGTCACACTGTATATCCGTATGACAACCGCCTAACTTTTTCCGTTTGAGCTGGCTAATTGGCTTCCCCTCTCACCGGATTTAGATCATACTTGAGTGATTTCCTGTTTGTTATCCACTGCCCCTTTTACTCACTGGATAATAAAGTATCCCTTGATGAGAACGACTTGAACCCTGTCAAAGATTTTGAGTCGCCCCCGATCATGACGCGTTAGTTTGTTGCGGGATTCCGCCGCGTCAAGAGCTCCTGTATCCCTGATTAATTAAGAATCGCGAAAAAACGGCGAATTTGATCTCAACCTGTAAGTACAGTCGTTCGACATTATGACATAGATATTTAGACTTAGAGTAGGACGCCGCATAGGTTATATTTATAGCTAGCTTATCTGTCAGTATTTAAGATGTAGGTACCCACCTATCATAAATGAATTATGAACGTGAGAATGTCACAAGGTGTAATATCTATCTACACTATCTCTGACATTAATAAACACACGTGGAGTTAATATCATTCACGTGTAAGGTTTTAAACTTTAATTAAAGCGCCCGAAAGTCTTTGAACTACTAGTTCCTTCATAAATTATTTATGACGCAAAGGTATTTTCCAGTCAGTTTTTGTTTACCCGGCTTTTAAATTGCGAACTTTAAGAACGAACTACAGAGTTTGCCAAAACGTGATCCTATAAAATTCCGTCCCTCATACCCCTTTTAAAATTTGTTTTTCGAATGTTTTTCTCTTAATTTATATTTTTTTAATGGCCGTCCTTAGTATGGCAGTTAAAACTAGTAACTGATGCGTCCTCTGTTCTTTGTTAACCAACACGCTCGATCTATTGCGCCACATCACGCGACTGCAATCGGCACACAGCACATAACAGCGACAATGCAATCTATGTCATAGGTAATAAGATTAAATATTCATTACAATGTATAGGGCAATTGCGTCCGTTCAGTTTCGTGGACGTAACCGCACGTGACCAGCATTTATTCGCGAACTTTGACGTAAACTTGTATAATGTCGATAATATTTAGACTCTAAACCTTGGTGGAATAGGTTCATTTTTAATTGCTTTTATTGTTGCCCCGTTTGACTTTCAAGCATTAGAATGCATTGTTATTATGTTGTTTACTTCTTAACCGCTGAAGACGTAATGAAAATTTAGTCACATTTTTGTGACACTGGTAGCAAACATCATTCAAATTATTATATAACAGGCATTAACAGGATAATTCCCTTTACATAATTATTGTAAACATCCAGCCCGATAGTATAAAAACGATTAAAACGCCATATCCTGCAAATAATGAGTTACTTGACCTTTTGACATTTGAAACGTGAAACATTTGTATAAGTTTTTGTTATTATAGAATTATCCTTTTAATTAAACTAGCTCTCCTTTTAATTAGCTACTCAACTCGTCACAATACAGGATTTTTCGGTGACTTGCAAGAAAGACTAGCTACTGCTAGCTAATTGTTTTTGTATGATAGCCAAATAAAATTTGGCAGTTCACTTTCTCCCTAAATAACTTAAAAAAACCCGAAATAAAAAACCCAAACGTAATCTAGTAGATTTTTGTTAATTCAAAACTGAAATAATAATTATTGATCATGATTTTAAAAGAAACTAGTTTCCGATCTCGATTAATCGTTCATTCGACATTCTGAACGCCAGTGGCCGCGCCGCACGTGAACCGGGGCACGTGACTAGCGCGTGACGTCACCGCTGCAATTGCAGCCATATTATATGAGTGAACGAAAATGGAGCATTGAACTAGTGATCACACCACGCGTTTTGTAATCATTCAACATGGATTCCTAATAGTTTCTAATTTATATTATCCTGTATTTTTTTGCAATCTCTTTCGTTTTGAGATCGATCTTATTTGTTTACGTGAAAGGATAGGTGTATTTTTTTATCAAGTATCGATATCTCATATTTGCGGATTCACGCGTGATTACTGATAAGACGAGTTTTATAAACAAAAGTCTGCTATTACATTCGATATTCAAATCACAGTGCCTGTCAAATTATCACGTTTTTTCGGCAAATGACTGTTGGACATTCTGCCAGATTTTAGGTATAAGTACCACGTAATAGGCTACGGGCCTATTGCTGTTTATCGGGCACTAGTCCAACTTGTCAATAGTGTCTCGAAATAACTAAGAAAGTAAATATGATATTGATAAAGTCACATTGATACTCGCGTGAATCATTTGCACTATCGCGCTAACCAATTAATGGTAAAAAATATTGTGACAAAAAAAATGATTTATTTTAAAAGTATACAATAACTAATAAAAACATAGACAATGGTTCTTAAATCAAAGTTGCCATAAAAAAAATCTGGCCAACAAATATTAAATAAAATAAAAAACGTGTAAAATCCCACACACAATCTTATGAACAACATCAGAAATATTCGATGAAACCTCACGAGTCGCGTGTCATATCTATAAGTATTTACTGAGCTATGTACGATGAACGCCTTGGCGAAACACGTGACCGAAATACGGTGGCCATGACGCTGCGTGTTAGCGGGACAAGTACCGAAAAAACAACAAGTAAAATAGAAAAAAAAAAACATAATATGAGTAGAACTTTCTTCGAAGGACATTTTATGTAATCGATGACTTAAAATTGAAGTAAAATTTAAAGGCAGTGAATTTGATTTTTTTTTTGTCAAGTATTTTGTATTTCGTTTAGAATATTTAGCTTGTAACAACAATTGCACAATATAAATCCTCGTCGCTTCATAAAATATTTGTGTCGAATTCGTATAAATATTTAGCTTATAGTTCGTCTCGTATCATCTTACGTATGTAAACATGTGTCGGTTAAGACACGTGTCGAACGCGCCCATGTTTACATATCGTATTCACTTTGATTTCATGTTTCTAAAATTATATCGATATTCGATGCATTATAATAATAATGTTTGGAAATTTATATTTTACTGTAGTCAGTGAATTTAGTCACACATTGAGTAACATATTCACCGCTTTTAAAAAGCATTGGTCGCAAAACTAAAAATAAGATGGTTTTGAAAAACAATTTAGTTAACATTCCTGTCATTATTTTTTAACGTTAGATTCAGTCAACATCAGATTTTTAAGCTATTCATGCATGATAACGTTTATTTTAATACTACTTTCATAATATTATTATGTAAATCGTGGCTCATCCCCGACTGCGATGTGTGGGCTCACACAGCACGTGCTAAAGACTCAGTGGCCATGACGGATCGCGGATGGAAAACCGGTGAACGTATCGAATAATGCCGCGTTTTTTAGTTATTACCGGTAGTAATGTTTGTGATATGTCTTATATGTATTAATGTATTGTTAGTGTGGGTCAAAACCTTTAGGTATATAGAAAGTATGTATTTTTGCTTGGTTTGTGCAGTATCCTCTGTGTAGTCTAAACGTATCGCTTCTGTAATTAAATGTCGAAACTTAATTCATCTTAATCCGTTAGTGGAATATTTTGGCGTTACTGATGATTAATTTGATTTATTTATAGACTTGTTTGTACAAGTGTTTATGATTTTGTTTATTTACCAAGAATGGTGTATTTCATTGTGTGATACTTATAGCTCAAACTGATTCATAAATTAAACAAAAAACGTGACGTGAATGATTAAAACACGTGTCACGCAACGTTTCATTAATTATTACGTCTATACAGTCTATTAATTAATCTTTAATAGAACCTACCGCAACAAGATGCATTCATTGGATATTTTGCAAAATTAAACATACTATCAATTTTTATTATCTTTGATAATGATTATCTGTTAGTTGCAAACTTATTTTTGTCTTACATTCTGAGTTATCGATTGAATACCTCTAAGTTCCGGTTCAAAATTTCGTCCTTTTTCGGGACTATCCCGTTTGAACCTGACTTATATCCAACCTACACCCACAAAGCACATTTTAGCACTGGATCATTATCGCATTTAGTGCGTAGTTGTCGGACGTGTTATCGTTGACGGTTGGCTTCGATGCTGGACTGTCCTCTATTTCTTAGGATTATATCCATCCTACGAGCACATGTAGCAGCGGTGTCTCTTTGCAGATTGTTAGTAGCTAGCGTGGTCATGTGCTCACCTGTCGCGTTTTCTTGTCAGTTTCTGTGATGAATGTGCTTTTGACGCCGTTTTCGAGGCCCGACGTGTCGGATCGACTGCCGGGGCTGTTGGCGTAAGTGTTTTTTTAATTAGTTTATCAGAGTGATGAAGGTAATCCCTCATTCTGCCTGATGAGCTAACGGTCGGATACTCAATCGAAATTTATTAAAATTGAATCGTTTACAAGTCTTGTGTCATTTCTGTATGCCAAAAGTGGACTAGAAGAGGTATTTTTTTCAATTTTGTTTATACGTGAGTGAGTAGTTTGTTGTGTTTCTACGTCTTGGCATGGCTGAAAGTGCAAGTGAGTACGTTTGTACGTTTACGATCACGTAGCGATAACGATATGGGTAACGTACGAACATAGTAATGTTGAAACCTCTTTAATGTATTAAATGTCAGAGCTCAAAGTATGTTATGTAGTCCTTGTTAGGCCCGCATAGTTTTGTTCAGAACTTTCCTATATACAAATAAACAACTTTTAGAGGACACTGCAACTATTGTCTCATTGCGAAGATTAGTAGACCCTTATCGTATGATTTCACAACAAACATTAGTTTGCCTTGTATTTTTCTTTAATTTTCTTCAATAGTATTTTTATTTTATTCAATAGTTCGCGTAGGTGTTAAAATCAGAAACAATTTTGGGCAGTACACCGCATCACTGATCCAAACCTTTTAAAACAACCGGTGTATTAAAAAATAGTTTGATCAGGTGTTAGGAGTGCTTTTTATGATAATAACAACGTGTTCAGATAAGTGATCGAACCACGGCATAGCTAAATTATAGCCTCGATACCACATTTTCATATATTAATATTACTGATCTGGGTATTTTCCAATGTTTCTCAACGCCGAATAAATAAGTTCATTGTACCAGTTATTGAAATTCAAAGAATATGTAATTGTGTCAGCGTGAATTTAATCTTAAAACAATCTCAACTAGCCTAATGTTATCAAAACAAAAAACATAACAATTTAGATAATATATGAATTAAGCACTCAATGAATTTGATAGTAAGTATTTTTTTCGTACTATGTTTATAGGCCCAAAGATGAACTCTTAGGGATAAGAATTTCATTTATTCTTACCAACTTCACTGACTCACTCGGCCTTATATTAGACTCTATAATGTTTTCATCTCGATTACTCGTTATTAAATAACAGTGCTCGCAACATAACCTTTCTTCTGCAGTCGGGTGAACCTTAAAGCAACATGACCACGTGCAGGCAAACGAAATATGAATACTTTATTAAAACAAATAGCTCTACTTACATACACGAGGCAAAGATTCTTAGAAATATGACCTATAAGTAGTTCTAGAAAATAAAAGCTTGTCAAAATGTGAACCCGACTTGTGAATGAAAGAAACGACCAATTTTATATTAAATAAAAAACTAATTTATTTACGTTTGAAAATTATAATTTACATTTTCCTAATAGAGATAGAAGTCATGGACGCCATACATAAATTTTTTTAATAACTATTTTTAATAAATAATAAAAGATACAGCGTTAATAAACTCAATAAAAACAGATAGAGAATAGATACGATAGAGAATTTCAGACGTTATCTAGTATCAGCTATTTCTTTACAATTGAATAAAATTGCATCATCTTAAGTCATATATTAAAATAACAATCAATACTCTTTTGTGATATAGCAACACTGCTCTTTCAAAAAAGCAGTAGCAATAGACATTACATTTTTTAAATGTAGGTATTCCAAGACATGGGCGTAGCCGCGACTAACGTTCTATATTTAAAACGGCACGTGTCACTATCACGTTATTTTATTCACGTGTGCTATAGATATTTTATTATCTTTTAGAGCATCGTGTGACCATACTTATCGTAACTTAGCCGTTTATTTACTTTCATTACGTAAGATACTTTTTTAGAGAATAAAAACATTTTTAATTGAAAATTAAAGTTAGCCGACTACTAATTATCATCAGGGGTTGTAAACATATTTGGGAATTATAAATCAAAGATGGCTGTTCTATTTTATCAGGGGTCATTAACATAAAAAGCTAATTTCTAATTTTTATCTTATTGATGGTTCAATGACCGCATATTAACAGTTTTTTAACATATTACAAAAGCTAATCATTATTATAGATCCTAAAGATAGTGCTGATGTCACTAAATAATGTTAATCACTCTTACAAATGGAACGGAACGGAAATTAATGACAGAAAAATGGCGGAACAATTTAACTTTATTTGGATTATAAACTCGAAAAAGAAATCCCTGTTGTTATGTTTATTTCGTAACTCTCCAGAACATACGATTTCGCGATTACCATTCACGTTGTTCGGGTATGTTCCAGATGATATTAATACGTCTGATCATCTTATATTATGTATTATTCTCAAGGTTGTTTCCAATGTAAGAATAAATGCTTTAATAAATAAATTCATGTTTTGGCGGCGTAGTTTCCAAGTAGGAAATACCTATTGTCTTCTATGAAGAACTACTTCTACAATTTTATATCTGTTTTAGAAATTGTCGTGAAGATAGGACAATATTCCGCACTTTTTAAAATATCCCTTGGGACTCTTGGGATCTGAAATCGCCAATCCGCAGTGAGCAAGCGTGGTGATCAATGCTCGTGCCTTCTCTATATGGGAAGAGGCCTGTGCCCAGCAGTGGGACGTTTATAGGCTAGTTTATTATTATTTTATTATTATATACTCATCTCAGTGTACTTTTAGTATCATACCTAAGTCGAAGTCTAGAACATTTTCCTCACAGATCAACCTAGACAGTTAATGTTTCACACTGATTTGCATTTCCATTCATCAAATCATATTCCACAATACAGTCTGGTATGCGACGTTCGTTTGTTTCTTATCACGACGAAAGATGAGTCCTCCGACTTTGTTCCCTTTATAATTCATACAAAAACACAGACATCAATATAAATACTTCTGTACATTATGTTGACTATAAAACAATTAATACGACAGAATTTGCACGTTGCAAATAATTCCTCATAAAACACGTTTATATGTTGACGTTAGTCAGTATTTCATTTGATTAAACAACTCAACTAATCGAAAGTTTACATCAATTCGAACGTAATGCCGTATTACGCACATAATAAAAGAAAATAAACAAACAAATTTCACGTGATTTTAACCGATTCGAAAGTCAAAGTCTTTTCCTCAAAAAGTCGCGTGGAAGCCGGTCACAAATAAACAAAAACAATGTGGAGTTGAGCGCGGCGCTGGCCTTGAAGCCGTGTTGCGTTTTGTAGGTCAGACACGTGAGCCACAGCATGTTTAATAAATTTTTCCATCCACCTTACTAAGCAGTACGGTTTCCGTCCAAAGTTTCGTACAAAACACGCGGTTATGTCAAAGCGTGCAGGGAAGTTTGAAACGTGTTTCTTTTCTAATATAATTGTCGTCAATCTTGAGTCAATGCGTCATGGTGAAGTCACGATGTTAAAACGAAGGATGTAATTGTAGATGCGTTGTCATCACTTCACTGATATTCGAGTGTAACAGAAACGTGGTTTTTATCACTTATCGGTCACATTTCCGATACCAATCAGTAATTATTATTGGAAAGTATGGACTGATTGTCACCTAATTACTCTAATTGTCACTAGAACAGACATCGAATACGCGACGAATCCGATCGATACGATACAAAAGTATCGTATCATTGTGAACTGAAAACACGGTAACATCAATTCATCATAATTTAGATACGATAAGCGACGAATTCGGCACGTGTGGCAATGTCTCCGTATCACAAGTATTGAACCTAAAGGGCACGTTTAATTCAACGTGCACAGTTTATAAGTCAATGTCATTATATTTCTTGCCTACGTCATTTAACTGTGCACCTGTTTGTTCGAATAATTTATATAAACTCTTATAAAAAGTAAACTTAAGGGTGAAATAACCCGTGAATTTTTATCATGCGTCATGCGTACATTTTTATGGACCAATTTTGTGTACTTGAATTCACAGAAGTTGGTTTTTGGGCAGATGTTTCCCTTATCCGTTCAATACTGCCCATTAGATTGCTTAACTTAGTAAGTACTACTTTTGCATTGATGATGCTTGGTTCACAGCACCACATTTTTGTTTTTGCTAAATGAGTATTATGGAGCACTTAAAATAATTCCTATCTCCTAGAACCCAAACTCATACCAATCATTGTTCCTTCAGTAGTTCCTGTAGACATCCAGCACGTTTTGTATCACATGTCTTTATACAGCCTTGGGCTTATACAATCACTCTTTATAAGTATTATTACTTGGTAGGCACGTGGCAACACCCCTTACGAGTTCTATATGTTTAGAACTGAACGCGTCATTCTTTTGTTTGTGACGAATATTTTTCTTTTGCGGAGAACAAGTTTGTTGGATCGAACTTAGTTTGTGCTAAAGACTTTAGATGAAATTTTAACTGTTTAAGTTTGGTTTTGAATGCTGATACGGTATCTGGCGTCTAGCTTTTGATTATTTGGGGAAATGGAACAATTATATACAATATTAGAAAAAGAAAGGTTGTTTTTGGAAATCGGACAACGGCTATTTGGAAATCTTAAAGATGATTGCTGTTCAGTTTTATGCAAAGAACACCTTTCGGAGCGGTTCCTACCGCGTCACACTTACTGCAAATCTTGTGAAATTATTTGCCCTTTTTTTTCTCTATTTGTTCTGTCACATATTCTAACGTACATCTTTTTGTTGCAGCTACAATTCCAACGACGGTTTCGGCCGCGTGGTCGGCGAGCAGCTCAACTTCGCAGCGCCGTCTGAGGACGAGGCGGAGTACCCGCCCGGCGCCTACCTCAAGAAGGGCAAGGTCTCGAGGGCAAGTCACACTGAATATGCCCCATTTTATTATTATCGATATTGTACTATGAACAGGACAGACCCCGTTTGTTTGTTTTGCAAGCTTGGTAATTTTGAAAGTTACGCTTTTTGTAGTTTTTTTGGGTTGGTTGGTTGGAGTGGGAATGCTTGGAACAATTTAAAAATATAATGGTTTATGTGGTCCACACAATACTATTGTTCGTAATTGATAATTTCTAAACAAGTACACAGATATATTTCAAATTGTTCCGAGTTTGCATGCACCCACGAAGACCAAACCAATCTTTGATATTTTTTCCAATGGGAGAAACACCTGAAATTGTCGTGATAGTCTTAAAAAAACTTAAATATTGGTCACCCTTATTTTGCCAATCAGTCATAAATAATCACCATATTTAGTAGAAAAAAGGCTATCACGACAGTTCGAAATCACAGACCACCAAATCTAACAGTCAATTAACCCTACAGCAAGATCCGATGTCGCATCGCATTATCGAGAAGCGTCGCCGCGACCGCATGAACAACTGCCTCGCCGACCTGTCGCGGCTGATCCCGCCCGAGTACCTCAAGAAGGGCCGCGGCAGGGTCGAGAAGACCGAGATCATCGAGATGGCCATCCGACACCTCAAGTTCCTGCAGGAGCGCGCTAACGGTTCGTACGGAAAGCGCGTTATTTGGTAAACTTGTTAGTTATAATTGGAAAACAAGGCAAGGTACTTTTGGATTAAACTCCTACGAGTTAGATCTTTCCTTCTGATCTCTGACTTTTATAGTAAATGTCGTATATTTTGATTACGATCGAGTCCATCCCGAGATTTCGGGGTTGTGCTGTTGTTTGCTGACATTAAAGTCCTAGATCGGAATTATTTGATCTAATTGGTTGGAGTGGTTGAAATTTAATGCAAATTGTATTAGGGCTTGATTGTGCGAATTTACACGTGCTACAAGTAATTGTATGTACTGTCTTTTTGTTAATTTAAGTTTTCGCAGTTTCAAGCCCATGTTCATTTTTATTTTTCAATTATTCCTAACGGAAGCTTTTATTCAAATGTACTTATTTGAGGATTTCATTTGGTCATCATGCTCATCCAGCAAGAAACTTATAAAATGTTTCTTTAATCTGATCATACCTCAAATTTTGACAATTATTGAGTAAACGCTTTAAGTTTATAATTAATTTTAATATGCAAAAGCAAATGAGGATTTTACATCCACAAACTTTGAATACCCAAAAATTTTAGTACTCACTAAAGTTTAAGATTTTGAAGAAATAATAATTTGGTAAGTTTATTAGTCCTGCAAAATTCTCAGTTAGAGTCAATCTTAGTAAAGTCTATGTTAGGCCACGATAGGTCTCCGGTAAACTTCTCGCTACATGGTTTTCTTCAGAAGCTTTCAAATGTTTTAAGATTGATGTCAGAATACAAAGTAAGAGAACAACCTAAGGATTCAGCGAAAATAGGTTACATTCGTATTCCCGCATAATCTCTGAATATTTAAAGTATTTACAAGAGCATTTTGTAAGCCTATCACAACACGCAGATAGAAACAGCATCTGTATGTGACCGATATCATTTAACCACTCTCTAGATGATATTAACATGAATGGGCATCAACGGTAACATTCGTACAAACGGTAGTTACTGCCAAACTAATTTACTAAACAACTGACATGATATAACAAGGAAAGCTTAAACGAATTTAGAAAAGATTCAAACAATAGGGTTTTGAAATTATTTCGTGCTTGTAAATCAGATTAAAAAATCGACGACAATAGGACCATTTTCCAGAAATACATAGAAAAGATTCAAAATTAATAAATTGCCAAGTTAGATAAAATCAGTTCGTTTATGCAGTGTAGTCATCATGATATTATAATTAATACCTACAAAGCAATAATTATCTCGATTCTCACCGTCATTGCTTATTAATGTTAGCTATTAGGTTACAAAAAAATATGAATTTAAAAGTAATAACAAACGGCTACGTAAGCATAGGCTCTTTAAATTCAAATTAGGTAAATTTTCACATAACATTTTTAAAGCGTCATGTATGGATTAGAGTTTTAGTTCAAGAAATCTGACAGGTTAGCTTCACTTTAGAAACAGATTTTTCAGTTTTGTTTATTGATGCCCTACGTCAACCTATCCTCAAATCGTACATAAACCATGGCTTCTAAGGCTATAAATACATAACTAAGCACAGATAAATGATATTTAACAAACGAAAATTTTAAACAAAAATGTCACATGGTTTATGCTCGATAACACACTAACATAACCTCACCTAACCACTCCTTTCCCAATCTCGGCCTGTAGTCCCACAGCTCTACTGCTGGGCAAAGGCTTCCTCTCACAAAAGGAAAGACATCCTACCATAAAAAACGTCATAAGGTTTACAAAAGAAAAAAGACAAGCTCATAAATTTACAACTGAAGAACGCTAATGTTGTTGGGAGTTCCCGCGAGAGATGTTCCATCTTCGCGTGGGTTCTGTTGTAGCCGCTGAGCGCAGCGTGGGTGAGGAGCACTTCCGCGCCGGCTACCAGGACGCCGTGGCCGAGGTCATGCGGTTCCTCATCGAGGTGCACGGCTATGGCCCCGCTGATGGGCTCTGCGTGCAGCTGTCGGCGCATATGCAGAGGCATTGTGATGCCGTTGCTAAAGGTAAATATTTTTTTAAGTTCTATTTTATCGTATATGGAATTTTGCTTACACATCTGCAACAACTGGAAAAGATTTCAGAACGATGGATCTTGAATTGTGACCAATTTTCAGGAAGATATTTATACATTGGTAAATAGAGTATCAATATTATAAATAAATGCAAAAAAATGTTAAATTTTATATAGGACCAACACTGAGGTACATCTAATCTATCAATGACAAAAATATTTTTCAAAATCAATTACCGTAGATATCGCGCAACAAACAAACAGTCGAATCGAAAACCTACATTTTTGGAAGTCAGTTGAAAAAAGATTTATTCATGAAGACTACTACGATTTGTCGTCAAACAAAGTCAAGGTTTCATCATACCCTCCAACACATATACCTACGCATATTAAATACGATATTTCTTCCTTCCAGGCGAGCCAATAACCCGCGACGTGAAGTCCCGCTCTCACCAGGGCTCGTCCTCGGAGACGGCGAGCTCGTCCAGCAGTTCCCACAGCCACGGCTACGCGCTCAAGCAGGGCGTCATAGCGCAGGCCCCGCCGCCCGCGCCGCCCACCTTCATCAGGGAGCCCTACGAGGAAAGGCCCACTGAGACGCCCTATTCTATGGAGTGTGATCGAGGTAAGATATCCTTAGTTGCGTAGCTATTTATTTCTTCCACATACTACTTTTTTACATTATAATACAAGAGCTGCTGTTATGTACCTTTAAGTTGTAATTTCTGGGACGCTCTATATCCTATCTTATCTAGTTTTTGGGCATCTTACATTATTTTAATATAACTTTGATGTATTGCTTTAAAAAATTTGTTATCTTTAATTAACAAAATTAAATAAATAAATAAAATTATGAAAAGCGATAATGCGCAAAACTTTTCAAAATATCTAAGTTTCTCTTTTGGAACTTCACTTTCATTTTCACTTTCATGATATTCGATTATATGTTCTAATTTTATTATGTATTTTACGTTACCAGTTGCCCAACCACCAATGGTCACCGACGGAGAAGGTCAACTTGAGGAAGAGCCCCTGCCCCTTGACGGTCGTCGCAAACGGGAACCAAACCTACGTACCGTCAGGAAGCCGGAGCACACCGAGGACTACCTCCACTCGTACAAGTTCAAGAACTCCATCGAAAGGCGGTTCTCAAGATCGCAAGACACTGAGGTAAACGTGCAGGTATAGAATTGTGGATTTATTTATGGATAAACAATAGCTAAAATTGCCATATACAAATCATTATATCTCTACAAATTACAGTGTCCTTTTAGTAGCAAAGCTTAATCTTATTCTTTTTTTGTAAATTAATCCGAAAAGACAGTATTTAAAAGTCCAATCAATTATACGTTAATCTTTAAGTAAATTATTTTTGAGTTCCATAACTCAACTTAGCTACTAAACTCAAACTCAAGATATATTTGTAAAACTTCTGTATATATTATGTGGCCAAAACTACTTAAAAAATGGACTACAACTTTTCCAAACAAGTTTTTTCTTCCTCTCATAAACTTTCTAAACAAAATAAAACTACCTTACCCTGTAACAATGTGTCTAAATTTGTTCCCTCTTCCAGGCGGCGGACATGTTGGCGCGGTCGGCACACGCGCACGGCAAGGTGTACTCGCACAAGCGGCGGCGCGCCGCCAAGCCCGCGCCCTCCACCTCCACCTCCGCCTCCGGCTCCACCGAGGACGCGCGCGACACCTCGCCGCAGGTACACACTGCGTCCATGTACGCCACCACCAACACATGGTATACACGGCAATGGAACCTATGCCTTACAAGATAAGGTTGCTAACGGATTGCTTTTGTTTTAGGATACGTCGAGCGAATCGCCGCATCATCATCATTATGATAAGCCACCTCCGCCAACGCAATATGTTCCTGTGTTCGCGTTGAATGCTCTCGGTGAGTTCTTGATTTTATTTTACTAAATAACTTCAAAGCAATCTGCCTCTGCCCTTTGCCCATGACTAGTTTTTCAGATATAATGAATGAGAACGGAAGAATTAGCAGAGATAAATCAATGAGCGTTTTTGGTTAATTTTCCGTATGTTGCCATTCTAAAAAAATATTATCGTGAAAACGACAAAATTATGACATTGTTAAGTATTACATTAAGTACCTTTTGTACCTAATATAAAACACAAATATAATGAGTAATGTGCATTGCAGGCAAGTACTACGTGCCGCTGAGCGTGGAGTACGCGTGCCTGGCCCGGCACCTGGGCCCGTACGACGTGCTGGACGCGCGCGCCGTGGCCCTCGCCGCGCCGCTGCACCCCGTCACCATCCACGTCAACTTCCAGCCCTGCCTCAACTACCACGTCAAGCGCGAGCCCAACGACCGCGACCAGTGGCGCCCCGTCTAACACGACTCCCGCGCAGGCCCACATACAGGGGCCACATTCCAATCTACCCATACGTCGAAAACTTATGGTTAACAGCGTCTCACGGATGAATCCGTGTCAAGTGCGAGTACCGGCTGAAGTCCGCACGTGATCCAGTGCCTGGAATACATAGCTACTGGCGCCACAGCTATTGTCATGGCTATAGCGACGCTATATGCCAATGGCGCCGACATTTGAAGACAGCTAATAGTTTTATTAACGTTTAATGGAGCAGTGTTTACCAATCGTCAATCAAGAAATCGAGCAGATTGCCCTCATAAACGTCGCGAGCCTTACATAATAGCGAAGCTATTTTCCTATCTTAAATAATCTATATTTTTGTAATTGAAACAGCTGAATATTTTTGAGATTACCCATTAATTAAAGGAAATTATGACTAAAAGATTCCAGATGAATACATTTTATACTTGAAACATCCCAAATAAAAATCTCATCAAATTTACTCATCCTTTACACTCAGCTGTAAAAGTATTTACCATATAAATAGCATAATCTTCGGCTGTTCTAGTCAAATGTAAGTCAAAGTGAAGTGTTGTTTTATGAACAGTGATTTTTGGCCAAGTTCATGTTCTGCGTACATAAATAAATTTAAGAAAATACCTTTTCAAAGTGTACGGACGGTACGGACATGTAATATAAAGGACCATTTAGATATACGAATTAAACTAAGAACACAACTTTCGGTGTACTGTGAAAAATTGTTTGAAGGACTCATATTGGTGTGGAGTATGTTTTCGGTGTTCTAAGTTATGGCTGTGATATGTAGAGTAGTCAAATAAATGACCGCTGTGGTGATTATAATCAATGGTATACCGAGGATGGTTCGACATTTGATACTTACTATATTAGTTCACAGTACCAAGTATTTGAAATTTAATGAAAAAATATTTTTAGTATCCAACTGCTAAGTCGGTTCTAACTTTCTTTCCTCATTATTTATGCACTGCTTGTACTGCTAAGTATCAGGTGCAGAAACAGCTTTAGACCAACTGCTGATAAATCTCCTCAGAAATGGGTGTTGCTAATAAATAAACATTAATTTTAATTAAGGTGACACAAGGCCAAACAAGTAAATACATATATTGATTGTTGTTTAAGACATATTTTTATTTCCCACCTAAATTCCGCTGATTTAGATTTCACGCGCTGGAATGCCGGTGAATATTGTTTCTTATTGTTATTTTAAGTGTTTGGAGGCACAGGTCAATTATATAGCGGCGGCACTGCGTCACGACAGCTAAACCTATTATAAAGCAATCGTCACGAGTGCCGGCATTAAATAATACACGTGTAGTGGTGAATCATATTTGAAAAGGTGTGGTGTCCACTAACGGACAAGATAAAGACTGAGGTTTTTATTTAGAGCTAGTTGATTTTATGATTGTTTTACTTAGATTCTTACCCAAACAAACAATTTGAGCTTACTGCAGGTAAGAGTTCTATGTGTAGTGTCAAATTTTACGTAATGTTAGTACTACCATTAAAATAGTCTGTAAAATGTATACTATACATTTTGTAAATAAACTTGTTTAAGTAATAAATGTTATTTTAATGACTTGTTTGTATTATTTGTTTAGAATTAAGGAGTAAAGGAAAGGCTACATTCAAACGAAGATTTTATGTAATTAATTATCATAACATCTTTTATTCTCTAGTATTATTAATTAATTTTACATGCTTAGTTCAAACATTGAGAAAGAAATAATAATATTTAACATCTGGATAATATACAGCTTTTCTATTTACGATCCACTTAGCGTTAAAAATTATATTAATATATATATTGCAAAATATTCCATTGTTACATCGAATACCTTACATAAAAACATATCCAACGGGGGAGCGGGTCAAGCCGAAGGTGGGTGCGATCACAAGGAGTGGGAGTACCAATTAACTAGGTTCATAATATGGCAAACGATAGAGAGTGCGCTTTTTGTTCACCATAACAAAATATAGCTTTCACTTAACATTAACTATTATTATATATACACAGACGCTTCTCTACGGGTTGATATCATTAAGAAAATTTATCACAAAGATTTCATCTAATATACTACAGAAACATTAAAATGCTGAAGTGCGTTTTGCCGTTCAGTTTGAATTGTTAAGTATATACAGTGCAGGGCTGCCATAATGTGAACTTCAAATCTACCACTATTTCAAATCCTACTTTTTAGGTACTAATCAATTTTATTTGTAAAGTGAGAGAAAGAAGACTAGTTGGAAGTATTGTTTTCTATAAATCACACAACATAACGCACTCCAACAGAAAGGTATTAAGCAATTAATTTACATTTTATTAAAACCAGATCAAAATATTTACAAATCTATCTGACACGAGACTGACACTGCCGCTCTAGTCACTGAAGTGCTGCGCGCATTTCATACTAATATACATTTGATTCAATAGAAAAAATCATAAAAAATCTTCATCTTTACAATTATTTTTATACAATACAAAAATAATAAAATCGTGGATTAAATAAAGCTGTTAAAATATATTTTTCTGTGTGTTAATAACTATGTGTATTTGCCTTCAAGGCGTATTATTGCAACATATTTGACTAAAATCTAAGTTCTTTAAAGATTATGCATAAAACTCCTAATTTTTAAGTTGTAGCTCAGTGACAGCCCTACCGCGGGCAAACAACTCAATGACGCTACGTTGAAACATTCTAAACGGCTGCACGAAATAGGAAAACCAGGACATTACGTTCAAAACCAGGTAATTGAGATGAAATATCGATATGTACTTTTAGTCACACAGTTCACTTGGATTCAAAGTAAATAAAATCAATGTAAAGAAAATTAATTGTTTCAATTCTTTAAAATTGCTCAAAACCTTCAAGATTATAATAATTGACATAATAAGCAGAATATTGTTACCAGAACAATCAAATTATTTTACAGACAGCAAAAAGCACACAATCTAAATTACACGGGGTTCCGAAACAAATGGGCATCAAACCCATTTCAAGATTTGAGCAAATTTGGATAAACGTCAGACACTGGGCATTATAACGTAGTTTAACTACATAAATTTACATTAATCTAAATTGCAACTATATTCTCAGATAAGAATTACCTAAAAATGATTGGGGCAAATTCCTCCAATAATAATAACACCGATCATAGAGTTACCACTATCAAAATATAAGCGCCATTTAATTTTACAGAAAAGCACAGAAAATTCTTCTAAATACGTTAAAAAAATACGTTTCTTTTAGATATATAGCATAAATTGCGTAGAAGCTAATTATTGCGAAAGTTCATCTCCATGGATGAATCCATGAAAGCGGCAACTACTTAATGAAGCGCGTCGAAAACACCAATGATCAACGTATCACAAATTACTTAGGATTGATACTCATTGTGTACCTCATTTTTTATAATGTAACAACACTAAATTCTGTATTGAACTAAACACGATCTGTTGCAGCGATTTTCTGCGACATTGCTCTGCGTGTGTGCCTAGCAACTTGGATGATAGTACTCAGTCGCTTGTCAGTGCAAATGTTCCGGTTAAGTAGAGCAGTAAACTAAATCTAGATTCCCTACAGAAGCCTACCTAATATAACAATCAGAATATTTTGCAAGTGCCTGCGTAGCTTCCTTAGATCACTGGGTGCTCCTGGGTGATATACACTATTTTAGCCCGAGGTTATTCACAACATCGATTCGTTGTTATTATAGAAGTATTTTACAGTATGCAGTATATTAACAATTGCAAAATTTGCAAATATCATTAAACTTTGTAAAAATTACTGTAATTGTAAACATATTAAATCACCAATTACAGCATAAAATAGCAAACATTACGAATACACCTTTAGATTTTATACTGTGCAGTTTGGGTCTTACACACGTAAGATACTGGGCTTTGAACCTATAAAATGCAAAGTATAAATTCGTATTCAGTCATTTACAATTGTTAATAAATGCTGTGAATACAATGTGTTACAAACAACTGGCCGGCATTTACTTATACATAATTTTAACCACAACGAACACATCGATACTCAATGCAAATTACAAACTTATGTGGACAATGTACACAGTACATATCACATACCTCTACAGACGCGGCTTTGTAACACATTGCCATTCGGGTACAAAAGACATTATCTATCAACAAAAGCACTCGATACTAACAAGTAATCAGTGCTATTTAGAATCTGCTTTATTAATTGTTGTGTAAAACAAAACAGGTATATTTATTAGTACTAATGTGATTGCAATTCATGTCAGTCAATTATTCACGACCTTTTCCCTCCAATTAGAATTCCAAAGCCATGCTACACTAAGTCTGTATCTACGACACCACTTAGCAGCTGACCAATTTAAAATAATTTATATTTTGTTATGGACAGTCCAGCCCATGTAATACTTGAAACGTAACCAATAAATATTCGCTTAGAACTCTGCCGAGCTCAGGCTGCGCAGTGGTGTCGCAGAGAGTGCCAGAACACTGTTACCCAGCTGCCTTAACATTCGCCCTTGTGATGATGGACCAAAGAAACAATCTTTGCACAAATACGCTCCACTTAAATTATAACACAGATTTAACCTCTAGAAATGGCTAATGCGTATCTGTATCGAAACGACTCTAAGTTACACGTGAAACCTCTAACACTAACAAGAGACCTACAACTAGGACGAGCCCTCGGACCCCCTATATATGCTAAAAAAAACATAAAACAAATAATAAAAACAACTATAATTTACTTAAACATTATGCGTACAAAAATCCTAGCCGTCGTTCCCTAAACGCACTATCGAATAAATCGATAATAAATAAATTTATCAATAAGATACATAAACATTGTACATATATAAAAAATCTTTCATACCATTATACATATATACGTTACCGAGTAGGTTCCCTATATTATATCTTAACTCTCCTATATACAATATGTACAAAGGGAAATAAAAACAATTTGTACTTGCAGAAAAACCGTGGAAATTAAAAACGTAGAAGTGAAACGGAAATATACAATATGCGCGTTCGCATCTAACGTACACTCATAGAAAAGTTCATTTATGCTAATTATTATATAATACAGGCGACGGGTGCAAGTCCGTCTGAGATTTACAAAAATAATGTCTTATTGTGTGCTACAGCCCACAGCCGACTACCTGTCGCACCGCTTCGCACCGCCCGCGCCATCTGCCGGACAAAGCATAGCTTAGTTTACAAATGACAACACTATACTTTTATAAAACATTGTTTATTAAACATGCCAACATTAAATCTATGTGTTATGTACAAAATAACATACACGAAGAGATTTATAATTTATATTAGATATATTATATAGTATTTTTGGGTATAAAATACATACACAAAGACCCTGAGTTAACTATAAACATGATTACACAAAAAATACTATCTCTTTATACGAGATCCCAATAATCTAGGGTTATAAGCAAGTCCTGGCCCTTACTTAAATCTATGATAGCTAATTGCGATATTCTACTTTATACACCCCTCCTCCCCCACTTTAACCCCTTGACTCCCGTTTTATAACCGTAAGCCGTGCTATACATATTATTATTCCACTGGTTATCAACGGCGTTTTCCATTTGCTCCAAACTTTTATGTCCCCAGGGATCGTCGCGACAATTAGATTGTTCAGCGTGGCTTGCATGCGCATATTGCCTGTCACTGGGGCCTATTCTAGTATCGAATACGTCACTTTGTCCCAGAGTGCTAGTACTATGTCCCACAACGCCCCCGTTATGTCTCCAAGTGGGCATACCGGTGTTCTCGGTAGGCGGCCTCGCCTCTTCGTCGTCGGGTAAGGCAAGACCGAACTCCCGCCGTAATCGCGAACTCAGGTTCTCCCGCTGCCGCTCCGACGCTGTTGGCTGGGCGTCGAAGACACCTGCGTAACAAAACAACTTGTTAAAAACTATGACACACAAAATCAAGAAAATTGTGTGTTAAGGAACATATGAAATTTTAATTGCTGATAACTTTCAATATACTAAATCGATCTTCATACTTTATAGCTAAGAACTATTTCGATCACATCAGATTTGAACTGCATCAAAATCAGTTTAGGAGCTATGATGAAACAGACCGACAAACAGACCAACTTATAACCCTCCCCTTTTTGCGTCGTGAGTTATTATTTATTAACAGACTAAACATATAAAAAAAATTACACGTGTCGGTCGTTCCATCTCAACCTACTCAAATTACAAAAAAAAAAAAAACAAAACCCGTTCTGAGACCGTCACGTTTGCCGCAATCTGTCTAAAAATAATCAGTAGCAGTGCACTTTACAAACCAATTATATTATAACTGAGTGCAATAAGGCGTTATGTATGCACCTTGTATAAGTACTCAGGTATATGGCTTATAAGATTATCTCACCGCGCTGGTATGTGGGAGTGAAATAAAAAATCCTCATATGAATATTAGTTTGAATTCTGCGGCGCAGTATTGTGTTTACACTTGTAGCCAAGGTCGCGGCGGTAATGATTTTAGTCTTTATTGTGGGAGCTCCGTACGTTATGCGCGGCTAACGCGACGCTGGCTCGTCTTAATCATTTAAACAGATCTGCTGGTGTTATATTTGATCGTTTAAAGTGTGTGTAATTATAGTAATTTGTATCTAGAGGGGCCTCTATTACGAAGGCATATTAGTGTGTAATTTATTACATTTTGGCATTAGTTATTAAAATCGTGTTGGTCTCTCAAACAACGCCAAGTTACTTAATAGGTTAAAAAGATAGAAAATGATTAAGTTTAACCTAACTGAGAAACAAAATAAAATGCCTGTTGTATATTTTAACAAGATAAGTTCGTATCGATTGGTACTCACTGCGAGAGCAAGCATAACGTGATAATACACGCGCACAATATTTGGATAACGTTGACTGACACGTGTATTGTCGCTATGGAAATATATGACATAACAACACAATTGTTTGTGTGACTGTTATCAATGAATTTAACACAAAAATATACGAAGCGTCGATAAACTGGGCTCGATTGTTGCATAACGCAGT
Organism: Autographa gamma; assembly: GCA_905146925.1. NCBI lineage: Eukaryota > Metazoa > Arthropoda > Insecta > Lepidoptera > Noctuidae > Autographa > Autographa gamma. The sequence continues at coordinate 11,503,860 of LR989853.1, read as the reverse complement.
CGCACTGGTAACGTACACGCGCGCATATACCTAAATGCATGTGCAATTGATTGTCCATATGCATGCATAATAAAATTATGTACACCGTCATACCCGCAGGTAGAAATATATTACTTCTGTATATTTTCCTATCCGGTACTGATAGGTACAGAAGTGGTTTAAAAAAATAAATGCTATCAAAAAGTTTCGATAAGACAGGCTACTAATGGCAAATATAAATATGTACTAGAAAAGATGAAGACTAATTTTCTTCCCCATTTTACTGAACGGTTGAAAAAACTATGACATAAAGAGAAGACTAATGAATAAGACATAAAATTTTATTTCTAAAATGATTTAAATATACAAGTAAATAAACTAAAGAACTGCAATGTTTATCACACATACCTTATGTTATAAACCAAGCACGAGAGCTAGGAGTTTAACGATCTATTAATCTTTGGATGTAACACATGACTTAACTTTCAATATGGTACTAGTGTAACTCAATATTTTACAACATGGATAATCGTGTGGGTTTCTCTGTTCAATAAATTAAATTAACAGAAGATTAAACATTAATCCACTTAGCACAGTTCTATCCAGTCTTTTATTATATATTTTTTGTTTGGGTGATCATTTAAAGCACACAAATTTATATATTCCCTAGGCATATTTATTACGAGGAACAAATTCATATTTCATATTTTGACGTTTTAATACCAAAATATTACTTGACGGACGGAGTTGCAGCTATACGAATTGATAGCGCCATCTCTTTTCGTTACGAAGCAATCGTTGCTTAATAATTTTTATTCGTAAAAGGCACTAGTAATTTGTAATATAGACTAGAATTCTCTGACAAAAAAAAGAACTGGCATCAATACTTGCAATATCTAGGCCAATATCTTGTCTGAAAATAGCATTAAGATATCGCAGTCTCAGTCTAATCAACCGTTCACGTGTACGTTGTAACGACTGTACTTTAAAGTGGAGTGTCATTCATGTTCATGAGTACTCACATGCATGATTCATTAGCCCTTCACGCAGCGAGTTCGCCACTTGAAGAGCATATGAACATGGTTCCTGCTGTCCCAAGCTAGGACGAACCTGAAACATGCACGTGAGTAAAGCCACACACTCATGGGCATGCACAGTTGGTGTTCTATATTACAGTAGGTACCTCTCCAAGAGATAAGTAGCTATGATTGTGTAATGTATTTCGTGACACGTGACAATCAAATTAATGATAATTTAATCAATTTATAATCAACCCAACCCATATTGACCTTGCTAAAATAGTAAACAATCGAATCTAGGTTTTTAAAGATTCTAACACCTAATTTTGCTTTGATTTTTTCATCTTTTTTATGCAATCATATTATTATATGATATTAATTACCATCATCATTAAAATATTTATATTTACTTGAATTTAGCTTTCGATTAAATTGCCGAGGATTACATTTTCCTTTTATTTCTGGATCTCCTGGTACATGTTTGATAGAACATTTCCTTTTGAATGTACCCCAAGTCGACGGGGGAAGGCATGACGCTAATCAAGTATGACAGCACGTAAACGGTGCGCGGGCGACGCATCAACCGTTTAAATCAATTGCTAGCGTGCTCTACTTGACTATTTAATTGTGTACTATGCGATCATGCTGCCTTATAATCATATTGTGTCCAGTTACATTGACATCGCGCAGATCTTGTGTACATGAGTTTAGGTAGCATGCACTCGCTAATCAAGTTATCATATTGATTTAGCATGTAAAGTTATCGTAGTGATAATGAAAACAGCTGATATGAAAAAAAGCCATTCATTTGATTTGTATTGGCTTTACTTGCATAATTCGGAGAGGCAAACCAGATGATAGAAATAAGCTATGACCATTGCAGAAATTTTAGTTAATTAAAATTTACACACCTACCAATTAAGTGATTATTTGGTTGTGGTGGTTGTATTTCATCCCCGATCAAACAAAAACAAGCACCCAGGTTTAGTTCGTAATCGTCCTGTACTTCCAGTCTTCACCACGGTGGAGGAAGAAGATATAAAGAATAGGTAGTGTATGTAGGTATTGCAGGCTGACCTTTAGGCATGTGGTCGGCTCGCAGCTCGCGGTGCAGGCGCTGCTCGAGCTCGTCGGCGGCGGCCTGCGCGGCGGCGTCCAGGCGCTGCGGCGACAGCGAGGCCGCGCCCGACGACTCCGACGACCACTCCGGCGCCGCCTCGCCCGCCTCGCACGCCTCGCCCGCCTCGCTCGACGACCCGCCGCCGCCCTCCTCCACGCACCCGCCTTTGTGCCGCTTGCGGTACTCCGTTATAGAGAGCTGCGCCAGAACACTACGTTAATGCACCCCACCCGCACCACACGACGCAACAACTTTATCGTTACTAAGTAGAACAATAATTCACCAATGTAGTTATTTAAATTGCAAATATAAACCTTTCAAACAAGAAGATCAAAGCATGCAGCATCAGTTTTTGAAATTGTTGAATGCATTTTCGTATTGATACTGATAAGTCCAAAATTTAGAAATTGGAATTTAGGACTGTGTATTTACAACATATCTTCAAAAAGTTTGTACTTTAGTTAGTTATCGCGAATCCACCGCGAGCTCCGATAAATGTGGTCCTTGCATTAGAATAACATCCGTCGGCGTATCGATCGATGCACTGTTTTGAAACAATCGTCAAGTCATTTTAGTGGACATTTATTTCACTGCATACATTATTGTAGGTGCAAATAAATATTCAATCATCAAAATTAACAATTAAATGTATTAACGTGAAGGTAAATCATGTCGACATCAGTGTTACACTTATCTAATCTGAGACCTTGGTATGGTTTATATTTGTGCTGACAAACAGATTTATGTTTTTAGAAAAATATTGATTCAAAAATCATATACAAAAAAGTATATTATTTAGGCTTTGATGATACAGAATGTTGTGATATAATGGTGTTGATTGCACTCACCTTCCTTCTGACTGGTTTGGGTTTTTCAACAGGCGGAGGGTTCAGTCTGGGGTCGTTGTTGCGCGGGCAGTAGGGCTTGCCCAGCGGCTTGGGCGAGGGCGCCAGCAGGCTCGACTTATTAGAACTGTTCAACACTCCCGATAATATCACACTGTTATTTGAGTCCATATTGTTCACTCGCGTTAAAATCTCTTGGACGTTCTTCAGCTCGTCAGCTCGTGTAATACTGTCCTTGTCAAACAAACTACTATCTAAACTTGTAGTCCTATCTATTGCACTCTTTATTATAGACATGTTGGGTACGTTCTCGTTTATTGAACTGTCCATATTAAATGATTGAGACATGTTGCTGAAAATACCGGAGAAGAGACCCGTCGAACTGAAACGCGACGAGAAAGGTAGAGTAGAGTTCTCTAACACGGACGGCCTGTCGATTGAGAAGGGCTTGTCAATTTTCTCGGGGCTTTCTACGGGCGTAACTGGACGTATCGTCTTGATCGGCTTCATGGGTTCTTCCGGCAGGGGTATCGTTTCCGGCGGCGGTATCACAGGCATTGGGCTCGGCTCTTCGGGCAGCGGTATGTTCTCCGGGGCAGGCAAAGGTATCGACTCGACAGGAGGCAAAGGAATATTCTCAGGAGATACATGCACTTTGACATCATCATGAACAGAATTGCTCATTTCGTCGTGAATGTCTCCGTTGATCTCTATTGATTTTGAATTCGAGTCGTTTTCTGTTCTTAATTGAATACTGATTTGATCGTCAACCATATTGAGATCGAAGTTCAGGTTGACTTTCTTCCGTTTTTCTTTTGGTTTTTTATTTCTGCTTTTAAGTATTTGGATGTTTTCCGTGTGAAAGGAGTGTATTTTCTTCTGAATGTCGTCCATCTCATCGCGCTGAGGAGACGAGTTCCCGCTCGTGTCGGCCGACTGACAGCTGTTCAGTTTGTCGTTGGGACTCTCAATTCTATTAACATCTATGGTGGTGTCGATGGACTCCTGTATTTTAGGCTGCGCAGGTATCGTTGTATCTATTTCCATTGGCACAACTTTATTGTAATTGCTTTCTTCTATTTCAACATTGTTATTATTTGTTTTAATATCTTCTGGTTTAGTTATTGAAGGCGGCATTTCATCTTCCGGCGTTGGCACTCCTATTATTCTTCTAATGTTTTCACTGTCGTGCGGGCCCTTGATGTTCATATTTAATAGTTCATTGTCCATGTTACACTGGTCATCGGATCCCTGACCGCTGTCCGAGCGAGTTCTATCTCTACCGTAAATACTATCCATAATATTTCTCACTTTGTATTGCCGTGTTAATGCTTGCAAATCATCTTTGACTGGAGAGTCTTCCGATGTTAAAATAGGCGAGGTTTCATCATTACACTGTGTAAAGAAAATGTCTAGTTAGTAACTGTTAAGGATAATAATTACAAGAAGTTTCTAGCGAGATTACTTACAGGCACTATTGTGTTCTGTTCACAAGAGAGCGATTCTCTTGCTAACCGCCTCTTTTTCAGTGGGGTAACCATTTCATTGGGCGGCGATTCTGAAACAAATACATCTAATTTTTAAAATAGAAATGAGATTCAAATAAGAATATAAATAGGTAATGAAACGCAACATACTTGAATACACACCTGCCGAAGGAGAGTCGCTCTCTTCGCTAATGGCTTGTCTTAACCATCTTTTCTTAGCACTATGTTGAGGTATAACAGGTGCGACTACTTCAGCGACCTCCGTTGGCGGTGTACTCCTTGTTATTCTCTTCGCCTTCTTGGGCGGCTTATTCCGATCTCGGCCTGGCGTTCTCGGCGGGGACACTCTAGTATCCTCTTCATGGTCCAAGTCGTGTCCACCACTTAAATCTCCGATCATGGTTGACGCGACTCTGACTAAGCTTTCTAAGGACGGTGCAGTAACTAAGGCAGGTCTGTAAGGGGACCTATAAGGCGATGGTGTTCTTTCTGGTGACCTTCCAATCCATTCCGTCGCCATGGTTTTCTTTGTTTTTGGTAATTTAAAGGCGGACTCCACAGACCCAACGGCTGCTTCGACTAATAAACATGCTGAGCTTAATCCAAGTTCCTGTAAGTAAAAGGTTTAATGTAGAAAACGCTCATTGGGGTCTTGTAATTTTGGTCAAATAATCATAATTTGTTTACATTAGTTACCTCATTGACCGCGTCGTTGTTTCGTTCGTGATGTTCTAGGGGCGGCGGTACGGCGCTGTTCCGGCGCAGCGGCAGAGTGCGCGGCGGAGGCGGGGACAGCGGCGCGGGCGGGGCCTCGTCGCCGGACGTCACCATGTCGCTGTCGGCGGAGTTCAGGCGCCGGCGGTTGGACTGCGATGTAGTGCGGGCACGACCCTTGCGCCTGGGTTAATGGTTTTGTTAATAATGTGATTTATAAGTTTCAAAGTCGGTTGAATTGCCGTGTTGTAAGAAAATATACCTATTACATATTTTTCTCTTTTTTTTTAGTCATTTATTGGTTTTTTTATTTCTGAATGCTGTAGTAAGATATACTACTTTTATTTTATATCCATTGTAATGCAGGAAAAGATCTTAACACAATTGTACCAACTTGTAACAGTTGTTTTAAATTGGATTTACGCCAAATGTAAAAAAAAAACAAGACAGCATTTACTATGTCCTCGATAAAAATGATGCAACAAAACACATAGTTAACTTACTTTTTCCTCTTTTTCGAAGTGTTATGAACTTCTTCATCGTCATCCTTATCGTTAGCATTAGGGTGAGGATCAGACTCTCGTCTCTTCTGTCTTTCTTTAACCTCTTGTTTGCGCTGTTCAGCTTTTTCCATGCGTTCAAACGCCTTCATAATAGCTTCCATCTTACGTTCCTCGCGCGTCTGTAATTTAGATGCAGGTTTAGAAGAAGTCCTAACCCCAATGCTAGAAGGCTGAGTTTCGTTCGAGTTTTTCGAACTCACCATTTTCCTCTTTTCTTTTTCTTTGTTATTTGTCGGTATTTTATCCTGAGAGTCGTCTGTCTTGTCGTCTAACGAGTCATGGTTGACGCAGGTGGTGCGGCTGGATCTTGAGGAGCGGTCGTGGCAAGCTGACTTAGCCATAAATTCCCTCGTCAGAGGTCTGTCTTCTTCTACTTTAGGCTCTTCTACTATAGCAGGTTTAGGTTTCTTTTCTTCTTCCTTTTCAGGTTTTTCTTCATCAGAGAACGTTTCAGTTTCCGGCTTAACTACTTTCTCTTCTACCTTGGGTACGGGCTTGGGTTCCTCAACTACTGGCGGCGGTTCCTTTTTCTCCTCGACGGGAGGTTCAACCTTCTCTTCGACAGGCTCCTCCTTATAGAAATCTGGTTCATCAATTTCTTCTGGCTTCATTTCTTCTTTGGCTATCAGATCTATTTCAGGTTTTATTTCTTCTACTATTGGTTCAGGTTTAGGCGGTTCATCAAAGTTCAAAGCCATTACAGCAGTTTTAACGGGTGACATAGGCGGGTACTCGTGTTTAATTTGTTGCGGCGATTTCTTCTCAGATTTAAAAGGAACGACTTGAGGAGTGAATTCTTTAACTGGCGTAGTAACGGCGGGAGCGAGCGGTGGAGAGACTGGAGACGAAGAACTAAAACATCTATTCCTGCTTCTTTTCTCTCTAGGCGGATAGTCGACGCTCTTACGAGATGCTAAAGTGTTTAAACCGTTCACTTTACAGTGCTTTGGGTTTCCGCAAGCACACGGCTGCTTACTGCCATCGGCATCGTGTCCAACAGTTATTTCTGTGTTCGACTGAATTACTCCAATCGTAACTAAATAAACATGTAATGTCCCCTTAACTATACAATGCTGTAATTCGGCGTTGGGTTTACATGATCTTCGCACAAACCTCGCTTCGTTTCCATAAGTTCTTGTATCTATACATATTTGCGTATTATCTTTTGGTAACCTATAGAAAAACACGAAAGGTCCAGGTTTTTGACTTCCAGCGCGAGCTGAATTTTGTAGTTGAGGTCTGTGTTGGTTAGACAACATATATTTACCTCGTAATTCTATAACTGGTGTATTTTCCTTTAAGTCCTTTGTGGCAATTAATATTTTGCCACCGGCATGTGGCACAGTAGTACATAAATGCGCACTCATAGCATACGCCATGTTTGGAGTATTACCTAATTTACTACTGTACTTCATTATCTTGGCTCTCAGCTCTGGACTGTAATGGTTTGTGACAGCAAGCTCATAAGAATCTTGAAAGTGTGATTGGTTTGTTAATCCAGAACTATATTTACTTCGGTTCAACATCATTTCCTTCTTCCGCTTTACTCGTTTTTCCGATAGTTTTCTCTTAGAACCTTTTCGGATGACTTCTGTTTTCTTTGGCCTCTTAGGCCCTCGTTTGGGTAATGTTAATGAAGGTTGCGGCAATGGTGGAAGCACTGGTATAGTTGAATTATAAGTAGTAACACATGATCCACTTGTATTAGTGTAAGTGGTGACTGTAAGCAATCGTTTTCGTCTCTGTCCTGGAGGTCTACTGCTCTCAGACGAGTCTGTATCTGATGCACCTAGAGCGCTGAGTTCTTCTCTTTTCCTTAACTGTATGGCACGAGCATGGCGTCGGTCTATCGCCCTGGGTAAACAGAGTTCACACATGTACGCGTCCGGTATGTTCTGTCTGTCGATGCCCATACAATCGACATGCTGCCACTCACCACAACGGTCACAGCAGATCATGTAGCCGTCGTCATGTGTGAAGTCGCAGATACATCTCGTCTTGCCCTCTTCCTCACCTTCTGGAGCCGTCTCCGTATCACTGCCACCTCTTTCAGCTTTCCTATCACCATCCACTGAAGATATGACAGAGGCGGCGTCGTCATCGGGTGGCGGTGGCGGTTGAGGCTTATACGTCATAGGCGGCATTTGTATAGAAGACACGGGTATAGGTGTTCCAATAACACTGGTAGGCACTGTCAAAGGCATATCGTACGAAGCGGTGGACATGATAACGGGTGAATTTCGCTTCAATGGGCTCATTGGCGATGTAGTTAATGTAGGTGAAATGATTGCAGGCGGTGGGCCTGTTGAGACTGGTGTTGTGGGTGGCGTCGCTGAAGGCTGCTTCTGAGCTGGTTGAGCATATGTGTGGTCCAACATCACAAATGCTAAAGGCTGGAATGAATACCTTCTTAGTTCCTCAGAAAGGTTTGGCCTTTCTTCCATGCCAATTATATCGTCTTCAGTAAGTAACGTTGTTTTGTCGCCACTGAAACAAACCAAAGAAGTGATTAAATACCTATAACATCTCAAAGACGCATTTATTACTTAATTCATTAATGTAAATGTCAGTCTATAGTTAGTAAAATTTGTTATAGTACTTACACAACAATCCTTTTTTGATTAATAGGTTTGACCTCCACTGGATCCTCAAGAGTGGGAGGTAGAGTGGTTATATTGTGATTAGCTGGTGTCGGGCTTGGTTGTAACATCAACTTGGGCTGTGATAATGACTGCAATATTTGAGCTGTCAGTTGCTGGTTAGCAGACACTTGGGATACTGTGGAAATCGGATTATCTGCAGGTCCATATGTTTGAACATATCGCAAATTAGGGGTAGACCCAGATTGCACATAATGAGGACCCTTAGGTAAACTCGTACTTATTGGAGCAGTAGAAATCAAAACAGGCCCACATGGCGACTGCAAAACCAAACGTTCTGTTTTAGGAGGGAATTTAGATACAGACATAGGCTGGCTCTTATGTGTTGGGCTACCAACTTTCTGTATAATTTTCGATGCATTGGAGTCAACAACTCCATAACTTGGCTGCTGACTTTTATATGTAACACTGGCAACAGGCCAAGACTTTGCTTCAGATTTGTTAGCTGACCCAGTCTGCTGTATTATTTTTATTGGCCTCGACTGGTTCTTCTGACTTGAAACTTGTCCAGAGTTCTTGGATCCCTTGAAGGTATTGACAGATTTTCTTCCAGAATGTACAGACATCTTATTAGGTCCAGAGACAACACGAGATAATATATGGCATTGAGTGTTGCCTGAGGTGGCAGCGACCATAGCATTTAAATTAGCACCATTGTTTACCTTATTCAAAGTTTTATTTAAGTTTGTGCTTTTCGTAAATGTATGATTGTAGGGCACATTCTTGATTGGGCTGTTGTTTACAACATTAGGTGACAAGGTGGAGCAGCCAATAAGAGATTGACTCTTCTGAGGTTTACTACAAAGAACTGAGTTACTAAGCTTGTAAACATGATTCTGTGTACCATATACTGGTGCCATTTCTTTACCAGTTATATATTGTTGATTGTAGTTAGGATTCTTCGGAATAGATATGTTACTTAAAATCTGAACTTTGGATGTTTTGGGTCGACTTATGAAGTTAGTCTCTGTAACTATATTTGCTCTTCTTCCGCTTTGATTTGTGTCATTAACATAACTTTCGCTAGTGATAATGATTTGTGACACGCCAGCTTGTGATCTATCATCATCAGTTTTTGTGTCATTTGTAGCAGCACTGGTTGCGAGTATTGTGGGTAGCCACAAAGTCTGGTTTCCTGACACATCTTGTACATTCTGTATAGATGTAATGTTTCCAACTGCTGCATCAACATTGATTGTGAAGTTCTGAGGCAATTTTGTGACATTTTGAACAATTGCCGTGTTAAGTGGTGCTTGTATAAGGGTTGTGGAGTTTTCTACATAATTACCATCACTTGAATCTTCTGTTTCTTGTAATATGGGATACGCTATGCGCCCTACATTATCAATGGCCTCTTCTAGCCTCACAATGCCAGAAAGGGAGTCCACAGACATATCTGTATCACAATGTTTTTCTGCAATGTGATATTCAACTTCTTTGTCTACTTTGTGCACAGATTGAATGATACTTTCAGGATTTGTGGAATCAGGTTCAGGATCACCTTCAGTGGGAGAAAAGGGCACAGCCCTCAATACAGGAGTTCTCACACTAGGTACATTCATATCTGTTAATTTGTGATCCAATACATGTTGATAGACATTTTCACTGGAGGTGGCCGGCCCGTAATCCTATAACAAGTAATTAACATCAAATTAATATTGGCATATTAAATTTAAAAGATACAGAGACTATACTTAATGTTGAGTTTACATTCAAATAAGTCAGAGCTGCATAATAAGTATGAATAAACATTTAAATCATACATAATAAGTATGTAGGTAGTTTAGACTCAAGTACATTTATGGCGCTGTAATTAACCTATAACATGTTATGTACTGCACTTCAAGAGAAAGAGGTTATAACAGTATAGTTATCATAGTACATCTTTCTCTGCATTAATAGTTGATACTGGTCCCCACATATTGAATTGATTACCATGCAATCAGCATAACATTGCAAAGGGTATCAACAGGAATTAAAGAATAACAATCATATCAAATGCCCTCATTCATGACTTCTGATAACTTGCTTGTTAAATATATTATCAAAACCATCTCATATTACTCACCAAAAAGCTGTAAAACTAAAACTTAAAAGGATATCAATGAATACACTTTTCTTTTCAAATCTTTATTTATTACATTGACAAGGTCCTGAAAAAGGTAGTCTTTAGTATGAATCCATTTCCATTATAGAATTTAGGAAAATAAATACTGTAAGCAAAGATTTAAGACAGCTTTTACACCTCTTAGATACAGATTTATTCTAGAACCTGCCCATAAGCACTGTGAGGTTGAAAAGTCAATTCTAGCAGGATTCATGAAATAGTTTGACATAATGGTGGTATAGGAAGTAGGAAAACACTGTAGGAACATGATGTTATTGGTAACAAAATCATAATATTTACAAATATAGAGGTAAGTGAGTAGCTAAGTGTCCAAGTCAGCAGGACTAGTAAGGAGCCCTGATTTTAGGATTTTTGTTAGTAATTACATTCTACTTACTTGCCGGGCCGCTGGTTCGTATTCTGATGTAGCTGACATGCTGTATATACTATCATCTTGGGTCAAACCCGAGATGACGCCTTGGAGTGCACCTCGGCCCCCAAATTTTATTTCATGTGACTGCAACCGAAAATCGATGCTTTACCCATATATCCTCGAAATTGTCACGTATACGCGCGATGTACACCATAATGTTCTTGGTAAAATATTTTTAGTCCACAAATAGGATACGACCGCCGAGGTCATTGTTCCATTATACTATTTGAAAGTCACTTTATTTTGTTCCCTACGAGAAAATATATCATATAACACTACATTTAGGCATAGAAAAGGCCACAGCAATGGAATAAATGCGTAAAATAAGCGAATAGGTTAATCCACTGCCGCCATTATTGTAGCACGGAAACTGAAATGTTTCACTAATAAACATCAAAAATAGTAAACACTAACCTGATATGAGAAATTATATTGAAATATATCAGTAGTTCAATGAAATAATCGAATTATTTAACTTCATGAAGCCTCTAAATCCGCTTAGTAACAAAGACATGAGAAATATAAGTACATACGAAAATGAGGTTTGTATATTTATATCACCTCAATAAAATAATACTGACTTAAATGTAGAAATCCCGTGAATAATAATGGTTTATTAACGCGAAATGTACTAAATATTTATAGAAAATGACAACATCACAATAGTTAGGCAGTACGAAATCCAGATGTAAACACTTTTCCAGAAAATACTGAAGGAAACTGATACTGACCTGTATACGAGCGATTTAACAACACCTAGGACGTAGCGAAACTGTTTCCATCAAATAATTACATAGCACGTAATAAATAGGCCTCAAAGTCCGAAACTACGACCAAAACATTCACAAGAGTCGAAGATGGCGGCCATTGCATTTTCTTGATACAAAACAACGGGGGTATCATGAAACATGTCGAACTACTAGGTACTTCCGGTCAGTTGAGTGACGAAATATGTGCGACTTTTTTAAAGGAATTAATCAAACTAAGTTGATAATTCCAAAACTTTATCTGTTTTTGAATTATAAGAATACATTATCAAATTAAATTATTAAGTTTACACATTAAATATACAATAAAAAGTACTGTAAATAAATTATGTATTGCTTATGGCTAGAGTTAACAGAGATTTTTCTTACTTTTTTTAATTCTGCTAAATAATAGACAAAGTTTATTCTTTATACAGGTGCGTTCGTAAATAAGATACAACTATTTGTCTTTGATATAAAAAAGAAAAAGCAATACGTATCTAATCCGTCTCTGACTGTATATCATTAATCGATACTGAGACTGGATAAATAAAATGAATGAAGTTGAATGCTTTTAATTTGATGATAGGTCTACCGAAACTTCGATCAAATATACAACAAAGCACCATTTTTTCACTTTGATTCATTAAACAACTATTGTTAACGGTCAACGAGGCGCTAGCATAGCTTGCTCGTAAACATTAGCTTATTAAATCATAGCCCTTTCAAATAGACAGATAGACAACATACTAACTTGTTTAAACCTTTGGTTGGTCTAGCTCTCTATAATGATGACATCTGAATTCGGGTGTTAGCCTTGATTTTCATAAGTGCATCTCACTGTTATTCTTAGATTAGCTATTGCCGCGGCATTCATGAGTATATATTTTTAATTTTGTTACTCAAATTAGGATATTTAAGGAAAGATCGATAAAGTGTTCGCCAGATCTCGCCTTTATTTATTTATTTCACAAAAAGAACGGCACATAATACCACTTACATTTTTGCTTAAAAAGTTACACTTTAAAACTTACTATCAAACTAAGATTTATAAAAAAAGACGCAGTAGTATAATTTATTATTTCATCCATTATTCAGCTCAGAAATTCATTATTGTTTTTGAATAGTTTTATTAAATTCAGACATTAATGCCTCTTGAAAATAACTAAATATGTGTAAGTTACTAACATTTATGGTTTTAAAACTATAAATGTTAGTTATGATTATTTATTCGTTTTACGAATTTATTAGCATAACATAAAAATTTCTTAAATTTCTATAATGCGCTATTATTGGATAAATATAACAATAATTATAAATAATAAATATGGCTCAAATTAAAAAATCTCTTAGTAACCATAGACCTGGGTAAGTCAAAGACTTCATTCAAAGTTTATAGTTTTTATTTATCAGCTACGAAGAAACCCTGCTATTTACAAAAAAAAAAAAACAAATAGCTTTAATTATGTAACACATTCAACGAAATTATGAAAGATTAAAAGTTTGCCTCATCTACTCTCTATAGTCAAACTAGTTACTAGTGTCTTTGTTTATCTTTGGTTTGGTCTTTACTTAATGGTTGTTTGCTTCGCCATGGCTTCGCCGATGTCATTGTCAAATACACGTTTTTAGTTAGGTTATGTTGTTGTGGACTTGTGGTCCTTGTGGTGATTATTTGATTCATAACCACATTTAAATTCTGGGCCAAAATGAGTGATTTTGTATTAAACGATTCTGAATCAGACGTAGATTCAGATGAAGAAGTAAGTAGTATTTTCGGAATTTATAATAGTGCAGTTATTGAACTCGTGTTTTTATTTCACAACGTTTTGTGTTCTAGTTGCAAGAAGCCTTTGCCAAAGGATTACTTAAACCTGGTCTCAATGAAGAAATTGAGAAAATTGAGAAGCATTATGTAAATAATGTCACAGAACTGAAAGTAAAGTTAAAAGACTTCCAGTTAAAATTACCATGGATCGAGACTTTAGATCTAGTGACTACAGTCGCACCGATGGCCCCAGATGTTGCTATGCAAATGCAGGAGACCGCACAACGGCGAAAGTACGTCGACAAATATATCTACATTAAGTTACACTAGTCTTCAACCCAGCATGTTTAAATGTTCATAAGCTTTAAGTTTTTTTTGGAAGCTGCAAATCCCATCTGAGCTGTATTCAGGACTATTTAAGCTTCATAAACAATAACCACAAAAACTCATGTAAATGTTAGATTATATCAGGAACATTTCTAATTTATGTTCAAAACTGAAGTCTATCACTTTTTGTATTTTGTTTATAATTTAATTTTAGAAAAATTACTAGGAATTAATCTAAAATTACTCTAATTTCAGAAATCTGAAAGAGAACAGCAAAGGACACCAGAATTATGACGCAGCCCAAGACCCAGTACTCAATGAGTTCAAGCGTGAGAACCTCATTCACCGTCAGGCACAAGCTGCCGTGGTTGAGGGAATCAAGAAGCTGAAGGAACTCAATATACCTACTAGGAGGTATGTTGACTATGAAGTTACAAATCTTTTTCTTTCTCTGTTATGTATATTTTTAATGTCTAAACTACAAAAGATAGTCTTTTGTAGACATGTATTCATAGTGAAACCTCACTATATTATTCATAGGTATTTCATAGGTTGCCTGTGATATTGTGTTTTTAAATGCCTTAAAGTCATTCAGTCCTTTCCTATAAATCTATCTCATTATACATGTTTTCTAACTATGTTTCCTACCACATCTTAGTTTGCCTTTAAAATCTGAAATACAACAGAACTTTCACCTGGAATGTTTTAAAATATTTTGAAGTATTAAATGACTTGTACTTTCAGGCCAGATGACTACTTTGCAGAGATGGCAAAGACAGATGAGCACATGCAGAAGGTGCGCAAGAACCTGATGGCTAAACAAGCAGCACAGGCACGGACAGAGAAAGTCAGGCAACTGAGGGACCAGAAGAAGATTTCTAAGAGGGTTCAGGTAATGATAATGTTGTGTAGTTGCTGTATATAATGGGGGATTCTGGTAATATGGGGGTAACAGGTGGTATTTGACAGGAAAAAAAACCATGATTATAGGTTAGAAATAAAAAAAATAAGAATGTGTTTGGATACCAAACATAAATTGAATATTTTCTCACCTTTAATTTTGATAAAATGTATAGGATGCTTGTAAGATTCTTATACAATTTCAAATAGATATTTGAAAATGCTTTAGTTATGTAAAATATTAGAATTGGTTGGTATAAATAAGTGTATAAAATTTACAGACCGATGCAAGACTGAAACAAGCAGCAGACAAAAAGGAAATGTTGGAGCAACTAAAACGTGTCCGAAAGGGAAAGTCCTCAGATTTAGGTTTCTTGGATGACAACAAAGGTAATAACAAAGGAAAGGGACCACAGAACAAGGTAAACAAACGCCGAGTTATGAAAAACGAGAAATTCGGGTTCGGCGGCAAAAAGAAAGGTTCGAAACTAAACACACGAGACTCGTCCAATACTTTTGAAGGATTTAATGGCGCGTCAACAAAACCGACTAATTTCAAGAATAAATCGTTTAAGGTTAACAGTAAGAAACACCAGAAGAACCCAAGACCCGGTAAATCAAAGAGGAAGAATGCTAAGAGATAAGGTTTAGGTTTATGTTAGAATAAATATTTTTGGTAATTCATTGGTATTTTAATTTTCTAATTATGCCTTCTTTAACATATTTGTATAGGAATTTCACCTGTAAAAATTCTGTTGTAAAGATTTTAGGAAGAGTTGGTGTAATCTGCCTGCATAGAACTAACTATTAATTACTGGAAGAAACATTATCATCAAACAATTTATAAAAGCATCTTGACATTTAATAGTTATTAAAATGTTAAATCATAATGGATCAAGTATGAAAAGAAAACCTAATGTTGTATGCTGTTCATTCATCAGTCTAAAAGGTATATTAGTGTTTTCAGAATAAAGTTAGTATTTCAATAAAACTTTAGTGTTGTATTCAAACGTATATTTCATTCACCGTATTTGTTCCGTGTGCTGCTGTTGTCTGCACTGCCCTTCTGTATTTCTAAGTAAAAATAAATTTAAATTAGAAAAGTTTTCAATGGTTTTAATGTTATAGTAAAGAAGAAAGCGTTTTTTTTTTAGCGACCATACCCACAGGATAATGATTTGAGTACAAATAGGAATAATAAAATGATTGTTAAAACTGTGAGAGAAAGCAATATTAGGTAAAATAAGCAAAAGCATTTCTTACATAGTTTATTATTTCTTATTTCAACATGGCTTTGCAATAACTTTGATAAAAAAAATATATAAAAATTATTATAATAATTAGTAATTGAATTATCTGCTTGTTTTATACTTTTTTTGGTAACTAATAAAACGCAATACAGAGTCAAACATACTTATTGAAAATCATACTTTATTAGAGGCACGACACAAATAGGCATCTTATTACTTACGGTTCCTGAACAGACTTGCTCATACCATGTTTACCAATAGAATTGGTAGTTGAGTGACTGTTTATTACTTCAGATTAAATGCAGTACAGTATTACTTAATTAGACACAAACAAAGTCTAGCGCAGAAGGGACGGCGTTAAAGCTTAAGTAGGTAGTTACAGTACGATGCAAACTGAATGGCGGCTCTGAACACGAGGCGAGTCGCTGCGCAGTAACAAACTTATGCGCCAGCGGGGGTGCAGGGCGAGGTACTACGCAGCGTGTAGATAACTTCAGAGCCGCCATTAAAAACTAGACAAACTTAGCTGGCATTAGTAATGGCATTGTTTAGCAAACAGAGAAAGCAGTGTTACCTGTCAATTGAAACTGCCACCAAATCACCCAGTGATGTAAAATGGCTAGTTAGTCAGGAAAAACGGTGAATGAATTGAACACACAATGGCTTCCACCACAAACAATGAACTTGGTGCATTAGACACAAAATGCTATTTTATTTCATGATTTAAAGAATACAGTATCTTTATTGTTTGGTCCAGAGTTGTGATATGTGACACACAATTTTGAGTCTTAAAGGCACGAAATAAAACCGAAAATGTTTTGTAAAACCAAACATAACCAAAAATGAAAATAAAGCTACATAGCAAGACTTTTGAAATGAAAATCACAAAATAAAATAGCAAACAGACAGACAGACAGATAAGTGAGCAATGAGTTAGGTAGTGACGAATGAAACACCAGACGATGACATAGAAACGTGTATTGTCTACCACTTGCGGGCCTTGCCCTTCTTCTTCTGCTGCTGCTTGCGCTGCCACGCGCTGTCGGTCTGCTTGTCCACGCGTGGGCTCTTGGCGGCCGCGGCGGCTGTGGGCGTGGGCTGCTGCTTGCTCATGTCGCTGCGGACACACGGGGAAAGGGACATGGTATTATACACGGAAAAGGCAGTATATTATACATCTTTGATAATAAGTAAATTGATTTTTTATTGTAATAGTACGCGAGGCCTATTTTTACAAATCTTATTATTTAAATCATTTAATACTTTAGATAACACTTAAGATTTGCGAATTCACCTTTTGATACACATTTAGATAACCTTGAACCAATAACATATAGTACTAACGGCGTAACACAAATCGAATTGAATGATAGATGATATTGAAGATTGTTTATTACTGACGTTTTTTCTAGCTTATACTCCTAACTTAGGCAAAAGTTTCTTATTTATAACATACTAATAAATCATAATGTAACAACATTGTGTACTCACTACTGATCGGTGGCCGTAGTAGACATGCCCTGGCTACCCTTGATGACGTCACGCCTCACGCCGCGACGCTTGCGGTACGCAGTGCGCTCGTACTTCGGCAACCATCTGAGAATCAAAAAATTATATTATCAATGAAAATTATTTGGTACAGAATGTTAGTAATTTACTGTTAAGGTTTACAATACACATGTATGATTAAAATTCATTTGGCATTTTGAGCTTATCGATTTATTTCTGTATTTATCAACTTCACATATAATTTAAAATATAAATCTCTTCTGCAGTACGATTTTTAATGTCGTACTTAAAGCTAAATTTTCAAAAAATGAAATATATTTCAGTCGTCACTAATAACATTTAAGCTTGTCTTCTACGTAGCAATAAGGTTGATTTTTGTATGTCGTCG
Source organism: Autographa gamma (assembly GCA_905146925.1). Lineage (NCBI taxonomy): Eukaryota > Metazoa > Arthropoda > Insecta > Lepidoptera > Noctuidae > Autographa > Autographa gamma. The sequence goes on along the minus strand of LR989853.1, from coordinate 11,486,045 downwards.
CTACAAGTAGAATATAGACAACTGTACAATACATAATTGTGCCACTGTCGATAAACGTCATTTACTATAGCTCATTCCAAACTCCAAAGCAATAAGGTCGATTTTCGTATGTACCTCTAACATAGACCTATAAGTTAATAAATACAATAATATTACCTCTCTGGATCCGGAGGCTTAGCCAGGTCCGCGTTGGGCGGCAGCTTGGTCTTGCGCTTGCGTTTCTGTTTGCGCTTCATAAGGAGTTCCGAGCCAGGCGTACTGTAATACAAATTATAATATGTAAGTGTACTGATTAGATTATACAATTAAATAAACTTAGATTTAGTTAATATAATTAGTTTGATTATAGTTACTATAGGTAAACGAATAGTGCGCGAATAGTAGAGTGAATTTGACGACCTCCGTGGTCGAGTGGCGTACGCACCGGTATCAAGGTGTCGCTAGCTCTGAGGTCCCGGGTTCGATCCCCGGTCGGGTCAATGTAGAAATCAACTTTTCTACATTGCCTCGGGTCTGGGTGTTTGTGGTACCTTCGTTGTTTCTGAATTCCATAGCACAAGTGCTTAATAGCTACTTACTTTGGGTTCAGAGCAATGAATGTGATGTTGTCCGTATTTATTATTATTATTTATACTTTTTATTAAAGGGTTTTCTACCATTCTAATGGCGAATAAACCAATTTCGCGGGCTTGTGGCCAAAACGAAATTGATGATTAGATAGAATTAGGTGTGAATTGACAAAAATTTACGTACTAATCTACAGGTGTTAAGTATAGCAGCTTTTTGAATGAGGATGTATGTGAGGGGATGAATCTGTAGAGTTTTGAGGCTAGTGTGTAGGGATTTAGGTATCACGCCAGTTGAAGATATTACTATAGGTACTGTGCGGACATCATCTACGCGCCATTGAGTTTTTAATTCAATGGCTAGGTCTGTATATTTAGCTATTTTTTCGGTGTATGTAGTTTGCAAGTTGTGGGTATTAGGTACCGCTATATCTATCAGAAATACAGTTTTATTATTTTTATCAAGTAGTGTAATATCGGGTCTATTGAAGTGTACAGTTTTATCAGTCATAATTGTCCTATCCCAATACATCTTAAATTCAGCTGACTCTAATATAGTTTCTGGTTTATATTTATAGTAGGCGGTTTTCTCAGGTAACAATTTATATTTATAAGCTAGATATTGATGCACAATTGCTGCAATTTGATCGTGCCTATGCTTATAATCCGACTGAGCAATAGATGTGCAAGCTCCCGTGATATGCTGAATGGTTTCAGGACTTCTGTGACAATGTCGACAGAAGTCATTCTGTGCACTCGGATCTCGGATTATATGTTTCCTGTAATTTTTCGTGTCTATTGTCTGGTCCTGAATGGCAATCATAAATCCCTCCGTTTCGGGAAACAATTCGCCTCGCTTAAGCCACATGTTTGACGCAACTTTGTCAACAGTAGAATTGGTTAAGTCGAGGCGATGCCGTCCATGGAGAGATTTCTGAGCCCAGGTGTCCAGTTTCTGTGGATTAGTACTTTGTTCAAGTTGTATGGAAGGATGTGCTAGATGAAGTGGAGTGTATTTATTATCTGCTCGGACGACAGCAAGGTGAAGATGTGAATTATTTGACTTAGAGTGAAAGAATGCTCGTAGTGTTTGTATTTGTTTACTGTGCAAATTTTGTATATCTATGATTCCTCGGCCTCCTTCGACTCTCGGTAGTGTTTGTCGCTGTACGCATGCTCGTGGATGGTGTTTACGATACTTAGTCATGGTGGTGTTGACCATTCTTTGCATATTTTGTAATTGCGACTTGGACCATTTAATAACGCCAAAGGAATATGTTAGTATGGGTATGGCATAACTATTAACGGCTTTTATTGTGTTGCGAGCGTTCAAATGAGTGTTAAAAATTTTGTGGAGTCTAGTTTTAAATTTTTCTTTTAAAGTCAATTTAGTCTGGCTCTGATGTATCTGCCGTGATTGTGCGTATCCTAGGTACTTATAACCTTCACCCTCATCAACCGGTTCTATTTGCCTATCGTCATGCAATTGGTAGGAATTGGGTTCGACTCTGCCTTTTCGAACAGAATGAATTTTACATTTATCGATGCCAAATTCCATACAAATGTCTGACGAGAATGTTTGCGTGACGTCTGCTAAAGTGTGAATGTCACCAAGAGTAGTACCGAACAATTTAATGTCGTCCATGTACAACAAATGTGACAGATTGAAGTTAGTATCGTCATATTTTATCTTGAAACCTTTATTAGTGTTATTGAGCAATGTTGAAAGTGGATTTAAAGCTAAGCAAAACCAAAGCGGGCTTAAGGCGTCGCCTTGAAATATTCCTCTTCTAATATTTAAAAACTCGGTTTCTATGGTCTCTTCTTTACTATATAATTTAAGAATAGTCTTCCAGGAAGACATTGTATTTTCTAAGAAGGATACTAGTGACGGGTGAATGTGGTAGTGTTTAAGTATATAGATAAGCCAAGAATGTGGAACTGAATCAAATGCTTTTTTGTAGTCAATATACATTGAGTAGATATTTCTACTCTTCGCGTGAGCTTGTTTGCAGGCGATTGCGTCAATAGTAAGCTGCTCCTTACACCCTTGGCTACTTCTTCGGCAACCCTTCTGCTCTTCAGCTAAGATGTTGTTTTCGTCAACGTGTCTGTATATGACTTCGCAAATGCAAGATGTTACTATTTTGTAAATACTCTGTAAGCAAGTTATGGGGCGATATTTGGCTGCATTACCGGTGTCGGACTAATCTTTGGGCAACATATATGTTATTCCTTCCGTAATGTACTTCGGTAATGTTTCAGGTGATTTGATAAATTGGTTAATGTGAGTTAAAAGAAGAGTGTGAATGTTAGTAAATTGTTTATACCAATAATTATGTAGTTTATCCGATCCTGTGGCTTTCCAGTTATGTGTTCTATTGATTATGCATTTCAGGAGATCTAAGCTTATTTCTTGGAATTCCATTTCTGGTAAGTCTTTAACTCTCTCCTTGTCTTGCTCTAACCATAGATTATCCTTATGCACTACTGGATTAGACCAGATATTGGACCAAAAAGCTTCTAGGCTATCTTTTGTTGGTATTCGTGTGGCCCTTCTATCCGACGGCAAGTTGTTTATACTATTTTGGGCTAGATTTCTATAAAATACTTTTTCGTTATTATTAAATAATTGATTCTGTGTTTTTCTAAGCGTGGTTTGTTTATATCTACGTAATCTACTGACTAAAACGCTTAGCTTCTGTTTAAGGGTATCTAGAAAATGTGTAAGGTCTGTATTAGGAGTTTCATGTTGAGAGTGAACTTTAAATCTATCTTTAATTTCTTCTATCTTCTTTCGTAAATATTGGCTTCGGTTTCCATTCATAAACTCATGCAATCTAGCTATATATGCTCTAAGGTTTCCTATTCTTTTTTGCAGGTTTTCTTGCCACTTTGGTATTCTATCACTTGGATTTCTTGCCGTCGACGTCTCATAAAATTTGGCTCCATTGTGTTTAGCGGCTGTGTAAGCAGCACTGTAAATAACTAATTGGACAGTTTCAAAATCAGTTTCATTTGAAATTACTCTCGGTATGAGACATGAGTTAAGATAATGCACAATGCAGCCAAACCTTCTGGAGGTCTTTTGTTTAGGGATTGTTGGTCGTTTAGTAGGGTCTGTAGCTTCATATTTCTTAAAAATATCAAAAAAGGTTTCGTCTATTTCACTTTGGATTTCTAAAGAAGGTATTAAAATCTCACTATCGGCTTCTACTACTGGAGTTAAAGACTCCAACTGTTCTAATTGTTGTGTAAGTGTAGGCGTTACAGACCTTTGGCTATGGGATTCTACAATTGGAGGAGTAAGATTTATGAGTTCAGGGCTGTTTGGTAAATTTGGGTTCATATTTAATTCGGAAGCTACTTCTTCCCTTATCGTGTTCAACCTATCTGACGAAATGTATTTGTTATTGACAATAACTCGTCTCTGATCTGAAATTCGTTGAACAGATACATGTGCTATGCTGGGGCATAACGCTATGACTTGCTGGTGTAATTGTTGTCTGTAACCAGTAACATTGGTTTCCAGGTTAGTGATCTTATAATACGACCTCATTATCGTTTCGTTGATGTCATTAGTCCAACTAAGTCTTTCTGAATTACTATTTGGAGTGAAGCTCGCTTGAGGATTATCTTTTAAGTGTGTTTGGATTTCTAATCTAATCTGTTTTACCTTTTCATCAGACAGTAATTTGTTACGAACTATTGCTCTACGCTGGTCTCCTACTCTTTGTTTACTAACTTGCATTTCTGGATATTTTTCTATAAATGATTCGTATAGTGGGGTTAAATAGTGTTTAGTATTAGTTTCTAGTGAAGTGATGATGAGGTAGGTACGCAAAATAAAAATGTTCATCTCTTCGGACCACATTTTGCGTTTCCCAATTAACCCAGAGGCGGGTGCAGGGTCTCTGGCAGCAATAGCCTCCTGCACAACATCCTCGGAGAGCTGAATAGATGTGGAAGGTGATGACGGCGTACTATGAGATGAAGATTGATGAAGTGAATTAGCGTACGCCGCAGGTGACGATGGTAAGGATGGAAAAAGAGATGAAGGTGAAGAAGGTGGTAAGGATGGAGATGAATGATTATCGGCTGTCGACAATTGTTCGGGGAGAACCCGCCTGTTCAGTCCCCCACCGCCAATGGTTCGCATGCTGCTACATCCAGCACTGGCTCCAGATGTACCCCGGCGACCCCCGGGTAGCGGCCTTAGACTATACCTCTTATTTTCTCTATTCATATTTAAAAAATGGATTTTTGGGACCGTTGGTTAGGAAGGTTTATACCATACAGTTATTATTTGGTAAATATTTTCTATCTAAGCCAGTACCTCTATCAAAGGGTGTAGTCCAGATGGTCGGACTGTAAAAGTTCTGCTTCCCTAAGCCCCCCCACCACGTCAAGGTGGCCCCACGGGGGGGTTATTATTATTATAGTGAGAGTTGTCGTGATAAAAAAAATCCGCTAGGTCAGCTAGTCTTGCGTGTGGCGTACTCCTCAATTTCCACCAATGAGTGACAAGCTAGTGGCATATGATTGGTGGAAATTGACAGATAGTCCTTTAGCGAGACTAGCGAACCTAGTGGACTCTTTTTATCGTGAAATCGGTAATTGTGTATTAATTTAAATAGTTGTCATAAGTTGTAGTTAAGTTACCCAGGTGATTGTTCCTGCTTGCTCTGTACGGTTTTCTTGACGATCTTCGCACCCATCATCCATTTCGATGATTCTAATGCGTCTATATCAATCTTGGTCTGAAAAAATTAATTGATAAGTTATACTTTTTTTTAATCATGTACAGTTATTTGTTCAGGTAATATAAAAATAATAAAAGCTTTTTCTTTCTTTCTTTCTTTCAGGTATATTTTACATATTTTTTATTTAGTTTGTAGTTTTAATAATACAAAATTTTAGTTGTAGTCATATAAGAATTGTATAAAAATTACATCCAAAATCACGTTAGATAAAAGAAAAAAATAAAAAAAAGATTTTATATACCTGTCCATTTACTTTTCGTATTTACATTGAGTTAGGGATAAACACACACAATATACGGAGTTTTTGTGTCATGTGTGTCTACACTGCCTCCTATTTCTAGTTTTTTCAAAGCAGCCAGACAACCTCTCGTGTAGACTTTGACTTCACACATGATCACCTTATCTCATAGCGTACCTCTAGTTCATGCAGCGGCGGCAGTCCCTGCGCTAACAGTTGCGCTCTCTGCGGGTCGTGCTGCGCCAGCGCTTTCACGAGGCGCGCCAGCCCCCGCGTGTCCTGCGGCGCGGCGCGGGCGGCGGCCTCGTGAGCGCGCGCCGCCTCGCTGCCGGCGCCGGCGCGCGCGTGGGCGCGTCCCGCTGCGCGCCATACTGACAGGAGGGACCCGAAACGCTGGACAGATAGATGTTGCTTGTATTAGGTATCGAGCTTTGGCCAATGTATGACATCGACATACGTTAGAGTGCGTCCACATATAAAAAAGGAGCACCAAACGAAAATTACAGTAATAGGTCGCGAACGCCGTTATAGACACTAGTGCGTTCGCGGCATGCAAGCGGCTTGCGAGAAGCTATTATAATAATTTTCGTTCGATGCTTGTTCGTCAGATGTGAACGCAACCTTAAAGATTGATTATATTAGTGGTGACTTGGTGAGGATTAGCCAATGTATGATGTTCGGCGACGGACATATATTATTTGTAGTCTGCTATTAGACGATATAAAAGTAAATAAGATCACAATTATTAAGGAATCGGAATACTGCGTTTAACATTCCACTTAAATTCTGCCACAAGAACTAGAAAGATTAGTCTTAATGAGCAAAATAAAAAACTATACAAAATAAAACAATGAAAAAAATCTGCCACATATTGAATGTAAAGAAATTAAAAGTTTAAAAAAATTGAAAAGACCAGAATAAAAATAACCAAAATCTTACCTCATCATCCTTATAATGCTCGTACACGTCAGTGAAGAGAGCGGAGGCCTTCTGGTAATCGTTGTCAGCTGATAAGAGAGTACACAACACGCCGATCACGCCCGGACGGTACTTGAACTCGCTCTCCTCTAGGAGTTTCACTGCGGCTTTGCGGTCTCCCTGTAATTAATAGAGTTATGTATTTTTTTGGTACTGGCCCATATTATTATAACATTTTTAGTCCTTTTTTGTAGCCGTAATAAAAAACATTTTTGAATGAGGCACTATTAAAGTCCTGGTATTTGTGTTAAACTTCAGACGCTCTCCGGCTATAGATCCACTAAGGAAAAAAACAGTTACAACAGGCTATTTTAGATCTTTACAAGAGAAAACAGCTCACACAGTTAAGTTTTCTGGAGAGGTTTTTATATCGTTAATTTCCTTTCATGACCTCTAAACCTAGTTTCAAAAATACCGATTTAATTTTTAAGGTTATATATATATTTTTTTCATTTTGTCCATTTTTGTTTATTACATACTATTGAAGAATGAGATGTCGATACCTAGCTACACCTTCACGGATTGGACAGGGTGCTCTTAACACTCTGTATATGGTAAATACTGGAGAAAAATACTAAAAAAAATATAAAACTACCGCATACCTGTGCCAGCAACACCTGCGCGGCGGCGAGCGCTAGAGTCCCGCCCTGCTTGAGCAGTAGAGTGACGGCTTGCTGTCGCTTGCCCTCCTTCACCAGCGACGACGCTTCCACCAGCGCCGCGCGCTTGTCCTCGCCGAACTCGCGGACCAGCTTCACGCAGCATTGCTTGCAGAAGTCCGGCTGGAATGGGGAGATAGTTCAGTGTTTTTGCTGTTATTTAACCATTTCCCTGTCCCGTGATTCACATATGAACATTTCCATTGTTTAACTATTGTGTGGACAGTTAAGTTGTTAATAGTATTTTTTTCTATATATTGTTGGTACACCATCGCTGTCCGCAGCTGAACAAAGGCTTCGCTATTGAATATTTTAATTTAATTGTTGTTAAAAATCTCCTTTTTACTTTTTTATCTAACTAGATGGGTGCGTCTACATTAGTAGACAAACGAACATTACACGAGCAGCTCTAGCAAATTAATGAGAAATATTATGACACCCGTAGGTATATATGTTTTTATTATAAGTTATACAAAACTAATTAAAACTATGTTCAGCTGGGAAGAACGCGTTCTAACTAACATTGGGTTTTTAACTGTACCATTCACATACTATCTAGATAGCAACTTACTTGGTTAGAGTAGATAGCAAGTATAGCCTGGTTGTAGGTGATGGCGGAGCGTTGTCGCGAGTTCAACTTGTGCTCCAGTCCGTCAGCAGTCGCCGCCTTCATACGCTTGCGGGAGTCGAACACGTTGCCGTCCCTATTACACAATAATAATTAACATTTTGAACAGGGAGTGATTAAATTATAGGATGCTTTATGTACAGACTTAGTCAATGTAGTCAGTTTTTTATACTATCAACCCTGGTAAACGGAAAAATTGTGTCCATGTAAGAGGTCTGCTTTCTAGAGTCCATTGTCTGCGGATTAGAGCCGTTGAGCCAACGGCCACGCCTTTATTTCAAAGTCATAAGGTTCACTTTTGCGTAGTAAATTACCACTGACTTCACGTCTTACGGCGTATTTCATTCAAGATGTTCCCCGAATTACTTATACACTGTACCTGTTGATGACGACGATGTTGTTGCTGGCTATAGCGACGAGCGCCTGGTCGCTGGGCTTGTCCTTCAACACGTTCTGGTAGATGGACGCCGCCTCCTTCTCCTTGCCCATCTGTTGCAGGCAGTACGCTTGTTGGACTCTGTTGATGAAATTTTCATGTTATTATTGTGTTCATTCACGGAAAATATATTTTTGAGCACCAGTTTCTCCTACTGCACATAATCAGATAGGTAACTCGAAGTTATAAAGAAAGAGGAATTAAAAAAAAAACAAACAACTTCCTTTATCAAGTCATACATAGTCGTATACCCTATACAGCTTGCTATTTTTCGGAAGAAAAAATAGCGCAACCTTAGAGTATAAATAAGCAGACTATTGAGTGCGCCTAACAGAGGTATGAACTCTGAGGATTAGTATGATCAAGCATCACCGTCAAATTAGCGTCAAATGAGAGTGCACCTGATATTACCCAAATAATATAAGGACGTATCAATATTTTCACATAAATATCTGTCTTACATACTAAAACTTCACCTAATGATAGCAGCTTCTTCCTTGGCTTCTTCTTCCGTGCCGCCGTCATCGATGACGCTCTCGGAGCAGGAGTGTTCCGCGCGCTTCAGCACCGGCAGCGCCTCGTTGTACTTGCCGCGCATAGCCAGCGTGCTGCCAGCATTGTAGGCCAGCTCGTACGTGTTCTCGTCAAATTGGGGGAGGTCCGAAGACTAGAAAGAAAAAATGATTTAATATAAAATATTTTTATCATGATGAAATGTATATATCGGGATTTGGAGGAGCTCTTCGACCAGAAGAGGGACACTATGGAAAATTAAAATATAATCGATCATCAAGCATTTCATTACATTGTGTAACAGGTTATAAAAGATAGATATGATGTAGATAAACCAGTGTTGAAGAATGTCAATTTAAACACATAACTATGAGATGAAATTAGTTTTCATATGTTCATTTACAATTTCTTTCATCTTACTATAGGTCAAATGGGAAAATAAAGTAAAATTTACCCTATAGTGTTTTTGTTTTTCATAATAATGAAGAGAGTAATATTATGTGCCATATTCAGAACTGGCTTATAAAACCAATCATTAGGGTTCATTAAAAATATAACAGAAAGGTAACTTACAGGGTTAAGGGCCGCCAAGTTGGCCACAACGGCCGACATATTAGCTTTCCTCTCATCTTCATATTCATCGGTGGTATTCTTCACAATGTCACGGTACAAGTTGTAGCAGTCTTGGTACTGTTCCAGACGGTACAGGATTTGAGCCCTGGAAGGTTATTTCTTGGTCAGTTGATAGATATAACAATACATTTATCAATTTGTTTTAAGTAGGTAGCTATGATTTGGTAAATTGAATTGTGTAGAATAATTACATTTGAAAACAGATAATCATCACAATAATTACATTGTAATGGGGTTTCAATTAGAACCTAATTAGAATGTACAGCACAGTTAATAGTATAATTTGTGTATCAATTTAAATACATAGTATTGTAAAATAATATTACTGTTGTCCTACATTCACTTGATGTATCAGACTTTTAATAATGAAAATAACAGACACATCTAAAAAGTTTTTATTTAACTATACCTAAGTTCCTTCAATGCTGTAGTCAACTCTGGAGCATTATCAACAGTCTGCAGAGCCTCCTTGGGGCAGTTGAGCCGGTACTGAGCATAAGCCTTCTCAAAGTGCAAGTCAGCGGCCAAAGCAGCATTTTTAGGACTGCAGAGGACCGATAAAGCCTCTTTGAAGTTATGAAGTTGGATGAGGCATATTATCTTGCAGTGAAATGCTTTTTGCTCATTAGGAGCTATTTGCAGGACTGCAACAAAAAATAATAATTAAGTAGTACAAGCATTATTATTATATTTATATTATTGTACACAGTATATGTATTATTTAGTACAAGCAAATTTGAAACAGTGCTCAGTTGGAAACTTAAGTTATTAGTTATCACATTAGGCATTCAACAAGTGTATTATTATTATCATTCAAATTAGAATTGTAGGTAGGTAGAACATTTTTTTTTTCGAGTTATACTTTCTGGTACTGTCTATAGGTACTATCTTAATATGATACTATACTTATAAGTATTTATTATGCAATTTTGGTAGCATATGGACCAAAAGTTCACTGTATAAAACAAGTTTAAATTAACTGGTTCTAGTGACTGGAAATAATTGTTTTATGATAAATAACACAGTCAGTCAATAAAGGTACATTTATTAGCATACTTATAAGTAAGTATGAGGTTTAATTTCTCAAATATACAAGTCACTACACTAGGGTGTCAATAGTTATGTGTTTATGCAGAATTTGTCTTATTTACAAAAAATAAAAATATTGTCAATTAAATGTTATTGTTGTCTTAATATATGGTTTAGTTTAGCCCAGTATACTAAGGGGTTTAAAGATAAATACCCTAAATCTAAAGATACGAGTAGTACAAGATAGAAAGTGTGGTTATCTTCGACCATCAATAATAAACTGCTACAAACTTTTTACGAATAATTCAGGGGTAGATAACTTACCTTTTCCTGTTGCTTTTAACGCTCTATCATAGTCACCACTTTGGCAAAACTTATTTAATTCAATATAAGCCTGAACAAGGTTATTCTCCTTGTTGGCTGACATTTTTTTGACAACTTGGCATATGTCAAACTCGTCACCACTTATTTGCGTTCCGTTCTAACATATAATATAGATTCTAACCACGACTATTTAATATAATATATTGTACTATTATCATCGTCACCAGCCTATAGCAGTCCACTGATATATATGAATATACATATAAACAACATTTATTTTTGTTAAAGTATTGAGTGAATATAAATGACTAAATAAATAAATATTTATAAGTACATAACACACGAAAAAAGTTTTTGTTAGTAGCTAGCTTTAAGTTTATCGATTAATGAGTTGTTGAGAGGAGGTGTTTTCGGATCTTTTTCCACAAGATCTTTATGTCTCTTCTATATCCTAGTCGCCAAGATGCCATTGTTAGCTCAGATAAACACATCATATCATCATATATGTTCAACAGTAAGTTAATTGCGCCGTGCCCTCAGTGGTTACATTTAAAGCAGTTTAATTAGAGGTAGGTACAAAAGGATGGAAATTATAGATAGGTGTGCCTTCAACAATAGGTTTAATAATTTTCCTACTACACAGTTTATTTAAAAAAACAAAGTCCTGAAAGCACAAAGAATTTAACATATAAACGTCGAACAAACGACGACAAAGTAAATTCGGTCGAGAGTTTTATTCAAAAGTTTGTATCTGAAAGTAAAGGAACCATTGTGCAACTCCGCGCGGCGCTTACGTCAGGGCGTCGTGTGTCGAACTCATCAAAGTTAGACTTGAGGAAGTTCGAAGACTAGCCAGTTTGTTGCAAGTTTTTGAACGTCGAAAAATTGAAAATTTTATGAAACCCGTGTTGTACGAAGATTGTGACGTGTTGTCACATGACCTAGATTGGGATCATGTTGTTCCAAATCACTCATCGAGCATTAAGCATTTGCAGCTTAGCATTAAATTCTCAAGAGCGAACACCTCTTAATCATCCTAATCATCTGCCTTCCCTTCTTTCATTAGTAGCCTTAAGTAATAGAAGAGCCAATTTTAGTAGAGTCTTCTAGCAACCTAGGTAGACAACTGCTTATTGAAGCAACTAGATTTTTCATTTTCATTCCTAAAGGTAAAAACCAAGGCGAGAATTAATTTAGAGCAAAAGGATTATGTTCCAATATCAAAATCATGTCCAACGCTTCCGATTAATCAGCCGTAATGAAAACAGCAAGAGAAGTTCTTGCTTCAATGTCGCAGTCCACGGATGTCGCAACACAAACAACGTTAAAGTAACATCTATTGTCGTGGCCGTCGGACGACCAACACGACTTTTAATCGCATTACTAGAAGTTGCCGCGAACTTCAGCACAAAGTTTCGTATTGCTATCCGGACGAAGTCGGCGCGATTGTGGTTTCTAAAGTAATTTCTATTAGGTGTTAGAGCTAGTAATGTTTAATCTAGCTGTCCTTAGTGGGTGATGGTGTGTATTAGCATTACTTAAACTTCTTGAAGTTTTGAATAGGAACGTTTGAAGAGGAAATTTGCGGCGCAGATAATTTATTAAATGGCCGAATATTTTAACTAGTTCACTATTTTGAGACCATTTTCTAACACAATGATAGTAGCTCCTTTCAAAATCCGTTATCGTTCGCTTAAAACGTGGCACATCACTTACAAAATTACTCCACGTGTACTCTTGTTGAATTAAAACGTTTTCAAGGTGGAAGGGGCTCGTATTTTATCGAAGCCCGCCTGATAAATTGCGCGAAATTCAATTTAAACGGGTAATGTTTGTGTCCGTATTACAATGTCACTCGACGCGGCCCGATAAACTCTGCCGGTCCACTGAACAATTGAAATACTGCGCCTTTAGATACCTTGCACCATAAAAATATTGGAGTTAGGTCGCCCTGAGTCGTAAAATTTGCAAGAGTAATAGGTGATCGGATTTGAAAACTATATGATTTGTTGGATTTTTGAGACTCTTTCTTACAATTTCTACTGAATATGTGATATTTTGCAAGTATCTACTAATCTAATTTATAAGAAAATTTAGTACCAAATCATGCTGAAAGAAAATACAGTGCATGAGTGGCTACATATTACTAAAAATATTTTTACTTCTAGTTATTTTTAAAGATGCACACTAATAAATCGTAGTCCGTGCTTTACTGAGCATGAAATACAGCAATTCAATCAACATTAATAAGACATTTTGGTAAAACGATTGAAAAGAAACCTATTCAAAAGTTAAGTACCAGCAAACCTTATACAATCTCTTGAAACGATTGCTTTAAACAAATGGTAATGTTTAATAATGTACTTAGCGTAGTGGCACCAATGATCGACACTTTAAGGATCTTAATCGATCATAGTGGGTTTCTTTATTAAATTAAAGGTATATTAGTCAGTTTTAAACCAAAAGTAACATTTGAGTATGGTAAGGTATATTCTTGAGATAAGAATAGAATGTATTATTTTTATTTGCTATAAACAGACAAGAGAAAAAATAAAAAAAATGAAAACGTGTAAGAATCTCCAGTAACCGACACCTAGTCATTTGACTGTTACCAGTAATCGACACCCCAGTTATCGACACCCCAGTCATCGACACCCCAGTTATCGACACTTACCAGTTATCGACACCCCAGTTATCGACTATTATCTATAATGAGTATTTGCCAAATAATCACACCATTTGACCACATTTGTCGGTCTTTAAAATAAAATTACCTGTTTAATAAGTATGCATATTTTGTTACAATAACCATATTTCTCTTACTAATGGGTATTAATCATGTAAATACTCGTACAAGACAGAAGATATTGACAAGTTGACTAGCACTTGGTGAAGGGTGGGCGATTTGGGGTCGTTTCATATCTGACGGTGGTGGCGTGCTGTCAGTCGCGTGGCGCTGGGGCGGGCGGGCGCATGATGGAGGATTCGGCCTTTCACACTGACCCGACGACGCGTCAGGTGTGGGAGGTTGGATGTAAAGTTGTGTGCTTGTTCGTTCTGGGGTTGCGCGGCCGATGTTGCGCGCTGCCTTTTCCGCCGGATATAAACCGATCCCTAGGGTGCTGTCTTTTTTATATTAAAATGTTGACGTTTGATAATTGCTACTTTGTAGCTTAACTTAAATTAATGATTTTTGATTTTGGTTCTGATTTTTCTGTGTTGATATTTTAATTTTTGAATTGAACACTTCTTGAGCGGCTTTTCGTAATGGGTAAAAAAAAATTAAACTCGCGTCAGGTTAATAAACGTTCCAGTGCACTTTACACTTGTTATAGCCACTGGCAATCCTACAAGGTCAACATTGGCAAGTAGGTGTACCTACATTTTTCATTAAACTAAAATTATCTGGATACAAAAATACCTGCCACTCACTGACTTAAAATAGAAACATCGGGCCCCTGGACACGTGACCTGATCGAAAATTCGTATGGCGAAAACTTCTTTAGCGGTGCTGTACAGTTTTTTTTTTGTAATGAGTAAAAATGATAAACCCGCGTCAGGACACGTGACGGACAGTAAGACGGAAGTACAGGAAGACGGATGTAATGTTTGTGTAACGATAGCGTAATAAATTTATATTGTATTTCTACCACAGGTATGATAGTACTTTAATACTGATAATGAAAGCAAATCGTGCAAAATGATTACCTAACCGTATGGTTAAAAAAACTATAATTTTTATAAGTCCTGTATAGGACTTAATTTTTTTTTTATTTTTTCGGAATCTTTCCTATTTTTTTCTTGTATTAGGTTGACCTTGTCTGTAGCAACTATTTAGGTTCTAAAAAACATGGCCCCATGACGCACCGTTTTCGAGTTATGAGCCTTTTACTTGAACGGCCTTTTAATGTAAATGGTCCATAAGTCGGAAACTTTGCGTCGTAGGACCATACTTCTAAGATCATAAATGGTTTCTATAGATAAGCTTAATCAGATGCTGCAATAAAAATGCTCGAATTCTATATAAAAAAAAAAAACTAAAAAAGGACTCCCAATTTTTTTTACTATTTTTTTTTTGTTTTTTTTGCTGCTCATAGTGCCCAAGCGTATGCTCCAACTCCTACACTCCGCCCCTAAGACGACCCACTGAACCTAACTGGTCGGGAGTATAATGTTTTCTCAGAGCCATCTCTAAAACCAATCATTGACACATATTATTTCCCAATAATCGTCACTTGTCGATTTCTGGTACGTCAACTTTGATTAGTTTACTTCAAATATCTACCGAGAAGCAAAGTTAGAAGAGCTATATATTCACTTATCAAATGAAAAATGTTTGTAATAATTACTATCGACACGTGTCGATAACTGGAGAAAGTCAGTTTGTGAACACCAATGATCGACACCAACATTTTACTAATATTAAAATAATCTTGAACTTGTGTTATAACAAAATTCCACCCTTTAGTTCTTATAAAAACCCGTAAAACTCATAAAATTCAAATAACTTACAATACATTAGCATAATTAACAAAGAAATGTACTCCCTTCGTTAACGATTTCAGTAAGAAATGTTGTTTTGCTCGCCGGTACTCGAGCCACATTCAGTTGTCACACCGCTACTTTCAAATAAAACTGTAAATATCGCTCAAATGTCAATGGGAGCCAGTAATAAGTGTGCTTTCTATGTTACAGTGTCGTCAAATAAATAAATCGGTATCCTACTCTTTATTTTATTAAATAAAAAAATAAAGTGTCGATTACTGGTGCATGTCGATTACTGGTGCCACTACGCTACCTAACTGACTAAAAAGTTAGCTTTTGATACATAAGCGTGCGTAATATTTTATTTTGGAAATCTAGAATTACCATAGCACTTAAACATGTTTGTTTGTAAGTGTCTTAGTGTCTAGTCACTTTATAACAAAATATTTTAAGTATGCTCTACTTCGCGTACAATATAGAATTAATGTGTGCTCTACTCCACTCAACTTGCGCATTTAAATGAACTTTCATTTATATGAGTGTCCCCTGGATAATCTAATAGATTAATGTACAAAGTTCTGTGGTCTAGTTTCGCTTAAATTTCTTCGTGACGCGCTATTAAGGTTTATTTATGTTCACATAAAAATTTTAGCCAGGGGACCGATGTACAACAACTGTCATCCAACTTTATATGTAATTTGTCAATATAAATCCTCCTTTTACCGACTAATTTTCGTGCAATACGCACAGGGATAACAGATTAGAAAATTCCGTTAGTCTAAAAAAGGTTGACCCATTTGTTACCACGCGGGACACTTTTTTTCCTGACAAATTGCCTGAAAGTAATTTTAAGCCCAAGACCAGTTATTTATGTACATTACTTTAGCTTTATGTTCGTTCAGCAGCGTGTAGATATTCATTTGTTTTGGTATTACAAAAGATCGTTGAGTTCGCGTCTTCAGGTGGAATTAGCAATATGAGTTAATTAATATTAAAGGAGCTAGTTAACTTATAATTAAATAACGACCTTGGTTTCCACTTAAATGTGAGCACTAAATTAAAAGACACTTAGTAACGTAAATAATAGAACACAATTATTAATACGCGAATGTAAACTAAATCACTACCTCCTCTAAGGTCCTTTCTCGGACTGCGCTAAATCTTTTGTGTCTAGCTAATTAGTGATTACGAATACACCTCGGCTGCCGTTGTACACATATTAACGATGAATAAATAATAAATTTCTTTGATCGTGCCAATAATTAAAAAAAAAACATACTTAGCTACATACCCATTGTCAACTTAACACCACAATCCTGACTTTTAATATAGCTACACGAAACACTTTCAAATCCTACCAAGGCTCGTTTCCATTTCTTTGTCATATCCGTTTGTCACCTTTTACTAGTCATTCATATATGGGAAGGAAGATAAGTTTTAAATATATGGTCTAATGATGTTCAGTTTCATCATAATTTTAGAAAGGTAGACGCATACACGATAGATAAATATATAAATAAATTAGATTTTAATAAAGCACCTGGAATAGATAAAATTAGAGTACAAGATATAAAGCAGGTAAAGAAGAAAATAAGCCCAGTGTTGGCAAAATTTATCAATATGTGTGTTGAGAAGGGAGTTTATCCGGATTACTTAAAGAAGTCTATAATACGGCCTATTTATAAGCAAGGGAGTCATCTAGAATATGGTAATTATAGACCAGTGGCAATTCTATCTGTAATTAATAAAATAACTGAAAAGGTAGTCGTGAATCAGATAAGTAGGTACCTAGAGCAAAACAACATAATATCGGATGCACAGCACGGGTTCCGGCGCGGACGCAGCACTGCCACCGCGCTCACGCAGTTCACTGACTACGTCAACAACAGTCTGGACGAGGGTAAGTTTGTCGCTGCTCTATTTATCGATTATAAAAAGGCCTTCGATACTCTGGATCACGAGATGCTACTACAAGCAATGGAGGAGTGTGGTATCAGAGGTCCTTGTAGCAGGTGGCTTCAATGTTACCTGGAGAACAGGACCATCCGCACGTCGATAGACGGAGTCACGGGAGACGAGGTAGGTGTGAGTCTCGGAGTGCCGACCGGATCAGTGTACGGCCCAGTGGGCTATATAATGCACGTTAATAGCGTCACCAACGTGATAAGGCACTGTAAGACGTTTATGTATGCAGATGATATGTGTTTATTGTATTCATCCAACAACCCGACAGATGCACAAAGGTATATGCAGGAAGACTTAGAAAGCATAATAAAGTGGGCTCATGACAACGGCATAATTATTAATTTTTCTAAGACGAAGGCCATGTTTATAAGTTCACCGCACAGTCAGTATAGAAAGCAAGGTAAGTTAAGCATACCTATAACTGGACATACTTACGAGTGTCTACATCAAAATAAAATAAGATGTCAATGCACAAATATTGATATAGTAAATAAATACAGGTACCTAGGTTTAACAGTCGATAGTGATTTAAGCTGGAAACTGCACGTCAACGATGTATGCAATAAACTGCAATCGATCCTGGGTAAATTTTTTCATCTCAGCAGCTTTGTAAATAGGAAGGTATTATATATGATATATTACGCGTTGGTCGACTCATTAATTAGTTATGGTTTAAGCAGCTATGGCCTAACATTCAAGACACAATTAGACCGAATTAAACAACTTCAAATTAGAATACTTAAATATCTTGTAAGCAAAAAAGTAAAGTTAAAGTGCAAACCGAACTACGACCAATTGTTTAAAAAATGTAACATAATGCAAGTGCATGCAAAAGTAGAATACCTCATCGCATTAGAACAGTATAAGATAAGTAAGTACAAACATCCAATAACACACAAATACCGTACTAGGCAGGTGGACCAGGGTAAATATGTAATACCATCAGTAAGGAACTACTATGGTAAAAGAACTAGGAAATATTTAACTCCATTACTATTCAATAAAATAGACCTTATAAGAAAGTCCAAAGATATATCTAAAGAAACTATAAAGAAGAGACTGAAAGATGTATTACTAGTATAAATTAATTAATATAGAAGTTAGAAGTACCTATCAGATCTCATTACATATGTTGTTAAGAATAAGCATAAATATATATAAGTTTAAATTGTTATAAGTATAATTAATGTAGTAAATAAGATAATAATATTACAAATAAGTCAGATCTCATTACATAAAATATGATGTTAAGAATAAGCTACTGAACTATTTAAATAAGAGGTACAATAAATGTTATAAATATAGTTGTCTGTTACACAAGAGCGCTATTATCGCCAACAAACTGTTGTGCAGTTTGGCGATATTTTAGTTTATATAGTAAATAATGTCCATTTTGATAAATAAATAAATAAATAAAATAAATAAATAAAATTTAAGCCCACATTCCTTTTGGCAATTGAAGGAACTCCTTTCCTGCCTCAAGAACTATTCTCGTAAAAGAAAACCCACTATTTTCAAGTCATAAGAAGACCATTCTCTAATTTAGTTTCTAGCGAACTCAGGTATTCTAAATTCAAGTATTTAATTTCATCTGCGACAGTGCTCGTCTCATTACAGTGAACGAAACGACATCGGATGCACGGATGATGATTTGACGCAAATTGGACAGGTGTCAGGAATGCCTGGCGGCGGAGACGAGGCTGCGATCCTCAGATTCTACTCGTCGTTAGTAGTATACTAGACTTAACGAGTTTGCTTCTCGAGCTTGAGTAGGGCTGGCAAGGGGAAAGGTGAATTTTATTTTGGGTCATGCATAAGTTAGCGGTTGGATGTAGGTTATGTTGAGGCGTTCACCTTATGTAATTTTTGGGCGAAAGTCTAAAATAATTTACTGATAAACTTATCCTTAGCTTCTGAAAAGCTGATAAGCACAAAACTTCCTTAATCAGCTGTCAAACCTCATGTCCAGCGCTACTACATTGGTAGTTGTCAGTTTTTTAAAGCAATCATAGTCGTGATCAGTTCATTTCACAAGAGATTAAATTGATCAATCTTTCGTAAACCAGGGTTTGTTAGGTTTTGTAATCCTCTACAGCTTTTATGGTAAAACTGTATTTTTTAAATTAATTATTGAGCCCTTGGTTGTGCCATTGCAACGTAAAGTAGGTGTTAAAATATATTTTTTCTTGAGTTTGTTTTTCATGCAAACTCAAGAAAAAATTAAACCAAGGCCTTTTCCAATCAAGCCGTACAATGCAAGTAATTCCTTTTGATCAATGTTGGATACTAATTAAGTTTATCAGTGTTCGTATTGTACCTATCCCGAAATCTCGTCCCATCCGCGTGTTTCAATGAAGTAACAATATGCTTCTATTCTGTTCATTAGGGTTGTAGGCTTGAATGAACAGGTATCGTTCGAAGGCGATAATTTTCATATTTCTGTAATAGTCATCATATCTGCTTCACATTGAAAAACTTTTCCTAAAAACGACTTAACCCTTTCGAGTAGATGATTTCAAGACTTTATGGGCAGTTATATCCCACTTCTCAGATTTGATCTATTTATTTTTATTCTTATGATTATCATGGGATTTCAATGGCTTTCATAGTGGCTGGCTGTAGTTTTTGAAATCCTCGCCGTATAAAGTAGTAAAGTTTTCCCTTTTTACATAAAAAATACACGTATTCTTTAAAAAAATCATAATAAATTCGCTAACTCTACCGAGAATGGGACGTCAGTAAACCACCTCTAGAGTCGAGTCGACAACGACCCGCTATTGCCTAATAAAGGCCCGGCGTATGAGATTTCAATTTGGCGGCTCAATTGGGCTTCATTTTGCGAAGCACGACACGTTTCGAATATTATTAATGGGATAAAAGAGAAAGTGCGAATGAGGGGCGACAGACATTTACAGGAATTAGAAACGCGATGCTGTGATTTAATTAGAGCGTTTTGTGCGTATTAGTGCTTGTGAGCCAATTATCATCAAGCAGAAGAAGGACGTTGAAGACGATGGAGTAGTCAATCAAAGATATTTCTTCTAGAATAGCTCTGCAACTTTCAGGTAAGTAAATCATGTGATATTTGATAATAACGGAAAAGAAGGAAAGGCGGTGGTATTTATTTTTATTTATTTATTTACAATTTATGTACACAAACAGGAAAATAAAAGTGGAACAGGACATAAGAGAAAACATGTACAACGGTACTGCTTATTTCTAAAGAAATCTCTTCCAGCAGACCTGCGAAAGGAGAAGGACATGAAATTTGCAGACAATGTGTACAATAGTTACATAGCGTAGTGGCACCAATGATCGACACTTTAAGGATCTTAATCGATCATAGTGGGTTTCTTTATTAAATTAAAGGTATATTAGTCACTTTTAAACCAAAAGTAACATTTGAGTATGGTAAGGTATATTCTTGAGATAAGAATAGAATGTATTATTTTTATTTGCTATAAACAGACAAGAAAAAAAAATCAAAAAAATGAAAAAGTGTAAGAATCTCCAGTAACCGACACCTAGTCATTTGACTGTTACCAGTAATCGACACCCCAGTTATCGACACCCCAGTCATCGACACCCCAGTTATCGACACTTACCAGTTATCGACACCCCAGTTATCGACTATTATCTATAATGAGTATTTGCCAAATAATCACACCATTTGACCACATTTGTCGGTCTTTAAAATAAAATTACCTGTTTAATAAGTATGCATATTTTGTTACAATAACCATATTTCTCTTACTAATGGGTATTAATCATGTAAATACTCGTACAAGACAGAAGATATTGACAAGTTGACTAGCACTTGGTGAAGGGTGGGCGATTTGGGGTCGTTTCATATCTGACGGTGGTGGCGTGCTGTCAGTCGCGTGGCGCTGGGGCGGGCGGGCGCGTGATGGAGGATTCGGAAGTTCACACTGACCCCACGACGCGTCAAGTGTGGGAGGTTGTGTGTGTAAAGTTGTGTGCTTGTTCGTTCTGGGGTTGCGCGGCCGATGTTGTGCGCTGCCTTTTCCGCCGGATATGAACCGACCCCTAGGGTGCTGTCTTTTTTGTATTAAAATTTTGACGTTTGTTAAGTGCTACTTTGTAGCTTAACTTAAATTAATGATTTTTGATTTTGATTTTGGTTCTGATTTTGTCTGTGTTGATAATTTTTAATTTTTGAATTGAACACTTCTTTAGCGGCTTTTTATAATGGGTAAAAAAAATTAAACTCGCGTCAGGTTAATAAACGTTCCAGTGCACTTTACACTTGCTATAGCCACTGGCAATCCTACAAGGTCAACATTGGCAAGTAGGTGTACCTAAATTTTTCATTAAACTAAAATTATCTGGATACGAAAATACCTGCCACTCACTGACTTAAAATAGAAACATCTGGCCCTGGACACGTGACCTGATCGAAAATTCGTATGACGAAAACTTCTTTAGCGGTGCTGTACAGTTTTTTTTTGTAATGAGTAAAAATGATAAACCCGCGTCAGGACACGTGACCTGATCGAAAATTCGTAAGACGGATGTAATGTTTGTGTACGATAGCGCAATAAATTTATATAGTATTTCTACCACAGGTATGATAGTACTTTAATACTGATAATGAAAGCAAATCGTGCAAAATTATTACCCATACGGTTAGTTAAAAAAACTATAATTTTTATAAGTCCTGTATAGGACTTAAATTTTTTTTTTCGGAATCTTTTCTATTTTTTTCCTGTATTAGGTTGACCCTGTCTGTAGCAACTATTATTGTAGTTCTAAAAAACATGGCCCCACGACGCACCGTTTTCGAGTTATGAGCCTTTTACTTGAACGGCCTTTTAATGTAAACGGCCCATAAGTTGGAAACTGTGCGTCGTAGGGCCATGTTTTTAAGATCATAAATGGTTTCTATAGATAAGCTCAATCAGATGCTGCAATAAAAATGCTCGAATTCTATATAAAAAAAAAATCTAAAGAAGGACTCCCAATTTTTTTTACTATATTTTTTTGTTTTCTTTGGTGCTCATAGTGCCCAAGCGTATGCTCCAACTCCTACCCTCCGCCCCTAAGACGACCCACTGAACCTAACTGGTCGGGAGTATAATTTTTTCTCAGAGCCATCTCTAAAACCAATCATTGACACATATTATTTCCCAATAATCGTCACTTGTCGATTTCTGGTAGATCAACTTTGATTATTTTTTTAAATATTTTTTTGATTATCTCGGTAGATATTTGATTTACTTCAAATATCTACCGAGAAGCAAAGTTAGAAGAGCTATATATTCACTTATCAAATGAAAAATGTTTCTAATAATTACTATTGACACGTGTCGATAACTGGAGAAAGTCAGTTTGTGAACACCAATGATCGACACCAACATTTTACTAATATTAAAATAATCTTGAACTTGTGTTATAACAAAATTCCACCCTTTAGTTCTTATAAAAACCCGTAAAACTCATAAAATTCAAATAACTTACAATACATTAGCATAATTAACAAAGAAATGTACTGCCTTCGTTAACGATTTCAGTAAGAAATGTTGTTTTTCTCGCCGGTACTCGAGCCACAATCAGTTGTCACACCGCTACTTTAAAATAAAACTGTAAATATCGCTCAAATGTCAATGGGAGCCAGTAATAAGTGTGCTTTCTATGTTACAGTGTCGTCAAATAAATAAATCGGTATCCTACTCTTTATTTTATTAAATAAAAAAATTAAGTGTCGATTACTGGTGCATGTCGATTACTGGTGCCACTACGCTAGGAAAAAAAAAATAATTTTATAGAATCATAATTAATTTAAACATAAATTAGAATACATATATAAATACTTGCCTAAATAAATATACACTTAAATCATGAAGAAAGGTAGTGCTCTTTTACTCTTTTCTTAAAAAGAGAGATAGTAGGTGAGTTTCGTATGCTAGGCGGCACATACAGTATGTGCAAAAGTACCATTTTACCACGCTTACTATACTACATACTTACGAAGAAGTAACTACTACTAGATTCTACTTATTATAAGGACCTCTTGACATTCAAAGTTACGAGAAAAACCCTTCATATACCCAAGCTTTCCAGCCATAAAACGCTATACAACAAGGAATTAACACAACACGAATTTCCCTGAAGACGCGAAATATTCCAGTATACAAACGAGGTGATTGAATGAAGCATGTCTGGAGACAGCACGCTATTGTCTTCTCGTACAAATCCGTCGCTGCGAAGTAGGTAATACATCAAAACGCGACGCGTCAGCCCGCGGATTCTAATCAGCATGAGATAATGAATCCCGTGCAGTGTGAGCTGCGATGTAATTTATGACTATATGATATGTTGTCTGTTGTCAGTATTAGCATATATTGTTAAAGAATATTGTATTGTTGCCGCTCTGTAGATCTCAATGTAACGGTCTTCTTTTTTTATAAAACATAGTAGCAGTTTCGGTTTTCCATTGGGATCTCTATGGGATATATCATTTAATATATTTTAGGTACTGTAAACTGATATCATTCTGGCCGTCTGTCCCCAATGAAATCTTTTCCAATATCGCAATGAACTAAGTAACTTAGCAATCAATTAAGACTATTCCATTTAAAATCGTGCTTACGTTAGCAATAACGATTTCAAACGGACATTTCCGCTAAATCTACGAAAAACCTCTAGAATATTCGGCTGTGGAACATTAAAGCACAAAATCCTCATTGGAATCGAGCCTAACAGTTCAATTATAGAGATCGGCTCCCAGCTAGGTTCTTGATCGCCTACATCTAGATTTGATTCGTTCTAACTAGACATCACAATCCGTTTACCGCATCCGACTATTGAAAAGTTTTCTACAATGTGCACACAATTTTAAGTTTCTTCGATATATTCAAAACTTTTGTTGATTTTAGAGCTTCTCTAGGTACATGGATTAAATTGTAATCCAGTATTAGCATATAACGTTGGGTTAACAGTTCCTGTAAGCGTGCATCCTTGAAACTTAATTTGCAAAAAAAAACCTCTTATTTTTGTTCATATAGCTAGTACAGTTTAAAAAATGGACTTTTAGAAGTCTAGAACACATTTCAAGAAAAACATTTGACGATACTTTATTTTAAAATTAAACTACACCACGTACTGTATGCAATTTTTCTAAGTCTACTGTAGAGGTGACCCGGTGGGTTAATTTGGCCGCTAGCAGTGGCGCGCGGTGCACGGCGTTCAGCGGGCGATCGCACGGAAAATTGGTCTCCTTCGCCATTTGATTATGTACCAAGATCCCTTGCGAGAATTCAGACGATTCCCCGTGAAAAATAAATTGGACAATATGAGAGTCAGGTGGGGAATTTTTTAAAAGCTGTTTTCGAATCAGAATTCTAAACACGGGTTACTTTTACGCTACTCTGTGGAGTCGTTTTAGTGATGATTAATCCTTTATAAATTGGATTGTACTTTCGAGTTAACTGACTGCTTTAAGTGGTCAAAGACGAGATGCTCATTTATAGTCATCAAAAAAATACTTTTAATAGTGCATCCAAAAATAGTATACCTCCAGATGTAAAAAGACTACGTTATATTTTCACAAAAGCACTCGAAAGGTCAGTTCAGTCGTGAACTCCTGACATACATATACCTACTTACCATACCGAATGCTTTTTTAAACCGGTTTTTTAATTAAATGAAACGTCGAACCCTTCGACACTGTAAAATCGCTTCCAATCAATTACAGGGTAACCATTAGTCCATCTCACACGTTTATCTAGGACCTGCAGATAGATCTGGCAATCAAGTAAACTTTTTGTGCTTGTTGTTGCAATCAATTTGTTGCTGAGAACTGGATTTATTTAAGAATGTTATTGCAGTACTAGAGACTTAGATTTCTGTTCTTTTTATGGAGTTCGCTTTTGTGTAGTCTTATTCATGTTTTTTTGTTTGTGCCCAACATATTCTTTGCTTCTTCACGTGATTGTACTTTCTTGTATTGGTTTTGGAGATTTGGAGTCCTCGGAAAAAATACTAACCATCGATCAACATTTTAAATTATGTCATTTGGCTTTTATGTGTTTGGCTTTGGGTATGGCTATGTATAATATTAAATCTAATACTTACCCCAGAATAAGTTTTCGAATCGTCCGTGTCCCCTTTTTCATTGTTCTAAAGAGAGGGACGGAGCTATTAAACAGATACCACCGTCTCTTTCTTAATAGAACAACGGCTTTAGCACTCATTATAGCTCGCAGCTTCTAGTTAATATTAACAATTTAGTTTTGGTACAGACAGGTAACATGGTAAACAATGACTTTTGGAACAGTTAACACTCGGCTAAGTTTCCCAATTAGTGGGCGCGTGATTATGACGACCAAGCGGAGTGAGGACCCAGTGAGCGCCACGTGACAAATTGTGTTCACTACAAATATCTGAACTCCTGTAGGGACTAGGTAAATGCATTTCAGTGTTTACGGCAGTTGCTCACAAAATGATACTAACATTTAGTCGCGGCTCTGCCCTCCATGTCAGTTATAGAGACAGGAATTAGCGTTTAGCCAGTCCGGGGATAACATTGTCGTTTTAAGCAGTACAGCCGTTTAAACCTTATGTGCAACAATCAGAGAAATTGTTAGAGAAACAGTTACTTTTGAATAGCTACGTAAAAAGAAGGGTTTTCGTATGGGTTTTATTTTAGGTCCAGTTGTTATTTGAAATCTGGGATGGTGATATGGTTTCTCTTGCACATTGATGTGGTGAGAGAAATTGAAGAAGCCATAGAGAGGACAAAATGATTACCCAAGGACCGATTGTACCAGACTCTTTATTCGAGTGATAATATTCACGTTTGGCAGATTTTGTGTTGAAGAACTGTCAATAAACAAAATTATTCCCAATTTAACGTTGGAAAATCATCCCTAAATTACTTATAAAAATATAATGCATAGGCTATTTTGCCTCAAATAAACCGAACAAGGTAAAATACTTTCCTACCCGAGTAACCTAACTCTCTTGCGTTTACATACAAAATCTTATTTAAGCTCACTAAGACGGCGTGTGAGGGGCTCCTAATAAAGGCGACTGCGACGTTCCGGTATGACGTTTCCGCATCACATTATAATGTTGAGATTCCGGCTCGCTAGCAAACAAACTCCCATCTCCTGTTCGTAACAAGCGACCCTTACTATGTTTCGGTTTTGGGATTTCACCGAATCATGTTCTACAAAGTTACATAATCCGTTGTCGAGGTTTGAAAGTTTTGTATGTAGATTTAGAGAATGGTGAGGAACTTTTTGAGACTAGTCGTTTTGGATAGTTGAATTCGGGGTAATGTTCAAGAATTGTTTTAGAATGAGAATTCTGCTTAGTGGAATCTAAAACTATAAATTCCGTAGTAATAAAATCTTCAGCTTGTTTGTTCCACTTCTAGAATAAAATCTAGTAATATTTGTGAGATATTTCCATTCCCCAAGCACGCAAAAAATTAACACAACGTTCTAAAATAAATATGATCAGCCGACATTTCATAGATAACTAGTAGTAGTGGTCCTGGCATTTCACATAACATTACAATGCATAGTCTTTTGTCACTTTAGTGGGGAGTTACCAGGGAATTTGTACAAGTCGAGAGAAATATTTGCGCTGAAATTATGCTACGTGTACAACAAGAATCCTGAATTTATACATCAGTAGACAGACAGTATCGAATGGATGCCAAATGGCAGTGGAATTATTAAAGCGGACAATTTTGTGGTAGTTGTTCGTATATGTGATCAAATGACCGTCATGTTTCAATAACAGTATCTCTTGCTGATTTGGGAATATTGGAGCCGTTATTGTTGTTTCGTTTTTATCGACAAATTGAGCATCGATGTCTGTTACTTTCGAGTAATTAAAATTGTTCGCTTCATGATAATGTTAAGATTACACTTGCAAGTTTGTTTTTCTTATTCGCAATATGTTGTCTGCGGGAGTCTGCTCTATACAGCCCAAATAATATTTTTTATAACATAGCACTATAAAGCCTTGGAAAGCATGTTAATATATCATGATACAATCGATCCATATTAAATGCGTACCTAGTCCTTTACGCAACGAACATGTCATGTAATTTTACAGCCTAGCCCAACTAATCTGAAACTACGGGCCTTTTATAGTAAACGAAATGCTTCGGCCGCGTCGGGTATCCAATAAACAACATTTTTCTTAATACACCTTAAGGATTCTAATGCTGCGTTCACACAGGTCCAACGAATGTCTACAAATAGGTTTACGTCGGTCGTAAGTCGTTCGTTGAGCTTTACCGGCAATCCGCAGTGTGCCGGTAACCTTAAAGAATTAGAAGCAATGGACAAACATTTGCGTCGATTAATAATTAAATTGATTGATACAATATAATGATTGATTGAAGAAATCCACTCCAGTACGATCCGTTGGTCCTGCGTAACTTGTGTGCCCGCAGCGTTACCTCAAGTATTTAGATTTACTGTTTTTTCTTAGACCCTTGTCTGCCGCAGCAATCAGGCGGACAGTTAGCATTCTGGGAATAGTTAAAATACCGGAGATTTTCAAATTCTATCTCAACATTTACCTAGGAACTGGTTCTGCTATGATGAATAGTTGTATGAAGGTTTTATGTAAGTAGCTATGTATAATTAAAATGATAGTTATTGTTTTTTTGTCCAACACATTTCTGTCCCACGGAAGGGCAAAGACCCTCCTTTCATTTCATCTAGTTAGGGCTGTAGTTTACCACTCCTAATCAGTCTTCAAAGGTCATGCGTGTGGATTACAAAAGATATACAAGCCGATTGTATCGACCTACCGTATGTTCATATCATTATTTACCAGTAATGCCAGTCACCACATGAGGAGATTCAACCACCCGCAAACCGCAAAAAACTATGTAAGCCTATCAAAAAAAAGAAGAAGGAATTTCGCGTAAAACCACGATAGACGGAAGTATATAGATGGATGTACATCTACATACCTTTGCCTGTGCCCGGTGGGACTAAAAAATCAACGCTAGACCTTCGTCAGCTGTCACCGACGTGGACTCGCGTTCGAAATTTAATTTGCCGCCATGTTATTTAGAAGAGTTGCCGCAAGAAAGGTAACACCCGGTTTCAGTCAAAAATAAACGGTCAAAAATTATTTTAGATTGATTATTCTTTCACACCCTTATTAATAAAAATGTCGATATGGATTACCCACGGATTAATAGATTCTAAATTCAAATTCTCTATAGAAAAATTGAAATTAGAATCTGCTAATCCGTTGCTAATCTACATCAAGATTTTTATTAATAAGGTCCTCAATGATTCAGTTTTCACATCTACTGGATACCTAAGAATAAAAAGGTAAGTAGTAGTTTCATAAGTCCATATTCACGGGTCAACTAGAAAATAGCGATAAAAAAGAGTTATTCTCAGAATAATATCGAATAGTGTCTACGAATTGTATTTTTGGATACACGTGTCTGAACATAATGCGAATATTGTTTTCTTTTTACCTCCTTATTGTAATTATTTGATTTCCGCAATCCCCTTGGGTACTTATAACTTACGGAACACGATTATTGCGACTAAGGAGCGTGTGTGTCCCAGACGAAGTTTTTAGTTCTGATCGATGAACTTATTCTACGGTAAAATTAAATGGAAAATAAAAACCATCAGACATCATAAAAAAGGTGGTGCTAATTTATCACCAAATTCTCATAATAACATTAAAAGGGCTTTGTTTTTCTTTCAACAGAAAATAAGAAAAATATAAACGTGTCTACATTAATTACTTTCCTCACTTTGTACTTGTTTATTTCTTTATAAAAACATAAGTCCCGGCCCGAATACAATAAAAAATAAAATTATTATATTAAATCCCGATATAAGCTGGCAGAGAAAATTGAGGAGGAAAATAATTAAAATAGAACTATTTTCTTTACCTTTGTTTACTTTGATATTGTTTCGGTTTTAGGAAAAATTGTAACCAAGATAAAACTAGTGAAAGAATAGGTAAAAAAATAATAGAAAACGAGATCGAAATCATTGAATATTTAACTAAGCATTGAAGTTATATTCAGTAGCCAATTCTAACAAGACACATGCTTTCTCTTACCTTTACCTAACTACTAGGTATGTACTTATAAAGATATAAGCCGATCTTAATAAGTGGTAGTCGGCTGGTAAAGTTAACTGACGATAACTTCTCCTCAGGTCTAATTTGATACATTTGAGCTTCTACGCCAAAGGTTGGTCTAAATTAGACTATTTATCTACTGTGTAGGTGCCAACGGAGTTAAATTACGTCAACAGCTAATCCCAAACTAAGCCAATCTAGTCGTATCCAGGAATTTACAAAATACTCAACTCCTTGATTGAATTTCAGGTGATTTGGGTAGGGAAGTCGATGTTTTACACACAAAATGTGTTGAGCGTTCAGCGTGTTTTTTATATACTAAATTTATAGAAGGGAAATATCCTTCAGGTATATCTACAGATCTTTTTAGTGTCATTTCAGTCATATTCAAAATTACTCTGACATGTGTCCATATGCACCTAAAATGTTGTTAACTCAGAAATATTGTTCCTCAATTTTCATCGATTGCATATATTTTTTTTATTTATGTAGGCATGTGTGATAAATCAATCCGTCCAATCCAAAAGTTGTAGAGCTAAATCAAATTACACATCGAGTGAAATCGATTAAAACCAGTCTAGGAAGCAATGTACTAGTACTCCAGTAGACCAGCGAAAGTTATGTTGCAACTCAGTTGATAGCTCTTTTGGGAACCCAACTGTAATAGAGTTTAAATTGTGAGTGTTTTTGACTTTTATTTATTTCTTGGGTTCCCGCCACGAAAAGTTGCTCCGTCTGAGCCACTAAAGTTTAGATAAAACAAGTTACGCGTCAAGTTTAGCAACACAGTTAACAGTTTTAATTGAATCCAAACAATTGCATCAGGTAATTATAGGAGTTTGTTGGGAAATGTAAATAAAATGAGCCTGGAGGAAAGTAAGCCTTTTAAAGCGAGTCAATAAGATGTAGAACTTTTTTCAATCTTAGCGATCATCTTAATGTTTAACATGGACCATGATTCAACAGTAAAGTATGAATGGGTATTAAAATAATAAGATACCTGTGGATTGCACATAATCTAAACCCGTACATTTGCTTTAAATACTAGTCGGCTGCCGGAAAGATGTTTTTTTTCATAATTTGGCCTTTTTAAGTAATGCCGTACTCTTTGTCCAGGAGCTTCAGAATCATTCAGTTTCGCTGTTCTACACTTTTACAATTCCAAATAGATATATCCTTTGAGATCAAAATATCCAGAAACTTCATAAACTTGTAAAAGCATCAACGTATTACTCAAGTCTGATCCGATATCTCCGTAAAGCTCTACACATTTCTGCAGCAGACCCCGTCAGCGCACCAGGACCGAGTAACAAATAGCTTGCATACATTTTGTATGAACTGTTCACATTTATCCGTGTCAGGAGCAACAAGGCTTTAGGGTCATCGTCGTGCGCTTCGTTACTGCACTCTCCTAGTAAACACGCTCTATTTTGCAATCATTCTGAGTTAAACTAATTAGGACTTTGCATCCCGACTGCACGAACAACTTGATGGAACCGCACAAAAGTATTGTAGCTACCCCTTATTTTGTGCAGTTTTGAATGATTATAGAGTACACAGTGCATGATTTAGTAGCCAGGAAAATACAAGCTAAAATATATTTTAACCTACATTCACTTTTGAACTGTCTATTACAACTACAAACACCAAAAACAAACGTGGCGGGAGTGCCGCGAAATAAAATATGACCAGAATAATTACATTCAGAGCGACGAGTTTCCGAAGTCTGAGTACATTATACGCAGGGCGCAGTTAACTCAAAATTTATTTGCGTTTAACGGCTCTTCTGTAACGTTGGTTCTTATAAACACATCAAGCTAATCTGACTAACAGATCTCAAGTCTTAACTCGTTAATTCCACTCAGATTTGTCTAACCGCACAATCAGGAATTCAACAACAAATCTTGAGTTATAGCAATTACCATGTAAATTTGCGAAGTTCGCGAAATAATTTAACGCGGTGTAGTCGCCGGATTCAAAACAATTTATATGTTAATTCTGTAGATATGGACTGGGTTCTGTACACAAACGAATTAGTCCCGAATAGGTACTCCCACCACGAACAAGTGGTGCACGACATCAATCGTGGGAAACACCAACGAACATGATAATAAAAACTAAAATATTTTGCAAAAAAGATTTTACTTCTAACTTTTGGCACCTTCTCATAGTTGACAAATTCGACATCGTAGCTTTTCGGGCTAGCATCTAGGATATTTTACTCTTTTGTTTTTAGCTACTGAAGTAATTACCTTCGCCATATGTTGTCTTTATACTGTCCCAGCCTCGCCCCCGAGTGTCCTAAACGTGACTTACCTATCAACTATTTAGTAATTCGCTTCAGTTACTCTTAAAGTAAATAGAAAATGCTTGTGTCCTTGAGTCCTCTAGATTTATTACATGTCGTCTTGTGTTTTTTCTTTAAGATTTATTTTTTCAAATAGTGATAAAAAATTTGTAGAATTACTTTAATCGACATCTGCTTATTGTTAGAAAATTTATTGTTCGCGAATAAAGCTGTGATTAAGTACTGGTACACCTATTTTTTATGTATATCATATTTTTATAGCTATGTCCATCGAGTTTATTTATATGACTACGTGTGGTAAGAGTTTTTATGTCTAAGTTTGTACTTTCTAAGTAAGGTAAATTGTAAACGTCAGCTAAATTAGAAAATGTAGTGTATTCGAGGTTTAGATCCAGGATTAATCCTAACAAAACAATAATATACTCCCCAGGGAGAAATTTAACGTTGGACGAGAAATATTGTTTAATACGAAATTTGTTAGATAGTAGCTAAATATAATTATGTTCTTGAGATAGATTTAAGGTTTTGGAATGAATTTTCCAAGACTAAAATAGAGTTTCGGATTCATTGTTCAAATTGTGGCCTTGGCTTTTATAAAGCTCTACTAGATAAAATGAAAAGTTAGAATTTTACTTAAATAGATAAATTAGCTTTTGCTTATCCTCTGAAATACGCCTATTGGGAGGATTGAAGGAATACCTAATTTTAAACACAATATTGTGACGTAAATTTATCCGCTGCCTGTTAACCCGGGAAAACAATGTAATATTTAACTTTAACAATATTGAACAACGGAATATCGGTTTTGTGTCAACGAAAGCGACCTAAATCGACGAACATGAATATTTTCGAGCCATTTGCACACAGATCAGCACAATAGATTAGGTGGAACGTTGTAGGAACAACCTAAACCACCAAACGATATTCGTCTGGGTAGTGAAAAGCTTTAGCGAGTAAGCTCATCAATTTGGACCGACAAAATCGTGTTGGTACTTAATTGAAAACACAGGCGTCGGGACAGTGATAGCTCATACGAGGCTACACAAATATACTATACAGCATTTAATCGAATTCAAATCTGCAACTGCATTGCAATCGAGAACTCGCTGAATCAGAATCGATTAAGCTCGAAATTTCTCGTTAATCGATTTAGCCGGAATCTTGGGAGTTCTCAAAGTTCGCTAACGTTAGTTAATATTCGTCTGATTGTATCAGATCACATTTTAGGATATTCAGACTATCTATTGATCGATTTCTGAAACAAGGTTTCAGTCTTCAATCGAATTAATAAATAAAGGATAGCTAAGTAGCTAGCTACTTAATTTTTTTATGGACTATTTTATTAAATCAAATTATTTTCGTCCCGAATTTCATTAAGGACCTTTGTTTAAGTAGTTTTTTTTTTGCTTAGTTATTGGCGAAAGGAAAATACTTATAATTTTTTTAAAATTATTTATTAAATCTTTTTCACAAGGGCTTACCATGATATCTATCAAGTTTGTGACTTCTAGGGTGCCTACTCTATCTACATTCCTAGCTTGACGCACTTGCAACTGGGTGAAGATGTCTCCTCTAATTAGGCCCTTTCTATTAATTTGTGCTGTTTAATAATGTGTAGAAGCTATAGCTGGCCCTCAATATCTGAAACAGAAAAAAATATAGTAAGTTCTTTAACAAAGTAAGAAGGTCACAAAATAAAAGAAAAATCACAAAACTATAAAAAGGGGTTCGATAATTCTCAATAACAAGAACAAAACGTACCTATGAGAAAAATTTTTTACTATATCTTATTTTTCCAGCCGGTATGTATTTCTGTAATGTTTGGGAAAAATACCCATGTGAAAGGTTATATTTTTTTTTTTTTGTAAAATCATGGTTATACGGAATGGGTTTTTTAGTGAAGTAATATCCTTATATCTTCATTAAAAGAGTTCCATCATAGTTTACCTACCGCAACAAAAGTAGCCAGCGACATTTCATTGAAGGGCCCCGCTTTGAAGACCAGTCTCTTGTCCATTTTTACACTGAGCAGGGCCACTTCTCGCTGAACCTTCTGATTCGAAGCAGGCCATTGACTTTGGAAAGTACTATAGCTCACGAAGGTGCTCTGAAATGAAAGCAAAATGTAAGTGATGGACATTGATTATGGAAAAAAATTAGAAATACATCAATAATTCCTATCGGTTTGCACCTACTTTGCAACATAAGGATGTCATTGGATGTTGTTTTCTACAAAAAATATCCTCTTTAATAATATTTACCTCAAAAGTAACTTCGTTGGCGTACCAGTAGAATATCAGGAGCTGTATCAGGCAAGCTACCACGAACAACACGCTAGACATCAATGTAGCCAGATCGTCGTGCATCTGCAAAATAAACAAAGCTAACTAAACTAGAGTATATATTACTTATACCTTAATTAATCCTTTTTTGACAACATTTTAGTATAACCTGAGGTTAAAAACACGTTACGGAGCAATATATTCTCCAAAAAGTTTTCAATTTTTTTATAATTTTTCGAGCTTCAAAATATAGCTACGCTGGATTACTCACCTCTGCAATCTGAATGATGCAAAGACCGAGGTTCACTGATATAACTACCAGATACACAAACATTACTGGCGAAATCAAAGCATTGAACAAGTACTGAAACCTGAAAAAAAAAGTATTTTATCAGCAAAATAATAAACGCAACTACAAGGCCTTGGTAAAGGAACTTAGGTAAACAGATTTAGAAGCCTGTCTTCAAATAAGAGTGTACACTTACTCAACCAAAGCTGTATGAAATTTATGGCACCTTGCAATATTGAGATGACTCTGATTTGCATTTGCAGCAACAATCATTTTCGTGCAATAGATACGAGTGATCTTCAACTGTCCAGCAAAAAATATCATAATGGAGACAACTAGAGTATCCCAACTGACGACGTAGGCACTTACAATATGGCCAAGAAACGTCTGAATACACATGGATATGTAATACCCCGGAGGCTCCTTACTGAATGGTGAATAGCCGTCAAAGATGTTCAAGTATACACTTGTTCCATTCTCATTCACCTGATTCTTCTGGTATGGCTCAGAGAAGATACTAAAGTTAGAGAAGAAGGCAAGTGCCCAGAAGAAATATGAGACCTTTCTGTTACGATTAATGTAATCATCGATCACATCCCCGCAATCCTTGTTCCCTGCTTCCAACTGCTCCCGTTCTACCTTAGACATGTACTCGATAAGGCGCTTCCATTTTTTTAAGTCCTTTTGAAAGAAACAGGACTTCAGAATACCCATATGAAACGGAGCATATTGCAAGATTAATTTTAAGGCATCAGAGTTGAAATAAATAAAGCATTTGATGTATTGACTGAAGAAAAACAATATCGTGACGTAGAAAAGAAACTGTTTGAAAATATCCAGGAAGGATTTGAGTGACGAATGCCAAAGACCAGTTAAACGCAGCAGCTTAAGATGAGGCCCTACCGAAGGATACTCAGGATCCTCCAGAAAATGTAAAACATATCTCAACGAAAATTTATTCTTCATTTTGCAGACCTCTGTTCACTTGGAAATACGTGTATTAAATGGCAATAAATCACGTTCATAATTGGCCTGAGAAATTCCATGTGAAATGCAGTTGTTACGTGTATTTAGTAGGAAATAATAACAGGTTGCTTTTGCCGTTTAGATTTATTATGAAGAATTTAGTTAGGGAGAGAATACGACGTGGTATGTAATTTCGCTTAGTGTAATTACAATGTTTGAAACATTTTGTAATAAATGTGTACTGTTTAAGATATTTTAGTTTCTTTTTGTAAATTGGTCATAATTTTTATATAGAAAACAAAGTAAGACTACCAACTTACCCTAAAACTCCTATACACTGTAAGAGTTCGCATCGCAGTCGATGTAATTTGCCTGCTATGTAATGCACACATTATGGACGTACCAACCCAACTGTTTTCTGAATAAACAGAAGTAAAATAACAGATCGATGTGTATAATTAGGGTGCATCGCACTGGCCCTATAATCATGGCCATAAAAATGGTATATTCAAAACTAAAACCAACAAATGTCATGTATTAATTTAATTTGCTATAAAAGTTGATATAACTAATGACTCCCGGGTATTGCAGTAGGAAAGTTTGAGTAGTTGCTACGTAACAAAACATAATTTCGCTCAGCCTTAAAATTGGTACATACCTATGTTGAGCTTTAAAGTTCTTAAAAGAACTGTCACCCGAAGTTAAAAATTCAGGTGCCAATAACTAATCACTAGCTATAATAATTTATTTATTTCAATATAAGACTTGGTTATTCCTTTTCCGGTTGAGCAGAAGCTGCATATGGTTAGGCCAACTGCGGTAATCTTGTACCAAATAAGACTTAGTATCCCATAGCTGTGCATAGGCCTCTCTTTTCGGGTTATGTACCATTTAAACTATACCTAAGAAAACCCCCGTTAGTATTTATAATAGTAAGTCAAAGTATTCTGTGTTTTCGCGATATTTTAGACAATAAAACAAGAGATCTATTAACACCTAATCAAATTCCACACGTGTTCTGCGGTGGCAAAGTATATATTCTAGTAAGTAAAAGAATTTTGTGCTTTCGCGATATTTACTGAACCTAGATACCATAAAACGTAAATAGGTCCGCGGAATAAAATTAAGCTTCATCGATAAAGCCCCGAGGCCATTACTGAGATGACAAAGGGGCATCGATATATTATTATAAATTATGTGACTGACCAGTTATGAACTCACAAAGGAGTTTTAAAAAGAAAACATTTTCAGTGTACCTATTCGGTTATTCAAAAGAAAGTACACAAATACGGTAAATATAAATCATAAACCGCTTGTATTTAAGTAGGTATTCAAATTACGTTGTTTATATGACAATGGCTGTATGCGGTTAACACCCGGATAGACCTGACTTCTCAGAACTTAATTAAATCTTTACATTTATTATTACTGACATTGTTGCTATTCGTTTTCCATCAGGCATTTGTTGCCTATTAAAAAACGAACACCTGATAAGAAATTACTATCACCAAATTGTTGTCAGTAAATAGCTACTTGGTGGATACTGAAATGAAAAGCGTTTAGTACTTATTTAGATAAAAGCGGTAGTTGTCATTTAATAGAAATAAAAGGTTAACGGGCTTAGCTATGACAATATAAACAGTTATCTAATAGAAAGGAACAATGAAAGTGTGTCTATTTCCGAAGTTTTAGTAAGAATCCCGGTTGAATGTTAAGCCTGTCGTTATGTCCAGATAAGATCGCTGACGGAAATTAAGAGGAAATTGTATTTGTTTCTTATACAGCGACGACGTCACAATAAAGACGATATCCTTGCGACGCTCTGTATAAATAAATGTTAATTTTCTATTACAATTAGTACTTTGTTTAGATGAGTAGATACGGGTGAAGGTTTATTAAATGGATATTTTTTGTATACCAAATCTTTAAGTGAACAAAAGTTTTAAGGAATCAAATGACTTCAAATTAAATATAAATCATTCACATTCTCCTTTGCATTTTACTAGAATTAAAAAAGGACCCTATCGTTTAAAATTAAGCCAGGCTCAGGCAAAATATAACAAACGAAATACATAAGAAAAGGAGTAAGATTTACTTTTGTGCTTAGAAACGTAAAACGAAACGTTTTCTAATGACGCACCGAAGTCCGCCAAACCGTTTGTCAGGCGCCGAACGCGTACGTCAGTTTAAAATTTGACGGTTACAAAAGATTTGAACAGCGTTTCTGTGTTGTAGCGTTGTTCAGTGAATTGTTATTATTTAATTAACTAGTTTACTAGTCTGGCTCGTGACGTGAAGAAACCGTTATTGTTTAAGTAGTGGACGGTTGAACATTGAATAAGTGCTTTTGCAGTGGCAGTGGTATTTTTCGTTCAATGAGATAAGCAAAAGCTTGTGAGTTGTGAAAATGGTGAGAATGGAGAGAGGCCCTGGGCTAGCAGCGAAGAAAGGGATGTCAGCTATCGCGCCCTCAAAATGTGGTTCTACGCAAAACATGGCTGCAAATATAAGAGTTGTTGTGAGAGTTCGCCCTTTAAATACAAAAGAAAGGGAGCTGAACAACCGCATCGTGGTAGACGTCGTGGATGATAAAATGTTGGTGTTCGACCCCAAGGAAGAGGTCCGGCCATTTTTCTACCAAGGAGTTCAGCAGCCTAATAAGAACTTCTTGAAGCGCGCCAACAAGGAGTTGAAGTTTGTGTTTGATAATGTTTGTGGTCAGAATGCTACTAACAAAGATGTCTTTGAGCTGACTACTAAGGATATTCTGGCCTCCTTGATGGAGGGCTACAACTGTTCTGTGTTTGTTTATGGTGCTACTGGTGCTGGGAAGACCTTCACCATGATAGGCAACAATGAGCATCCAGGAATCACATATCTGACTATGGAGCATCTATTTTACACAATCAACTCATTTGAAAAGGAACGGGACTTTGATATTGGTGTTTCTTACATTGAAGTAAGTCTTTCTAAATATTTATAAAACTTTTTAATATTGTTTAATATGTAGTTTATTATTAAATATAATTAATATCTCAAATTAGTTATTATTAGTATACTTAAAAATACTTAAAATCTAAATAATTTTAATGTACCTATGTGTAAAAAGTCATGAAAATGGTTCAATTAGCTATAGTTATAAGTTAGGTTTCAATTTTTGACTACAGTTGGTGCGCTGTAGCATGGTGCGGTATAAATTAATACTACTTTTGGTGTTTTGCTAAAAACCATCATTTACTTAATTACAATAATTTAATTGGGTAAAATCAAAACATGTTCAACACATTATTTAATAAGTTTTGGACATCTTGTGAAACTTATTTCATTGTTATTTACTGCACTGCAAGTTATTAAATGTATAAACTTTTGTTTAAATTAATGTACTTGACTATTATAAGAGTGTTAACTATTTATTCCAACTAAAAGTTTAAGGGAACTAATCATTCAGCTGTGCCCAAATACTTATTTATTTGTACCATGAGAAGTCTTATCTAAAACAATTTGCAATTTAACCTTATTTATATCAAACTCAAAAATCCTTCTTTTCACATTCACAGGTCTACAATGAAAATGTATATGACTTACTGAAGCCATCAAGAACACCTCTACAGCTGCGAGAAGACTCTAAATACGGAGTTATGGTGGCCGGCTTGACCCTCAACAATATAAAGACAGCTAGAGAGCTGCTGAATATGCTAGAGAATGGCAACAAGAATAGGACACAGCATCCCACTGATGCTAACGCTGAGAGCTCTAGGAGCCATGCTGTGTTTCAGGTTAGTTATATATACTAGCTGTGCACTACGGTTTCACCTGCTTGAATAACTAGGTCCTGTTCAAAATTCATACACTATTTATTGGATTATTTGCTATTATGTTTAGAAATGTCTATTTTAGGCTTGAAATAAGTTTTTTAAGCATTGTGTTTATGAAATTAAATATATATTTAGAATTTCTTAGGCTAATAAGAACAGTAAAAAAATATTCAGTGCTTTATAATCAAAATCTAAAATTTCATATGAGGTAGTTGTGTGATGTATTTTACTGTTTTGTAGATAGAATTTATGTGGAACTTTCTTTACAAGTAAAAGGTCCAATTGCTTATATGCATTACTGCCTTGTAAAATGAATAAAGATAGAATTTACTGAGACTACTACTGACTGAGACCCTATCCAAAATGTTCAACAACTCCAAATTCTATATGCATTTATTCATGAAATTCTGCTTCCATTATGACACAACTTGGTATTATTTCAAATGTCACCAGGTATACGTAAAAATGCGTTACAAGACGAGCAGTCAGATGCGCATTGTGAAGCTATCCATGATCGACCTGGCGGGCAGCGAGCGAGCCTCCGCCACCGGCTGCGTCGGCGAGCGGTTCAAGGAGGGAGCCAACATCAACAAGAGCCTGCTGTCGCTAGGCAACTGTATCAACAGGCTGGCTGATGGTGGCAGCTATATCCCTTACAGGTATTTATTTAAGGACAATTATGATAAAAGGTAATGTTCATGATCGACCTGGCGGGCAGCGAGCGTGCCTCCGCCACTGGCTGCGTTAGCTGCGTATCAACATAATGGCTGAAGGTGGCACCTATATCACTTACAGGGGTATTATTAATTATTTTATTTTATTTTTCGTCATTATCTTAAGATAATAGGTAAAAATAATTATGTGGGACATAATCTAGAACATAATGTTTTAGATTATGTCCCACATGAAGATATTATTAATTTAGAATTAAAATAAATATTATCAAAAAATGCGTGTTAATTTACACTTAACTTTCTTATCTACCTTTTGTATATAGCATACATCAAACTGACCATTAAGAATAAGATAACCTGTTAAGTCTATTTACGATCTCCTCAATAGTGCCCAAATACGAATAAGCCAAAAAAGTTTATTATAAAAAAATAGCATAAATAATATGCAATTTTTTCTCACAGAGACTCAAAACTAACAAGGCTGCTAAAAGACAGTCTAGGCGGTAACTGCAAGACAGTCATGATCGCCAACGTATCACCGTCAAGCGTGAGCTATGAAGACACCTACAACACATTGAAATACGCTGCTCGAGCCAACAAGATACAGCTCAGTATCAAGAAGAACATTGTGGATGGTGACATGAGGATGTCACAGTATCTGAAGGTTATTGAGGAGCTCAAGAAGAAGGTTAAGGAGTTGGACGCCAAGCTGGCGCTTTCTAGCATGAAGGCTGTTACTAGGGAACCCGATTTGGTAAAGGAGAAAGGTATGACATCATCTTTGGATACAAGTAGTATTTATATAATTACTTTAGGGTGGAGTGTATTGAAAAATGTGCACATAAGCTACTTCGAGTGATCGACAAAACAAAAAGCACTTGCTTGTTACGCGGGAGTCCATAGCACGAGTTGGTGTATGTTGAACACCGAATTACTGCCTATATTTAAAGATTTCCGACGCCTTAATGTTTTTGTAGCAAAATAAATAATTAAGTCATGTTTCTTTAGCAAAACGCGAATGGCGCAAGCGTATCCTGGAAGAGGAGGAGGTTTACGCGGAGCTGGAGAGTCAGCTGTTGAGCCTGATGACCCGCCAGCGTGTGCTAGCGCTGCGTCAGCGTCTGCGCAAGCGGAACTTCTGGCACGTCGCCGACCTCGCACAGCGGAACTCTTCCGAGGATATGGAACACGTATGTACTAGAACAAAATAACTTTTAGCCCACAATCCTGCAGCTTGGTATGGTGATATACTTAATTTGAATCTCCTTGTTTTAGATCCGCACAGAAGACATACCTCGTCAAGAACGTGCTGAAGAGAGTTACCTAAAACAATCGGCCCATTTGGATTCTCAAGTCTTAACTGCATGGACTAAGTGGGACGAAAGTAAGAAGAAACAGCAAATCATTTACGAACAAGCTCTTACAGATTGCCCCGAATTGAGCGACTTCGTCGAGAAAATACAGCTACAGAGTGAGCTAAGACAGACCAAGGCTAGAGATGATATGAGACAGAAGCAGTTAGCGATCGAAAATGAAGAGATCAACGCCTTTACTGAAAATATGAGTAATCTGCTCGGTTTGTCCAGAAAGTTGTATTTGACATTAAAAGGCTACGAAAAAGTGACTCCAGCATTAACAGCCGAGTACTTAGACGTTATGAAGAAAGCCAAATCAGCTAAAGGCATTACCTGGTCAGACAAGGACCACGAAAATGATGCACACTTCAGATTCTTTTCGACGCTAGAACTAACCAAACCTGCCACTCCTTTAGAATACAGTTGTGTTAAGAATGAAGATCCTAACGCGACTGTAGATATTATTACTGATAGTGAAGACTTGACTGACGTTGAGAATAGGGAACCTATTGTCAAGTTGTCCTCAAACAAACGTAAAGGAACACCTATCAAACTAGCGAATAACGAAACTATAATAATCAATGATTCCTTCGAAGCTTTGGACACGACAAGGAACCTGAACTCTGCTAAGAAAATTAAAAGGGAGTTTGACATCGCGCCTGACATAGAAAACTACGGTGTTATTGACCCTAAAGACTTAAACTCGACATTCGTATTGACTGGCAAGATGGATGCCATTAAGAACATTAAATCTGAGACTAAAATAGAGAATAATCCGCCTGTGAAACGAGGACTTATGGACAGGACAAACACTATTCAGAGGCATATCAATTTTAGTGATAAAGGTATGTTACTTTGATACTTAGCATATGTTATATGGTTATCTATGTCTTTAAAATAGAATCAGTCATTGGCTCTACTGTCTTATTCTTCCTAAAAGCTGATTTCGTACTACCTTCTGTCGACAGTTGTAAATTGTCTCTACGATGATGTCTAGTTGTTTGAACAATGTATATTTTTTTAGCCAAGATAGTAAAACCAGTGGTCGGTAAAGCTTTACCGTTCCGGCGTCCAGTGCCGCAGCCGAACCCGCCGCAGACCAGGAGCTACGGCTTCGGCTCCAGTGTGCCGCGGGAAACGCCCGCACAGAGAAACATCCAAGGTAAAAGTTAATTTATTAACTACTTTATGCATGTGGTATAAGGTCGGTTTTCCCACTAACAAGAGAAAAGCTATGTTACTTTTTTGTTTTAAAAATAAGAGTATTATAATTGTATAGAGTTCATCATTGTCTTTAGACATAACCAACTGCTGGTCTCTCTTTGGATATACTATTCTGCACTGTCTCTTAATAGTTGTACCCTTGTTATAAACCTTATTTTATGTGTTGCATGAATCAATGTGCATGTTCTTTTCACTACCAGTTTTTTTTTACTTGGATAGACTATGTAGTAGTAGGTATGCAAGTTTATTAATTGATTTTTGTACTGCATGATGAAATAAACATACATAAAAAGCAAACATGAGATAAAAAAAAATACCTTTTTTAAAATTTAATGGTCTAAACTAATATTTTCATCTTCCTACAACTAACATAATGACTTGAATACAGTCAAAATCTTCTAACAATTATAAATGTGGATGGGTTGTGTTGCTCGATGTTTCGGCCTAATTGCACCGACGGCCGTACATTCGACCGGCGGCCACTGCTCGTGCAATCCAAGATAGATTTTGATATAGCTCAGCATGTGGTGAAATGGGCTTTTCTGTGTGTTTTTGAAAAAGGGTTTGGGTATTTTAG
Organism: Autographa gamma; assembly: GCA_905146925.1. NCBI lineage: Eukaryota > Metazoa > Arthropoda > Insecta > Lepidoptera > Noctuidae > Autographa > Autographa gamma. The sequence goes on along the minus strand of LR989853.1, from coordinate 11,443,233 downwards.
TACTGTTTGGAGACTTAGTTTAATTATTAATTGAAGAAATATAATTAAAAGTAAAAGATAATTCAAGGTTCACAAATTGGTGAACTAATCTTGCGTGTTGTTCGATACACTTGACCACCAATTTGTACGTCTGTTATTGACATATTTTATAGACTGTTATTTGGAGAAAAATATGTTTTGTGGATGTTAGGATTTATGTAGAAAATAATTTAAATAACAGTAATCGTAAGTTTGAGTCGACCTCGTGTCAGTGGTAAAAAAAAAAGAAAAATACTCTCTTTCTACTCTCAAAAAGTCGGTTAAAAACGATACGCTTTAATTACCATGTTCGCTCAGTAAACGTTTTTCAGTTACCCTAATGTTACCACTGACATGAAGTAGTGTTGAGTACTATGTGAATGTCCTAACTAAGTAGTCTCCTAACAATTCCTTACATGTCGTGTTCCGTGTGTGGCGTTTAACAAACTAATAGACTCAATGGCTCGTGGGAAGGCGAATATCACTCAAAAATCAGTCGGTTATAAAGCAGTGAGGGCGCGGGACAGGGTCCAGGCACATCCCTACTCCCGGCCGACGGCACTACACTCGAGAAAATGAACCTACCATTACCAACATAACGGAGTAACAAGAAGGCTAGCTGCAAGAAGTTAGCACAACAAAGGTTTGTTAAACAAGTTTAATACTTTTAAATAAGGTTTATTTTGATAAGAGTTGATTTTTAATAATGACATTTTTATACTCCCGAAGCATTGTAAATTAATGGTTTATTGAAATTAAATTAATTAATTTACTTTAGTGATATTTTGGAGTTATTAGGAATAAAAATAAGAAATAAATTAAGTGTTTGGCGCTAATAGTTTTAACAGTTTAATATACCAGTATAACAAAAATATAATTCATTTAAAGTTTTTGGGCTTCCATTTGTGTATACTTATTTTTATGTAAAAATACGTTGTTACACATTACACGCGTTGCTCAAATCCATTTATATTCTTGCTAATGTTTAACGTATTGATTGACTTAATAAAAAAAATGTGACATAATTAAAATTGTAATAGAAATTTCGATCTATCTGACTCATAAATTTCTCGAATTATCTAAACATTCTGTTTACATTTTACACAAGTATATTTTTTTCTCGACTATACATAGAAATGCTTCGTTTCCATATTTTTTTAAGTATACATAGTTCTAACACTAGTTTTAAAATGTATTGCTTTAATAATTTGTAATGATTTTGTAAATGTATTGATGTTTATTGAAATGTATTTATTTTAGTAGCGGTATAGGTGTTTCACTTTTATTATAATTTATTGTAACTAGACATTTTGTGAAGGTCTGTTTTTAAATGTAAATGAGTATTGATATTTCTCATCTCTTAAGCTGAGACTTAAGTGACGTGAGATACGTAATACCATTGGTACAGTCACTTCATTTTACAACTACACAGTAAATTTTGGTGTAACATTTTGTATTGAATTCTTTGACCGCTATTTCTATATTTAACTTTATTTTTAAAGTGTAACAACTGCAATGAAGTCGGAACGAGACTCATTTCATACTTTCCGTAGTTCTGATAACGAATTACGTCACGAAATATTCTCTGACGATCTTGCCATACTGCTTTTGTATGAGTACTAACTTAGATTACTTTTGATACAATGATAGTTTTTTCTATTAACAATTATTCTTCTGTAAATGGTGAATTCCAGTACTAAAGCTTGGATAAGTTGGTCGAAATAAAGAAACTGTAACTAATGTTTAGATTATAATATATTATGATATCATGTATAATTACTAATGACTGAATTATTTTTTAGGCGTATTGTTTTCTAAGAATTAATTTTAATTATGAATGTGTGAAGGTTTAATTAAAAAGATTTGTACCAGTTTCTTTTTTTTTTAATTTTTGTATCTATGGCCATTTATCGTGCTTTTAGATAGGATGAATGGACAGATGCTATAATATTTTACATTATTAGGGTAAGGTTACATTAACGCTTTAGCACAGAAGTCGTATAAGAGCATAGTGAAGAGTTCCGTAATGTTCAACGGTGAGAAGTTGTATAGATCCATGTCCAATGAGCGGTAAGCAATTAATACATGCGCTTAAAAAAATGCTGTAGCGATGTATATAAAAGAAAATATTATGCATGAAGCTGATCCATACCATTCGTAGTTCCCATTCGAAAAGTGGAAAGTTAACACCCTAACAACATGGTGAATGTTAATTTATTTCTGTTTTAAACTGCGCGCCACTCCACTGTGATCTGGCCCGTATGCAGACCCCATTAGATCCGGGTGCACTCCGGTGTCAGAGTCTAATTACGACGGGTACAAATTGAAGGCTTTGAAATACACCCCTTTCGTACATGCCTTCCGTACCGTACACACTAAGTTCCAATGAGATATTCGATTCGTAAATTTGCACATACACAACGGAATTTTGTGGAATGCGGCGTCAAACATGAGTGTTTTATGATTTTCGTTTCACGTAGTTTTCTGTGAATGGGACTGAAATATTCAGTGCCAACGCTGAAACTGGTTTTAACCTGTGACATAATTTACTACCTAGAGTAAAAAAGAGTATTTAGTGGGATAGGATGACGAATGTGCCTCTATCAACATGTTTTAGTCCACGTAAGGATGTAACGAACCCATTCAGAGTATTACTTCTCTTCAGAAATATTTGTTCACTTTCTGTTGTGTTCCTATACTATCGTAGCCGTACTACTTACATACACTTCCCAATATACCTTATTAGGTGTAACCTAACTTACTTACTTTTTTTTAATCATCAATCGTTTCTTTTAATTAATGCTTACTCAAAACTTATCTTTTTTAACGAGTTTCTCTTGGTACAAAACTGCTGGCCATAAAGGCCGATATCTAAAAACAATACACCTAATTTTGTACAAAAAGCCGTTTTACGCGGCAAGATAGATATGGGTAGGTACGCAATTCTAATTAAAATTGATGTCACGTCTCGATTTATTCCAAGCTGGGTCCCGAAGGTAGGCAAAATAAAAAATCGGGTAAAGGTGTCAACAAAAACGCGTCGAACCCTGAACGAACCGCAAATGAATTGATTCGACGCAATCACTTTTTTCCCGCCCTTCTAACTTACCCTGGTCCCTGAGTTACGCTGCGAACGCACCGACTTATTCATTCCCGCTCTGATTATCGGTCAATCATTCGGTCTCACCGTTCAGTTAACTGGAAAATTGGTAATTAGGTATAGGTGATAAAATGTGGAGTCTGCTGTTAATAGATAAGAACGGTCAAGGGCATTTCCAATTTTTGTTTGCAAGAAGGAAAATTTTTTTTTTCATACTCATGTTTTTTGCTTGTATATTTTTTAAATTTATATATTCTATTGGCTAGTTTGTAGTGTTAGATGGGGAAAAAAATTACAGCTATTATAATTTGCGACTCGCTTTCGTTAAACATATTAACCAAACCTTAGGAAAATCAGTTAACGGTGGGTATATAAATAATAAAGTACGAAAATTTTTAATAAGTTTTATTAGAAACACAGTCCACATTAGTACAAACCGCTGAACTTTAGTTAGGTAAATGAATTGGTATAAAATATTACGTAATATTTACGCAGTTGTTTTCTTTTTGTAATGCACTGTAGACACGTCGTTATCTGAAACAATAATACGTTGAAAATCAATTGGAATATAAGAAAGCTTCAATTTAAGAGTGAAGTAAGTTTTCCAACGTGTGAACTTTGTCGCCAAGATTAAATTAATGTTGGATACTCACCGTGCCTATTAAAGTTTCTGTCCAAAGCTTTAGAATATTTTTTCTTAAATATTACAGCAGCAATAACTCCCAACACGATCAAACCAAGTGTAGATCCGATTGCGTAGAACCAATAAGAATTCTCCCTGTAAACCAAGAATGAATTTAAAAAGGATATGTTGCGAGTTGGTACCATATTAAAATCGATATTGATTTTGACCTCCATTGGAATACTTACGAAGATGCTTTCTCAATTTTAATTTCATTATATTCAATGTCATTTCTTTCTAAGGCTATACTCTCGTCATCTGCATTATAAGTAACAGTTGTGTGTAGTACAGTAGTAACAGTGAGTAGCGGAATGTCCGTGGTACTAATTACATCTTGTGAGGCTGTCGTGTCTTCGAGAGACTGATCTGTAGACGAATCAGTAGTCGTAGTTATTTCCTCTGTACTTAATTCCAGACATATTGTTCTCTCGCATTTTCTCTCATCATCTGCACAGTTATCAGTACAATTACACGGGCCACCATCAGCAGTAACTAACACAGTTTCTTGAGGATATTCACAGACACAATTGCCAGGAGAAACACACGATCCCTCACAATTACCACAAATTGGGACACACACTGGGGCTTCCGTTTCTCCTTGATCTATAATTTCTTTATCCAGTTCGTACCCTGGAAAACACTCGCAGACATTCGGGCCAACGCATGTTCCATTACCGCATTTATGGTCGCAGTGCGCCAAGCATGCTCCACCTGACTCCTTTCTGTACCATCCGGGGTCGCAAACACAAGTTTCAGGACTAATACAGCTACCATGAAGACATCCAGAAGAACAGACCGGTTCACAACTGCTACCCATTGTTTCCTTGTATCCTTTTAAACATTCACATTTATTAGGTGCTATACAAACGGCATTATCGCAAGGCTCGGTGCACACAGGCTCACAAACCTCGACTGAACCCTTGATTACTTTGGTCCACCCTGGTTCGCAATGTATGCTTATTATGCATTCGCCAATGGCCGTATAACCCGAGCAAAAGGGTTCACAAGTGTTGTTCTCTGACATTTTGTAGCCAGGGTGGCATTGACAGGTGTCTGGGGCTACACAAGTACCATTATAGCAAGGATCATTGCACTCCGGCTCACAGACTTCGTTTATCAGCTTGTATCCAACATTACACAAACAAGTGTTTGGTGCAGTACATGTTCCATGGTCGCAGCCCTTGATACATAAAGGCAAGCAGTTGTGGGTATCAAATATGTCTGGCACATACCCCGGATTACAGGCACACACTCCGGGAGATTTGCAGTAACCATTTATGCAGGAAGGGGAGCAATATGGCGTACAGTGGATACTGAAATTATAGGTGGTGATTTTAGATTCAGTTTGGATTGAATCAGGACATTATTATTTTCCTTTTGATACTAACCCGTTATCATCACTTTGTTCGTCTTTTGTGTAGCCTTCGCAGCAAACATTTATTTGTTCTGGAAATAATTTCTGAAAGTATTTTTTTCTTTTAAGATATTTCTTATAAAGCTTCATAAGCTGGTCTAATGGTACATTACTTAATTTCACAATTACCTGAACGTTCCTAGTCCCTATCGCCGTGGCCACTCTCTTATCGGTGCACCAAAATAAACAGAAATCTGATTCATAAGCCTCCATGTAAGTATACTGGTAAGTTTCAGGGACGACTCGATAGACCCTGCATTGACAAAAAGAATGTATAAGCTTACATAGGTCCGGGAAATATTATTACCAAAAATATTCTTGCTGCAAGATCTGCGTGTTTTTTCATCACGGTTTTAAAGTAAAGCATTGTTTAATATTACCAAAGTTTTAAGAGAAAGAAAAAAGAGTTTGGAAGATTGGAGAATAATAAGAAAGGTTACTTACATTTTTGTTTCCACACACACTTGGGCGGTAACCGCTGTTTGATAAAAAGCGGCGACGTAGCAAATGATGACTGCTTTTAATATCATATTTATTCAGCAGTTCGAAAAAGATAAAAAACAAAATCAAATAAAGGTTAACTAGACTTATTTCAATTATATAATATATTTTTTAAATTAAGTAGTTGAAAAGTACTCTGAAGCAGTTTAGCGGGCAGAAAAACTAGATAGCAAATGAAAATGTAAACATAAAATATTAAGAAAAATAGTTTACTAACATGTCTAGTTTAGTTGAAACATGAGGTGACTCAAAAGTAAATATTTTTATAAATAGATAATAGCTACAGTCGGGAACTACTACTTTATGTTGATCTCTAATTGGTACCTACCTATTATTTACTTCATCTACATGTTTGATCAACACTGTTATAACTTACTAATTAGGTCCCAAGATGTAAATTAGCTCTTAACAACATAGTGTGATAATTAGGATAGTGATAATTATTGATGTAATTAATTAAGCAGATAAGTATTCAATTTTGTAAATATATTTATAAAAGTAACGTCCTACGCTTATAATACATACATCTCATTTTTTTAACTAAGGTCTACTTTAATAAGGTCCCACGCAACTAACTACAAAACGTTAAAAAATAATTCTTAAAATATATTGACCCGACAATACTCGGAAATGTTTTTTTATTCTGTACGTGATCCTGTGCCACTGGCGGTTTTGTTTTGTTTTCCTAATCTATTGTTATTTTAAAATGTATAGACGTCAATCGAGTAAAGCTGAGTTCATCATAACTGGGATAACTGACGCCCGCTTTACACAATCTACAAATCTGTTAGGTACTGAGGCTTTTGGGCATTTTCGCCAAAATCCTATTTTCTAAGCATCCAGCGAAAACCGTAGCTTGATAGTTAGATACCTTACTACAGCTAATAATGATATTTTGTATCTACATAGGCTTTTATTTAAAAAAAATATGACTTATCCTGAGTGATTATGGTTCAATATTTACATAATATCATACAGATTACAGAACCAACCTAACTACCTGTTGTATCTACAGGATACTCAATTTTAAGCCCGAAGCAGAAATCCATTTATTTTAAAATGAAAAATATTTGGTTTATCAATTTCCAGACCGAAATTACCCACGAAACAGAAACAATATGCCAATCAGTTGCTTACATCCTTTTCTGAAACCAGCGAGTGCGGACATCGAACCATGAATATTTATTAGGCATCGTACGCGGAAATATCAACTTTAAAGTGCTGTAGTATCAACTTTAAAAATGCAAGAGGCTGAAATAACGGGTTGCAGTGCGGGTAGGCCTGTACAGTGGATAGCCTAATTGATTTTTTTGAAGAGATAAGTAAGCAGAAACAGCATTTAGTAGTAATTCTTCTTATGTAATTTTTTATTAGTAAAATAACATAAGAAGAAAGTCGAATTGAAAACCTGTTCCTTCGAAGTGTTAAAAACTAGTTTTCAGTGTAGAAACAAGAAGCGCCTAAAAAAATGTTGTTAGGTTCATACCACGAACATCGGAACATAACACGTTTCCCAATATTAAATACCTAAATAAATTTGCAACTGCAGCCTGATTCCAAACAGTAATTTAGATAGAAGGACGTTTTAATCGGCCATGTTAGCAATTTCTAAGCGGCTTTACTGGATGTCGATGACAGAAATCAGTCCTACACGGACCTCTGAACCTATTTGCATAAAACTAATTATCTTGTATACGCGTGTTTGCGATGTCGGTCTGTTGACAAGCCCCCGTGGTAATAAAGCTGTGATTACATCGTGTCGAAAAATAATTAATGAGATCCTAAAAACTGGCATTAAGTAGCTAGGTACCTACTCATTTAAAATTGAGTCTTACGCTACTTTACTTAATTAAAAATAATATGTTTGGTAGAAATAGTGAATGAACTAAGGAGCTGCTTCTATCAAAGCATCTCGTCTATTTCTAGATTATGATTAAATGCTAATAAAAATAACGTCAGAGCCCATTGTTTTCTTGTACCTACCTACCTACCTACCTGTATTTATCCATCGTAGCAATGCACGTCCGGTGTCCCGGGGGACAGTTTTCGTCGTTCACACATCACTACCCCCATCTGACAGTAAACTTACCGAACTTCAGTTGTTTGCCTTCTTTTTACAAGTGTGGCTTTGTTTTTCTTTTTAAGTTCGATAGAATATACGGGCACAATAGAAAGTTCTAGTTTCCAATGTATCTAAACGTAGTTGTTTCCATTGTTTATCAGATACAGTTTATATAAACTTTATTAAACGTTTCTGGTTTGCTTTTATTGTAATTAAGAATGATTATAATTATCTCCAGTTTCTGGCCACTAGGGCCATATAATTTTTCTACGAAACTCTTCGAGTCTTCTGTTCCTTACTGTTTCCAATTAATTTAGAAATTAATGTGCCTACCTATAATAATAATAATAATATATTTGGTACTACGCACACGTGGCTTCTTTACTCCGAAACAAGACAGCGCCTGTAGACACATACAGTGTTAACCAGACAAAGCATAATATTTAAATCTTCCTAAAAGGACATACTATATCATAAATAAAACATCCAGACATCCATCAAAAGATTAAATATAATCTTTTAATAACAAACTCACTCAATCTTTTTATAATAATATCCTTTTAATTTTTTTTTATAAAAATTAAAAGGATATTATTAAGGAATCTAATAAGATTTAATCCTTTAAATGTAAATTGAAGGGTATCTATTGAATTTAAATGAAAAAGAAAAATTACATATCTATAAGTATAAATATTGTTAATTTACGTTTCACCAGCGGGTTCGAAAAAATTCCATGAGGGCTTTTTGAACAATATAATAATAATGCTAAATCTTTCTATAAAATGATATTAATATAGAAAGATGAACGTTTGTTCATCTTTCTATATTAATATCGTACTAAATTCTATAGTTCCTATCTCAACATTAAAAGTAAACGTGTGTGCTATTTTGTTAGAAAATAATAAAACATCAGCATAGAAAATAATTGCATGAACCTAAAAAGACTGGAATCCAACGTCTTATACCTGACACATTGTCAAGTTGAACTGTCATTTCAATGTCAAAACGAGAGAGCAGCGAGCGAGCGGCAGCGTGCTACATCGAAAAAGCCGATTAGTCTACGTGTTCGTGTTATTAGTTAATTTATTAATACGTCGAGTTTTTGAAAAGGTGAGTGTTATTTATATTAAGAAATAAATTGGCCTGACCCCAGTATTCACATCTAGTGTGTGTAAATATCTCAAAAGTTAGGTTAAAACTGGGTTAATGGTAGATATTTATAAATCAATTTCGAATATATACGTGTCTATTTTAAATTCTTTTGATTATTCTACCAATATATTATGTTTATTAACGAAAATTAACCCATTTTAACCTCGGGTACTGTGCTAGAAACCAGTAGCGTCATCTATTAGAATATTTTGTTATTACAGTTGCCCGCAATATTATACGCGAACACTGCGCTTTTCTTATTTAAATTAAATTTTGTGTAATTTATGCTTGAGTTGAGTTCTATAACAACAATGGTCAGTATATAATTTTCTGTGTTTCTGTACCAAGCTGGTAAAACAAATGCATAGTTACTTTTAATTAGTAAACAAGTGACCAAAATTATGTCTTTCGCATTTCTCCTAAAGTCCTATTAGAACTTAACTGTCAAATTAGACGAACAATAAACCTAATTGTAATATGAACTATTTTCTATTTTGTCTCTCAAGTTTTATTTTAATCATCGATTTATATGAAACTTGTGTTGTGATATTGAAACGCCTTGCGTTTATTGCATCATGCTTTTCATTGTAGTTCAGCGACTTACGCTGTGTGGGCATTGTTTAGACAGGGGCAATTGATAGGTCACACTCATTCGCTTGTTCTCAAACACTTGTTTTATCGACTTTCATTCATCATTGATAAGTATTTCTCTTTAGTAACAAGAAAGTACTAAAGTTCATTAAAGACTTTGTAAGGCATGTGTATCGTCGTATTAGCGGGAAATTTTCACTGACGTCATAGGGGGAATTTACAATTTACACACGGAAAACTAACTTGAAAGTACTTGACATTTTCATAAACATAGATAGAAGTACCCTCATTACCTGCTTATCCGATTTTATATCGACTTTGAAGTCCCCTTTTTAACCCCTTCAATAATAATATACTTATACTTGTTAAGTATTTAATAGTTTCCAAAACTAATGGTAGCAGTACTGTAGCTACTCATTTTCAATAGATATTTAACTTAACTCGACTTTTTGGGCGATGGCCAATAGTCTCTAAAATGACTCCTTATTTACTAGTTTCAGTAAAATATTAAATTCATTCGCCAATGCATTATCGCGATTTCGCTCGTTGCAGTGCATAGACGAATTGATTTAATGCAACTGACATATTTCGTACACGACTGTTTCTCACTTCGATTTGTAAATTGTTTGAGTGGTCACAGTGTGTTTCATTTCTTATCAATAATTTCCCTGGTAACTAGATTCAAGGCTTGTTCGTAAATTTTGAGAATAGCATTAACAAACGAAAGAAGCCCCCCTGCTCCAAAAAACATAATTATAATAAATCAATCTGCAAAGACTCGGGAATGCCGGAATGATTATGTTTTCGATTTTAGATTCGCTTGTATCGTCAACAATTTTGATACACTGCAAAGAGAAAGGATTAGCTAAAATGTAAAACATGTTACATAGTCATATTAAGTCATATAAATACATTCAATATGTCATGGTCGACGTAGATTGTGTATCGTCTATTTAAAAGTCGATGATACTCATGCAACAAATGTTACATCAGCTCACTGCTCAACTGTTCATGAATGTGTAGGGGAAGTCCCCGGTTACGTTTAGTTTAACTTACGTTTGGGACGCAGCCAATGAGTACCTATATCGTGCGAAACCGATAACAAAGTATTTTAATTATATTTATATGAAATTATATAACCGTTATTAATAAACAAACTAATAATTATTTTATCTTTTCTTTGTTTCCATTCATCGGCATTCTCTATTTGAAACACGTGTGCTAGCTTCGCTTTTCTCTAAGCGTTGTTATTTCTTATCTTAGAAACAGATAATGTAGCTCAGAACCGTCTTCATTGTAATTTGATATTGAGAATTTAATCAAATGTAAATCTCGTATTTATTAGAAGACAAATGTAGCTGGACACGTGTCGCCAACGCTCGACGTCGTGCCATGTCGCCAGCGCCAGACATCTAGTCCTGTGACCTAATTAATAAATTAAATTAGTCTGTTTTGTACCTTACGTAGTGTTTGTTAGATAAAACAATTAGATTAGCTCTTCTATAACATGAATTGTTTCCTTTTCTTGAATATCTTTTAAAAAACATTATATTGTGCAATTTTTTTGTTACGGCTATAAATACCCAAATTAAGTACGCTTATAAAAGTATGCAAAACACATTTTATGTATTACGCGTAATATAAAATAATTTAATATTTATTTGTTTGTTTTTTTTTGATAAATATTGAAATAAAATAAATATTAAATCTAACGGATTTTTGTTTTATTAATGAAAATACATGCTCAATTTTCATAAAGTACAAACTACTACAAACTAATAATTTGTTAAGTAATTGATTAGCCCACTAATTTCGTGGATGGTACTAATTGATTGATAGGAAGACAATTCACAAAGTCACTTTTTAAACTGTCTTTAATCAAACCTCGAATATATTATTTTAAATATGGTAAACAGTTATTTCAAAATCAGGTTTGATCGTTTTTTTTTGCACCACTCCTATTCAAATCAACGTTCGTGGCCGAGTGTAACCCAATTTGATAATAGAATTTCAACGTATTTAACTCCCGAATCTAGTGGCCCAACCGACACTTCAATTCCACAAGTAATATTTGAATTAAACCAGAGACGATTCGACGCCCCTGGGGAACGGTGTCGCCAAAATAGGGTACTGGTCCCCGAAATGGGCTGGCGGCCTCAACACGGCCCGTCTTGTCAGGGTTAATTGATTTATGTATTCCACTCCCGTAGGCTCAGATTAATAGATTTGTTGCTTAAATAATAATCCGTGATGAATTTAGAATTGGCAATTTAAGTTTAGTATGGAGATTCGACGTTATTGTTGTTTCAGATTTATTATCAGAGAATTGGATGAGATTTGTTGGTGAGCAAGTCTCTGTCAATTATTTGTTGATGGATTGTTTGATTTGTCGGCTAGCTGTTCCCACGCCTACTTTGGGAATTGAGTTTCAAATGCGCTTATCAGTGATCAGTTGTCACTAAACCATATAATTCTTTGTAGTACAACAATAAACTAAATAAAACCTAATCTTGCAAATGGATGTACCTTTTATAAGATTAAGCTTACTAATTAGACATGTAATTCGTTTGTATCTTTTCAATTACTAGATTTTTTATTAAGGCAACTTTCTAGTCAGGTGGAATAGATTAAATTAGAGAGATTATCTCTAATATAACCTTTACCCAGTTTAACTAAACATTTGATCTCCAATCTATCAAAATGAACATTCTAATTTTCATGAGAACATTACACTCGGCTAAGTTGCACTGAATCAATGTTTTAAAATCGTTTAGTAAGTTAGAGTTAGTTGACTCATCCGCAGCCTAATGCTCTCGTTAATGGTTCAAGTTTCAAGTTAATTCTGCTTGCTTAATTAACTCAATAAGTTATCGGTACGCAGTTCATTGTAAAACTAACGGAAGCTCGGATTTTGTGGTCGAACTCTTGTAAATCTTGTCATATTCTTGATTAAGATGATTTTAGAATCCAACGAAGCAATGTTACAACTCCACTCTCACACATGGTAAAGGTTTAAATGGTATTTTCTACCTATATAATTTACTTGTCACTGCAGTATTAACTACCCGGCATTTATTTTTTATTCACGATTAATGTAAAAATCTATAAACTTGTTCCACTAGTAAAAAGCAGGCTTTGCAACTTCTCTCGAAGTTGGTTTATTAGCTAGTGTACAGGACTTCATTAAAACTTTCCCTAGCCTTTTTACAGTCTAATACGTCGTTAAAAAAGTAGGTAAAAGCCGTGAATAATTTCCTGTCCATTGACTTAGTAATTTGATAGCCGTTACCAGGCATTCTCAACTGTTTCGTGTTGACAAGGTAATGACAGGGAATTTGCTAAATGATATTTGTTCGCAAACCGGGGCGTTAACACAGATAGGCCGCTGTTTGTCTAACTTTTGTTTGTATTTTTCTTTGTTTAGGTTGTCACCTAATATACTCAATATTGTGCGTAAGAATTAAAGAAAATTGTTACAATTTTTATTTGATTACGATTTATGTTTGTTTTCAGATCCATAATGTGTGGAATCTGGGCATTATTCGGCGGTAGTGAAGACTTATGTCCACTGTGTACGGAGAGCTTCTTAACGATCCGTCACCGAGGGCCCGACGCATGGAGGTTCGAGGCCGACGCTCGGGAACCATTTGCGATATTCGGTTTTCGACGATTGGCTATTGTCGACGGCTTACACGGCATGCAGCCGATGAGACTGCATCTCTATCCTCGCACAAACTTAATTTGTAACGGAGAAATTTATAACTGTAAGCGTTTACAGGCCCAACACAAATTCCCATACGAAACTAAGTGTGATGTGGAGGCCATTACCCACCTTTATCACAACTTCGGCTTCCAGAAAACCGTTAAGAACCTTGACGGCGTATTTGCATTTTGTCTAGTCGATGGCGAGAAGAAAAAAGTGTGTGTCGCTCGAGACCCTTACGGTGTCCGCCCGCTTTTCGAATTTTGGGATGAGGAAAGGGGTGTCTTAGGAATCTCCTCAGAAGGCAAGGGTCTGATTAAGTTAAAACAGAACGGCAGCGGCAGTTCCACGTTAAGACAATTTCCGCCGGGCCATTACGCGCAATGGAGTATATTAGACGACGGTAAAGTAAAACTTGATTTTATTGAGCGATACACGTCGCCTGGTATGCCGCCTAACTTCCTGCCATACGTCCCAGAAGCAGAATTAGACGGTAAGAGTATAGAAGAAAAAACGGCGCGACTCTTAGAAGCTGCGTGTGAAAAGAGATTGATGTCTGATAGGCGTATCGGATGTCTTTTAAGTGGTGGCTTAGACTCTTCGCTCATCGCCGCGTTGGTAGTAAAACTAGCAAAGAAACATAACTTGCCATACAAAATACAAACATTCGCTATAGGAATGGGAGACTCTCCTGATTTAATAGCGGCGCGATCAGTAGCAGATCATTTGGGAACGGAACATCATGAAGTACAATTTGATGAAAACGACGTAAAGGAAGCTTTAGATAACGTAATTTATCATTTGGAAACATTTGATATAACTACGATACGAGCCAGTTTGCCTATGTACTTGCTCTCGAAATATATTAAGGAGAAGACAAACACTACTGTGGTTTTCAGTGGGGAAGGTGCAGATGAATTGGCACAAGGCTACATTTACTTTAGGGACGCGCCTTCAGAGAATATTGCACACGAGGAGAGCTTGCGTTTGCTCTCAGACATTTACTTGTACGACGGTCTCCGTGCGGACAGGACGACAAGTGCGTTCAGTTTAGAGCTCCGAGTCCCATTCTTAGATATTCAGTTTACCAACCACTATCTTAGCGTAGATCCCAAACTGAGACAGCCACAGAATGGTATTGAAAAACATTTGTTAAGGAGTAGTTTCGCGAAGAGTGGTTTGTTGCCGGACGCTATATTGTGGCGTCATAAAGAGGCGTTTAGTGACGGTGTTGCATCTGTTAAGAAGTCACTGTTCACTATCATTGGGGAGGTGATAGCTGAGAGGTCTATAGAGGAGAACGTGGTATATCCAGGATTACAGCCAACTTCAGCGGAGTCTAAATACTATCGATACGTATTTGAAAAGTCCTACCCGGGCCAGCACGTGTTCACTCCTTATTACTGGATGCCGAAATGGGTGGCCGGGGTTTCTGATCCTTCTGCCAGGTTTATAAAACATTACGTGGCTAACTAATTTGAATAACTTAATATAAGCGAAAATAGAGCAAAGCTCTTCCTATTAAGTTTAATTCAATTTTCCTGCACGACACAAAATAGACAACACATTTTAGGCTATCTCTAAAACCTCCAAAATCTTTCCCTATCACATTTTTTTTTTCATTTTGAACGCAAATACTGTATAATTACAGTAACCGTGCTCCGCTATCTTGATTTCTATGCGGAACTTACAATTCAAGTCTAACAAAGTGTGTTAACTTCAATAATTGACTTGCGGCGTTCCGTGGAAGTTAGCTCTCATTATTCCCTGGACGATTTGGAGTCCCCCTTTGGTATATTAAAGTAAAGAGAACCTCAAAGACAATGTAAGATGATTACTTAATATTAATTCTTAGTGCTATAAGCACCCGTTTTGTTTTTCATAGTTTAAGCTTACAAGTATATTAAGTATACAATATTTATTCATGTTAATTATACCTAGGTATGGTATTCCATTAACCAAATTGTTAAAGTACAATATACTGTTTAATAAACTCGTCGTCTGACGTGTGTGTAACGTTTTAAAAGTACGTAAACGGTACTGTAGAGTGACGTCATAATGTTATGCTAGTTCTAGTGTCAGAAAGAGATAAAGTCATCTAGGTAGATAGCACCATCTCCTCACCCCAATTGTCATAGCAATAAGACTACACGCAACTCTGGACAGAATGTGCATTTTTAATTATAAATTAAATGCATTTAATTGGTTGATGTTTTCTGTATTTGTTTTTAAGTATTTGGAATGTTTGTGATTTTTTTGTTAGGGAATACTGAGAGTATTAAAACAGTTGTAAATTAAAATAGATTTTCGTTGTTGTTTCACTTACATTGTATCCAATTCAAAATTGTGATCTGAATAATAGAGTATTACATGTATGTATTCTGTGAGTTTTATTAAAATTATACGAACATCATTATATTGTTTTCTTGACTAAATTTAATAAACAACACATTACACTGGTAGGCTGAGTGACGGGGGAGTTAATACAAATGTCGTTTTTAGCAATTTGTTAACAGAGAGTATTCACTGATCAATTAAAATGTACCCTAAGGGTTGGGGATTTGATTCCCAACGGGTCTGTATTAATAGCTTTTCTGTCGAAATTCCCAAAGGTACTTCGTAAAGCAAGTAAAATAAATGGCAATAGGCTTGTGACATTTTACATGGGCAAATATACTGCGTAGATCTATAGGTAACCCGTATAATATACCTTACGTATTTAAATTGAACATGATTTGTCCTAATACTTTGTCTTTATAAATTGAATTAGGCATCTGTATCTAAAAGGGTGGTAGTTGTACCTTTAGGTAAATATCCTAGTAGCCTAATAAATAGGTTCGCATTAATTAATTTTAACAAAGGTTTAACAACCTAAAGTGATATTTTTAAGTCATGTTATTCTTTAAATCACCTAATAAAGTTCTTGATTTAATATCTACATCTGAAATTGCCAACTATCACCGAGGAAGAATGATCAATGATTGTTCCGGCTATGTACCTATGAGAAGAATCGCTGCCCTGTAGTTGCAGGCTGTTAGACTATAGAGTTATTATTATGTGTCGTTTACCTACTAAAACTTTGTTTACTTTCAAGTCCTAAGTTAATTACTAAATCAACAATTCGAGTCTTAACATAACTGCTGTTGCTACGCAAAACATTTAGAATTTGCTTTACAATCATAATTGAATTTTCTTAACTTTACCTGTCACGTGACTAAAACATTAATCAACAGTCGTTAATGGATTTAAACTTTTAAACAATAAAATTAGAAAATACGAGAACCTATTCTGTTTTAATTCCTAAAGATTAGTTTCGATGTATTTTACCTTTGTAGGTAGTAACGTAGGTACGTTACAGATGGTTTATTCAGATAGATGCCTAGCTCTGGACCTATGTCGTTTTGCTACTTGTTACTCGGACTTTAAATTGGTACCTATCTATTTAAGTTTTCTTAGCAGGTAAAGGTACCACAAAACCTCCACAGTTAAATTCGACAACCTGGCACTGGATAGCTTGTCTAATTAAGCCTAACCGATCAGGAGCTTGAATTACATACATATGGTCACCCCTATTTCCCTTGTAGAAGTAAGCAGAGACCACGTCTTTCCACTTGCTACGATCCTTACACATTTGTTCCGCTTTGTCCATTATTCCCTTCATATAGGCTGTTATTATAAAAGTTTAAATTATAAAACCATTTTGAACAATTACAGTAAACATCAAATATTACCTACCTAGAAATAACGTACCTATTAACATGTACTTATCCGTACCATAGGATTTACTAATCTTCAAGTCATGGATGTTTTAATAAAAATAAAATAAAAAAACAATGTCAATATAAGCTAATCAAAGAAATCAGTGAACGACGCGTTAATAAGAAAATGAACAGAATTCAACATGGAATCGTTGAAGACGGGTCTCACTAAAGAATCCGGCAAGTTCCCGGCTAATGGAACGGATTCCTATAAAGGTCGGAAGCAATCCGGTGTCGGATGCCGACCGGAATGCCGATAGACCGGCGTAATTAAAACTGCCACGTATTTTAACTGATATCCTGCCACCTGGATTGTTAGGCCGGGAGACATTCTCTTTTTTATCATTTACCTTTTATTTTAATACTTGTAATTTATTAGCTCGGAAATTAAAAAAAAAAAAAAAACATACACAGAAGGCAAATCCTAAAAATATTTATTAACCTGCGGAGCTAGCAGAAAATTTAATATAGCGTGCTGAAAATATTGTCGTTTATATTAATTATAGATTCCTTTCAATTTTCTATACTGGTAAATAAACTGTCAATAATAAAAACTCACAATTTTATTATTTATTATAGTTTCTTACTTAATTATTGTTCGAACTGAAGTATTATGATTTTTACATATTTTTTTAGTCTGCGGATGTTTCAAATCCACGCTATATGTGAATTCAAAATAATGAGACGGACCCTCAAATAAAGCGCTCTTTGCGTTCAACAACTATTATGCTTTGTTGCGTTCCGTAGTAGTAGCGAGGAAATGTGCATTCACAGCAAAAATCTGAGGAAAACTCGACTCTTTGACTAAAAACATGCGTGAATACACGCACATTTTTACTCAAAGGGCTCACGCGTCCTACTTTATTCTGGATTTAAAAGTTTGTTTTAAAATATATACCTATTTTTAAGAATATTTACTTTTTGGAGGCCGGCTCTCGGAGTATCTTGGAGTTTTCTTCCGCTAGGAATTCGGCTCTATCGCGCTACCGAATAGTTGTCGAACATTATTCGGAACAATTGGAACGAGAAAATAAATCATTGCGACAAAATTCTAGTAAGATTCATAATTTTTCTAACATAAATAATGAATAGGTAAGTCGATAAAAACTATTTTATATATTATTTTATAAGTTTTCATTCGGATATTTGTTCGAATTGTTCGTGTTAGATTGGTATATATTGGTAGATATTCAATTATTATTGTTGGAAAGTCTAGAGTATCTAGACTTTCCAACTTTAACTTTAACGTATCCGGTACCGAGGTTTCTATATCAGGTCATTAAAATGTAGTTTAAATAAATAGGTTTTTAAATATCTACATAAAACATAGTTCTTAAAAAACATTACCTGAGGAAATGTGTCAAACATGATTCTTTTCTAAACATCTCTGTTCACAGTACTAATAAGGAACGAAGCGACCTGTAAGTTTTTACGCGAACGTTTCACCGCGTTACGGAGATTAGATCAATTTTATATCGCCGCCGTAACCCGTAACACCTGGATAGCTCGTAAACCATATGTCGTATTCACTGGCCGACATTTTGAAACTCTTTTATGGATCGAGCTGTGCATTTTTTTTGGCCGCGATATTGGCTATTCAGCCCACTTTTTTTTTACTTACTATTTTTTTTTTCGATCGTGCAAGGCCTATAATGCCATTGATTTTTATAAAATAATGTGTATTACTTATTAAAGGTAAATAAGATAAATATATGAACTTGTTATGGTAACACTGAATACGTTACCCTCTAATATTCTTTTCATAGGAGATTTATTTTATGAACGATAAAAAAAGTAACAAACAACTAGAGAAAGTCTAGACTAGTCATTCAAATATAGGATCCTAAATAAGAGAAATAAATATGATACACGCACATAACTGTCAGAGGCACTGTAGATTGATGTTTATGAAACACCCACAGAGGGATAGCTCGGAAAATTCCAGTCTAACCGATGTTTCGACTTACACACTTGGGACACAAAAACTTGTGTAATAAATGCGTGAGAAATGTGTTTTACTTTCAACGGTTTTTACAAACTTCTTGAGAATTTATCTATGTATAGGTTGTACAGACTGCTAAAAGAAGTTTTATCTAGGTAAGTATAGATTTTATTAGTATTGAGATAAATGTAGGATTTCCCACAGAACATCGAAAGTTGTCTTAAAACAGGGATTTCCGGTTTCATAAGTGAGTTTCTTCACAATACAACCTACTTACAATTAGGAAATCATTTGTTTTATAGGCGAGTTCGTATACAATTCAAAAAGATAGTAGGTACCTGATCCTAACGTCAAATTGCACATGACAAAGTAATTTATAGGTTAGGTTCTACGGTTCTCGATGATAAACTCCATGTACCCCCAATATTGTTACTAGTATACGATTAGCGCGATGAGTTCGTAGAACCACATGTTTTGTCATTAGTGATTGTTTTACCGCAGCTGATGACGTCTAAACAATTAGCGAATTATGTGTGTTGCTAACTGCTATTGATGTGAAACGAAAATAGGTACTAAGTAGTATAGTGTAAATCCTGTCCCGTTGTCATGTAAAGACTCCGTTCATATTGAAATTGGCTAAAGACTTATGTTTTGCCTTTTGTTCTTCGCGAAGGAGTTTATGAAGATGTCACGAAAAGAGATGCTGGAAGACCATTATTTCGTTCATCTCAAGCCAGGAACTCTCGAGTGTCTTCTATCCAAGCCTTGGTGAGTAGCTACAAAAACCTAGTGTTGTAATTTTTTTATTAATAACCTCACCTACTTAGCCTATAAAATGTATGTAAAACAGCGCAAAACCGAACCAAAATAAAAATATTTGCAGCGGCACGGCAGCGCACGTTGAGAGTGTAACATACTGTTGTCACAAAATTAATTATGTGTTAAACATCACATTAACCTATATTCGCCGCGAATTAGTGCAGTCATTAACAGCCTACTGTAAAATATCGCTTAAAAACTTTCGATACACTTTTAATTTGAAAATCTTTGACACTGATTACTCCAGGCAGCTTTAAAATAAGGATAGTCAAGGAACGTCTGAGCTAATTAATGAAGAGTGAGCTTTTTTCTCGTAATTTTGTCGTGAGTTTGTAACATGAAACTTAAAAAAAAAACTTTATACTTAACAAACTGACTATGGGTTTATTAGGATCAGTAAATTAGCTTAGACTATGCAAGACGAAGTATTTATTGAGAACATAACATTTATTTTTAGAATATGGTATTATTAAATTATTTATATTCTGCCGTTTCAAGCTAAAAGAAAGACTGTACAACCAAACTTGCCCATTTTAATCACATAAGGTACATTTCATGCCTGTAATTTGTAATCAGCGCAACGCACCTAAAATGTCAGCGTCTACGCAACAAAGTTGATTCAATACTTACCTTTCAAACAATTTTCTTGAGTACATAGTTTATCACGGTAGAAAACATTAAATAATTAACTTTAAGTACTCGTTAGCTATATAAGAACTAGCAATCAATCAATCAAGTGTTAAGTGATAGTCTTAAACTGAAGTTTCATACATTAATAATGCCACGCGATACGTCGCAAATATTTTAATCCCTTTAAAAGGTTGGCAAAGCTACTGCCGGCGCGACACAAAACGCGTTAATACTTTGAAGATGAGCAATTAACGTTATATTACGTCAGAGACTTAGAAATACTTGTAGTGAATTTATCTAAAGAAATATTGAGAGAAAGATACGTTACGTCAAACCTGCTAAAAAAAAGAAGTGCAGGTAATTTTTGAAAAATTACCTGTAAGCGATTGTCTTAAAGCCACTACAACTTTTAAATACATAAAAAGATTTTATTGTTGGGGTATTTTTTAACTCTTTAGCATCAAGAAGATATAACTAAACGCGAAACCTGTATCAAAAAATCCTTTAGCTGTTTCAAATTTTTCATAGCACCCTGCGACGAAACATTTAAATATTTTCACAAGTGCTCTGCTACTCGGTCAGTATTTCAAATTGTGACACATCTTCTATTCAAACGGCCGGACAGTGTCCTACATAGTTTTCACTAAGCCTAACTTTGTTGGTGGAATGTCTGAACTTCTGAAGATACAGAAGTTTGTTCCGAAGTTTCTTCTCAGGTGTAGTCAGTTAAAGTATTAATTAACAAAAATAATTATCCTAATTTAGCAAATATGTACTTAGAAAAATAGTCTAATTGCTAAATAATGAAAGCGGTGATTTCATTCGGAATCCTTACTGATCTATTTGAAATAATTGAGTGTTGTAGTCGTATTGAAACGAACCCAAAATATCTTTTGAAATACAAAATTAAACATCTACCAGACACAGTTTTGTTTTATATATTTTTACATCTCGGGTCGGTGTCGTAATTGTTTAAAATGTTCGGCCGCCCACCATATGTTGCCGTTTTGTCCCAAAAAATATACATCCCGAGCAAACAGGTTTAACCTTACTTTGTCCTATATTAGACCGTCGACGCGAATCTAATATGATATGTACGAATTTTCTGATAAATATGTATGTAGGTGTCATCTTTGTATGTAGATTTGGAGGTTATTGTGCTCTGGATTTTGATTTTAATATAAGTTCTCTTTTTGTATAACCTCTGTAATTGGAGACTTAAAGGCACTAAGTTCCATTTACATTTTATGAAAAAAAACTTCGCATCGCAAATTTATTGACACTTAGTGGGTGCTTAACAAGTGCTCTTGTGTACGTTATATTATAAGGCAACTCTAAAATACTACCAACAATAATTATAAACGCAGATAAATCTAAGAAGCATTTATTAAATGCACGTATTATTATGTATTTACCATAAATACAATCACTTATAACACTAAAACATGCGACACGAAAAACCTCCAACACGAAACGTTACAAAGTCGCCAGTTCTAATAATTTATTTTTCCGTGTAACCACAATCCGTTATTTTATTAGCTTGCAACACTGGCGCTGTGAAAAATTAAAATATTTATGTTCATTGCCTTGCCCGTTTAGGGGAACATAGCCATAGGAATTATTTTACGGTTTTAAGTGGCCCTTCCCCTTTTAGTATTCATTGCGTTTGAGTTATGGTAAGTTAGATGATGGTACTTGCGTTTTTTATGAAAAAGGACTTAATTATTTGTGTTGCATTAAGATTAAATTAAGAGATTTTTGTGTGATGTGAACTGAAATCATACATATTGGTAGTATTGATTAAAAGAGTATCGACAGAACAATTATTGAAATAAATACGGAGTTAATACCAGCTGTTGCTCAACACAGGCTTAGGTAATAAACATAACGCTATCAGTTAAAAATCAATACTTTTCAATTCCGTTACTAAATAACTATTAACTTTCAATTAATTATTTTCTTTAAAATAATTATATGTTCTTCATATCCCCCCATATAGTTATCTACTCCTCTAACTTTTCATTATTTAATTTAACATTGCAAGTAACTTTATGTCCATTTCGGTGCATACAAGAAAAACGAGGTGCACTTGTTTTAACACCCTCTAGAAAGGAGCTATTACGAGGCTTGAGGTAGTAAAACAAACACCTTTGCCGTGCTCAGACCTCTTTACGTTTGAAATGTTAATTAATTAATTCAAATACATTTAACATTTATTTTTACTGAACTAAGAAAATAGTTTGCACTTTTAACGTATATATTAAAAGTTGGGACTATGTAGTTTTCTGATGGTGGTAGTCGATAGAGATAAATATGTCTTGAAGTTAAGTTACTGATTTTAGATCTTAGTTAGCTGCTTATAATTTGCTCATTTCTCTAAGACAAGGAAACATTGTTACAAACTCCATCAGTTCTGGAGTTATAAATAGTGTAACTAACCCTACTTTATTTTTTGTGGAAGAGAAGAATAGATAGGTACTTTAGTTATTGTCCAGTTTAATAACTTTATTGCCATGTTAACAAAAACATTCCCATAAAATGAACCGCGGAGTTAAATTCCATTTCAATTATTCCGCGTTTTATTTAAACACCGCAGTAAAACTCGACACTTAAATAAAATATGGAGGTTTTATCTATCAACGTAATATAGTGTCGTACACAGGTGGATGTTAAGATACTTTAATTTACATTCCTTCTTAAACAGGCGCCGGTTAAGCCACCTCAAAGGAATAAAGAGCCTGAAGAGAACTGAGCACGTGATAAAATGTGTATTATTTTTTAAAGTACTGATTTATTCCACCGCGTCTCACATACAGGTTTAAAGTCTTACGATTTCCCTAAAAACTTTGCGCGCTAAAAATTAAATTATTTATGTACCCTCGCGAAACGAATAATACATATTTTTTTTGTCTCTGGAATTTAATATTTTTCATTTTAACGTGTTTTATGAGTCGCTCTTATTGAATTTTGTTGCTGCGTTATTTTTGATTAAGCGGCCCGCTTTCCGCGACTTGGGATCGTGAAATTTTAAATATTCGGTGTGGGAACGTTTTCGCGCGGAATTTTCTTATTTTATTCATTCATACAGGTGTGTTTGTTGAGATGTTATGTTATGAAACGCTGCACTCTATAAACGCATATTTAAGTCGTCCACGATATTATTTTTGATGTTGGAATGTGCGTGTTTATACATAAGTCCATGTAAATAAGCGCTGTTAGGAAACATGGCGTGTTAGCTTTGTTTGGACAGACACGATTTTTCTAAGAAATTATTTTTAAATTAATAATTACATATATCGTGTCTCTACAGAACTTTTAGAACACACTTTCACACTTAAAATACGCTTTCTTTTTCCTGGAACATCTTAATATTATAATCTTATCACCACGTAATTAATCAATATGTAAACAATGATCGTTTATCCGTAAACCCATCGCGATCACCTTCCAGCTCCATACACCGTTTAAAACAACTTCTTCATAATTGATTCGGCTGAAACTCCAACATTCTCATCAAACTTGTACATATAACGTTCTCGGTAATTCTATAAAGAGTTTCATTAACAGGATAATGGATTACTTAAGTTCAGTTCGCAAAGGGTTGCTCGTTCGATCGCGGTGTTAATATCCGTTACTTTTGTTGCTCAGCGTATATCCTTGGTTTTTCAATATCCGGCGATGTCTTAAACGTATAACTATGCAAATAGGAGTAAGATCGACGGGTTTAGGTACTGTTTTGTTCGAGAATACCTATAAATATATTGATCGGGATAAGATGAGGTCTGTTTTAAAGTTCTTTGTTCTCTTCTCTTGCAAGCTATTTATAAATTTTCGTACTGTTTTATTTGTTGATTTCTTTTGGTTGGTTAGATCTATACAACTATTTTCTGCGAAGTGAAAATTGGCATAATGTAATACAAATTATTCAGACTTGTATAAAACACATAAAGCCAAGAAACTGTAAAAAATGGCAAATAGGAGTAGTTTAGTCTACAATAACAAGTCCTGTTAAATGATGATAAGATCCAATATAGCGACAACGCAACAAACACGACAGAAATTAACAGTCAACAGAATACACGCGTCATCAACAACAGTCATATTGAAGACAAATCAATGAAGTACCAATTATAACTAAGTTGGTGTTACTGAGAACCTACTACGTCGTGTCGTATGCACGGTGCGCCGATCAAAAGCCGGTGTCAGTAATTGAGCTAACCAGTTATTTAGGTCAACTCAATATGGAGCTGAACCACTTCCCATGTGTCTTCACTGCGTCATGTAACTTATGATAGGAACAAGACAATATCGAGTCACGGGAAATAGTCTATTAGTAAATTATAATGATCGATTTTCAGATATTACCTTCTGTTTCGCTTGATGTGTTATTAGTTCCACTGCTGGGCATAGGCTTCCATATCTCCGACTTTTGAGGTTTATATGAAAGCCAAATTAAAGGATCTATTGTTGGATGTGAATCAAATATAAGAAATATTCAAACAAACAAAAATGATCTCAAATGTCTGCAAACGCTATTATTCCTTTTGTTCTTTTGAGGCTCAGATAAGTTAGCATTTCTAAAGCCCAATTTCCAAAATGGTGTTACAAATGATTTTTAGACTAAAACAAAGCTGATAAACGTAAAGGTAAAATTAACACCTTTTCTAAACCGGTCACATACCGCCGCTTACTTTTGCTATCCGATTAACTTATCAGAGGTTTTGCACAAAAGAACCTTACCTTCAGGGCGAGAAATCACTCTTCCCCTTTTTTCTCGGCCAACTCCAGTTTAATTACATTTGTAAATTAAGCAATGGGACGGGCGCGAACGTGCCCTGTTTACAGATAGGGTTTAAAACGAAAAATAGAATCTTTTACGTATTCTAGCGGTTGGATAATTCGGTGCGAGACTGGTGTGATTATGGCGGGATAATTAAAGAGATTTGACGTGAGAAAATGTAATACGATATTGTGGCGAAGGAAATATTCTATTGTTGTATTCCTAATTGAAATCAGAGTGAATGTTGTTTTGGGAAATTGTGACGTTTTAGAAGTTTGGTATTGAATGCCTTTATGTATATTTCTTGGGATAGCCACAAACTTCTTGTTCTAATTTTAAATATAGATATTAGATTTTATTTAAGTTCCTGTATATTTTACAATTGATGTAAGTAAATCTGTGTATATGTTGTACAACAATTATTAACCCTCTCATACACGTAATAACGATTGTTTATACTTCTTTATAACTTGAATTAAACATTCCCAAGAAGTTAAGATACCCGGAATATCGAGCGTTATGCTCCAAAACAATCAATTATCAACACATCAGAAACTCTTTAACAACCAAGTAGGTTCTACTCATTGACGTACTATATACATAGACTGCTACTAAAGCTAGTTTCCCCTTGTGCCAAGCGAGAGCAGTTTTTAGTCTGAACCTAGTACATTTCGTTTTTCATTTTAGTTAATTTTCGCGCAACGAGAAACTTATATACGAAAATATCGATGTTTTGACATTGTTAGGATAATATTAGTGTTTTAGATAGATTTTTTAAAACGGCAAGCTCCTTCTTCAAACATAATTCACGACAAAACCATTTCACACTAGTGCTTGCGTTCAAACTCTGATAGGCTCACTCTCGTTCCTTATGTATACTCTAAGGTTCTACTATATATAGCAGTTCTGATTGATTGATCGTCTGCTAAAGGTAATTTGGGCTCTCGACGAGAATTTGTCACCAGGACACCTTGGGAACGACTTACGCAGGCTTCAGATAATATTAGATATTCTAACTCGTTTTTATATTCAATTCAATTTATTCATAAACAATTTACATTGTGTTTGAAATAATCCTATAAATAAACATTTAAATAAAAAATATATATATGAAAAACAAGTTAGAAAATAACAACATATTATTTAACATTAATAACAATATTATTCAATGTCGCCTTACTAATTATTATTAAAATAGAAAAAAGAAACAATTCAAAATTAATTCAATAAAATACATAAAGAGGAATAATAATACATGTGTCATTAAAAATTTTGTCCCTATCATATTAACTATACTAACTAACTAACTATAACATTAACAAATATTTCAATCGACTTTATTAAAATACTACCTACAAGGTGACAGGAGAAAAACGCATGGTCATAATATTACATATCGTCAACGGAGTACAGACACTTATCTAGTAGGAATGCTTGGAGCTTTGCTTTAAATGAAGATGTATATAATTCTTTCTTTAAGTGTAGTGGTAACTTGTTGAATATTTGCACAGCTTGATATTGTGAACTGTGCTTCACAATGTTGAAGTGAGGACTAATCTTACTTCTCAAATCCATCCTACGTGTGCTCTCCCTAACCAGTCTTTCCACTTCTGTCTCATATTCATGTATGTATTTCTTAAGGTTAGTCAGGAGTACTAGAATGTAGAGACTGGGTACTGTAAGGATGTCCAAATCTAAGAAATGTGGGCGACAGCTCTCTCGTTGTGAGATACGGACAATAGTTCGTATCGCTCTTTTCTGAAGCACAAAAGCTCGTTGGCAGTTGTAATTATAACTATTCCCCCAAAATTGTATACTATATCTTAATTTAGATTCAATTAGTGCGTAGTATACTATTTTTAATTGTTTAATGTCAATTTCGTCTCGAAGGGTTCTTAATGCATAGCACGCGGATGATATAGATGCATCAATGGCGGCTAGTTCCTTTTTCCAATTTAATGAGTCATCTATGAGTACTCCTAAGAATTTTGCTTCTCTCACTAGCTCTATTTTGTCATCATTAAGTCTAATTTCCATGGTGTCTTTATTACGAGCATTTGTTTTGAATAAAATTATTTTGGTCTTTGTACTATTAATTTTTAGCTTATTTACAGTAAACCATGAATAAAGGTAACTTAGAGCTACATTAACTTTATCTGTAAGTTCCTTTGAATCATTTGCCCCAATGACAGCATTTGTGTCATCCGCAAATACCACAAGTTCTATGTGGGGTAGAATTTTGTTTATATAATTTATTAAATCATTTGTAAATAAAATGAACAATATGGGCCCCAATATCGATCCTTGCGGAACACCGGCAGAAATATTAAAAAAAGGTGATTTATAATTTTGTTTATATCCATCCTTTATCTCACTGATCTCTACGAACATTTTCCTATTTTTTAGGTAGGAAGACAAAAGTTGGGACGCCTTGCCTCTCACTCCGTAGTGGTTTAGTTTTGCGATCAGTAGATCGTGATCAACAGTGTCAAATGCTGAGCTCAAATCTAAAAATACACCAGCTACTCTCATTTTATTATTTATTCTATTGATCACTTCATTAACAAGAGTATAAATAGCGTCTCCTGTGCCAACATTTTTTTGGTATCCAAATTGTCTTCTATGTAATACTTTGTTTAAGTTTATATGAAGTACAAGTCGAGATTTAATTATTTTTTCGAATACCTTTGAAAGCGTCGGTAGCAAAGATATTGGCCTGTAATTTTTAGGATCAGTCTTTGTGCCTTTTTTGTGAATCGGTATGATCTTGGCTATTTTTAGCTGTTCTGGGAAAATCCCATCGTTTATACACTTATTAAATAAGCAAGAAAGCGGTTCGGCAAGAATACTTAAATTATCTTTAATGACAGAGATAGGAATTTCGTCATATCCACAAGAACGTTTATTGACCATCTTTTTTACTATGTCAGAAATTTCTTTTGGAGTAGTAGAAGTAAAACAAAGTTCATTTTCGACCCGTTGTGTACTCTGCTGTAGTAGTAAAATCGCTTCTTCATTTTTATTTTTACTAGTGAGACATTTGTTATCAAAATGTTTTGCTAGGGTATAAGCTACTTCTTCGGGATCATCAACTATTTTGCCGTCAATTTTAAGTAGTAATTGTTCCGCATGAATAATTTTAGAGCGGTTTGTGGAATTGTTAACAATTTGCCAAATTTCTTTGCAAGAGTTTGCTGAATTGTAAATTTTTTCCCTTATCGTTATTTTCTTAGCTTTCGTGATCACCCTTCTATAAATTTTGATGTATTTATTTTTGTAATTTAAGACACTAGATTCAAGATTATTACCATTATAAGCGCATAATATTCTTTTCATTTTGCTAGAGATTTTTACCCCTTTGGTGACCCATTTTATTTTAGTGCTCTTAATCAGGTTTATTTTACGTTTCTTGTTTTTGTAACTATTTTTAAAAATCTCTGAGAACTTCTTTAGAAATGCATTGATTCCCATATTGCTCCAGTTATGTCTCAATAATCCCTGCTTAAAATATGTGGCGTTATTAGTACTGAAAACTCTATTATTTATAACAATATGCTGATTATTGTTTCTGGACTTGCTTGCGAGAGTTTCCAACCAAAATTTACCTAAAAGGCCTCCATGTCCATCAGCCAGACCATTGTGGTCTACTTCACATTCCTTTATATAATTTTTGGGTAGATTAGTTAGGATGTTGTCGATGCACGAATATGAGTCGTTTCGAATAAAAGTTTCAGTGTTAACAAGATGCCTAAAATTATAACATGTTAATAAACTGACGAATTCGGTAGGTTTCTTATTATCTAAAAGTAAATCTATATTAAAGTCTCCGCATATTATGCAATTCCTATTAAATAAATGTTCTAACAATTTCTCCATGCGTGTCATGAAAAATTCAAAATTCCTATCATAAGGACTACGATAACAACAACATATATATAGACCAGTGTCAATATCTTTAACACAACATACTTCAAAGCTATCCATCATATAAAGTTTGTTAATTACATCTACATTCTCTGCTTTTCTATCCACATGCCCCAGGATCAAACTACCACCTCTAGCCTTTTTACTTCTGGTGTTAAATGAAATAATATTGTAGTTATCTAAAGAAAAAGAAAATACGGACTTATCATTTAAAAAATGTTCACTAATACACATGTAGTCCAACTTGATTTCAAGACTTTTTATATAAACATCCAATTCATTCTTTTTATTACTAATACCACACAAATTCTGGTGAAATATGTTGATATTTTGTAATCTAGGAGTGATTATTTCATTTTGATTATAGTTACTACTAATTACTGTATGTGAGCTATAGTCCCCTATTTTACCTACGCTATTCTGATGTAAGAAATGCATATATTTATCAGAGAAAAAACTGGTTGGCGGTTTCTTTTTCATTGATCCCCGGAGACTTTATGATAATGTCAGGTTCAGTGTTTATTTTACTATTGTTCAGTGTTATGTCAAACTGACCAAATGAGCACAAGTCAATTACAATATTATTCATAATGCCGTCGTATATACGTTTCATTCCCTGTATTTTGATTTTTCCTGTTGTCTTGGAAAACATGTCTAGTGATAGCTCATTGTTGCTGTCAAATAGGTAGGCGTAGTTATTATTTTGTAGGTCAAGACAAAGCAGGTTATTGAACATGTCCACTTTAAAATTGTAAATAGGTGCTCCTGTTATAAACGTCGGTAAACAGATAACATTATTGGTGTGGGACACCTTCTGTAACGATTCTCTTATCATATTTATCATATTTATGTAATTTATCTCAGCTTTTATGTCATTTTCGCCAATGAAAATGATACAGTAGTCATTATCGGTGAAATCTTTCAATTTATTTTCTATGCTGTACAAGTGTTCCTTTATAGTTCCATTTGGTATAAAGTAATGGCAAAAATCGAAGTAATCAGAGAAGACGTCTTCTATCAAGCATAAGTGCCCTGGGGGTTTGGTGCCACTGCTTAGAATGCATAATTTATTCTTTTGTTTACTCTTTGCAATGATATCTTTCAGCTCCTTTTTAGTAGGTTGCGGTTTGTTACTACTGACGGATATAGATGAGAGTACTTCTTTTAAATTGCTTCCTGTCTGCTTATGAGCGTGGCAAGAGGTTTGAGTCTCTTTGTCAAGCATGATCGTCGAGCTATGGGGGCAATCACCAGACGGTTTAGCTGGATCAATGTTTAAGTTATCGCTTGTAGAACTCGTATCAGTTTTGTTATGAATCAGTATTTTGGTTTTACGGACTGATTTCGGTGTGCTGCTTCTTTTCTCAGGTGATAAGCACATTTGTTTATATGTTTTGATAGTTTTTATCGATTTTTGAAGATCAGATTTAAGACGAAAATTTTCGTTACTAAGGTTCTCTATTTCTAGATGAGCACTCTGTAGTTGTGACGTGAGTAAATTAACTTGTTCACTCAAGTCCTTTATTTCCCCACTATTGTCATGCAGGCTATCTGGTACACTCATAATTGTAGCGTTGAATATATTATTGTTACTGCTACTTGTCATGTTGGTAAGATCATTTACCGAACTTGTTCTACAGATTTTTCGAAAAGTAATGTTGTCTCTTTCTTCATCCATTTTTTTTTTATACAAATTACTGACTATTTATTGATTTTAACTTTTTGAACTTTGTTATTTTTACAATATTTTTTAATGAAGTTATTGAAGTAATTTTAGAAACACTCAAAAAGTCAACCTCGAACACCAGATCCGAACTCGAGACCTGTCGTGCACGCAGGTCAAGACTTTACGTCACGAGCTATTTTAATGTTACGTAGTGGTGCGAAATAGTTGGTCTTATACGAGTATCTTATTTTAAAGAAAAAAGTTCGTTGTGATGTTTTGAATTTATATTTTTTCCCGCAACCGCCTTTTTTATATTTTGAAAAAAACTAAACACTACTATGATAAGTTCATTTATATTAATGTTCCATTAGGTTCCACTATTGTCATTGTTCCACTGTGTGTTTATTATTTACACTGCACTAATAGTTTTAATTCAGATTTTTTAAATAAACACTTGTTTTACGCCAATGTATATGGTAAACTGTAATGAGTTATTTTCTACACAGAACCGATGGATAACACTTGGATAACACTACTAGACGATTATTGTACTTTTAGATCAACACTGTACTGTTTATTTGCAAATAATAACGCGTTTTACTATTTTTAATAATTTAAAATACGCGGAGCTGATGTTTTGCGTGGCACTAGCGCCATCTGATTCGTCATATATCGTCCTATATCGTCGTTAGTGATTTTTTGTGGATAGTATGATCGTAGAATCTTTTATTTATAGACTAGAATAGAATGATGAAAAACAGTGATGAATATTGTAAGTACTGAAAAAATATTTGTAATATAAAATAAGACTTGAACAAAATTAGAAATTAATTCGAAAATATTTTAATTGATTAAATACTATGTGTCTATGATGAGTATGATACCGTCCAACCGAATTAAATAATGTTTATATTAATTAATCAAACTTTCAAGCAATAAATCAAGCTTTCTAGTAGAAAGCTGTTAATTAAAAACTATTCATTCAGAAATATTTTATATCATATTATGGTAAGGTATGACATTAGTATGACCAATTGTGTCAGTTACAGCCCGGTATTATTGATACTTAATATTAGCTCAAATTCATTCCAACATTCCATCACTACTAATCTAAAACGAAGTCCAATCAGAGGCCTAATTATATTGAGATTCGGTACAAGTGTTCATTACATCGACGGGTGTCGACGAGGGTAACAACAAGTCGGACACCCTGTTCTCTGTTCTCTGCTCCATTCTTATTAAGGGCTACCCTCGCGTTAACTTGTGTAACTGAGACCTTATATTGTGGCCACTAAATATGCGGGGTGAAGAATGTAGAAGTTATTGTTTTTGCCATGTTTCTTATGTGTACTGGTTTTCGGATTAAATACTAAGCATGTTTTTATTGAGTTTGCATATCTTCATTTTTAGTTTTTTTATGCCTATGGATTTAGATGCTGAAAGATTTTGAAATAATATTCTGAATAATATATAATATAATATAATCACGCCTATTTCCCGTAGGGGTAGGCAAATAACACTTCTTTCCACTTGCTTCGATCCCTACTTACTTGTTTCGCTTTGTCCACTTTCATTACTCTGTGTAGATTTTAGTTCAATAATATTCTGGGTATCTTTTAATTTAGTTAGGAGGTTAAAAAGCACATAAGACGCAGTGTACTACTTGAGCTATAGAACAATTCTCATAACAATACGTAATTTATAGCCAAAGTTCTTAAATCCTCAGTTTTCGTGGCCCCACAGTATAAGGGTTGAAGTCATCTGAACTGGGATAATATGTCGGATCACTGCTTGATTAATTTTGTCTCACCAGTTATCCAAGACGGTATGTAAGGCTGACACACTAATTAATCTGGGTCTCCTGCCTAGTTTTAACTACAAGCTATTTTTGGAATTTCGGACATGCGAAGGGCAGAAGAATTAAATTTAATTGTTTTAATGATGGACTGTTCTGTCTGGAGTAACATTGTTTGGTACAGCTTTTAGTATTGTTAAAGCTTTCGTTTGTGTACTCTTTACTAAAGATGTGAAGTTGAGTTTAATTATTTTCGAAAGAGACAGTATACATATGCTCATACATAGAGCATAATTAAAAATACTTATGTAGATAGAATAAAAATGTTTCGTGTTAAAATAAAATGCATCAAAATTACATTTGTTTTATATACTTTTTAGTACATTTCGCCAATAGCCATACTGCCGTGAGTATAGGATAGTTAATTTTATACAGTGTACACAGTGTATACAGTTCATAATTTGTAAGAAAATCAAACGTCAACACTATTTCATCTATTGTACTTGGAAAGCTATGTAGCAAACAGAAATTATATATTTATTATATTTCTCAACTTTATCAATTACAGCAAATAAATGTATAAACAAATAAACCAGTATTATTAATGTTCCTTTATTACTTTCTGTTAGATTACGTATTTCAGATAACAGAAAGTTGTTTCTTATTTTTTGTAGTTACAAGTTTTTGTCGGTGGCTTAGTTTGTTTACGGGAACACATTTCCTTGTGGGTTTAGGATAGGAAGGAAAATTCTTTTGTTTGTTTACGCATTATCCAGTTATCGACCACGGAAACTGTGCATTCAGGTGAAGGGAAGGGAAACTATCTATGGTTAGGAGATACATAAATTGTTATTATGGTAAAGATTTTGGGTAAAAACACGTCTATTTACATACGATTTTAACTTTACAAAGATACTTAATTATTTTGTTTTGGAGCACAATCAAGTATTATAATGTAATGTTCCAGGATATCTCATACACGGTTATCTGATACCAAGCTAAGCAGAGTTATGGTAACCGGACAACTGATAAACATACTTATATTTCTAAATACATACCTACATATTATAGATAAATTACACCCAGACACAGAACAAATGATCATGCTCATCACGCAACATTTGTCCTGGGTGGGTTCGAACCCACGACCTCCGGTATAGCAGTCAGGGTCACTAACCACTAGACCCGTCAATTATCGTTTTTACAATCCATATATCCAATATCATACACAATAAATAGCCAAAATTAATTTGTAACACAAATTATATTCTACATCTAAATACTGAACTGAGTAAATAAATGCCCAAGTTGTGAACTTACTATAAATAACATTAAAAATCATGACATAACACCTAAGAGAACCCCAATCCTTTATCCAGACAAACAAAAAACGATATGCAAATTCCGAGTACAATCCAGGTTTTGAGAAGCTAGTCGTAGTTGTACAGAAAAGGGTATTGTAATAGAGAAAGTAAACTGATCAATGTGGACCGCACTAAACAAAGCAGGTATCCTCCGGGGTGAGTATGTATGAGGGATGGGCCGCTAGGATTCCGTTTGTATGCCAAGCTTTGATACGGGCGGATGTGTGAAAGTGTGGAGGAGGTAACAGAAACGGTTTGAGTTGGGATTTTGACTACGGCGTAGCGTTGTAGGACAAGCTACGTTATCGTAGCTGTTAATAGAAACCGTTACATATGTTTTGTTTCTTCGTATAAAGTAATAAAATACATGATCGGCTTTAATAACTCTTAAACTATTAAGAACCGAAGAACCGAAGCCGTGGTCGCAAGCAGACTGACAGGTCAGTCTGCTTTCGACCACGGCCGTTGTAACCCGGTCGAAACGTCAAGCTCTAAAGGTTTATACATTAGATTTATACATGTTCGCGCTAATCCCAGTTCTATAATATTAATATAAACATGATTGGCTTGCAAATAAGTTTTTTTTTCGTTTTCTGTACTTTACAAATATTAACAAAACTAGAACAAAAATAATGCCGAGTATTAAAATGTTCTAAAATGAGACAGCAGTGAGCTAGTTTATTAAAGCTTATTTATATCTGCATCAATTTGTTAAAAAAGTCACAACATATTTTTGCACATAAAAGCTAAACTGTTTATGTCATGTTCATAAGCCAAGAAAACTATCTCAACCCGTTCCCAACTCGATGTAATGCTTGTATATTTTTAGTTTGATCCATCGCATCTCCCGTAGGCTCAATCTGTTGGGCGGACGAGGGTTGGCATCGCAGGCTTTAACATAACAAATTGGCTAACTTATACGTCGGCCCAACCCCTATGCTGATTCTTTCAACGCCGGACTTGACTCGTATTTATTTATCGGAATGATCTAGACGACGATAAATAAGGCTTTGACAGTGGCATGTAAATGGATTAAATACGTTTGTGTATATTGATTTGGATACATAAGTATTCGAGCTAATTTCGGAATCTATAAATTTTTACTGTCCTTTTGATTTTATATTTGATGGAAATTTAAGTAACATTTTTTTTTGTTATTTATTTTAGTACTTCATTAGCTAATCATACTCTTATTACATTACGGTTAGTTTGTTGTGAACCCGATTCGAAGTCTGCAATGCCTACTATCCAACCCAAAGTCTCTGTCAACGTGCCTTTGGCGCTGAAATAATAACTTAATTGACTTCTGCGAAAATTGCAATATCTCTTAATGGGAGGCAATAAATGAAATTGTGATTACGAACTGTACTCTGACTCGTTAATATCTCAAATACGATGAAAACTATTAATGAAATTAAGAAACATGGAATACAGCTGTACAACAATATTCGCAAGCGATTCAGCGTTCAAGTGGGAATAAATTGAAAAATTTTAAGCGCGCGCGAATTCACTAATGAAAGTTTTAAATGACCGACGAAAAACAAAAAAGTGACCTCGTTATTACGATTACAATTTTTTGTTTGCAGTTGAAAAAATATGTTTTTCGGTAGTAAAGTTAGTAGGACGGCAGGGATAGGACGCAGAGTTCAGTTTGTGGTGTTTTGCGGGAGTCGGGACCCGGCGTCGCTGTGCGAGAACTTTTTTCAACTTTTTTATAAATCCGGCCAAAACAATGGTCCGCGAATTTCATAAAAGGGTCCCAAAGCGTCAACAACGTTCCAGACAATGGGGCCGATTTGAACAATTAATCTTCGAGACGAATCGAACTTTCCCAAGTTGGTCGTAATTATTAAAACGCTGTGGTTCTTTTTTGGAAAATGTTTTCGGGTTTTTCTTGTACAATGATGAGTTGGATGAAAATTTGAATTAAATATAAGGAAACGGAAAGTTGAAACTTTGACGTAACGAATTAAGTGATAATTGTTGAAATGTAGGCTCTTTTAATGGTTCTTTTCAAGTTCTGACACAGTATTAAACTTTTTTTCATCTAAATCAATTAACAAGTATTTTCTATTATCTTACGTGATTACCATATTATTACTTACGAATAATAAAATTGTAGGCGGATATTATAAAGCAACTCGTTCTAATATCCTTTGCTGAAAACAAACTTCAACCCTGTTATTATATGCTAGTAATTTATTCGATATAGACAGATTAATTGCTATACATAAAGCATTTAAAATCAAAACCTAACTTTCAAATCCTCCCATAATACAATTCAATAAATCCATTCTAAATCTTGCCCAACAATTCAAAGTGTTAAACAAAAAAGCTTCGTCGGGAACAGATTAAACATTCCTTCCCCGAAACATGTCGGACAAGTACCCCATGTCCACGAGTGCAATTACTTGGAGCACAAACTTGGATCAAAACGGACCCAACTTGAATACGAAATAATGTAAAGCGAAATTGAAATTATATGTAAATATAGCTTCCTGTTATTCGGGTACGAAATATACTGGATTTCATTAACAAGTTTTGATTACCTACTCAGGAATATTCAACGTTACGGTATTTTTATGATTACAAGGTTTCTGTATGTGTGTTTATTTAGGTTTTTTGGAAGCTAAAATTAGAATCGCTTCTTGATATCCGATTGAGATATAATGTTGCTTATTTATATACGTTTGGTAGTATAGAACATTATGATGCTGTAGAGGTGGTGATGATGGGTGCAAAAGGTGGTCGTGTTTGCTTGACCTTAGTTCTTTAAGCCTAACTGATTTGAATATACCTATGTATTAAAATTTTACGGGCCGGTTTTACTAATACTAGATGATTTAGATAATTTAAATCTAGAGATAAAATTCACGTGTTATGTATTTTTTATGGAAAGAAAATTTTAAAATTAATCTTTAGATGAAACTATCTGACATTGAAAACCGGCGCTAAGTTAACTTTTATTTATACTGTAGCTCGCAAAGATCGATCTCATTTCATTATGCTGTCTGAAACTCAAGAACCATTTGGAGGTTTTAGTGGAAATGTTAGTGTTTTAGTTTACAGCAGTCTGATTTACTAAGATCCTATAACGACACTAGTTCAGATCTAGCAATCTTGCGACCTAAGCCGGGGCTCGGACCCATGCGGCCATGTGATGGTTTAGCTGACATTGCTTAGCAGTTAAATTGGTTTGACCGTTTTACTCTTGTTACTAAATACATGCAATTTCTGATGTATCTAGTCAGATAGACACATAAGATGATGAGTTAGAGCTAGCTAAAACCTTAATCTATAATTTGTCTAACTTATGCGATCTCATGATAGTCGTTGAATCAATTATTTTTAGCGGCACATAGATTCGAAAGAGAGGATTAACTCTTTATACGCTAACATAACTTCTCCTTTCGCGGGTCTGCTGGCAGAAATTTCTTGAAGAAATAAGCAGCACCTTTGTACATAATTTTTAAATACGAAATATTCCTGTGTTGTGTGTACATAAATGATTAAATAAATAAATAAATAATTAATACCAAATAACGTAAGTCGTTATCTACGGTTTACTATCTATTGATCTGTAAGTAAAACTCCTAACATAAAATTTAGCTTATCTATTAGCAGAGAATATAATTTTAAGTATGACACAAGCTCATCTTTAACAACATAATCGTGTGATCTCATAAAGATTGATTATACGAAACAGACAATTTGTTGCAGTGCAATCCTTGACGTACAGTCAGCCACAGAAATTCGGTGCGTTATTAATGTCCCGCTGTAACTAATGTATTGCCGACGTGATTACAAAGTCGCTTGTATAATTAATTTGTCTGAGTGTACCTGTCCTCTGACTTGTGATTAATTGCGCTGTTTTATTATGTTTGTTAGTGTAGCACACATTTTGGTTTTATTTTCGGTGATGTAATTGGTTAGTGCTATGTTATAACTACTTTAAAGGAGGTATTCTTTTTATTATTATTCATTACCTTTTCCCCCATCAACGCATGGGAATATGTGTAAATTGATACAAATAAAAGAAAGGCAAGAGTGACATGAAGGCTTTTCGTTCGAGACCCGCTCGAGCTTTTCTTATTTTTTTTCTGCTTATTGGTTTTTACTAGAAAATCTATTTCTAAAAGTTTACTTGTATTGTATAATCTATGGCAGATGAACTAAAGAGAAAGAGGCGCCCCTGTTCCATAACAATAATTGCGTTAAATGTCTGAAATAAGTTCGTTCAATACATTTATTTTCACCCGACATTATTTGGGTTAAAGTTTTAATTTTATCACGCTGTCCGCTTCCTCGTTTATAAATTTGTATGCGCTCATATCACAAGTTTTTGGATCCCAAAAGTTGTACAACACAGACTTAGGAATTAAACGTCAGTGACGATGGACAGTCCACAAAAAATATGATTGAAATTGTGTGTTCTGGTGACCTTCATTAAAGACAGCAGTGTAATTGAGTTCCATAAGATAATTTTTTATAGCAATTATCTTAAAAGTAAGGTAAATAAACACGAGTCAAAACGCCAGAAGGTTGTTATTTAATAGCTTAATACTATTTATATAGGTCCTTTCGTTCACAATAATGATATCTTACTTGCAAAAAAAACTAACCTTACCTACCTGATATTTCAAGAAAAGATTACTATTAGCCGCGGTCACAGTTCTTACTAACGTAGGTATACTTATGTAATCTTTTCTACTTATGTAATCTTGTGGTCATTTCACAATATCCCTGCCTTGTACCCAATTATTTGGTAATATTTAGCTTCCATTCTCTACTACTCGACATCTTTTGTTTTATTGTTTTTGATTGTGGTCTTAGCTGTAAGTTAAATTTTATTCATCTTATAATAATATGTGCATGGCTAAGGAAACCACTTTGTATTGGATCACTCTGTAATGATAGTGTGTGTATGTTTAATAAATAAATAAATAAAATAAATAAAAATCTTGCCAATGGCTGCTTGTCTCAACGACCAATTAACCTTAAAAATTTTCTCACAAATCATCACAAAAAAAAAACAAAACCATTCAACATTCCAATTGAAACAATCTACCCATTCGTATGGCTGTGACGATCTCGTTTTCTGCGGTCGCTGTAGTAGGTATAAAGTTTGAGGGACTAACCCTCTGTCCGTTAAAGGTCGGAGCGGGGATAACTAAAGACATATCGAGTCTTATTTAGTTTATTGGATGGGTTCTGAACGTAAACTTTGTTTGGATAACATGAGACCCGATGCTGTTTTGCTGTTTGTGCTTTCAATAGTTTTTTGTTCTTTTGTTTTGTTGTAATAGTGTAGGAACGATTCGATTTAAATGAACAGATTTTTAAAATGATTCGATTATGCGACAGCTTAATATTAAATCGTTTGTATAGTCTGATCTGAAGGAAAGTCTTCGTTATTTTGAAAAAAAAAAACACTTATTTGTCCTATGTACAAACAATATAAGTATATAATTTTGGCAGGATACAGTGCAAAATATAAAATGGTTTATTAATGCTCATACAAATCATGACCAATTGTCATGTGTCAGGAGCGCATTTCCTCAACGGCCGTAAGCACTGTAGTTGTCCTTAGTCGACTATTTATTTATTTATTTAAAGACTATGGAAGAGTTACAGCGAAACAAAATGGCAGTTCATTAAATAATTATGTTAGCCAATATGATTATATTTGAAAATGATGATTTTAAAAGCGATGTTTTCTTTATATTATGTATCAATTTAATAAGAAGTATAAGAACAGCAATTTTGGCCGTTTCATTTTGTTTACCAAAATGACTTGTTTCATAGTAATTGTGTCAAACAATACTAAATGATTCCGAATACAATTTGAACTGAATCTGTATTAAATTAAATGAGCTGTCACGTTCCCGTATCAATTGTTAATGACACTATAATAAATTATTTTAGGTGACAGCTATGTCGTTGTCCGTTTTGTTATTAAATGTAGAATTTTAATGCAGCGTGAGGCTTTACTTGTAGCGAGATTGGCTTACCTTTTTGCTAAATTAAATAAATAATTTCGTCATTTATTAGTTTTATTTACAAATTGAAAATAGCAATCATCCATTTTAAATTCGGTTGAGATAACTGTAAAAAGGTTTTCACTTGACTGCATATTCACTATTCTAATTACAAAGTGTACAAGCTGTGATATTATCCGTATTTAATTACTAATAAGAACTTCCATTTGGTTTAGGAAATAAAACAGTCGTGGCGAGGATTGTTTTTACTGATTGATTAATCCATGTTATGTTTTTTCTATTTATAATCACAAATGAGCATCATTGGTTTATTTTCCTTTCTGTTGGACTAAGACACTAATATTATAATACTAAGTACTTGTTATGACCCGGAAATATCATAATCTCTGCTCCAAACTAAGATTGATTTATTTCAGAGACTGCATTTTTCATTACAGTCCAACAATTTAACTTGAAAAGTACTTCTGACATTACAGAAGTCACATTGACACTTTCTAACGTTGAACTCGTAACTTTGTTCTTAATAACACGA
Source organism: Autographa gamma (assembly GCA_905146925.1). Lineage (NCBI taxonomy): Eukaryota > Metazoa > Arthropoda > Insecta > Lepidoptera > Noctuidae > Autographa > Autographa gamma. The sequence continues at coordinate 11,402,801 of LR989853.1, read as the reverse complement.
CTCTCATAAATAAGTAAGTAATAATAAATTATTTAGATGACAACCGTAACCGTGGCATTTTAATAAAGGGTCGGGTTTTAATTACAGCGGGTTATGATATAGCTTACCTTTGAGTAACTTTGACTGATTTTAATAATGAGTATGACTTACAATAATAAAAGAAAATAAGTCTTTCAAAAGTAAACTCACTCATTATTTAAACGAATTTCTAAATGAATTGAAAACTAAATGGAATAGCAATCGTGATGCTCCCGTTTGACTGAAGAGACATTACTTACTTACCATATTTTAGGCAAAGTAAATATTTTGTTTCGGCTTCATAATCGAACAAAGACTGAAATAAAAAGTCGCCGAAAATCACCATAAATGCAGCACGTATGCATTTTGTTATCTTTAAATGGCACCTGCTTTATTAAGGACAAATCATTTCATACAGTCATTTCATGAAGTCGTGGTGGCCTAGAGGTTGAATGAACGGATTTGAATGCACGAGGTTGCAGGTTCGAACCCGGGCAAACCAATGTAACTTTTCAAAAGTTATGTGTACTTTCTTAATTATTCAAAGACACTTCTGACTAATGGTGAAGGAAAACATCGTGAGGAAAGCTGGATTTCCAAAATTTGGGATCTGAAATCACCAACCCGCAGAGAGCAAGCGTGGTGATCAATGCTCGTGCCTTCTCTATATGGGAAGAGGCTTGTGCCCAGCAGTGGGACGTTTATAGGCTGGATTATTATTATTATTTCATACAGCAAAAATATAGTAAGAAGATATACCTGTCTACAATTACCGCTGTAACTAAACTCAACCCAAATACCAAGAAGGGATTAATTTACCTAAAATCGGATTTAATTCATTAGCCAACTAACCATTGTGTCTCATCTCGTTTTTCCTTTCACAATGCACAATGAAGGCTTAATTAATTAATTGTTATTAAGTCCTGACGCCCATTTATCATGAGTTTCATAAAATTTCCTATTAGACAATGGGTTGCCATGGTAACGGGCATTGTTTGACCGTATCCTTACGTTGGAGAAAGTTTAGGATGATAGCAAGGCCATCTCTGCCATCTGTGTAGGATGTATATCTATGAGTAATGTATGACGGTATTTTTTTGATGTTCATTGGTTGATAAAGCGAATATAGTTATGTTATACGGTTATACATAAATAAGGGATTGAGAAACTGCTTAATTAATTAATAATTCAAAAGGAGGAGGCTCCCGATTTGTTGTTGTTTTTTTTTAATTAAACTACGCGATATCATAAGCGACAGATAATCGATCTTAAAGAGGTTTTTATCATCGTACCTATACTTCAGTGGGGGTCCCATATAAAGTTTAATTGAAGTCCGTTCTAAGCAAAGTTTTTAGTTAGTAAAGCAATAAATTCTAGTTAGAAGTGAAATAATGCTAATTAGATCTATCAAACTTTAATATCATCATCATCCACAGCCTTCCACTGCTGGGCATAGCCCTTTCCTTTTTCGTGTCATTTTCTATGGCCCTGTGCCGGCATCATCCAGACCCGACCCTAATTTCATACTGTGAAATATCTTCACAAAAACATAAAACAGTTTTCCAAAGACACAGTTAATATAAATTTACAAATCTATCGTTCACCCTCCACACGACCTGCCGTCAGCCCCAGACATAAGTGCAGTTCGTATAAGTAATTAGTTAGGTGCCTACCGATATTGGCATACTAAGCCCATTTTCAGGCTTTGGGTCCCTATTAAAGTTTAAATATCCAAACATTTGGCCCTACGTTACAGTCCAGATGTTACCTTACGGCGTAAAAAGTAAGAAGCAGCGATTTTGTGTGTCGATAAATTTACCTCAAAGAAGCCCAAAAATCTGCTTTGAAAAAGAAAAACTACGATCTTTTATTGATGATTCATAAATTGCCATAAAACTACCATAAATTGACTACACTTTATCATATAATTATTTCTCTCTTTAATTATATCCTAAACTACTCCGGATGCTTAAAGAAAACAAATTACTACCGCCTAATATTTACGTTTTTTTTTTCTTTTTTCTTAAGGCTTTTTGTTCACGTCTATTGTATAAGCTTCCCAGAATCTAAACAACGTTTTAACACCACGCTTTTGCTAAATTGCTCAAGGCGTTCTAGAACGTATGACGTCACAGCTAAGTATTGACTTCTCGTAACTTGGAGCACAACACGTCGGCAGACAAGTTGCGAACTACGTCAGCTGCACTTGCGTCAACATATTCGTATTTACACCGATACAAATTAGAAAATATTATAAAGTAAATAATTTCCAACTTCTCACGCACGGGGCACAAAATGTCAAAATCGTGACTAGTTGTCAGAACTTTATTTGATTTAGTAAAATGTTTTTCGTGAATTTATTTATTAATAGATATACACAGTGACAGTCTTATTGATAAAGTCTTATTGATAAAATGAATTCTGAATCATGAATAAGTCTCTGCCAGTATAATATAAGACTTGTAAAGGACATGTTATAAAGCTAAAAAAAAAATCTATTCTCATTTATGAATGTTAATTTATACGTTAGATACGTTTGAAATAGCTTCGTTTGTAGCCTGTTAGTGCCAGTTACAAAAAATAACAAAGCCTTTTATGCATAAAATACGGATTTTTGTTTGTAAGTTTTTGACGTTGCATCCCGTTTTCGGAGCTTGAATAGACAAAGCTGAATGTAAAAACATGTAGGGTGAAGAGGCTTGTTAACTGCCGTACATTTTTTGTCGCGAGTATTTTTGGTGTAGGTAAAGGCTTTGTTTTTGCAGTTTATATGTTTGATGTGGTGTCTCTAGTGATTATTTGTACTTTTTTAATAACAAATTGAATTTACTATAAATATCAAACTAATCTTGTTCACTCATTCTTATCTAGATAACAAGTGAAATAGTGAGCAATACAGATAATCAAAAATCTAATGTAATCTAAAAGCAGCAAGAAAGAGAGAGTGAGTGAGTGAAGAAAAGAGAAAATGCCTTTGTTAACGAAAATTCCAATCGTTTCCCAGATCTGTTACTAATTATTTCTAACAGCTCCTATCTCCGAACTAAAAATAAAACGGCAAAGCTTTTTAAGTAAAAGCAAGTAATTAGGTTAATTATTGTGATGAACACAATTAAGTTTGAATTTAAATTCTTAATGAAATGGCCTCTCTCTTAACGACAACTTTTCCCTTGAAACTTTCCTGAGATAAACATTTCAATGTGACAGTTCCCATTTTGGAATTAAAACCTCTTTTTACGATAGTGATAAAGTTATAATTACATGTTTATAATTATATGTAGGGTGTGGTCCGAATATTTATTTAATGCTTTGAAAATAGCTACATGTAGTCGGAAGTATTAAAAAGAATATTATATAGTTTTGAGGGCTGTAATTTTTAGGAATTTACATATTTCAATTTATCCAAACTGTTTGTTGAGTCCACAAAGCGAAATCAAAATACTAACGTAAATGTTTTATGACTTCCGAATAAAATGAGTTTCTTCTCTAATTAGACTATTCCTTCATAATAATCATAATAATATAAATTATAGATTGTTGGACTTCAACAGTTGCCTTCACCCTACACGTGAAATCTATAGCGCCTTTGAAGCCGAATGTATGAATTTTTGATTTTATTTTTAGTATGAAAAGCTCAAAGCAAATTCATGTATGAGTATTGTTTTGCTCATAACCAGTGTTTATTTTAAATATGTTTACTATTTGAAAACACAGTCAATGGGAGACCGAATGAAGGCTTTGACAATACAAAAATATCTCTAGTCATATTAATATTATAGAACGGGGATTAGCGCGAAACATGCATAAATACCTTTAGGGCTTGACGTTTCGACCAGGTTACACCGGCCGTGGTCGCAAGCAGACTGGAGATGCGGTGTCATTGCTCCGTGCACGAAGTAGATGATTTTTCATCTACCCCCTTTTCTTCAAGTACCCTACACACTACACTGACCGTGTCCGTACTATGTTCACTAACCGACTTTGCAGAGAATCGAGGTTGTGTTAAGGGAATCACTGGATACCAAGATGCAGGTAGTTTAAAGCCGTCTTCCCGATTGAAATTTGGATGCTTCTTGATTTCAATCGCTTCTCGCACTACTCTCGAATGAAAGTGGCGATCGGTGGAGAGGACTTGCGCGCGATGGAATTGAATCCAGTGATTAACGCCAGCTTGGAGTACGTGATCTGCTATTGCTGATTTAGTGGTCTGACGGTTCTTAACAGCTGCGATATGCTCTTTGAGCCTTTCCGCGATAGTTCGCTTCGTTTGCCCGATGTACGATTTACCGCAGCTGCAGTCGATTTTATAGACACCTGGCTGTTGTAGGGGTAAAACATCCTTCGGTGTGCGCACCATGTTGTGTACCTTTGTCCCCGGAGTGTAGACAGTCGGTATGGAGACTTTTCTAAGTACTGCCCCGATCTTGTCCGTAACTCCTCTGACATATGGCATGTAGGCTCTTTGTCTATTTACGTCCGGATGTCTGACCCGCTTTGACGGTCGTTTCATTTTCCTTTTCACCTTATATCCATTTTTGTGAAGTACCTTCTGAACATGATCTAGCTCGCGCTCTAAATGTTCAGGGTCGCAGAGGTCTACGCTCTATTCTTGAGTGCGGTCATCATGGATTGCAGGTGTCCAGGGTGGTGATGCGACGTACCATGCATGTTTATGCATGTTTCGCGCTAATCCCCGTTCTATAATATTAATATAAACATGCAGCGCGATAGTTTAAAAGTTATTATATCTCTAGTCAGACTAGTATTTTTTGTTTTGTGTTATTCCGAAATAAAAATAGCATAAAATTATCAATGTATTGAGCGAAGGTTTTGTAAATAATATTCAGAAAGGCATCTACATTACCCATACGAATAGAAAAGATTTTCCATAGTCTGTAAATGTATTTAAACCTATGCATAATAAAATTTATTTATTTTAAATAAAACAAACTGTTAGCATTAATTATCCCCAATAACTTACTTAACCTTTGTGTGGCAAATCAGTGAAATAAGATATAATACACAATAGACTCCTTAAAATTAGTTGTAACCTTTTTTTAACCGACTACAAAAAAGGAGGATTTCAGTTTTTAATTACTTTTTGCTTGTTGAATAAAAATTTTGATTTCTGAGGTGGAGACCTAAAATCTAAATATTTACCTCGATAAAATCCGTAAAAGTATTATTTTTTAACTGTCGAATATAAATAAATCTTTACAGGTTGCTTTGTGTAGTAAACCTTTTGTTTCTATATATATTGTAACAGATATAACTTCGTTAGCGAGCTCTCTGCTAATTTAATGAGGAAGCTGTCTTGTGTTGGAACTGAAGCTGAATTTGTGACGTCATTGCTATATTTTATGCTTCTCCTTTACTTTATTATGTAATTATGATGCTCCTTGTTACACCACTGCCCAAAAAGGAGTGTTATGGTTTCAGGGTTCATGTATGTATGTATGTTTGTGAGTTTATTTATTCCACCATAACTTCTTAAAGACTTGACCGATTTCAATGTTTGTTGTATCATTAGAAGCTTTGAGTTATCCAGAGTTACATAGGCTGTGGACATTAAAAAATGGTCTAGTATCAGTCGAAATCGCCTAAAAAGGGTTCCAAACGATTTTGTGTGTCTTGACACCTTGAGCGTTCTATAAAATATTATTTATATAAATAAAAAACAATATTTGTAGACTAACTAAAAACCGATCATTTCATTGCAGTCGGGGACCTGTAATGAATTGTTCCAAGTAACTTTTTAATTTTTTGATTGTTTGGTTGAGTTAGACTTGTTTAGGCCAAGGTATGATACCTCACAGTAACAATGTTGGTTGACTGATTACAAAAAAATAAAACTAAAATAGATTATCGAATACCAACGACTTGACGACAAGGCTCCTGAATAGAAAATAATTAACGGAATGGAACAGTTTCAGGCTTATTCTATTTTCGTTATTTACTTCTTTTAGATAAGTAATTATTTTACTTGATGAACATAAAAATGTTCCAAATATAAATGGAATTCTGGTTGAAAAATGTAGGTTATTTCAAAACAAGGGTATGATTACCTCCGGTTTCACTTACACTTTTCAACGAGACCTGCCTTATTTAGTAATGTAAGTCTATAAATTGGGTCGTAAGAGGTAGTTTGAAGCTATGAAATATGTCTACATAATTTCATACACATATTCCGTCTATTTATTAGCGAGAGAGTTTAGGGTTTAAGGCGTTTTAGTTTTTAAACGCATTCCTCAAACTGATCAAAATATACATGAGTAAACAACTCTAGTCTAGTAGTTTGTGACCTTGACTGCTATACCAGAGGTTGTGGGTTCGATCCCCATCCAGGACAAATGTTTGTGTGATGAGCACGATCATTTGTTCTTCGTCTGGGTGTAATTTATCTATAATATGTATATATTTAGAAGTATATCAGTTGTCTGGTTACCATAACACAAGCTCTGCTTAGCTTGGGATCAGATAACCGTGTGTGAGTTGTCCCGGAAAAAAAAAACTTTTACTATAGTTTCAACCGATTTTGTTGTGTTTTGTTATTGGCTGTCTTAATTAACGTATTATATTTTAAGAAAGGGTTGTCATTGAGAGGGATTATACAAAAGTCCTTTTTTGGTCCTTAACATTTGATTTTTATTAGTGTATAAGACAAGCATTACATTCTAGATCAAACGATAACTACCACAAGAAAAAATAGATTTTACGCTAGACACATTTACCTGAAATCACATACATGATGTAAAAACATGTTCCGTATATTAACGTTAAACAATTTCAAGCTTAAATAGGCCAACATCTATATCTACATATAGTAAGAATGACTGCGGGCACCAATCTGCTTAGCATAGTGATTATGAGATTATACTCCAACAAACTTTGTTGACAAACTTCCTTGTGGCAATTTATAGGGGCCGCCAATGTTCGCTGTAAGGCTGTGAGTAACTAGCGCTGCAAGGCTACTATTAAACTACTCTTATTACTTCATACTGACTTTATTTTTAAAGAGAAATTTTAATAAGTAATTAATTTGAAAAAAGTGCTTCGAAGTTGAGAAAGGCATATGTCAAATAGCATATGGCCAATGATAGTCAGAGTTCGTTGACTGATTCAATTAAATGAATATTAGCCTTTTTTGATAATAATAGTTTAGCTAAATTTATAGTGATTATCCGAAATACTAGTTACTAGCAGCTATGTTATTCTAAAATTCAGTGTAAAATGCCAATTTGAAACATCGAGCAAATTTGCATACGCATATCGCCACGAACGTTAATCCTATTATTTCTATCGGACGTAATAAACCTATGTGTTTTATGACTTCTGAAACACTGACGACTTTTTATAAAGAACACACCGCACACAGCTTCTGCGCCTTCTTGTGCTCGCTCACGTCTGGCTGGCGACTTGTAAGTGATGAGTTATGCTTCCGGGCCCAAAGCCCTGTCCATGCCGGTGTACACACTATGGCACACTCTCCTGTACCCTCGCTTGAACAGCACGACCGCCTTCCCCAGCACCAGCAGCTTCTGCGCCTTCTTCTGCTCGCTCACGTCTGGCTGGCGACGGCTTTTAGATCGCCGATGTATCTGGATCTCAACGGTTAGCGATATCGCTGAAAAATGTACAAAAAAAACTTATTTATTTTTTCAATTTCTTTTTATCTTTTAAGTGTTTATTTTTCACAAGAAATGTCAAATCACTAAAGTTGCATCTACTCTGTCGTATTTTAGTTTCTAGTAGTTGCTTACAAAATAGCCACCTAAATAGTAGGTACTGCTTATAAAGCCTATTAAAAAAAACTTTTTACATAGCTATAAAAGTATATGCCATATTTATAAACTAGATAACAAAAGTAACTGCTACTATAAAATATAAAAGTTCATAGCCGTTTATTTATTTCCGTCGCTGTAACTTGTTAGTTTCACAAAGGGCATAGTATTTTACATTTACCTGCTAAGAGATGTCCTATTCCGAGCAAACAGAATGCACCCCTCAACATTCTCAAAGAGACTGGTTGCAAACCTTTTGTAGATTCTCCCTGCGGCTGCAACAAAACTCTGTTATCAAACTTACTTTTAGTAACAGATTTTATAGTATTCACTCTTCAAGTAGTGATAAATTTGATCAGTTACGTTTACACAAGAATGTACACTGTACAGTATAGAGTCCAATAATTATTTATTTTAATTTGTATTCAGCTGCTGAGCTGACAAAAGAGTTAATTATGCGTAATAGTTAAGTTAATCAACACAATTATATAGGATTGTGTAGAACGCTGCTTTCCAACTGAACACATGCAATGTTTTTTCTGATTTATCCTTTTTCAACCGACTTCAATAAAAAAGGAGGAGGTTCTCAATTCGGTGGTCTTTTTTTTTCTTTAAGCTAAACTAACGTAGCCTATTCCCAGATTATTTTTGGGCCTAAATTGTCGACTTATACATACCTGTGACGCAGCAGCCGAATCTCCCATGACGTCACTGCTCTGTTTATCGCTCTCGGTGACGGGATCCGACCGTCTCGCTTGTTCTGGCAGGTTCTTATACTCGTCTGTTGTCATCTTCGCTAAGATACCAGCTTCGAATAGTGTCATTAGCCTGTTATTAAATACATATGCAGAACATAAATTAGGTTACTACAAATTAGGCCCTCGAACTTCGATAGCAGAGAAAAGCTTAGATTTCATTTGTTACAAAAACAAAGTTGTACTGCGTATAAATAAGAAAGGTTTATCGTAAAAATATTTTCATTAATATCATTGAAAAACGATACACTTAACTCAATAAAAATATGCCTTGTCTACAGTTATCTATTTAAGAATAAATCATAAAAATCTCAAATCATATAGTCCAAGAACAAGACCAGTCCTGATACAAAACAGTTATTTAGCATCCAGTTTATTACTCACACATTGTTAAATGTTTCGAGATAAGGGCATCCGATTTGTAGCGCGATGGCCGAATACCGCGTGTACAGTTTTTCGCTGAGGTGAAAGTTGTGGGACCCTGAAACAAAGTTCACTTCGGATCCATTCAGTTGCCCCTAATAAGGGTCAAACTCTATAGTTCGCGTCAAGGGACTTCTTTTCCAAACATTTATGTTTATAAGTCTTTTAGGATTTGACCACGTCCTTATTTTCAGGGTTTTATGGAGTTTGTGGGGTATGTTTGTAAATATGACAGAAAAGTGCCCTTTAAACGCAATACATTTTTGTTTAGCCCTTAACTACCGTTTTGTTCTGTAAATGTAAACAATATCGTCATATCAACACGAATATTAACACAAAGTTATGCAACTTTCCTTTAACAAAACAAACACAAATAACGATCCTTGGAAAGTAAAAGATAGTGACTACAATTATCAGAAGTGGAAATAGGAAAGCTATTTCCTCTCCCTAGTTTGTCCTTCCTTTCACATTACATACTGAATGTCTCAGTTTCTCTCTGCCGCGTAACACCTTAATAAAAACCCAGATTTCAATCTAGTCTCTAGTTTCGCTAACTACATACCAAATCTCTCAGTATCATAGTACAGCGTCTCCCTGCCGCCGAGCACAGCAACTCTCTTATGGGACAGCACCAGTCGCACCCCCACTTCCACGTTGCGCACGCGCTGCACTCGCTGCCGACGCATCAGGTTGGCGAGGCGACCGTATACGCCTGTACCATTCTGAAAGGAATATCGTTAGGTTTTGAGTCTTGTGTTGTCTAGATAAGGATCAAAATCAGGTAAATAGCAAATAAATATTAAAATGGAAATATGATCATCTTCCGTACGAGACATGTATTTAGGTACAATACTGTTCACTTAAGCATTGTTTAACTGAGAGAAAATGGATTGGAAATAAACTTATCATTATGTAGTTATATAGCCTTTGCAGCACATTAGTTCTTACAAGTAATAACAGAATATGCATTGCAAAATCTAGGTGCTTAACAAGTAAAGAAGGATCTGGCAATGTTCTTCTAAGACTTACTTCCAAAATAGCCAGCGATGAACTATGACTTTCCACCACCAGTTCGTATCCGTAGTCCCTCATGGCTTCCTCCAAGTCAGCGAGGGTTCCTATTGGTCGTTCTCTCGCCGGCTTGGCTATTAAGCTCGTCAGATTGGCTGAGTACACGTCACCGATGACGTACGTCGCTCCGAGAGAGATGAGAACAGACACGAGGCGCGCCTTGTGGGTACTGGATGGTTCTTTGCTAGAAGCTGAAAAATGAGAACTTCATATATGAATTCATGTTTTAGATTTTGTAAAGTAGCTTTGGTATCCCCTTCAAAAGCGGTAATTAGAAAACACAATGCCGAAAAAAACTGTCCAAATCGCGTTTGCCAAAAGGCACTAAATTACCGAGTTACTTTTTTTTTTAATCAGATTTTTTTTTCAATCTACGTGAAGCCCTTCAGAACTCTTGATTCTCAATATACGGCACATAAGTATTTGTATTTTCTTTCATTTGTTTAAAGTGTATTAGTACAGTGTATTAGTTCTTACATTGCCTCAGAAACAGCGTGGTGGTAAACCAACAGCAGCTACTGAACAGTCCGAGCTGGTCGCATTTACGTCGTTGCCATAGCGACGGCGCTGCTATCACTATCCATAGCGCTGGTCCTGTTACCAGCAGGGTAGCGAATACTAGGGGCCATACCTGAAAATACGATACATTTAAAGATTCATCATTTATTTAAAATTTAAAAGTAATGTTTATGTAGGATTTCTTCTTTAATGCTTCATATGAAATGTTTAAAAAGTTTCGATGCAATTAGGACGAAATTTTTACGAAAATATTATTTATAATTTGATTATTTTCGAGAAGTTTAATAATAAGACATAGTGGTTAAAACTAGTTAAAATTCACACTATTACTTATACACCTCTATAAACTCGAGTGTTTCAGTGTTGAACTTCATGTAGTTCGATTTCATCCTGCATTCTACGCGATAAAATTTTAATAATTTGCTAATTAATCATATTATTATTTGCAAAATTTTAATGTGCCAACTAACTGCATGGTCTATAATTTATACGAGCAGGCTGCTCGTTAATATTTTATATCCATTAATGTTTGACAGCTCATTATAGTTTTATTTAATGAACTTTTAAAGTAAATAAACACTTGCGCATGGAAACCTCCTACATTACGATTCTTTCCGAGTTTAGTTCTTAGATTACTTACCTTAAATTCTCTTCTCTCTTACTCAAATCATTCTTCAATCACCTTTGTATAACCCAATACTCAGTATATGCCTTGCTTTAATTATAATCTCTGTCTTTCGTCAAAAGCATCCAATCCAGCATTATTTATTAACACTCTCAGATTTCTCTACTATTACCTTTCGATACAAGCACGTAAAGAAATAAAAGATAATTTATTTGTACATAGGAATTACAAGTCTATATATAAATATAATTACGTATATAAGGTCCACAATAGCATACCTCCCACCGAAAAGGTCTGATGATGGCTAACGTCTCGCTCAGCTTCGCCGGCGCATGCGTGAGGAACGCGCCCGAGTCTGCCAGAGTCATGAATGAGAACTCCACCGCCTGTAGCCGTTCCCAAGTCATGGTCACGTCGCCTAGGAAGAAATCTGCTTTCTAGAAGAAAATATGTACATAATTAAGTAAAGGTGCATTTTTTCTAATGTTGGTGATAATGATGCATATTATATAACTTGAATATTTTAAGTACTTAAGCGATAGTATTTGTTAGCAGTCTAAATCATTTAAGTGGTATACAAGTAACTTTTTGGCATTAGAAGCGAAAACGCTATTTTATTATAATAAAGTTCACGTTACTACATTTGTGCAGCAAAAATAATAATATGTACTATTTTGAAGCTTAGAAGTGTAGACAGCCGATAACATTATTTCGAAAATACGGAGATGGTTATACAGATAAATTATATTTGTCCTTATTTATGTATGTCCACACTGAAAAGAGGAAAATAACTATCTACTCTTTAAGTTTGTATGTACTTATTTTATTGTCCTCTGAATAAGGCATAGCTTAAAGTGCAATGTAAAGTGACGGATTAGTGATCATCAAAGTGGAACTTCGTTATTTGTGTTTTATGAGACTATAAAAAGTGATCAAGTGTAGTTACTAGTTACGGTAACTGATTGTTTTGTAAGTTTTAACACTTTATTGAGACATTTTTAGAATATCTTCCCAATTAGTATTATTGAAAGATAATTAAAAGTAGCCTCTATTTTAAAGAGCTTTAATCTAAATATTGGATACCATTCTAAATAACCTTACTAGAACATATGGAAAAAGGTAATTGGAAACAGTTTATACCATCTATTCATGTTTATTTTTATCCGTATGGAAAGGTGAATAACTTACTCGTTTCCAGATCAAACCGAGGGTGCCTTTGAAAGTTCCGTTACTCGATATGCTTGATCCTTGGTTTCTGTCTGGTGGGTCGTAGTATTTGTATCTACGATTCAAATAAAGATGAAAATAAATGTTGGATCTAGTTACACATACAAAACACGAAAAAAAATATTTTTAACCAGCTGTTGCTCGCTCCTTTGTATGTGTTTTTGTTATCTGGGATTCGAACTTATTCAGCGGTTCATCCGTGAAAGCGTAACAGACACACGAACACACAGAGTTACATTCATATTTATAGCATTAGCAAGGATTCAGTGGCTGTTAAAATAGTCACTTATTAGAATAACAGGAAGTTTTTAAGCAATAGGTAATATTATGATCAAAACAAGCCATTTCAGGTCAACCTTCTCCTGATCTAATAATTGGATCTCTTATTCTCTCTCCATATTGGCTTTAGTTTAACAGTCATTTCCTTCAATCCAAACATTATTTATGTATTTTCATGTTTATTATTGTTATCTCACTTGAAGTTCAGTTTCTTGGCGACAAGCGACAGCAATTTGTCATCGCGTCCCCCCGTCACCGTGATCGTGTTATCGTTGTTGTATTTGACGAAGTGCCACGGAGGTGCCTAGAATGTTAAGGTGGTTTTAGTGGAGCAAGTTTTTGGGAAATTACTTAAAACAAGGAATGTATTTGATGTTTATTTCAAATACATTCCTTGTTTTAAGTAATTTCAGGAGGTGGTTCAGTCCACGGACAATAGGCAATTTAATTGATTGTATTAAAATATTGTTAAAAATCTGTTTTTTTTTAACATTAAAATGAGAAATAAACATTTTAAATAGAACATACATTGAGAGACGGGTAATTGCGAGAGTATTTTGTATTGAATGTTGTCAAAAAATAAAAACATTTATTTGATTTTCAAAAGTTAACCTACACAACGGGTTCATATACTAATTCCTTTGCTACCTTTACTCACATGTAAAACAGGAACCTCAAACACCCTTCCCTTGAAGTCGTTATATATTTTATCATTAGGTGGCAGCACTGGCGACTTGTACAGCCTTCCCGACCACCAGTTGACGAGAGTTAAGCTGTTCAGACGATCCGCTTGCCCTTGGTTGTAGTAGATGCGGAACCTAGAAAGAGATGTTGTCTTTATGTTTTTGAAAGATATAGAACGGGACAGATCTGGTAAAAGAGTTGGAACCATGAGTTGTACATCTGAATTATTTATTAGTTGTAGATCATGAGTTGTAACTCTATATGAGGTAGAAGTAATTAAGAACCTATCTCCTAAAGTGCGGAAATAGGCCTTTAAATAAAAGAACATTTTGTTAATGTGTTGTAGACATAAGATTAGTCTGAAACTGTTATGGTTAAAACTTAAGATTGTGCTACAATAAAGATGAGTAGATGTTGACTTTAAAAACAGAGAAACACATAAGGACTTGTTTACACGGAAAATGAGGCGAGTTATGTTTGCTTCATGTTAGATTTATTTCTGCACTTCAAACACTCTGAGGTATGGGGTCATTGACTGTTGTAGTTTAGTTAAATAAGCAAAACAAAACGTTTGATCGTCTATTACTTTTTACTAGTACTAAGTAGTGGCAGTAAATTATTCATATTTATTCTCTATAAAAGTCTATCAATATTTGAAATTTCTCATTTACTATGCTGTGACACGAGTATTGAAAGCGTCGCGACATAATTGCAATGAAGGGTTAAAATTGCACATTGTGGAATAACTGCATTATTTCCTACATTAAACATGTTCCTTTAGCATATCATGTGTTTTCTAATGGTGTATACGAGCTAGGTTGTAATTTAAAAAAAATATACACCAAAATATTATATTTCATAATAAAAATACAGCGCAACTTAAATGAAGAATGACAGCCGTTATTGTACGAAGCTAATAAACTCGCAAAATATTTTCTTTGGCGCTTATATAATATTGTGGGGCCAAGTCTCAATCGGCGTACGGCCCAATCGAATTACAAACTACGTGATTGTCCTAGACTTTGTATTCGTCGTGCAGCGCTATTGAACTTCAGTGGAGGGGCGAAATGTAATTTTTAGAAATACCCCAATACCCCTAGGCGAGCGGCGTGGAGCAATCAGCCGCTGAAGCGCTGCAGCGGACTGCCGACGACAGAACTGCTAGATGTTTGCACTCAAAAATAAATGCTCTTGTGAACTTGTTTAATATTCGATTGTTGTGCTATTCTGTTATGAATATTACTCTTGGATGTTTTGAGAGCGCTTGTGAGTGTAGAGTGCCTATTTGCTGCTTATATTCGTATTTGTAAACGCTTTATGCTGTCGATTATTGTATAAATTTGTATAGCAGTATATCGTTTGTATTGGCTTCTGTTAAAGGGGGATGCTTACATTTTAGTGGTGTATGGTAAACAAATATTGCATTGTTTTGTTTGCTTGCGATTCTAGAATAAAATTCTGGCGTGATGATGCACTTTATTCAGATAACCTCAACTGTTATACTACAAATGGAGTTTGGAATATTACGATATCCCTATTATAATTCTTGAACAGATTCTAGCATTACTACCTACTTTGTTTAGAGTGACGAGACTTACTGTAATTCACACATGTTAGGTAAGACTTTGAACACAGTTTACGCAAAGTGAATGTCATACAAAACATCCGTGATTATAATATTATTTAAATTATAATAAATTATTAAATTATAATATAACTGATTTTAGTTATCATATCATGGACGATCAGGACGTAATGAAAATATCTAGGAACTCGTGTTTATGACATTAATTTAACCTTTAATAAGTCCTGAAGTGGAAAATAACATCTGTTTTCAACTTTTCATGACCTTTAAATAGACCTAAATTCTAATACAAATATTTATAGGTTCACGGATTGTAATTAACTTTTGTTTAGCTTATTGTTGCTATACCTAATTTATTTTAGCTTTACCTTAGACGGTTATCAAATACGCAACAACTTCATGTGACAAAGGGTTACTTAAATTAAGGATATTTTACAGCTTTGTCAAAATACTAGCTGTGCCCCGCGGTTTTACCCGCTTGAATGACAATTCACACACTATGTTTATAAATTATAGCCTATGTGTTATTCCGATGAATAAACTACATTATTGCAAAGTTTCATTAAAATCCATTCAGTAGTTTTTGCGTGAAAGAGAAACAAACATCCATACATGCAAACAAACTTTCGCATTTATAATATTAGTAAGGATACTTTTGTTCTAGATTGTACGTAAAGGTTTTAAAAGTGCCAACTTTCATATGTTGGACGTTTTCTTTAAGACACGCCTGTGTATTGTGAAGTGTTTGTATTTCTTTTTGTCGCTGGTCCTTCAGTAAGTTTTATCTGCTTCGGCACTAAGGACCGCGTGAAGTTAGGGCTCTTGTTGTAGGTATAGTTTTCTTACAAACGTAGACAGTAATGTGTTTTGATTTTGAGGTGTGAACTAAAGTAAAATACAACGATTTTAAATGCAACTAGATTTACGATTATTTGTCCTGTAAGATATAAAAAAAAACTGGATTTAAATTCAACTTTGTAATGTGAAAATATTGTCAAATTTATTTTCCTACTTTCTATTGAACTTTCTTTTAATGTTACTTATGCGTTATACAATAAGTTTTGTGAGTGTTGTATTTATACCTATATGTATTTAAACCACTTAGTAAAATTAATGATAACTAACCAAACCCTACGCATTATAGTGTAAAATTTCATATTACTGAATGTTTAGTCATTGAAATGAAAATGGCGTGGAAACTGACGTTGATTGCTAAATGAGAGGCACGCGTTATTGAATGTACCGGGCTATTGAACACTCATTGGCGTTAAAGTAGCAATTCACTACTTTATCGGAGCAAATGCATTTGGATTGCCGCTGGGGGCCGACGCTTCATTGTCTGAGAAACAGACGGCTTTTTAAATGTTAAACTGTTAGAAAATTTTACTGATTTTGATACTTACATATAACAAGATTCATTGTATAAAATATCAGCGATAAACCTACATGTAGTTACAATATTGACGGTGCAAATTCAAAAAAACAATAGTTGTAATTTCTTTGTATCAATCAATTAAGTGTAAACCATGTATAATGTCTAATTGACCTTTGCCGATAAAACATTGTCGGAACGTTATGCCTCATAAAAGTATTTATGCATATTAGCGCTAATTCCTGTTAATAATATAATTATAAACATGCAGTGTTTGAGAGGTCAAGGCATTTTTCTCACATTCGCATTAATATTATTGGAAACATGTTTAAACGTAAGTTAATTACACAAAATGACTGACCAACCATTTTTTCCCTGATAAATTACATACATATCATCACGCTTGTATCCCCGAAGGGGTAGGCAGAGGTATACCAATGTACACCCACAGTTCTCCAATATGTTTAGGTCCCATGTAATAGGGGGCGAGCCTATTGCCACTAACCGGGCACAAATCCAAACTCCGACCTGCTACTGAGAATTTCATAGAAAAACCCAATAACAACTTGATCGACTCGGGAATCGAACCCAAGACCTCTAGCGTAGCAGGCGCGCTTAGCACCATGAGGCCATCGAGGCAGTCCCTGATATATAAAAATGTAAAAATAAACACAACAAACTCAATTTCATATAACGACTTACTTTCATTTAAAGACAATGTTTATCGTAAACATATTTGGGGCAAAGTAATATTTTTCGCAAGATAATGAATAGTGGCCAGCGAAAATGTTAATATTTCCGTATTCTGACGTCATCAGGCCAGTGTTGTGTATTGGTAACGTAATTACACGGGAGCACTCGTTCACATATTTCATTATTCATTAATTAGCGCTTCATTATTATTATTATTATTTGTGTGTGTAACGGTTCCGCATCAGCTCATGGTTGAAGAAAATTCGGCTAGTTGGATTTGACCGAAAAATATGTGTTGAACGTCGAGGTGTACGTAAATCGAATATTTATGAATTATTCAGTCCTTCATTTTTTCGAGCGTTTCAGCGATTACAGTAAGCACTAAGACTTATGCTAAGAGTGGTCCTTTTACAGTTTAATATTTTTTTATAATTAAAGAATTGTATTTATTTATAAGTATATTTAAACGAACCGTGTCATCTCTAGCCAAATTATCGTTTCCCTGAGTTGCACCAAAACACTCAACCTATTTTAAGTGATATTAATAAGTACCTAGCTGATTCTAAATACTATATCAGGGTATTTGAGTTTGAATCAAGCAGCTATAAAAGTACAGGGCGCCTTGTCAATTTCTTTGAAAGAAACGAAAAATGATATGGGTTCTTAAATCAAAGTAAATAATATGTTTGTTACTTACACTCTATCTCTTGGGTTGGTTATGACGGCCACTCTCATGGCTTCCTTCAAAGTCATTAGGAAGGTCTCGCTAACAGTTCCATACGACCAGTAGAACAGGTATAAGATCATGCTATGGATCAGGTTGTTTTCTGTTAACTGAAAAGCATAATTTTAATAAGGCATCTTCCTCTTGTGTTTAGGAGCTGCAAGATAGCTTATTCTTATTTATCTTTGCGATTACTTCCTGTTAATAATAAAATGATATATTCAGAAATAAAGTAGGACAAAGATACGATTTAGAGATACGAGACAGAGATAAGGGGACTTTTACTAGAGGAAGCTCTGTAAAAAATACCTTCCCTATATAAATGTTTTATTCAACGAGGTTGCATTTGAAACTATAGAGTGAGCCTATCAGAGTTTAAACCGTAAGCACTAGTGTGAACAAGTGTTGTCGTGAATTATGTATGAAGATGGAGCTTGCCGTTTTAAAAAATCTATCTAAAACACTAATATTATCCTAACAATGCCAAAACCATCGATATTTTCTTATGTAAGTTTCTCGTTGCGCGAAAATTAACTTAAATGAAAAACGAAATGTACTAGGATCAGACTGAAAACTGCTCTCGCTTGGCACAAGGGGAACCTAGCGATAGTAGCAGTCTATGCATATCATACGTCGATGGTTTTATTGTTAATTTGACAGCAGTTTAAAACTTTAATAGAAATAATGTATAATTTGAAAATTATATCAAAGTTTCCAATGTTAAAACTATATGAATTTTAAATCGACATTTGTAGCTGATTTATTTTGCAGTGAGCGCAATATTTTTATTTAATGAACACTGCGGATATTATTATTACGTACATATTGAAATTAATTTTCAATTGAGGCCGATAATTATAAAATATAGCGCAGTAGCGCGGCCGCGGTTTGGGCGCATGAAGGTACTTAGTTTTATAGGCAGCCCATAAAAGTATATCAAAAGTATCTTTATTATGGATTCCGTTTAATTAGAATTAATAATTTTTAAAATGTAGGGTTTTTTTTACTTATTATAATGGGAATTCTTGAATGAATAACACAAAATGTCGTCAAACAGCACAATCATTTATTGGCGATAATTTAGTTTTCATTTTTGGGCATAAAATTTTACGCTTTTATATTTAACTCGTCTAAGTAATTCAGTTTTATTTCACGTAAATGAATGGGTAAATCATTATTTTCTTTCTACACTTTAATGATTTGAAGGGCCTGTTGGTCTTCTATTTAGTAAGCTGGACTGCTATGTCGGAGGTCGTGGGTTCAATTCCCATCCAGGACAAATCTTTGTGTGATGAGCACGATAATTTGTTTTGTGTCTGGGTGAATATTTATGAATAATATGTATGTATTTAGAATTATATGAGTATGTTGATAGGTTGTCTGGTTACCATAACACAAGATCTGCTTATCTTGGGATAAGGTAACCGTGTGTGAGATGTCCCGGAATATTATTATTATATCTATTATTTACAGTGTTAATGCTTGTTGTTTACCTCAAACAAAATGTTTTCGCATTCGTGTGGCTCACATAATATCAGGCTTGTTCTCACGGCTGACACATCTAAAGCCTTTTTCAGTAACTTGTAATACTGTAACAAAAGAAACTCGACGTGTCAGTGACAATGGCGGGAAAAACTACATTGTTAGGATATACTAGAAGTTTAGTACTGTTTGTAATGGAAATAAAAATATACTGGGTTATTTGTGGAACATAAAATATAACCAGGCAGGGTTTTATTACTGACGTCATTACAAACAACTTTTATACTTGTTTTAAAGCTCAGAAATTGACTAAACATGTGCATCAATTGACTGCTACTATTAATAGTACTATCTCTCAGTTCAGATATTAATTAATACTAATAAAAAATTGAGACTTGAGAATTAATATTGCCAAAAAAGTATATTATTTAATGTTCATTTTTTTTGCTTCTGATTGCAATAAAGGAAAACATAATGTGTTGTTTTCTAGATAAATACAATATTCAGTGACGTTTCATCATCTGCCTTTTCCCAACTATGTTGGGGTCGGCTTCAGTGACGTATATAGTTACTTTAATTATATCCCAATAGAAGTTAATATAAAAACTATCGAATTATAGAATATAAATACAAAAATGTTACTTTTAGGAGCTAGTATTACATATTATCGTAAGGGAAGGACGTGGATTATTCTCGGGGGAACTTAAACTTACCTTTTGTTTGTTATCCTTCGTCGCAATGTCCAAGTTAGTGGTCAGAATGTTATGTTGGCTTAGCAGACATAGTAGTTCAAATATGTCATTAGATCTGCAAGAAAATTACTTACTTAATAATAATGTATGTTCGATGTAATTATTTGTTATTTAACAAAAAAAAAACGGAGTAAAATTGGTAAATATGATTTAATTAGAAAATGAAAAACATTTATTTACAGATTCTTATTCGTTGTTTTAACATAGTCCGGATTTATACCTCATCTGGTGTTAAATTTCAATATAGGTATTAGAAAAAAAATGATTAGGTATTCTAAAAACTATTTTTGTCATCGATAAAGAGATTCCATATTAATTTGATTAAAGTCGGTTTGTTTTTGCATTTATGCACAGTCACTTAGCTACTACTATAATATATTAAGTGTTTTTTGTCACTAAGTTTATTTTAATACTCACCCGATATTAGTAGAATTACCGCTAACAATAGTAATGCTCTTAGTCGGCAAGCCTTCTGCGATATCCTTCACAGCGACGGAGAACTCCTCAGGTAGTCGCGTCATTACATCTGACGTCACATCTCCGATGTCAAAGAAACAGTGAACACTGTTCGCACAAAGAAATATTAGTTCAAACGTTCTTAGAAGATTATTACTACTTTTTCCTTGAATTATCACCTTCATGGTATAAGTTATATAAAGCACCTATCTTTTATTCAATTTTCAGCGAAAAAAGTGTCGAAATACAAATTAGTTAAATAAAATTCAGATATTTTCCAAGAATGGTTAATATTTTTGCGGATTTAAACAGTGTTTGTCCAATATGAAATGTCCTATTTATGTTGAGGAGTAAAAAGCTATGATTTCTAGTCAATTAAACTCGGTCTTCAAGTAAGCGTCGAGTTCGTTGGACTGAATCGCGACTTATTCTGACTAATATCTTATGATATTATGTGGTGTGTTTCTGGCAAAGAGTAGTTAAGTAGACTCGACACTTCTTTGATGTCTTGTTAATAAACCATGTTCAATTGATTGTACGTTTATATTGTGTAATATGTATTGTATTTATTTTGACTGTGAATATGTTTGCTTTTCAACATGGTGTATATTAAGTTATTACTTTTAGTAGCCTACCTTTAGCAGGTATTAAGATACTACCTTAATTTATCGCCTTTGAGTGGTAACCGGAGGGTAGACGAAGACGCAGACGGCAAGTGCACACGTGGAGAAGATCGGTGGACATGGAGCTCGGGAAGGAAGATATGAAATGGGAAGACGCTCGAAGAATCGCGCGGGACCGGCCGGCTTGGAGAAAACTTGTTGGGGCCCTCTGCACCAGCGGGGTGCCTTAGGACCACTACTACTACTACTACTACTACTATACCAGCTGTGCCCCGCGGTTTTACATGCGTGATTGAAAATTCATTCACTGTGTTTATAAATTATAGCCTATATGTTATTCCGATGTATAAGCTACGTTATTGTAAAGTTTCATTAAAATCCAATCAGTAGTTTTTGCGTGAAAGAGTAACAAACATCCATAAATTCAAACAAACTTTCGCATTTATAATATTAGTAAGGATTAAGGAGAAGGCAAAACAATGTATGATTATCTTTACAAAATATAGGTAACAACCCTACCGAAGTGATTTCTCTGGAATTGACCAATTATCTAAATGTTTTGGTTTCCTTGAAATTTTTAATCTAGCTAGATGCTTTAATTATTTTCGTGGAACTATAATCAACAGTTATTTTTGTCAAAAGCTTTTCCACGAGTACTGTAATTACTTTTTAACTGGAATAATTCACCTTTAGTTAGCAATAATTATCAAATCTGTTATAATTATGGTACATGAAGATAATATAAAAAAAAATATACTTTCTATTTTACGACATAGGTTCAATGACATAAGCTTATGTATACATTTTGGTTTAATTTTCTTAATGTTTGAGGTCATTGACAGTTTGTGAGTGGTGCAGTAGTAGTGTGTAGTAAACATGAGAAAAACCGAGCAATACTGCATCCTTCCTTGTTTGCTAATGACGGCCATAAAATCCAATAAATCAAAACTTAATAAAAAACAAAAATACGCTATAACACGCTACTCGTTGTCTACCTACTTCAGTTTTCTGTCATATCTATAACAAAATTAAGATTCTTTGACGTTGTGCAGCGAAGCGTGTCGGTCGCTCGGGTCGATCGGCGCGGATTGGCATTTGACGAGTTAAGTGGCTACTTTTCATCGGAAGGGCTCACATGACCGATGGTTTGAAAGCTTTACCGTGTTACCAACACCTTCAACTTAGGTCGGCGTTATGCGAGAGTGGCAGTTCTTATAAATTGTACTTTTTATATCTATTGTCGGTGAAGGCTTGTCTAGTAGCTAGCGAGGGTCTGATTCTAAATATAGTAATGCTTGTTCTCGGTAAAAGAGAAGGTAGAAGTATACTAGTAGTTTAAGCTGGTGGAAATCTGTTAAGCTGATCTGTCTTTTTCACAGTACTGCAGAGAATGTTCATGAGAATTTCCGCAAATAACAAAGGTCAATCAAGGGAACAAGTGCGACCTGTGTTAATGAACAATATATACTACAAAATCAAGTATTATTTATCCTTCCGAGCATTTTCCTATCTAAGATATCATCAGAGTAGATAG
This sequence comes from Autographa gamma, assembly GCA_905146925.1. Classification (NCBI taxonomy): domain Eukaryota; kingdom Metazoa; phylum Arthropoda; class Insecta; order Lepidoptera; family Noctuidae; genus Autographa; species Autographa gamma. The sequence continues at coordinate 11,380,198 of LR989853.1, read as the reverse complement.
ACAGCCATAAAAATTTGTAATTCAGTACATTAACTAATAAACGCTTGGCCACTATGTTCGCAAACAACTGCTGTAAGACTGTTATCTTATTATTATTTATCATTTTCGTACTCCAGTCGATTATGATAATTCAAATCGATTTTTGTCTGTTGAACTTGTGCATTTTGAAGACTTAGTGCCAATGTACTTTATGAAGGACATAAGACAAGGTCACTGCCTAGCAAAAGGTAAATATTTGGGATTTCGTATTTAATTTCTCTCTAGACAATGGTAGGGTTAAATTATGCTTGCCTAGGGAAATCGAATGTTAAGTTTAGTCTAGTGTTTGTTTCGTCGGACAGAATAAACCAGACGAGAAACTTAAGTTGAAAAGATTTATATGTTTTTGAAAATAAATGACCTAATGTGAAAATGGCTAATATGCAAGACAGATTTAAAATAACATTTTTTAACGCCATTGCCGCCTTTTTCGCATGTTTAACTTTCATTTTGTTTTAAGAAGATACTATATTTTGAATTGATTTTGGCTTATGACAAAGAGTTAAACTACACAAGTACAAAACCATCAAAGCAATATTAATAAACGGTTTGTTTAGTTCAGCATACAATAATATTTGAAGTAGGTGTTAACACATATTAAAAAGTACTTATTACCTGCTGTAAAACGACATTAAAAAACCGCTCTACCAAATATTTACCTTCCTAACGAGCCCGTCATAAGTTTGTTGAAAAAACGTTTAGATTAAGCTATAAAGGCCTGAAGGTAGGTAATAAACATACTTACTGTAGGATATAGTTGGATTCAAAGTTAATGGCGGCTCTGAAGTTAGCTACACGCTGCGCAGTACCTCGCCCCGCAAACCCGCTTGCGCATAAGTTTGTTACTGCGCAGCGACTCGCCTCGTGTTCAGAGCCGCCATTAAGTTTGCACCGTACTGTACCTTTCTATAGTTACCTAACATTAACAAGATTGTGTAACTTATGTGGGTACAAGGAGATATTGAGGGCTCGTTGCCATATCGTGTATGTATAACATTCTGTTAAGTCGGCTTTCGCAAATTGTTTGGAACAGAAACTTATGGTGGTTATAACTCTATGTACGTAGTTATACATTGTCTACATAATCCCATTTAATAGGTCCGACATATACATTAAGATTAATTTGGAGTTTTTTTTAAAGTAGATATTTTTTATGTGACCATCTCTAAGGTATATGTCGATAAAAACCATGACTTAATAAACGGAAAAGATTTAGGAATATCTTAAGAGCATTTTTTTCCATATATTTCTGCAACGATGAGATAAACCTACGAATTTTCTTACCGGTTTTTCTCCATTGGAATTGTATTTTAAAAGAGTAGAGAGACAGTAATTAAACGTGCTTTTAATTACTCTAAGGCTAAAGAGGCCTACTTGAAATAAAAATAATTTGATATTGAAACCTCTTTTCTTAAAATTAGTACTCCAAATGCACCCCTAGAGGCGCTTAAATCAGACTCGACCTGTAACCGAAACCAATATGAGATGAATCAGATAAACAATTGTACAAAATTAACTGTTCATGTAATTCACTAACGCATGAAAATATTATTAATTAATTTTGAGGGTAAATAACATGCGGAGTTATTGAATATCGCAACGGATACAGCAAACATGATATAAATCTGAAAGCTATGATTATTGCATTTTACTAACTAACATTTAATTTTGAATATGATGAATTGATATGAAATGAAAAATGTATGTCATTGATGCGATTATAATAAAACAGCCTGGGTTACTCAGGACAATGACCTTTCATATATGAAAAACCTTATAATATACTAAAACGACTAAAAAAAAGCTACATATTAATAAGAATAGGCGAAGTCTTTTCAGTTTGAATAAATACATTTATAATACGGTAGAAACATTTAATTTAAAATGGCGTATTTCAATAAATAGATTTTGTATTGTTTTTCCATTTTACTTGCCTTTCGATAAAAACATGTAAAACCTTCTCCAATCAAATAATTTTCCAAACAATCCACGGAAAAGTAAAATAAACGGTAAATTACTGGATGGCTCTTAAGCAAAAACAAAGCAAATCCATTATTTACAAACATATTGTTTAATGGCGCTCCTTATTCCCGACACTGATTCGGCTTTACGTCACAGCGAACGTAATTAGCCCTTAACTAAGTCTCTTTAACTAGAACCTTTTACATTGCACTTCTTTTCTTACTTAATAAAGGAGTGAAATTAGGTGTCAGATAGTTCTTTTATCCGTGCTGCAATTAACTCACAAAGTACGTTCTAAATTACTTACTTTTTTTACATATTTTTCGGAAGAGTCTTGGCTATTTACTCACACCTAAGTTTTGAGTAGAAGTCATCTGCCTGTAAACCCACTTAACTGAAGATTGTTTTTTACTTCCTACGCGCATTAATGTGACAGTGTGATGTCTTCTTAAACTTTTGATCAATAGGTAACCAACAGATCTTTGAGTTGAAGTTATGCTGTACATATAAGTGCGTTTAATTAATATGTCTAGTTTGCATTATGACGAATACAAAGGTATGACCTGACTAGAGTTTAGAAAAAACTATGGTGCTAAGTGAGAATAGTTACTTGAAAAGAATATTGAAATCAGACCTTAAAAGAAATTGGGGTCTTTTTTTTTTGAGTATTGAGCACTAGGTAAAGCAATAGACCAAAAATATAAATTAGGAATTGGCCACCTAATATGAATGCTGTCCATGCTAAGGTACCGTACATGGTTATCTGTCCACTTATCAACAATCTATTTTATTATGTACAGGAATTAAATATCAAATGTTATCGGGATATACTCTACTCATATCAATGATACGTGGCTTTTGACAGCTCAATGCCACTTTATCATTTAATAAACCCCTTATTTATAATTTGGTAGTCGTGGTACAACTAAGGTAGATCTTTTTATAGTTAATGAGCGCAAACTAACCGACTAACTTGTTTGAGAAGAAATTAGGCTACAAACCTTATTTTAGAAAAAAAAAACTGTGTACCTACTAAATACTTTAGACAGGATTTCAATAGATTATCTGCATACATTCAAGGCTCCGTTGACTAACATTTACCTAAAGTTCTCAAATTAGGGTGGCATCGTAATCGATTCCCACTCGCATCCGTATAATGCATAACTTGTGTTCGCTTCCTTACACACGCTGCATTACCTGTTGTATTACCGAACCGCACGCTAGGTGGCGCCAGAGGAAACTGCACACCGCTGCCGCCTACCTCAGACTAGTTCCTGGGTTGGGTGGCTCTAGTGATAGGAACAAGCGTTTTGTGAAATTAAAATGTTTGTTGTATAAATAATTGTTTTGAGATTATACATAACATGATGAACTGGTCGATTATCCAAACGCAGCTCTATTGGAATTTGTCATTGAAGCATGTTCTCTCCGTCAGTTTAAGGTCTGGTAAAGTAGAGACTTTGTATACAGTATGATAAACATGATATACATAGGCTATAGAGGTCCAACTGCTGATCACAGAATCCTTCCTACATTGGAAAAAAACGAGCATTGATCACCACGTTTACCCATTGTGATTCGGCGATTGTTAGGATATGAAAATGTCTTAAAAATGATATTGCTTATTTATTTGATAGTAAGTCACTGTTGTTAATTTATAAATGTTGATAAAATCTATACTTAGCTATAATGAAATAAATAGATAGTAATTTACAATAATGTTTTTGTAATTAAAGTATGGCCAGTTAATATGTCAACAGTTTAATTCTATTATGTGTTAAACAATGGAATTCCACAATAATGTTTCAATTAAACAAAATCTGGCTGCTTATTCACACGGCATTATTGGTCATTAGTAGAAAATAAATTCACACAATAACGGCTTAATAGTAAATTATGTTATTGTTATTTTAGTAAATTAATTTAGCTTCTGTACTGAATATTCTGATAAATGTGGTATGATATTAAAGGAAACAATAATTGAAAGAAATCATTTGTCTATGTATCTTTATTTATTTAGTTATTCGGGATAAAACACTGTATAAGTTGTCCCTTTAATATAATAATGCATAGTTCAATAAATTTATCTTCAGTGAAAACAAATTACCGTTAGACTTCTTCAACATCATTATCCAAGACGCTTGTAAATTGTACCACACATAAGAACCATTACACAATTTTAGACCTTACGCCATAAATTTTAGTGGTTATTTTACGTTGCGTCCTATCAGTATTTTACTCAATATTAATATTACAAGGTGAGGAGCATGTGGGGAACGTATAGTGATAATGTTTTTCGAGTATATTGTTGGGTTAAACACTTAAAATATATAAAGGCAAAGGTTTTTTCTTGGCCTCCTTTATTATACGCACAGTACTTTACTTGCTTCGTTGTTATACGTTGTCAAAGGGTTTTTAAAGTATGTTAGAGTGGAGTGACGTTCTATTTTTATATTTTCTACTGGGTTTTATTGTTGTATTTTTCTGTGTCTGTGTTAGACTGATATTCCTTGCAATGTACTTGCTTCACAGTAATTATGAGCTAGGTTTATTTTTTGTCTTACTTTAATTATCTACAATAAAGTTGATGAGAACATTTTGTTAAAAAGTAGAATATTATTATATCTGAAAGTATACCTAATGCTTTGAATAAATCATATTATGCATGATACTGTAAATACCTGACACAGATAGTCCAAGTCAACAGGTGCATTCACGTTTAGAATTTGATTTTCTATACAATAATAAATAAAATTAGCATTTGTTTTGTCGCATACTAAGTAAAAGACAGACCTACTAATGTGTAAGCTCCTAGAGATAAAATTACTCTTAATGTTCTGAATGAGTTATATTTTTATAAGGAATGTAGGAAGTTTTAAAAATTGGGTAACAGATAGCTCTCAAGCATTATGTCCTAACTGCAGGCGATATCATCGCTTCATATGTGCTGTATTCTGCACAGCTATCGGCCACAATACTGGATCGCCCGCGGCCATTTCCGCGGCCGTGTAGGTATGTCTGCTACACATTTTTCAAGATGCTTCAAGTATTTTTTGTTACTCCATCAGTAAATGGGACAGTTTATTGTATGTGACTTCCTACGTCATTATAAATGTACTCAGAAGTTTGAAACATCAAGTATGGGTATTAAGTATTTGGCTTTGAACAAGCTTACATAATATCTTTTATATATATAATTCTTCTGTGAGTGTTTATGTCACTGAACTTCTCTCAAAGCACTACTTATTGATGAAATTTTTTGTGTGTGTTCAAGGGGATCTGGGAATGGTTTAGATTCACAATTTTGTCCGCTGGACAATGTTTTTTTAATTAATTTTAATTTATTAGTAGTTGTTGATTTTGGAATGTTTTACATTGGATCCGACAAACGGCGCTACCATTGCAGTGTCAAATTTTAAATAATATTCGAATTTTAATTTTAGTCTGTCCCGACAGTTAGCGCTGCGATCAAATTAAAAAAACAGTTTTGTTATCATTGTGTTATTGTAGACCATGTGCTGGATCAAATATTAAATTAAAATAGTGCATCCAAGCCTGTGCTTCGCCCTACAGAACTCTATGATTGTGTAGTTATGTTTGGTATCAGCGCTGCACCCGAGCAAAGCCGGGGCGGGCCGCTAGTAGGTATATATAACAAGAAGAAGAAGAGAAGGTGGTGAGGCTTAGCGAAGGCCCCTTTTCAGTCATCTCGGGATGTGCTTAACAGGCATTGCATGGCACCCTTTTTGATTTCGGGATTGGTATACATGATAATGGTAGCTCGTGTTGATTAGCAGGGTAGTTTTAGTAAGGGGTATATTCTATACTTCCCGGTCTTACAAATTCTCTTGGAGGCAGAGTGGGTGCCTTTTTTATCCGTCCGCGAAGCAATAATAGGTACATGTAACAGTAGCTTAGTGAGGGTTCTGTTCCCTTAATCGTATAGTCCGATTTAATATCGATCAGATAATCACAATATGCAAATTCTACTAATATAATTCAAAAGAAGAAAAATATACTGCCTAACTTCAAGGAAACTGAATAATTTGATTGCAACCTGCTTCATATTATTTTTAGAACAAAAAAAAACAAATTACCTCTTCGTTGAAGAGGATAGACAATTTTACTGTTATTCACAGGAAAAGAAATGTATTTTAAAAAGCTTATTTACCGTCACTAGTTACAATGACCGCGGGCATTTCACCAGATTGCAGGACCGCAATGTCGGGAATTACAGGTTTTTTACAAAACAATTAAATACATCGTTTTTAACTGAAGAATGCTCAGTAGTTCATTTTGAAATAATGAAATGTTTGCGACTTAAAAATGTTGTTCTTTATTGAAGCTGGTAAGATTGTTCTGATAAAAAATGTAGGTACCTTGTAGATAAGTATTTATAGGAACAGAATAACTTGTTCTCTGTTTGCGGTAGTACAAAAATATCCTGATATTAAATTTTTCATTCAGTTACAGAAGAATTTAATTAGAGTTATATTATGGTGCCTTTATAACTATAAAATTTTACTTTTAGGTACTTATTAATGACAAATGACATTAATAATTGACATTTTGCTATATTTTTCTTTGGACATTTTTTGTATGTTTCTGTTTGACTTTTAATTTATAAATTCAATTTCATCACAATATTTGACCTTGGTGACATTTTCTTTTGACATTTGAGTATATCAGTAATTTGTATTTGTTAACTGTACAAATATAAATTTAAAATACTAATTATAAATTCAATTTCATTAAGTAAAGTCATTTTGCATGTAATTCTGACATTTGTGGTATAAGCTGTGTAATACCTGAAAAATTGAAAACTTTTTATATTATTATGGGTTATGGACCTGAATTAAATGATTTTTATTTATTATTAATGAAAGATATAACTAAAATAGCTGATAAAAATGCTACAAGTGTACGTAATAAGTAGTATCATGTACCTCAGTTCATGTTATATTGGCTCTATATTAAATGGTTTATTTGTACGCCAGTGATGACCGCAGGCGTTCAAGTGGATTGGCTGGACCGCAACTCACAAACAGACCCTTTTTACTTTAATAACGACCCATTTCTTGAATACATAACGTTGGATATTGTTTTAGTAAATTAATAAACTTTCCGGAGGGTAAATACTTTAAGTTATAGTCTGGAAAGTTACTAAAAAGTTTTTTTTATCAAAACACATGAGTATATTATTTAGAATTAATTTAAGATCTACCAAAAAATATTTTCCTTTTGTGGCGCTCTTGGAAAAGCTTTTATAGGAAATCAAAGATAGAACTAAAAAAAGTAACCGAATACACCTGCCTCTCTACATTTTCAAAGTAAAAATAATTCTGTAAAAGGGAAACCCACCTTTACTAAAACAAGTTTTCGAATGACAATAAACCAATGTCATGTGTTAAATATATATGACGCATATCAATACTGCATTTTTTTATAAATGGATTCCAATTTACATGTACTTTACATGAGTGAATTAAACTAAGACAAATGTCCGGATATTAATGCCTCATTTTTGCGGTCCTATTCCTGCGATATCTAACTCGTTTTTTATATATACATCATCATCATTTTCCTGCCCTGTTCCCAATTGTTTGAGGTCGGCGCAATGCGTATTCAGCTTCCATTCATCTCTACAACTCGTCATCTCAGTATTCATTCCGTTTTTGTACAAACATATTATTCCAATAATCGAATCAAAGTAACATAATACAAACACCTCAAATCCCAACAGTAAGAACTTAGAATAAACTTTAAACATAGCTACCATCTTTAATTACTTGTGCATGCTAACAATTTGAGTGCATCAAAATAATCGATGAGTAAGGCAAGTTGGCGGGTAGTTGCGAATCTTTGTGAGTTTAATAAGGAACTTCCTGAGGTTGTTGCAACGCTCTACCACATAAGGGGAATGTCTTAATGATTTTAGTGAAGGATTTCAGTGACTTTTAATGTGTTTAACTTTTGTTTATATAGTTTTGTCTTGCTTAGTCTCTTAGAGATTGTGGTAGAAAATATGCAAACTGGCATCAAATAAGATTCCATCAAAAATGTATTGTAACACAAGCTTTTAAATCAATCCATGTTCGATTTAAAATGACGTCACACGCTAACCATGTCATCCACACTAAACGTGTATACAAAATTTCAGATCAATTGTTGGAAGATATGGGCTTCAAAATTGTGTAGTTAGATTCCACCCAAAAAAAGTTATATTTGTACCTAATTTAAACGAAAATTCCAAAATTGGGATCTGAAATCGCTTATCCGCAAATGAGCAAGCGTGATGATAAATGCTCGTGCCTTCTCTATATAGGCCTGTGCTCAGCAGTGAAACGTTTATTAAACTTTTTCTTTAAAAATTGAGTAAGTTATGTTGGCTTTAAATATTCTACGAGTATGTATAAAATATATTGTTGCTTTACCAAGCCTTAAAGCTTTAAAGTAGTGTAGACACCTATTTATTTATCGTGTTTCCATTAGCATGGTGTTCTAATTTCTGTTTCGGTAACTACGTTTGAAATATTCAGATCACTGAAGCGGACAAATAAGGTTTCTGGAAAACAAGTGACTGTTCCTAATTGGTTAGTTTTACTCATTTGCTTTTGTAGGTTCCTTCCTCGTTCTATGTATGTGTTTGTCTATTTCTTTGATCTTACAAAACGTTATGAGGAGGAAATATCAACGTTACCCTCTTTATACATATAATAATATTTTATTTTATCAATAAAATCATTCTTGCTGACAATTGAAAATATAATGATTATTTGGACTTTTATGGTAAAATCCTATTAAAAAATATTAAGTATGTGCAAATGTATATAGGTGGACCTAAGTACTAAAAAATTGTAATTAAAATTCAACTTTAAAATAAGTTACTAACAAATTCTTCGCGATTCAAACCTCAAAATAGGCCATAAAAAGAGATCAGTTAATCAGCAATATTCGAACAAAGGCGGTAATGAATTAGTCATTAAGTCTAACAGCTCGTAAGACAATTATAATGTTGGTTATCCCGCAAATTAGCGGGCCGTTAACTGAATGATTGTGTCGTTAACTGAGCGCCTCGATGGCTCTTTGTTTTAATTATCCGGATTGCGTGGGCTGTGCGATACATGATGCCAAATTATGGTAATGTATTGCGTTTAGCTATTGTACTGTTGTTATTAAGATGTTTAATGAGTCTAAAATATCTATACTGCAAGATAAGGGTTAGGTAACCCTCTGTATTTCTAAGCGAATCTTTTGAAAACATCCTCTGATTGTTCTTTGAGTAGATGTCTGGGTCCTCCCATTTTCCCCGTCTGGGTCTACACAACCATTCAAGTAAAACTAAGTACAAAGGTACAAATTATTTCTTTAAAACTTTTTTTGCTTCTTTGGCGGGCCTGTTGGTCTAGCGGTTAGTGACACTGACTGCTATACCGGAGGTCGGTGGGTTCGATGGGTCGGTGGGTTCGATTCCCACTCTCGACAAATGTTTGTGTGATAAGCACGATCATTTGTTCTGGTCTGGGTGTAATTTATCTATAATATGTATGTATTTAGAAATATGTAAGTATGTGTATCAGTTTTTTGGTTACCATAACACAAGCTCTCTTAGAGCTTAGCTTGGGATCAGATTACCGTGTGTGAATTGTCCAGGAATATTAATTATTAATATCTGAAAGTTTTTTTTATTATTCTATTTAACTACAGACTCTTCTGTGCTACTAATACAAAAAAAAAATAGCATACGATAATTTTTGAGTTTGCAGATCACGTGTCTACTATTCACCCTGATTCCATGTAAGCCTGTTAGTTTTATATGAAAGTGTGATAAAACAATTTCCCGACGTCAATACACTCTCGAACAGCCTGCTTTAGTATTCTCTTGACGAACTCTTATAAAATTAACTTATTCCTTCACTGGATAACTTGGGTGTCCACTAAATGTTGTTAACAACTTGTGTCGACGCCGCGACGTTTAGTATGAAACAAACTATAAAATGATTGCATTAGTGTTTTGTATTGTGCTGTTTTCATTTTTTTCACACAAATATGTATTTTAATATTAAGACATGAAATTTTGCTGCCCTTAATTACAGTCCTCAGCTTTCTCCCTTAGAATCGATTTCGTCATGATATAAATACACATTAAGTCCATACAACAAACACAGACAGTCGAAAGCCCATCTGTCCAAAATAATATTTCTAAAAGTCTTTTCCTAACAACGGTCGAAAACAACTTCTATTCAGGTTTTTAATCCCAATATCACCATAGCAACGTTATAAAGACAGCTTAACTTAATTCATATCAACGGTAAAGTTCCCTCAAATGTATTTGAAAGTTCATACAAAAGGACATTGTTATGAAAAGGTCTGACTCACACGGACTCATGATTGTCTCTATAAAAAATAAAAGTACTTTTCTGAATACAAATAATAGAAGAATCTAGAATATTCCACATGAGGTCTGATTTAACGAAATTTGTCGGTAGCGTTATAAAATGTTATACGAAAATAGATCATGTTTTGGTATAGTTTGGTGGGCCAACAACGAAGGCAATTATGTTGCCTAACCAGAGCCTTACTTGTATCGGCATGAGATTATTTTCATATCACGGAAACAATAATTCGTACCATGCTAGCATGTAATATAATAATAATATTGGTCTATCAATGTCCCACTGCTAGGCACTTCCCATATAGAGCAGAACTTTTAAAAAGCCACATTGGTACTTGCCTGGGTTCGACCCTACCTACTGAGCAGATGTGGGGTAAATTTTCTAGCCGCATAATTGGACACCATGGCCACAGTCGTATATATCAGTATATGGTATGGTGACATTCACCCATCCGTAAAGTCAAATTAGATAAACCAAATACAATAGTCAAACAATAAACTTCCCATAATTGTTTAATAGGACCGGGCTAAGGGATAATCCACTCTTGTGTAACTAGTAACTATTCAAGTTTAGGTAAAACTAGTTTTACCTGAATCCGTTGTTTGTCGGTCGCATATCCACGAACCGCAGCGAGCTGTTTTTCACCGGTCAGGGTGGATTGAATTCGATCCATTCTCGTTCGTACACGCTGAAAAAAGACTAAAGAGTTAACCGCTTTAAAACAATCGTTTTTAGTTATCTAGTGCTGTACTTGTAAAAGTGTTTGATTTAAAAAATTAGTAGAGAAGAGCTTGTATTTTTTTCGTTAGGTGTTACATTATTTTTTGGTCTTAATATCGATTCTCGTTTTAAATAGATTTCTGTTGAACTATCTATATTACATAAATAAACTGTCTATATGTTGCGTCACTTTAATATATATTTATTTAATGACGATGATTTATTCATAAAATAATCGTGGTTAAGTATTGGTTTCACAAATTTTCTTTCAACAAATAACTCATCCATATTTTACAGAATACCTTGTTCCAAAAAAGAACTACAGCGATCTTTTGAATTACGACCGCTAATCCTATCCAATATCATCATTCGAAAAATAAAATCTAAATTTAAAAACTAAATCTAATTACTTTCCAACATGTCAATAACCTTTCCACAACAGAAAAGGGCAGCCAACACAATAAACAATTGAAGGCTTCGAGCTAGCCATCGTATCGTATCGACGAAAGCTTTTAGGAGATGAGACTACCTCGTGTGTACTCGATGACTGTCGCATTGTTTATTTACTTTGTTATATTGAATAACGATAGGTGAGTCTTATGTGGATTGTGGTAAATTATTATGACAGGAAACGGTTTGGGAGTTGGTAAGAAATTCTCTTTGTTTTTGTAGGTGTGGAATTTTGATGTCAGATATGAACCGACCCAAAGGGTGCTGTATTTTGTAAAAAAAATATTGAAGTTTGATAAGTGCTACTTTGTAGCCTAAGTTAAATAAATGATTTTTGATATTGTTTTTTTTTTATCTTCGATTTTGGAGGTAAAAATATTATTTCAGTTTAAATTATTGGAGACAGTTAACCTTTTGATTGACCAGATTATTTTATTTTGAGTATGCAATTAAGATTTAAGCGTCGGAATATTTGAAGTTTCAGTAACAACTACAAGCAACTAATCAAAGTTATCAGTCTTCTGATTCAATAAAATTGAAATTGAATTTAATATCTTGCACATTTCTAAGCCCTGTATAGTGAAATATGACTTTTGAATTTCACATCTCAAAGCAGAAATAACTAGGTACCTATGGATATTAAAATCTGCGACGATAAATACGTATCATATCAAATAATTTTTAATACACTATTGAAATTGGAATTTTATTAAAAGGTTTACATTATACACCTAATACTTAACTAGAACCCATTCAAGAATATTAAATATCACAGAAGTAACAAGACCCTTTTATGTTACGACATTCTCATAACCTTAGGGTTCTTTCAACTTTGGAATTAAACGAAAAACAAATGAACGTTACCGTTATAATCTGGACATCCGAGGCGACGCAATCGCGGGCTATACCTTAGCGTTAAACCTCACCTTATCTGGAGCACGCAAAATAAATACAAACAAGTACGCTGTTAAAGTTTCCTCTAGTTTCACTAGCTAAAGGCCCGGCTTCGTCCCATCCGGAGTCAGGTGTTAAAACAGTGAGATAAACCGACCGAGACCGGAAGCAGCCACCTCGAACGACGCTACCCAAATTCTAAAGCGCTCTGAATTCGTATAGGTTATACGGGCGCTGGGCGCTGCAACCAAGGAGTATTGTAGTTTTAATTAAAACCTTTTTATGAGTATTGTGTTATTTTTTCTGCTCGTAGCTCATGTTAATTTAGTGTTGTTTAGAGTAGAATGGTACTTGTTTATGCTAGTGTGTAAAAATGGGGCTATAAATTTTCTCACACAGAATTCGTTGGCATGAGAATTTTCCCAGATATTAACGTGGATTTTTGTTGAAAGTTTTAAAATTCTTTAAAAAGCACCTTACTTTTAGTTTCAAAGGTATTTTGTAAGTATGCGACCGGTAGTAAGTGTAGACAGGCCGGCTTCAGTGCTTTAGTGAAGGAAGCTCCGAACTTGTACCTCCGCGACGTAAACAGACCTATACAAATATATTAGCGACAGTTTATCGCCGCTTTTTACTAGCCTCCATTGAGTTTGCTTTAAAAGGATTTTGTTCAGTCAACCGTTCTATAGATGTACTAAAATCTGTGTCAGTTGGCAAACTAAGTGGGAAAGTCTTCGTATTAAATTGGTGGCCTTTTATGGTTGTCTAAAGATTATTATATTAGTTCTTGTAATATTAGTACTAAGATTTTCTTTTGAAGAAATTCTGTAAAATTTGTAGTTTTGTCGTATTTCTATTCATAGAACACGTGTATTGCTATAATGATTCATATTAAGGCTACTTGTATTAATAGGAACAAAGAAAAAGCCAAATAATATTTTTGGTGTTTGTGTGAAATTAATCGTGTCAGGTTTATAGCCTAAGGGCTAGCCTAAAGCTAAATGATGAAAATAAATGATAGAATAATAAAATATTGCAATTGAATTGAAATAAAAATACAAAAATGTTATTTTAGTCAGAACAAAAAATGATAATTTATAACGTAATCTACAGACTATGTTTAAATAAGGATTTACTTTGTTCTATTTATAGTAATAATAAAATAATTCTTAATAAGGACTATACACTTTCTTTAATAGAATTACCAAAACATTTCCATAGCTTAAGATTATTAATTTATCGATTGTTTTGTCTGAAATTGTCTGACCCATCGACGTATGATACTCATAGACAGCTACTATCGGTAGGTTCCCCTTGCCAAGCGAGAGCAGTTTTTAGTCTGATCCTAGTACATTTCGTTTTTCATTTAAGTTAATTTTCGCGCAACGAGAAACTTATATAAGAAAATATCGATGGTTTTGACATTGTTAGGATTATTCATGTAATTATGCGTTTGAAATTTTATTAATACACAATTAAATCTAATATAAGAACAAACTCTAACTATACTAAAATTAAAACTTACATAAATAATTGTTAGGATAATATTAGTGTATTAGATAGATTTTTTAAAATGGCAAGCTCCATCTTCATGCATAATTCACGACAACACTTGTTCACACTAGTGCTTACGGTTTAAGCTCTGATAGGCTCACTCTATAGTTTCAAATGCAACCTCGTTGGTCTGACCTTTCAACCTATACTATAAACAGTTTTTCAATTGGCTTTATTAATGTTTTGACATTTTCAATATTAAGGAGGTTTATTTGTCTGTTTATTCAGAACGAGGTCGTGAAGTGAAAATAGGAATATTCCCACGAAAGGTGATTTGACTGGTCAGCAGAATTGTTATTTTTATAACAATTTTCACCTTAAGTAATTGAAATTGATAAAAAAAAAATGTTTTGTTTGATTTATTTTTTGAAATAGGTTTGACCTATGTATAAAGATCGTATTTAGTTGTTAGTTGCGCTATTTGTAATCAAGCATTATTATTTATTTATTTAATTGTATATTGTAGAGACAGAGCGAGAGACCATATTGTGTCTATACTATAAGAAATTGTACCACCTGTTATGTAACATATAGAATGCTAATAAAGATTTGAGTATTAAGTATTGAGACTCAGCAGAGTGCAACTATTGGGCAAATAAAATATCTTTACTGTTAAAACAATACCTTTTATCACAAAATCCTTCTAAGATTTCCCATGACCTACTTTCTTACACTTTCTCCAGTCCTAAAAAACCTGCCTACCTGGTCAAGCCTACCCTCTTTAAAGCAAAGACATTCCCAGCATGTGACAGGCAAACATCAACAAATTGATCAATGTTGCCACTATATTGCGTAGCTCTTGGGTCTCTTACACACTTTGAATACCAAGTGGCCCGGATTTATTTTACTTTAGCCCAAATCACACGCTGCATTCAGCGGCGATCGGCGATTTGTGACGCCTTTGTGTAGAATGTATTTGCATTCTTAAAGGTTTTAGGCGCTGATTGATTTTTGTACTTGGTTTCGCTGTAAAGCGCTTCTGTGGGTTTGGATTTCGGTTTTTAAATTCTGCACGTGATGGTGTTTATGGGTGAATTTCAACAAATGCCATTTTCCTTATCATATCGGTGAACTTTTACAATTTTTATGTTTTTGTAGATTTTTCAGGTTTTATGTAATCTTTAGGATACAAAATATCCCCAAATTTAATATCATCAACGTATCATTTAAGACTGAGGAGAAAATTCAGTTTGAATTTTGGTTTCCACCGATGTGAAAAACCGGCACCGATAATTTTTTTTGTACACCGATATGATAAGTGTATCCACCGAAATGATGTACATATCCAGCGATATGATAATTTATTCACCTTTGAACATCAAAAAGGAAATAGTTAGTAGGTACTTAAAGGTGACTTAGAAATGAAGATCTGAACTTAGGGTAGATCACATCCAAAGAGAACTGAGTTCTTAGATATAAAATAAAAATGGTTTTTTGAAATAATGTGCTTATTTTTCACGTTTTCTAAAGGAGCTTAAACTTAAAAAAATAATGATTGTTTTTATTATCATTGTCTTTATCAAAATGAAATATGAAAAAAAAAAATCTCATATCTAAGTTTAACTAAACGTTTTCTTAAATGCTCCTCTCTTAACACAGGATCGCTTTTGATTTAAGCTTTGCTTATTCTTTCCAGCAACCTATTCCACCTGTTTTTCTCCTCATCTTTTAGTTTTGGCCTCGACATTCTTAAACAAAATTAAGGTACTATTATGTTTTCTTTTTAGCTATTAATTATTTTGTTATTTATTATTACGTAGTTACAATTTTTTTAACTAAAAATTTTTTGCCGTAGAAACTTTTAATGCCTTCAATGGTTCCACCTCACCATCATCATCTCAGCCTATGGACGTATTACCGAATACAGACCTCCCTTAATGATACATTTATTTATACATCTTCTACTACCCAGTGGTATCGTGGTAATGATTTTGGCAGTCTATGTAGGTAAACTTACCTTGTATGTATGTATGTACAAATGTTTGTATGTGGGTATATATACGTATGTGTCTGTATGTGCCATTGTTTCTTTGTATACTTAACGAAATGACACGGGATCTACCGATATGATATAACGACTCACCGAGATGATAAAATGATCTACCGATATGATAAAGCAATCCACCGATGTGACAAAACTGTGCGTTGATCACGAATCAAAACAGCGATATGAGACATATGACACCGATTGTTTTTTTCTTATCATTTCGGTGTAAATTATCACATCGGTGGTAAAAAAGACCACCGATAACAGCGATATGAGAACAGCGACATGAGAAAATACACACTTTTTAGAAAATTATAAAAAATGCATAATATCTGGGATAAATTCAATAACAGGCAATGAAGCTAATTCACTTACTACCTCTGTTAGAACCAAACAACAATAAAAAAGCTACTCATTACACTAGAAAAATGCAACCACCGATTATATAAAATAATTGTCCGGGAGTAAGTGAAATGGCGTTCTTACAGTTTTGTTGGGCATATGCAGCGATTTAACCCACTTCTATCCTGACAGCCCACTAGCACACACCAACGAGGGAAGTACAATTGGGGTGGGGATGCTGTCCGACTCGTCGATATATAGTTATGTTTGAATTACTTTTGCCCAGCGATATGAGAATGTTTTTCAGGACAAGTACGTTTGTGCCTCTCAGTAATAATCATCGTTAATTATGTAATAAAATATGCTATATATTAATAAAAAAACTAATATTCTATGAAATAGAATAAGTTACATATCTAATTTATTTATTTTCAGTAGTGTATAAGCTCTTTGGTTTACAAAAAAAGTAGTGGGACAGCACCGATTTGCAAAAATATAGAGGTTTATGTATTTTATTTCTACCTTTGTAATAGTCCTAGGCAAATCATATTTTTGCCACAACCCAATAACTACCTATTGAATACTAAAAAAAATAATTCAGAACTATATTCCTTTTTTCAAATACTAATTTCAACGAAGACAAAAAAATAAGGCATTTGGGAAATTCACCCTTATAGTCCAAGGAATTCGTCTATGCTCGTGGTTTTTTTTAACACAATTAAATTGAATAGCAGATAAGATACATATAAAATACTGATATATTTTTATGATATATTGGAATGAAAAATTAATGTGTCTTTTCATTCTTTTTTTTAGTCTATATAATTCACGATATTTAAAAAAACTTGCCCTGCAGAAATGCTCCTGCCACACTTATTACACCAACCTAGGTGACTCATAAAACTTAATGCACTATATCCCTTATATGATTTTCATTGGGGCAAAAACTTTAACTAAACAAATACTTTAAATAAACATGTACTCTCAAACGTACCACAATGTTCTAATAGAACATACCCATCTGCTACTTTTATACTTTTACAAAAGAGCATTTAACCTTAGATACGAGCATAACAGTAGTTCCCACGGTTGCGAGAGTATTCCCACGGTTTGAGCGCATGCTTTGGGCCACACGCAGTAGCAGCGCACAGTCAGCTTGCACGCTTTTATCGTCTTTGTGGCGAAGGCGGCCATATCTTAAGGTTAGGCCTCTAGGAAAGAGGATTATAGAAATAGCTTGTTTGTTTTACAAGCCTGCTTGGATTTGTGTGAAGGTGTTTAGGTATTAGATTGTTTGATCTAGGCAGCTTAGTACGAAAAGTGATTTTTCGTTTCATAATATTTTTTTTTGTATTAACGATACTACTTTCCCTCTGCGCGTGTGTCTCAGAGAGAAAATACATTTTTTTGCTTTTCAAACATATTTGTTCTGTATAACTTCGTTATAGTATCTAAGACAGGTAATGGTTTACCTGAGATCAATTGATGAAAGTTATTTCGACGGCATTTAATTTAGAATTAATTGTGGCAATTTATATGCCACGTTAAATAAAAAAACTTAACTATTTCTTCACAGCCATGATGATTTCGGAATACATATTCAAATACGACAATGCAGTCTTTATGACTTAAAAAAAGGAGCAAATTGATCTTTCGAAATCTTTTTCAATTATTGTACGAACAGGTTGTTCATGTAACTTATCACATAACTGGGATGTGGTAACTTTTAAACCGCAATACAAGTTTTATTAAATACCACGCTAACATAGTTCTGGAATACCAAAATGTTTTCGAGCTTCGATGCATTCTTACACTAATTGAATTCTGTTTTAATTGAATAAATACTTAAACTTTTATCAATTGATAAATACTCGCTCCGCCTATAACCCCGCTGGTTTCGTGGCCTAATCCTAGATCTGTTGCATCAAACATTTCCGGGTAGCGTTTACGGCTTAGCAAATGTTCTGTAGTACATTTGTTTGCCACAAAAAGCTGTTTTTTCCACTTTAAGACTTCAGTAGAAAGTGGTATTGTTAGTAAGTAAGACCTCTCAGCGAATCCTATTTGTTTTGATAGTTGTGACGTTAACGCGAACTTTCTATAAGTAGTACTTAACTCATGGAATACAGAACAAAGTTGAACAATGCCGTGATCTAACGAGAGAGAAACTTAGTGCTCAAGTGTTTTGTGGGGCTTCAAGCTCTTACAAAAAAATAAGCAGTATTTTTTTTATATTATTGTATATATAGATATAGAAGTAAAAGTTTTTATTACAATGAGATAAAAATTAAACAAATTTAACAAAGTATTATTTTTGTTATAATAATTTTCTGTGTTTAGAATTACCTTATTATTTATTGTTCATTTTATATTACCTCTGGTAGGCGCTAAAACAACCATTTATTGTAATGTTGCCTTGTTTTGGAACAAATGTTTGATTCCGGGGTTATACCTAGCGGCAACGAATTAAACACGGAAAATAATACTATGAAAGGTTATTGGAAAAACTGAAAGATCAATTTACCCTAAAATTTTGATTTTAACAATAAAAGAGCACAGTATATACCTAAAGTTTAGTAACATATATTTCTGAAAAGTTAAAGATAATTAATACTGTAATGAAATATTTTTTTTGTTAATTTAAGTATTACACAAATATTGAGAGATCGATTTGCCCTAAAACATAGATTTTAACAATAAAAGAGTACAGTAATTAATATACTTATAGTATAGTTTGGTAACATATACTTCTCTTTGGTCAAAGATTTACGAGTGAACTAAATTTTTTGGCTATCACTGAGAATTCCACTATGTCATCAAATCCACTGTTTCTTTGTCAAAAGGCCATAATTAACAGTAATACGCAGTAATTATTCCGTAACACATAACCTTATAGATGATTACAGCCTAATCTCATGTTCCGTAAACTAGAAGCAGCCTGTATGTAATTGGATAACGTTTCACTCTAAATACAGAATTAGTTAATGATGTTTGATAATTGCTCTAGTAGTGTGGTAGTATGTTAGTTGATTTTGAATGCTAAACCTAAGTCATACTAATTGTGTTATGGTGTTTAGATGGTTTATGCTACCTTTCAAAGCCATATCACCTGATATATATTATATTCAACGTAGCATTACCGCATGTACCGAACTCAGGTAGGTTTAGGTAAGTTCTTTTTGTACCAGGCGTGATATAGGTAGGTAAACATTGGAAATAGTTAATAACCATTTAAGTGTACATGGACAATAGACATAGTACTTTAAAAATATTTTGAGGTAACAAAAGTAAACCTATCTAGGCTTTATTTTTGATAAAGCAGAAAAATATTAAATGTCGTTGGCGTCGACACTTCTAAATTATATACTAGTGTTTGAAATTGTCTTCTTCAAATCTTTTGTCAAATAGAGGCAAAACAATATTACCTATTATAAGCTAGCCCAAACCGCATTAATAGATGATCCACTTCCGATAACAGAATGCAAGCGTTTCATGCCTGAATTAAGTTTATCATCACCTCACAAACCATAACCATACACCCAGTTAATTGTGTATATAGTAAAACACCTTAAAATTAAATTCGTATCGTCAAATCTCTTTTAATGCCGGTTAAAACCCAACCTATATGGATACAACTCAACCACGGGATGTCCGCACTGCTTACCTCGTATACAACACAACTCTGGGACGTTCTCACTGCTCATCCCATATACTCTCATCCCGTGGGATGAAATTCAAATGACGTCACGATATGAGTAGCTAGGAAGGCTACAGGAAGGCCGCAATTAAATCTGTCGTGTACTTTTGATCCCCAACTAATTACAGCGACACGTTCGTTAGATCTTCTATTTAAATTTGCGTGCGTTCTCCGAGGCCGTACGAAATAAGATTTTTGATGGGTTTTCGAATAATTGAGGTTTCTTAAATAAATTCGTGGATTTTTATTTTTGGTGAATGGATTATATGTTAAAAACAACATGACAAAACGAAGTATTAAATTATGTAATTATCGTAAAGCGTGACATAAAAAAAAAAAAAACAAAAATGGCCTATGAGTGTAGTCTCAATAAATAGCTGAAGATTTTAGGTACACATACAATATATATAATGTACAATATATAAACATAATAATTAGATATTACATAATCCCATTTTCACTAACAAATAAAACGCTTACACTAGGAACTACTCAGTGTAAGACTAACTTTTACAATGAACGTAAGAGGAAGCCTAATATAATATACAAGCATGCGATAGGACGAAAGAGTTTCAAAGTTTTTCTATTTTAATCCAAGGATATCTGAATAAAAAGCCCGTTGCTCTGTAAAACTGCTCCTGCGGTTAATTTTGCCTTGAAGCCTTTAAAAGTGTTTTGATATTTTTTTCGAATAAAACTATTTGTTTTTAAAATAATGGGAAAACATATTAATGTTAGTTTTATAATTGTTATATAATTTACATTTAAATAAAATACAACATTTAAATGTAACGACAAATTGAATATAGACTAGATTACAGTAATGTGCACAGTTAATATTCAGAAATCAAAATCAATTAAAAACTTCTCTATTTATATATTTAAATGTGTTAAACTACAATTACAGTTTTATTACCCAATGCAACGGTCAAGTTACACACATACAATTAAAATGAAAGCACCGAATACATCAATAGTTCATTATTTGATCCGTCTATTAAATGCAAAAATATTTGACTTTAGTACAGTGCCGTTATTGTGATCTACGATTTATTAACATTTTCAATATCAATTGTAAAGTAATATTTTCAGAAATACGATTAGTACATGACTCTGTTAATATATCCTTCATATCAACATTAAATACGAAGTGAACCATATTCTTGAATAACCTCGCCTCAAAAATGTCCAAAATTGAATAAACCTGACCGCCTTAATATAAACGAGGAACACGAGACAACCCTACTGAATCAACTTAAAACTAAGTTATTAACATCGAAGACGTTGTTATTTACACCATTGAGTGGCTCAACAAACAGTTACTGGTGAAGGAACACAGCCTTGTAACGTCATTATTTAGTCCAATTTCCAGAATTAGCCTGATAAATGTGTTTGAATTAGCGTTTTCGTAGACCGATGCGCGCGCCGTAGCCGCGTAGCCTCAGCTACGGTGCTACGAGCTCAGTGTAACCGCGCCGGTTGAGATTACCGCTACGTTCGCGCCGCGATTCCCAATCGTTTACGTATTAAAGAAGCTACGTTTGATTTGTGACGATATTTGTGATTCGTTTGTGTGCTGTTAGTGTTGTGATATATTGTGATTGTGAGTTTTTATAAGGTAAGTTTATCGATTAAAATTAAGTGATTAAATAATTAAATCACGGTGTTTTTTAAATCAGATTTTATTATTTTTAATTTAACTCTGATTCATAACGAGTCCTTGTATTCAAAGCGAATTAGAGAATAGTAAGAAATTTTAATAATTCAATTAAATTAATTTTCGGTAGAATCGGCATTTTATTACAATTTCAATTTGTAACTTAATTAAGAACGATGACTGAAAAGCAGATATTTTATCAAAGAGAATATTCAAGAAAATTTTAATTAAACAATTGAATATAATTGAATAGTTTGGATGGATTCGTTAATCAATTAAATATTCGTATTTTAGTGTAATACATTTTACGTTGGATTTAAATTGTAAATTGGGAGAAGTTTAAGCTTGATAATCGCTATTACATCCTCAAAGGAATTATTATACTCGTTAGTGAGTCTTGCGCGCCAATAGTGCTACTACACTGAAATATTATACTACCGTTATTTTATACTCACTATTTAACATAAAATTAATAAACCTACTTATACTTAGTAGGCCTTGTAGTTAACAATATAGAGATTTAATACATTTCTAGATTTAATCAATTAGTCATCTCCAAAAAATTTAATAAAAATCTCTTATCTTTTTATATAAATGAGAACTAAGATTTCTAGTTCTGGATTTCTAGAATTCGTATTTGGTAAATTGTATATTAATTTTTATTTTGAGACACGGTTTTCGTGATGAAGTAAGATTTTGCTCATGGAAATAAATTATATTTAGTATTCCTTATAATCTTATATCACGTGAAAAGTAGAAATTAAACTTGGCCTGAAGACTTTATTTTTTCATGTATATTGCGTACGCTTTATACTATATACCATTTGTAATTGTCAATATTGCTTATACCTTTAATAAGTTATGACAAAAACGTAACTCATAAAAACAATTAGTTAACAAAAAAACCTAGTAGTTTACTATATAAAGTAAAACAATGATGTGCTAGATAAATATAATATGTCAACGACAGAAGTATATGATAAAAATTATACTGATAAACTACTTATATTAATTTCTAAATAATTAATAATGATTCAGTGTTAGTAACATTTCAATGTTCATATCTAGTAATAAATTATTATGACGATGAAATTCATTATTTTTATAGTGCTCAGGTTTATGATGTCAACAACATAATTCAAAATTAAGATGCACTAAATACTTATATTATTTATTTTAGGAACGAGAAGTTTCTCAGATAGAAAATCTTTATTAAAATAACTAAGACTTAATAAGAACTCCTGCTGTAAACAGTAATGCTGGATAATGAGATCGAAGGATACACTGAATAAATATAGCCTTTAAGCTCCAATATACTATCTAAGTTGTTTTAAACATAGTCTTAATGATTTCTTCGTATGAAGGCTACATAGTACACTAGATGAAAAAAATAAGATGCTGAATGAAGATTTTAAATGGGTTATGTTATAGATTCTAAGTGTTGTTTAGATGAGGCTTCTGCCTAACAGTAGTTACGTTAAAGCTGATGATAATAGGTCATGTTAAACTTATTTTAAAACTTTAGACCTAATGATAGAAATCTTCATCGAAAATATTTTTGCACTCAATTATAAGTAAACATTTGAATTCTTAAATCCTATTCAAAGAACCTAAACATCTTAACAAACCGGAATTGACACCTTAAAAAATAAATTGAAACCTTTACGTTGATTCATTTTTGAAACACAAAAGGATTCACCAAATAAATGCTACAAGCGCAAACACATAAGGGCACAATTAGACGTCTCCCCAATTGAATTGAGCCCCCGGGGGATTACATCATGCTTGCCACCGGGGAACGGCAATAAAATTGATTTTTATGGGGATTACTGTAAAAATGTCTTTAAAACTGAATTGTTTTTCGTATTAACTTAAATTGCTTTGTCCCTAAGATGTATTGCTTGGGATTGTAGGATTTGATATAGAAGGAAAAGGCGATATTTGTTGATCCATATTTTGTCTGTATGCTATGAAGGTATGGCCAGAGGTACGAACATACACCCTGTGACTGATATTCTTATTCAGTGGTGTATATATATATAATAGAACCTGTGTGTATCTATGATAATACTTATGCTGCTACTACAGTATTTAAATATGTTTTTGACATTTGCTCCTTTCAAACCTTTGACGAAAGTAAATTCGTATTTTTAAAGATTTACTGTAACGCATAACTGTTTTTTTCCCAAATGAATAAAATAAATAAATAAAGTATAACGAAACAAATAATTTGCAAAAATAAAATATTGTTTTGCTGTTTGTGAATTCTTTTAATTTAATTTTAGTATAAAGTGAAATGAATAGAAGAATTTGTATTAATTGGCCTTATGGCATACCAAGAAAAAGATGAACAATATTTTTGGATTTTTATTTGAAATTCATATTCTACTATACTTCCGCTAAAATAAATTTCTGTATCAACACCAATCTTTCCTTAATATTGAAGGTTCCAAGTATTAGAGTTTCCGTCTCATTCCATTTATCGAAGAAAACATCCTGAAAAGCTTATAATATATTATTCTAATTAATTAATCATTTTCTCATTCCACTTAGTAATATAATTTTGTTACTTAATAATGACGCTTTTGTACTTATACAGATATTTTGACATTGAGTTATGACCTTATTTAATATCATTGAGATTTAACATAAATCCCGTATGAAAAGATTTTTGTATAAGATTTGGGAATATAAGTTTATTTTATGATTAAGAGATTTCTCATAATTAAGCTTTACGATCACAGATTTTTTTTCTCTATTTCGTACTTACTTATAAGAAGTAAAAACAACAGCCATTTAAAATTCAATTACAGCTCTTTTCACATTTGAATACATTAAAAACTAAAACTAAAATTGAAAAGTGCGCTTTTGAGCCTATAATAGTTATACCGATTATACCTGTGTCAAACACATAACATATCATCACGCCTGTATCCCCGAAGGGGTAGGCAGAGGTGTACCAATGTACACCCACAGTTCGCCGATATATTTATAAATGAACGGTTTATAAATTATCTTAAAACTTATTGACATTTGCTGTCAAGCGAATAAATAAATTAATAATTTTAGGCAGGTGGTGTACCTTCAATACAGAAATACCGAGTTCGAAACAGTAATATTATTGTCTCTAATTTAATGCGAATATCAAAAAAAAGCTTCTATAATGTGCGAAGTTTAACAATACAATATAGTTATGTAAAATCTCGTACATGCACTAAGGTTGATGTTTTTTGGTATAATATTTGAATACTTAATAATATAAAAAAAATAACACAAAGTCTGAATAAATATGCAGTTACACAGTTTTTTTGAAATATTCTTTTTTTTTGTATTGAAATATTTCATTTCCTAGCAAACAACGGATTTAGATTCATACGTAAAATAGAAAATCCACATTCATTGGATACGGCGATATTTTGTAACCATAATAGGATTTTCAACATACAAAAGTAAAACAGGATATCGATAGCTACGTTCTGTTTATTTAAAAACAACAAACTCTATGTATATGTATATTGCATATGACAAACAAAAATTCTGCATTCGTGTTCAAAGAACAAAAAGGACATTCGAAAACAGCCAGTAACAGCTGTAAAAAAACACCATGTATAAATACAAAAAGAGCAATTTGCAGATATAAATCATTCTTTCATTTACATGTTTATAAAAATAATAAAAGCTTTTTAAAAAAGAATTCGTGGAGCGTTTACTTTTGTTTCGAGGCGAGTAACGTGCGAACAGTCAGCTGACAGCTTTTACTTTAATTTCCGGATGAAGAGTTCGACTTTTAAATCTCTTGTGACTCAAACTCATGCCTTGTTTGGTACAACATGATTGTTTATACGTACAAGTTGTTGGAGTCTAACTCTTACTGAAGTTATATTGAAAGGGATGATGGACTAAGATTTTGTTTTTGAGGATTCGGTGATGGCACGTGGATTTGAATGTGGATTTTTACGTTCAATTATTATATTCACTAACTCATATTTTGTCAATAAACCATTCTAAAGTCGTTTGGTTCATAAAATCCACTAACAATAACTTTCGCGGTTTCAACCCGGGACGGAGTACCTCATGAAAATCGGTCCACCTGTTCTTAAGTTATAAATGCTGTAACTAACCATGATTAGTTTTATATACAGAGGCGAATATTGATATAGATTACTGAAGAAGTCAAAACAATAAATCCAGGGTTTATAAATATATTTATGTATCTCAACTTCTTAGGTTATCTGCAACTCCCACGCTGTAATTTATACTCATCAGAAAGTTTATAAATATAAGTTCATCCTTCGCTCTATGAGAAATATCAGATATTTTATATGATTAAGCAAAGCCTTTGCGGAGGTGTTTTACACAAACTCGATAAACAGATCAACGCATTAACAACCCACAATCACAAACATTATTTTCATTTGAACTTCAAGGGTCAGTTGTAATCATAACACAAACAAATCATAAACACATCCTAACAACCAACTAATCAGCAACCGAAATTCAATTTTAACACTTAATTATAAAGTTTAAAATTGCCCAAAAGTGTGTTTACTTAGTCAAACAAACAGAAAGAACAGTGGAGATGATTGATGCGAGTTATTTTCGATGGGCTGGTTATATTCAGGTAAATGCGGTCCTCAAATTAATCATACATGTCGTCCTGTCCAAACGGTGGCGGTGTTTGGTGGCTATAAACACACTGACAACTTGATGAGCACTTGTCTTGGGCGAAATATTGCGTAAACACATACTTGTTTTTTTACCTAGTTCGGAAGTTCAGGCCTAAAGCTGAATAGTAGAACGAAAAAAATTGTTCTAAGATTTGATCAGAAATGTTTCACATGTTTTTTTTTAAACTTTTTAATAATAATTATAACTTTTTAATTAATATTGCATAGTTCAATGAAACAACTATTTACTTTGATAAACTTTTTATAATCCAAAAAGGTCAGCTATGACGGTTTTTGTGGCACTTCTCAGGTCTCGTTTTCTTTTCCCCTAAATAAGTTTTTGATGCATTTTTATACTTGATAAAACGTTTGGACATTGACAATAAAGTAAAAACTTAAATCTCCGTAAAAACCTCATAGAATTTGACTTACTTAAGGCGACGCTGACTGACTGACTGACTGACTTGATTTCTCGTTAATACAGCTTTGTGGTTTAAATGTCAAAAACCACAAACTTAATTACTTCTGACGCGAATTTAAACAAGACACAATATCCACGAATCGTCAATAAAAATAACCTTTTACGAATACCCGCTACATTTATTATATCGCCAGTTACTTCTGACGGAGATGTATGGTATAACACCTCATTTGTCAAAAGCCGCTGAAAGGTTGAAACGAAAATGATAGACATTCGTATAATTATACACTTAGTTTTATTTATGTCAACGATATGTAACAAGTGGGTATGACAGGTTATGTTGTTCTTTTTAAATGTAAGTACTACTACGGCTTATATTTTTTCCGCTGCATATGTTGGAAAAAAAGTCGTGAGGAAACCTTGATTTAAAAAATAAGTGCTAGTGAACATGCGTTTTGATCAATGCTCAAGAAGAAGTCCACTTCTAACACACAGGAGAAACGATCATTTTTCCTTATCGTTAATCGAGCAATTAGAATAATTAGGAAAAGCACATTGGTATACCTTTGAAAAAGTAACATTGGTACTAAACTATTTTCGAACCTGCATCCTATCCATACAAATCCGTTAACTGTACCAACAGGTCACTCCGGTCAACTTTCAAGGTAATCTTATTTTACTAAGAATCTTGTAACATAACATATGTTATGTGACTTACTTAAATCTCAGCATCTACCCCTGGAAATGCACGTCTTAAAAGTTGATCAGTTTCCAATTAGCTTAAAACTTTCGCTTCTGAACAATATTATTAGTATACTCGAGACTGCCTTCTTATTAGTTTTCAGAGCAATCCCTTCACTAAGCTTAATATTGTGCAAGAGGTCACGTAATGCATACTATGACGTGTAACAAGGAGTTTTCATTTAGTCTTTCACGAAGTTTACAATTTGGTCTTTATAAGACGGCTGATTTGATGCTTGAGGACGTAATTTTCACTTTCATTCTTTACTTAGCCACTGTTGGGAAAACCTCTTATTTGTAGCTGCATTTATTAATTGCCTTCTCTGTTAAGTATTTAAGTAAAATCTAGCTTTTATTGGTAATATTTTTTCCGTTTGTTGATGGAGGGATATTAAGAAAGATGATATAAGAAAGAAAGGAGTGGATGCTGAGATGACGAGAAAGAGGGATAAATAAAGGAAAGCGCAAATTGTGCTGGCCATAAATATTTATTAAAACTGCAAAATACGGATATTCACATATGAACATATTTAAATAAAATAATTTATTGGACTGAAATATATTTACTAAAGTAATTTCGTATAAAAACACCCAAAAACTAATTACCATTACTGGACATTGCAAAAATTCAGTAGCGTATCAACCTACTTTCATCATTAATTTTATGTTTGACCCTATTAAAATGACTTGTGAATTTAATTACTGCGTCATCAAAGAGCCTCGTCAATCGAGTTTCACTGAGAGCCTGTCAAAGGTCAATATTTACTTGTGATTGAAGTGACGTCAAAGCTCATTTAATTACTATTAATGATTGTAATTTGTTGCATTCGATTTATTTGGCTGTCGTGCGTCATTTCGATATGAAAGCTTTTACCTTTGCTGGTTTATTAATAGTGTCCAAATCAAATCTGTGTTAATTAAATAATTACGATAGATTGGATTTTGCTATATCAATCACATGAATAACGCTCGTTCGAATCAATGCAGTAATTCCTAATTTGATGGTATAATAAAAAAAAAACCCATGGAATATTTTCCTTACACACACACAATCATATTTGAATGGTATATTGAAACAAATCAGACTTACCACAGATCACAGATACGATCTCAATTATGTATTATTTATTTGTATCCTTATCGTTGCTTTCTTAGGATACTCTTTATACAAACACACACACACACACCCTCACTCATATCTGCACACACACGCACATCAATTACGTTCTCACACAGGCATGTACAAGTGTGTCTTACGTTTATTGTACCCACACTAGCACGCGTATAGGTGTGTAGTTTGAGGGAGTCGGTAGTGAACTCTATAACTAATATTAAAGATGTTCGATAACAGAATCGTGTGTCCTATCAAGCATCTCCGCCTATTGTTTCCGCAAGACGTCTTCCTTTGAGACTGTCCTCCAGTTAGACAGATATAACAATTCGATATAAAGACTCGCTTTTGTTCGAACGCCGAATGAGTTCTGTAATGTGTTTTAATTTATAGTATGTATTTTTCTTTTTATTTCCTGTTTTTTTATTATTATTCTATTTTATATTTACTTATTGATTAGTTTGCCATCCATTTACCCGTCCACTTAGCCGTGAATTTTACGGACACTATATACCTACGACACAATAGGAAAAGACTTTTAAAAGAAAAGAAAATATATTTAATGTGAAGTGTTTTTGTGTTATTGAGTGATAAAATGTACCCCAAATATAATGACATATCACAGAAATCTTTCATATCACTAACTTACGCACGGTAACAAGTGTAACAACCAGGTTTTTGTGACATAATTAACACTACCCGAATTGATAATAACATGACCGAAAGTTTGATATAATAATAAGTATAGGGTTTAACTTTTAAAGATTTCATCCCTATTAACATATAATTACGTTAGCTTTCTAGAATGCTCGCAAAAACGCTCTCGATTATTATATCATTATCCGCAGTCACTAGAATGCTCATTCCAATGTTCTCGTCTATCAGCACCTTAAGCTAGAGCAACACTCATACGAGGACTTGTACTAGCTTTTTCTTCGACAAACACGGGGAAAAGGCTCACCTACACTTAGTCACGTACCCAGCAGATGTTATCGCATCTCTTTGAGTGGACTGCAGGAACTTTGCTGACATAAGAGATCGCCCTTCTAACGCAATTATGTTGAATTACTGCCGATTATAGATCGAGAGCCTTATTTGTAGATGATGGGTTGGTTTATTGAAAGGAGGTTGGGTTATGTATTTTTTGAGATTTGATTGTTCGGGACTAGTGGTTGTAGCGTAGTTTTTAACCGACGCCAAAAGGAGGAGGTTTTCAAATAGACTGAATTCAGTCTATTTGAAAACCTCCTCCTTTGGGCGTCGGTTAAAAACTACTTTTACTTTTTGCTTTGTTGTTTGTGACACTATATCTACGGCAATCGTGGATCGATGAAAAAGTATTTTTTTATAGATATAAGTATGCCTCGGAGATGGTCTCAGTTGTATGTGTAATATTATATTATATTTTACTGGAGTGGGACACATAAAAGGTTATAAAAAAAAACTGGAGTATTTTCAGTTTTGTTTTCCAGATAAATTATTGGTTCTTTGAAATAAGTATTACGTTATTGTATGAAGGATCTCATTCCTATATCAACTTTTATATTGATGCTTCGCTGCACTTTGTCATTATGAATTAAGCCTAAGTCGATCATTCATCAATGAGCCTTCCGTGGGCGACTCGAGACCTCATAATTAGGTATTTATAATTTATTGCTCGATACAAGAATGTAATATCTCTGCTCTTACAAGAGTATTAATGTAGATATTAAATTCTCCTCTATTGGCTGTAACTTTTTAATGTACACCAAACCTTAACAAGCAAGTTCCATATTTAATTTGAATAGGTATATTGAAAAAAGTTGTCAACACTACACACATTTTTTCTCAAATTAGTTTTAATTTAAAGCAAGTACAATTTTATTACCGTCGTTAACGTTACCGTCGTTTATCATATAGCAATATTATAATTTAATGAAACCAAATACTTATTTAAATTTTTATAACAATCTATTACATTAATCTCAAGGTTTTCGAGTGCCGAAAGCTCGAAAGAAAAACCGTAGGTTCTTTTTTTATCTAACACCACACTTGTTTGCCTTATACTTCGCACTACCAACTTCACTAAAACCACCCAAAACTCAACCTAGACCCAAATAAGACTGGGTCCTAATTATTTCCAAGCCCCCCTTGACTCGGTGCCTCAGTAACGAGCCTCGCCAATGGCCCTTGTGTTAAAAATGCATGGAAACGAGCCGTAACATGTCCTAACGACCGCCCTTTACCACGCCTCTATCAGAATCGTATCACTGTATCTGAAATTCACTTGTTTTTATGTTTTTGATGGCTTGTTTGAATACTTGTAGGTGTGTTTGTAATCGATTTCTTTGAATAAATGTTTTGACGTGTAGCTGTAGTTTGTGATGTTTGCATGATTATTTTTTTTGTGTGTGAAATAATTAAGTAGACTATAACTTTAACAGATTTAATGACAAAATATTTAGGATTAAAAGTTTATCATATTAAATGTCTCTAGTTATAAATTCAATGTTATTACTTTGAATGTTGGTCGACCTATTATTGGCGACTGTGTAAGTCTGATGTTTTTCTGCTTATTTTTATGTAATGTTCTATACAGAAGCTGTTGGTTTGCCTTTAATAAATAAATAAATAAATATTAAGACTAGCCGATGGGTGGAAGTGTACCAACTAGTTCTAAACGGACTTTTTAAATAACTCATTTATTTAAACACAATTAAATCTAATATAAGAACAAACTCTAAGTATAATAAAATTAAAACTTTAAATAATATTATTTTGTTTATAATAATAATAATCCTGCTTACAAACGTCCAACTGTTGAGCACAGGCTTCTTCCATGTAAATGCACGAGCAGAGTTTAAGTTTATTTTTTGTATCTTATTTCTAATCTTATTCAGGTATAAATTATAATACATGCATTTATTTATATAACACATACCTATATTTTATCATGCAAAATAGTTAATTCTCTTTCGTACAAAGTCCAAACCCAAATTTGGGCGACCAATTCAACGGGACATACTACATAGAAGTTAAATTCAGACGACCTGCAATTGCAGAGCGTTTTGTAGATAAAAGCGGGCGCAGTCAAAGCCTGCTAAGGCACACAACTCTTTGTGTACTCGATATTGTCGACAAATGACGCGTCATAGCTTTTTAAGGTAATTCCCTTGTTCTCTCCTGTTTTGTATGAGTTTTGAAGGGTTAAACAAACGTGCAGAAGAACGCGGTTATTTTTGTGAATTGTCTTTTTTGTGTACATTGGCTTTAATTCTTCGTACTTAGCTTAGTTTTAGGTAACGGGTACTAATATACCTTCCTCCCCCGTCACGTCAAGTTCCTGGCATAGTAAACAGTGTAGCTATCTGCGTAGATCCGCGTTGTAGGTACCTGATGCATTAAACGATTGGACGTTGTAGATTCCGACTAACATATTATTTCTAAACTTATGTGTAATACAGTCTACGGTAATGATACACGATATTCTAAAAGGATTGATCTTTAAAAAATATATACCTAAATATTAATTATGGCGCTGGCCAGCAATGCGTTCAAAGCTAAATGAAAATAGTCTAGTGACACAGTAAAGTTTGCGCTCAGGCTAACCGCTGCAGAATTGTACAAATAAAAACATAAATAAAACTTCACAAATTACTACCTACATGAACAATCAAATTACACTCCAGAATAATAAATAAACATTAGAAACTTAATTACATTTATAATGTTTTATAACGAATGCGATGCGTGATTTTTCCTGAATGCATTTGCACGGCGCTTAGCATAATATTACCTTTTAGTATACAACTGGGGGCATGCAACGTCAGAACATGCAATTTATTATATTACTCCAATTATATTGTAGGCGCTATTTACTTAAATTGCTGCCTATGCGGGTAACATTATTGTGAAAAATATTGTCGGTTCAAATCACTTTGTGACATGCACTTTAATTCAGTAAAACTAATTCAAAAATGTTCTGAAGTAGCAAAGGGCCTGCATCAGAATGGCCGACGAATATTTAAAAAGAAAATGACTTTGGATGTAATTAACTGAAATATTTACCTGATCAAACTAATTTTAATTGATTAATTCGAAGAATCTATACCAAAATCATGTTACCATTTTATTGCATGGAATCTAAGTACAGTAGACTTCTACTTACCCCTTTAGGCAGGCCGTAATGCGCAACAAAAGGTTTTTACAATTAACTTATTTTATAAAAATTGTTTAACCGTTAAATACTCAGTGTAATTGTTTGACAAACATCAAAAGTCTTTTAATTGGCATCCCTGGTGTTTGTCACTAAAAGAATAAAAAGAAAAGTTAAAACAATAAAAGAAATAAATATAGTCACAGGAAACAATGTAATTAGAAGGTTCTTTATACAAAAAATGTTTCCATTTTTTATTTAATTTAGAGACTCACAAATGGAAAGGCAAAAAGGTGTTACATTATTTTTACTCAGCATAAGAAAGATCAGATTTTTCGAGAAAAGTGAAAGTTATTGGGCTTTCTCTTTCCTTCAATAAATGTAAATGGAAATATATGACAGAGTCAACATTACGGTATAAATATAAATAATCATGCCTTATTCTCTTTGAATGAAATGAAAGAGTAATGAATTTTTTTAATGGTTCTATTGTGTTAAAAATAGTCGTTGAAGAAGAGACATATGTAAATTGATAGTTTATGAGTTGATAAAGCTGGAAAATCAGAAGAAGGGTTATTAAAATCAATGAAACATTGTTTAAAATCGAAAAAGAATTAATTTTGAGAAAGATATTATGGGAAAGAAAAGATTGAATGCTCAGATGACGAGTAGTTCAGATAAAATTAAGCTGAATACGCATTGCACCGACCACAAATTATTGAGGATAGGACAGGGAGATGATGATGATTGTATAAAACTTAAATAACTCATAAATTAATGAGACATATTCAGTTTTATATGAACCAAAATACCTTGATTGTTTACAATAGTTTCTAAAGTTGATTTTGGATAAGCATGCACTTTTACATACAACCTTTTTCTTGCATCCAACTATAGTTCTATGGTTTAATTACCCGACAAACCTGGCTTACCTCACAGACTAATTAAGACATGTCTGGCTACACGTAATCATGTTCAGTCAAAGATCATTGCAATAAGCAACACTACAATGGCGCCTGACTGACGATACAATGCTCTTGCAAGTAATTAACCTGCAAGTTATGGATAATTTGTATTAATAACCCATGACTAAATAGAAATAAAATACAAATTTAATTAAATTTTAAAACAGAAGCAATTTTTTATATTATTTATAATTCGTCGTTGTGTGAATTGGTGATTAAATGATAGATAATTCAAAGTATGAGATTATTGAAAAAAAAAATGTTAAAAAGAAAAGACTAAGATATAAATAAAAAATACGATCCAGAAATGCAAGAGACATCGCGTGGCAAGCATAAAAAACACACATTATCGAATTGAGAATTTCCTAGTTTTGAAATCGGTTAAAAAGTAGGACAATTATATTCAAGCTCTGAAATAAATAATGCAAGAAACTTACTTTTGGTTAACTAAGTTATGTTACTTTATATAACGCAATCTAAAAGAATCTCTACATTAGTAACTTTGCATGTGGTTATAAATTAAGGCTACGTAATTAAGCGCATTACCAGAACTATTATTTCTACTTTATATGCCTTTTTATAATCGCAGTTACGATTTATTCGAGGTGATTTTTTATTTACCACTTCTTTTGCATTTTATTACCTAACTTTTACTACGTCTATTACTTACCACTTTGAATTAATAAAAAGTCTCATAATACCTTATTTAAAGAGTTAAAATATTTCTTAGTTATATTTTGTGTAACACCTCTCATCACCTTTCATCACCATTGGCATCATGAATGGCAGATTGATCACACAACCGTCGACCACTGAACGGAAAACATTAACTGTTAATTGGTTAAGCCTAGCTTGATGAATATGATAGGTGTCAGTGAGAGTGACAACTTAACTTTGTAGCGTCGTCGCAACGGATGGTTAATATTGGCACACGAAAAACTACTGATATTTAAAGCATTACACTTTTTTTACACTAAACGTTTACATTATATACTTTATCCAAAGTCGAAATGATTCAATTTGCTTTAAAAATCATCCTAAAACTGAAGTAATTTTCACTGACAACAAATGTCATAATTTTAACTAAGACGTTCGTAAAACGTTATGTCATATTGAAAAAATGTTAGGGACGAGACACCTCGATACATGTAAATCGATTGGACAAAGGAGTATTTAGTGTTATTATCGACACTCGGAAATAAAAAATATTATTTATAGATTTTTATTAGAAGGTTTCTACCATATTATTATTTAACTTACAATTTATGTAGTTATTGTTTGTTTGTCCGGGTAGAATCTTGCAACTTAATTTTGAACCAAATCATATTTTGTTGAAGTTATCTTCAACTGATAGAGCTAAAATGTATGAATCGGAT
The DNA here is from genome assembly GCA_905146925.1 of Autographa gamma. Taxonomy (NCBI): domain Eukaryota; kingdom Metazoa; phylum Arthropoda; class Insecta; order Lepidoptera; family Noctuidae; genus Autographa; species Autographa gamma. The sequence goes on along the minus strand of LR989853.1, from coordinate 11,345,084 downwards.
CACAATGCAATATTATTATCGCATAGAGCTAATAAAGATGAAGATACTGACTTAATGCAGAATGAAGATACTGAATTAGAGCAAACATTTTCAAAAGACAATTTCTTTTTTTATGGTTTTTAATTTTGTTGTTTTTAATTTTCCTAAATGCATATATTGACATAGTCTCAATTCAGTTTAATTTTTAAGTATCGATTTAATAAACTCTTTCCCAGCACTAGTCACACTAGTTTGACACCTATCATTTTCATCAAGCTAGGCTTAACCAATTAATAAAACAGTTTCTTTAATGTATAGCTGTCGCTATGTTACACGTTAGACTGACAGAGACAGCAAGATGCATAAAATTAAAAACTGATTGACTTTTCCGTAGTCAGAAATATCTGTATATTTTTATAGTACCATTACATAGTTTGAACCATCATGGTGACATTATGATGCCATATTAAGTCATATGACAACCTCCGCGGTTGAGTAGCGTTCATATCGGTTTCAAGGTGTCGCCAGCTTTGAAGTCCCGGTTTCGATTCCTAGACGAGTCAGTACCACTTTTCTTCATTGTCTCGGGTCTGCGTGTTTGTAGTACCTTCGCTGTTTTTAAATTCTATACCACAAGTACTTTAGCTTGGCCTTTGGTTTGGATGTTGCCCACTTTTATTTAAAATCTACAAGATTAAGAACCACCGCAGCTACATCAGCAACAAGCGTCCAATCCAATAAGCGAATCCACAATAGCTCTCTATTAAACAGGACACTGTTTAAAATTTTCATTCGCAGAGAAAAGTTCAGGAGACAATTCATAAAGTGAGCACAAAGAGCATTGAGACATCGCAAATGGTTTTGTTCGGGGAACTTTGTCTATTGTACTGTGACCCATTGTTGTACAGAATAAGCTAGTGTCAGTTTTGATGCTGTACTGTCCCGATTGACTTTCGTTTTTGAGCTGACGCTGTGTGGTGGGACGTTGCGGAACGTTGCGGGATGTGGTGGAACGTTGTGGGTGGGGTTTAAAATGTTTCGTTGTGTTATTGTTTCTTGTGACTGAAAAACTCAGTACCAATAGTTAAGATCCGTATCAGGTTTTTTTTTGGTTTGAACTAATGAAATTGAAATGTTTGTGAGTTTTCCGAATTATATTTTAAGCTATTGAAAAACAAAGCGTGAGTATTTCAATGTTTCGAAGAAAAAGTTTCAATATTTTTTAGGCAATCTCGATAAGCAAAGTGACTAAATTTTTTACCAATCTGTCAACGTTTCATGAGCGCAAAAGAACTTGTATAATGTATAGTATTGTGGTAATATATATTATAATAATGTGGTTCCTATTTTTTGCTACTTATACCACTGAAATTAAATAGGGGTCAGCTTATAGTGGTTGTGTCAGAAATAAATTAAAACACTTTGTATTTCTTAGGTTTGCTATATTCGACCAACTTAGGAAAGTCTGTGTATATAGGGAGCTATTTTGGTTAAAGGTTGTTAACCTTTCACATTTACAATTTCGTTAACTGCCTGAGTACTATCATTCTGGCTTTTCTAAGGCTTACCATATACAACACCTATCACATAAAGCTGTGTATTAACTTCCAAATTTTCAAATGTCTAGTAAATGTTATAGTGGAAAGGTACCAATAAGTTTTGCGTTCTTGAGTCGATTTTTAACGCGAGGTATATCATTTTTAACCAACTTCAAGAAAGAAGAGTTATTCAATTCGTTTGTTTTTTTATGTGTTTGATGATTCTTTGCATTGCATGCATCGCATTTTGATGATTCTTTTTTTGATCTTGTGTGTGGTCCCATTTTAATTTGGTCCAGTTATGACAATGGATCCCATAAGAAAACCATATATGGCTTATTTTAAAGTCGGCTTTTTTGTAAGAATTATTATACACCTTACATTTATTTTATGTACACGTAAAGCCTAAAAAAAACACGGAAGTTGTCCTCTTCATACAAACTCTCGATAAAAACCAGTTAATGAGAATATTCAGTATTAAACATCCTCATTTGAAGGTCGCTTCAATGGGACTCCACTCTACAACAGATGATTTCCGTGAAAACTGACGATTATTGCTTCTAGGAAAATGTTTTATGTTCCCCAAATAATTTAACATAATATGATAAGATATTTTCATCTTCGGTCGACACCTCAACCGCAACCCACGTTGTTTCTTAGATTAGATCGACAATTATATCTTCATTGTGTTTATTAATGTTACTGTTGTTTAGATTTGTTTCGTGACTTTGTCTGAAGATTATTCTTTTTATTACATTTTTTTTACTTTTGTTTTTCAAAATGTTTATTGGAGTTAAAATAACATCGCATTTTGTATTTCTAACATAAAACAGGAATGTTATTTTTGAATCAAAAACTTTCTCAGTGTGTATGTGTTTTTTGGGACAAATTTGTAATCATATTTAAAAGTGTAGTACATTTCAAAATAAGATACTTAGAAATATGATTTATAAAAATAGATTTCTACGATCAAGAGCAACATAAAAAAAACTTTACCAGATTTTGTTTCAAAATATACCGAGCATACCAATTTCACTGAATCACATTTCACAAATTAATTATTTTTATCGTGTCGTATTTATTTACCCTGTTCCCTCCAGTCGTCACATCACTGCAATTACGGGGGAGTACATTCTTGCAATTTACTTAACCCTAAGAATGTTTACCGCGGCGCTTTCCACCCCGAGCGGAGGTGGCCAAACATACATTTTGCATTTACATTTATTCCCTATCACCATGGAAATGTACATCTACAGGGGGTTCCGTTTTATGTACTGCGTCACACTTGATGTGTGCAACAATGTAAGGTTTGAAATACAAGATGGCGGCGGGCTCTTGAATGCAGATTTGATGGTACAGATAAGTCAACCGTACTCATTTTGTTGGTTGAAGTTGGAAATTCAATTTGATTTAGAGAGTTTAGAAAGTAAGGTTTAGATTAACGGTTTGTTTAGAATCTGAAAAAAGAAAAATAAACAAAAACTGTATTTTCTATTTTATGTTTATTCGACATTCGACAGGTTTAACGAAAAAACACAGTGTTGGGGGTACAGACAATGTAAAATATCCTTTAGTTATTGATAGTTAGTTGCACCTGCTTCGACAGGATGCTAAATCGTCCAAATGGAATGAAGCGGGTTAGGGGTGTTCACAAAGTCGGCAAAAGTTATATATGTATTATTCAAGAGCTACAATTTATTGGAATACTAAAAAATAAATGTCCAGTGAATTTAAGCAGGAATACAAGATCGAAAGAAATTTAGTTAGTAATAAATTTAAATACCCAAACAAATATAAAACCATTGCTAAATCGTCCTAAAAATAAGTAGCACTAGAGTTGTATAGCTCCATCATTTTCTCCTACCAAAATAATAACATGTAGAATTATTTGTAACGCCTCTAAATGGCATCTAAACATGGGTGCACAAACACATTCCTGCCTAAACCACAGGAATACCGGATTGTGGAAGCTTAGCGCAGATTACCGCTGCGTTTGAGAGCAACCAACTAATCGCAGCACCCAATACATCTGCAAGCTAACCTCGAGATATTAATGCATTGAGCACTCTGAATGTAACGGGCGTGATCAATTAGGATAAGCTAATGTTATACTAATTATATTAGGATCAAAGTTAACGGGGATTAGGATACGTGTGAGGTATTGAAATGCTAATGTTCAATGCGAATGTTGGTGCACTATGAGGTACTAATCTGATCAAACAGCACAGTTCGCAGCAAAACAGATTATTTTGTCTTTCTATGTCGAATGTAGGTAAATCTTTATATTGAATAACAACTGGCATAATTTTTGTAGTGGTGGTCTTGTGGTATAATGAATTGATTTGTGTGCCCAAAGTTGCAGGTTTAAACCAATTAAAGGCAAATCCAATGTGCCTTATTTTAGTTATATGTTCCTTAATTATTGCTTATTCACCAGCGACAATCGGCGAAAGGAAACATCGTGATAAAATTAATTCTAATAATTGTAATTTCTCAAAAGGAATTGAATCTAATACACATTGATCAAAGCCACAAGCGATTAAACTACACCTTAAGGCCAAACGTACCCTGACCACCAAACCAGTCACAATCTAACAGGACAAAGTTACACTAAGCACTGAATAAGTTAAATTCAAGATTACAGCCTCAAGTTGGTCCACGCGTTGCTTAATTCAATTCTGAGCACGATCTAAGCACGGTTTAAAACTTAACTGGAGCTTCCAGTTGGAAATGCAACTGTAATACATTATAATACGGTTTAACTTTGATTGAGTTTATATTAAATGGTTTTGTGGTTGCTGCTGATTTAATAGAATTTCAGTGGGATGATGAAATGTATATTTTAGTGGTGGTCTAGATTGACTACATGTAATTAATGCACTATACTATTAAATACTATGTAGGATATAGCTCAAAATCGGAATTAGTGGAGGAACCTAAAGTTTGCTGAATAGGTAGAGGAAAATACATTTCTCCTTAAAATGAAATAGTTTTTACCATGATTTAATCATAAAATAAAACTTAATACAAGTAAAATAAAAGATGATAAGGTTGCTTCTTCACTAACAAAACAACAAAATGTCTTTTCTATTCTCAAAAATCTTGATTTATCAAAAACTGTAATTATTATCTTATTCATTTAAAACTAAACCTAGCTTCACAAAACAGCCTGTATTTACTCCGAACCACACAAACCATTCGGCTTTATAAAGCGAGTACCTACTAGTGCCCGACTAGCAAACAACTTTATCCGTTACGACAAAACTTCACCAAAACAAATATTTCACCATTTAATTGCCTTTTTGGAAAGAGGAAATTTTACTGCACTAACAAGTGCCTCTATTAGCCCAAACGTTAAGAGCTTGGGTAAGACAAAATTAGTGTAAATGTTCATAAATAATTGATCAAACCAATTAGATAAATTGGTTAAGTAATTGCACTTACGAGTTGCTGGTTGTAGTAACAATATAGGATTAGAATGTTAGGTAATTACCATACCGGTACTGGTAGAATATGCCTTAGGTATGAAGACTGCTACTCTACGTTGCGTGTCCATAAGAAGTAATTAATAATTGCAGAGAGTTAGACATACTAGATCTCCATGGGATTATAACAATAACACGATTTTCTTGTCCATCAACAACTTCTTCCATCAAAAACATCTTCCTTCGACTTACTTAAGGATCTTCGATATCTTCGTCAGGTCCAGTAACTTTTTTAAAACGCAGAGATGATGTCTAACTTCATTTGACCGGTTAACACCTCAACAATAATAAAATTCCCGGATAAGCAAGTTTTAAGACAACAATTTCATCAAGCATCACAAAGTTCACAGAAACAGCTATTTCACCATCTAATTGCCTCTTTTGCAAGGAAATGCCGCTGCAGTCACAAGTGGTTCCATTTAGTGGAAAAAAATACTGGGTTACGTTCAAAAGAGGCTGTAATACACCGCTCGTTGCAACAATAAAATTAATGTCTTGGCCCGCGAGGCCTAATTAGCGGGCACTACGTTTTAATTGGCCCCTCTTTACTTTTTTAGAACGAGGGCCCGTTGGCAATTTGGCAGACGGTTTAAATATTGTTTGGCTTCGACGAGATGTATGGATATTTATGGCTATGTGATTTGTTATATTTTTGAACGTTTTGCTGTTTACGTTGGCACATAATTCATGTTTTTGCAAGCGTTTATATTTTTAACGCAAATGCGCGTTGTAGACTTTACTAAGTTGGTAGCAAGGTCTTTGCAAGGTCTTCGTCCATAATACTCCTGAACTCTTTAGAGAATCCTCATTTTTTAAATTATCTGAAAACAACTCATGTATCAGCAAAATTGATTTTCAACTAAATAAAATATATTTCAAACATGTGACAAACCAATTATAAAAAAATAACAGTAAATGTTTTTAGGGTTTCAATAAAATATATTTTGAAAACATAACAACCTTATATCAATATAACAATCTAATTATACAATACAAATACAAATTAGCCGAACCTACGCCTAAACACGTATTAGTCAGGTCAACAATACGTTTACCCGGTTGGGTAGACACGGGTATTACCTATTTAGGGCGTTACACCCTACATTTGACTGCAATAGGATCAACACATTATCTCTCAGATCCTGCTCCCGGGGCACAGTTCCAAGTACGTATTATCTGCACCTTGAAGCAGTGCTGTGGAGCTCCGTATCCGAAACTAAAGTATCCGAAGTAATAATGTATCCGAAAAATATAAACTATACAATTTTTAGAAAACACATATATTCTAACTTTTAAATAATGTTAAACGGTGCAATTTTTAACAGGTTTTTACATGTCTAATAACTTATAATCCTACAAAAAAATATTAAGTACATTTTTGTTTTCGTATATTATCCGTATTTTTAGTTATCCGAATTTATCGGATAATTTCATATTCGAAACCGATGTAAAGTTTAAAGTATATTCGTAGTCAGATCCGAAATGTTCTTTCCTAGCATCCCTATTAGATGTAAGCTTGACGTATCGATTTGTGTAGGTCTCGCATGCTTCAGTGTGTCCAAATTGATGCTAGTCTAATGGAGCGTGGCTACAACTGAGCTGGCTTCAGCTATGATGTGTAATACTCTGTAATTACTATATTAGGATATTATAATAAGTCTGAATATTATTATAAGCTTACATAATCTCCTTTGAAGAAGGCATACTGAGTTTACATGATTTTTACGTTAGTATTTTTGAGCATTTGTGAACATGATCGGATAAATTATTTCGCCAGAAAACACAACAGTTAGGCAATAAAAGATAGAATATGTGACTCGTCAGAAACATACATTTTAAAATCGGCAGGTGGTTAAGTTTATTTACAATTATCGTTTCTAGCAGTTAACTAGTCCGGCACGCCTAAATGTGAATGACGATGCCACATTATTTACCAGTCTTCTTCAGAGCCTAAACAAAATTTCAGTCTTTTAGAACACTAACATAACAGCCGTACAGTAAAATTTTCAAAACAACATTAAAGTAACACTAAATACCTGTGTAAGATCCTTACGAGTAATCAATTTCAATTCCCAGCTCCCATTGAGCACCAGCTATGCTACGAGCACGAATCCAAGACATAGCGATGTATTGCCGGCATGCAAGCACAACATTACAGGAAATGGCTGTCCCATTCCCCATAATTGACTCCTATAACTTGCATGAGATTACATGTGTGGGTTTTATAACAAGCCGCATGGAAAAATATAAGGATTTTTCTCCAGTTGTTTGAAAGCATAGGTGTGACTCGCATAATCTCGTAGTCATGTTTTGTGAAATATATATTTTTTAATATTATTTCTTGTGATAAGTATTTAAAAATGACACATCATTGTTTTGAATCAATGATTGACCTGTAACACAGGTATTTCAATATCTATCTCAGGCACCAGTCTCTCGCAAAAGGTAGTCTTGACCTAATGTATTGGGTTAAACACGAGATGTAATCAGTATCAACCATTTGTGAAGAGAAAATAAATATTATTATTGTTTTGTAGCGACGTCGTGCTTATTATCAGATTTTCATATGGAATTGTCCAACGTAGAGTTTTGTGTTAGCTATATTTTTAAAAGTATATTAACCTTTAGCCCATTGCCACACAAGAGAGTATCCGAGTATCCTTGTTTCACACTTAAAAGAAAAGGTTTTGAGTGATAATAATAATAATATTCCGGGACATCTCACACACCTTTGTCTGATCCCAAGCTAAGCAGAGCTTGTGTTATGGTAACCAGACAACTGATAAACATACTTATATATTTCTAAATACATATTATAGATAAATTACACCCAGACACCGAACAAATGATTGTTCCGGGTGGGAATCGAACCCACGACCTCGGGTATAGCAGTCAGGGTCTCTAACCACTAGACCAACAGGCCCGTCTATCAATAGAAGATAGATAGTCCAAAGACTGCTGGTAGTTTCTTTCTACTTGAAGCTTTTACTTTACTTCTTAAAGTATAAATTATAACAAAACTACGAGTTTTTTATGTAGAGATTTACATTATTTAGAGATTTACATAGCGGAACCCGTTATTTAGAGATTGAATAAAAAACACCTGCAAAAACACAGAGTTCAGCATACAGCTAATAAATTAATTAAATAATACAAATAATAACTTTTTCATTTAAAACAAAGATTTAGGTTATCTTAGCGTTACATAACAAAAGTTATTCAGTTAAACATGGTCGGTACACTGACCTACTTGCAAGTTCACAACAAACGCATTTCTTCTGTCTCCCGTCCCACTTTACATTAACATCTGCAATCTTAATCTTAATAACCGTTTTAATATATATTCGTTCATTACCGGTGAAGTTGTGTGGAAATTACCGGTTGTAGTGATAAATGGTAGCTGTAATGATTTTGTATGTTCTTTTTCTAAATAAATACTCTAATAATGTGACAAAAATTATTTAAAAATATAATCCTCTTTATTGGATTTGCTACCGACGGGCGGGAGGGAAGTTAGTTTTTGTTTATAATTCTCAACTAATTGTCTCAAATGTCGAAAAGATATACATTTAAACTATTGCCAAAACGTTTGGTAGACTCTACTCGTGATCAGAGAGCTGCCTAGCTGGTCTGTTCCTTGCACAGAGAATCGGCATAGCCATTCTACGTGGCAATGCTGCCAGCCTTCTAAACACGTTTCCCGCCATTGACAAGAATGACGATGAATTTTTTGACACGTATTAGTTTTAATTTTGGTATAGCTGTAAGAGATTGTTGTTATATAAGATTTTAGTATTGAATTGTTTATAATAAATCACTGAATACCAAATAAAATTTAAAAAAAGTCATTTGGTTACGATTATACCTTTGTCTTATCTTAGTAACTTTATTAAACTGTCGATTTCATTCATACTTTACTCACCAAAAAACCAGCTAAACCCAAAAGCTTCCATCACCCCACAAAATGGTGATATAATTGAGTCACTCAAACGACTGGACATTACTATTACCAAATTATGTCCTCAAACATTAAAAGAATCGTCAAATAAATTGCGAGGGCTCACAAAAGTTACTCGTTTCCCTGTTACTGTGAAATTACATGAAAAATGGACCGCCTGTCGAACAATGCCGTGAAATATAGGCCAGAGGTGGATTGAATCAGAGAATAATTGCTTTTATTTAGTTGCTTTCCGTTCGTGGTTGTTTTGGTGAAGTATGTCAAGTGTATCAAGGGAGTATGAGGCATTGAGTAATATTTTTTTTATAAAATATATGGTCACGAACTAGATTTTTTTGGAAAATGTAGCCCTTCTTTTTCTTGGAAATTGAATAATATTATGGACAACAATAGGCCAGGGGGAAAGTTGGAAAAAGAAAAGGGTGGCATTTGGTCAACAGAGGGACGATAATGGCTGAAAATAATAATAAATAATTGAAAATTTACGGCTTTAAATTTAGTTTTATTTGCAGTTCAGATATGCTGTACCCGATATCATTTACCCACCTTCTGTTCTATAGTTGCTATGTCTCAGATTGTGGTTCGAATCTCTGCGTAAGAAATGGTACTATATATTTTTTTATTTGATAGATAAGTAACAAAAATTCTCGGCATCGTTTTTAGCTTAGTAAAAATCATTCTCGGAGTTATGCTGTTGGCTATGTTTAATATAATAAAGATACGAAGCTTAAGCAACCAACTTATGTAACATAAATATACGATCTCCATAAACATAAATATGTATGTAGGTATTAAACCATAGAAGATAAGTTTACACACCCGTTGGCGAGAACGCTCGTGTAATATATCAAAAACACATAATTTACATTCTAATTGTTTACAATAATATATTATTACATTAAGATAACAGACTAGCAATAGTATCTGACTGTTAATCTAAGATGTGTCAAAATTTCTGATCTTATTTTAAGATTTTGAAACAATTATCAATGTGTCGAACATAGGAGCGGATCAAAAAAACATAAAAAATACAATAAATGTATGTAACGAAGCATTTATATCGCCATAGTTGGTTATATTATGTTGTTGAAGATAATTAATACCGCCTTGATGCCTTATTTTAGTTCTTGGTTTTATTTAGTTTATAATTTGTCTTATTTATTGTGTAGCCTTAGTTTTTTGTAGTATTGTAAATATTTTAAGTTTAATTGCTAAAATAAATGAAAAATACCGCCTTAAAAAATGTTGCTTGATTTCTAAAGCTACAAAGGTTCAACGGTCATGTTAATTCTATAAAATATATGTAACAGTATCGGTAATAGGAATGCTTACCAACAAACTCTTCAAGGCTTCAATCTTTTGAAGAGAGTTTGAATCTAACCTTAGAACCGATTGTATACAATACTTTACGAGTTACGATTTAAATCGATTGCCCTCGATTTTTATCGATTCGTGGTAGACACGAGATGTTTCGATATTTTCGATGCATGTGGCTCGATTGGTTGTAGTCACGATAAGTTTGGATCGATAATGATCAAAATATGTTGCCGGGTCTTCGCGGTTGTTTTCTGAAGGGTTGCGATAGTGACTACAAACATGGTCTTATGGTATACACTGTACAATTAGATATGCAGAGTGTTACCAAAAAGATATTTAAAACCAAAAAGGGTTGAAGAGTAATCCTGGTAAAGAGTAAGTTTACATAATACAGTCTATTTACCCTGTGTAACTAAATAAAATTATTGTGATATTTTAAAGAAGATGATTTAACACGAAGTACCTCATTAAAAAAAATGTTAACAATTCGAAGGCCATCCAGTATTTTTACGTAAATAGTTAATTATGTTCCGATTACACTATTTATTTTGTATTTAAAAATAAGTACCGTTGATTGGAGTTCTGTGAACTCAGTATTGCAGTTGTAACTTAGGTACTTGCGCAATATACAAGTTAAATTGTAAGTTTTATTAAACACTGGCAGGTAACAGAGTTACTTTGATGCAATTATGTTGATGAACACAAACTTTGTGGAGATTTGCAGACGCCTCCGAAGTTGCACCTCTGTATTGTCGGCGCTTTGTGTTAATTATATTATTTATATTGTACAGTTTATAGAGAAACGGATAAACGAGCTTTGTAGGGCTGTTAAAGTATGCGATGCTGTTATTTGTGATTATAAAGTAAATTTATGTATGTATGTTTGATTTTTTGATATGTAGACACATAGCTAGTGTTTGTTTTATTAATGAATATTTTAACGTATTTAATATGATGTACTTTTTTAGTATTATTTATTTATTTTATCATTTATGTACACACAACACAGGAATATTTTGTATTTAAAAATTATGTACAAAGGTGCTGCTTATTTCTTCAAGAAATTATTTTAATATTTAATTTATAACTGCAATATTAAGGCACGCCCTTTATATAGGACTATTTTTATGCATGGTATATCCCTTCTAGGAATGTGTTCGTTTGTAATATAACAAAGTATGTATAATATTCTTCGATATCCGGCGCTGTCAATGTCTCGAAAGTAATTTCCTTGTCAATTGTCAGGAATAGTTTTCAGTCTTCAATATTGTTACAAGGTGTCACTACCTATAGTGACGAGATATTTTAAAATAAGCTCTTTCTACTTTAGTTAAAATTTCATGTTTTTACGATTCCAATTACGGTTAAATAAAAACTGTTTTCGTCTTATGGTCTCACTGGATTCAGCTAAACACGAGACAAAAATGCAACTTAACTAAACATGTTCAAAAACATTTTAAATTATAAACAAAAAGCAGCTTGAAGTTAAGCAATATCAACGTCGTACTCATTTCGAAAATCGAAAAAGAAAGATCGTAATCTCCTAAGTCGCTATCATCGGTTTACTTAAAAACGTGCGTAAAATAAGAAAGCAGAAACTCAATATTCTCGTATCTATACCTTATATGTATAAAGCGGTCGTAAAACCCAAGCCTCGATATAATATAGGAATATACTCCGCTATTCCGTGACGTATCTGCAGGATATTATCAATAAGGTCCGCTTGACCTCCGGCAACTGTCAACGAAACAATCCGATTTTCTTTATCCTCACATTAACATTCCGATCTGCACAATAACCAATTCTCACAACTGACTCTTTGGTGGACGCGTGCCCATGATACGAAAATACATACTTCTGTTATATTGTGGAACTGAAAACAGAAGGTCAGGGGTCAATAACTTATAGGTTTAACTTTGTTTATATTGATATTTGACGAACTCCGTGGTCGAGTGGCGTACGCACCGGTTTTCAAGGTGTCGCCAGCTCTGAGGTCCCGGGTTCGATCCCCGGACGGATCAATGTAGAAAGTCACTTTTCTTCATTGTCTCGGGTCTGGGTGTTTGTGGTACCTTCGTTGTTGGAATTCAATAACACAAGTGCTTAATAGCTACTTACTTTGGGTTCAGAGCAATGTATGTGATGTTGTCCGTATTTATTTATTTATTTTATATTAGATATAGACACAATAAACAATACCACATAAACAAACAGCGTAACAATTGGTTTTGATACTTACAGTTTAAGTAAGAAAATATATTTCTGATTATCAGTCAACATGTTTATCTAAAAATAACCGTTTGTCTGTTAAAGAAAACATTGCTAACAAAAGTGTATTTTTCATAAATGATTTTCTTATAAACCCGTCTTTCATTTCATAAAAGTATGAGCTTAAAATCCGCAAGAAACAAGAAATTAATCTGTAATAACAACGTCTATTGAGTTACCTGGTATTATTAGACCGTGTTTCGATAATCGGATTACAGTACAATATCGACAAGGTTGCAACATTAGGCATTTGTGTAAACTAAGCATTACATTAAGTAGACTCACAAAGGCAGCTAAATATAACATTATCATAATGTAGAACTGCTGTAAACCAGTTTTGTTGACGTTGATCAAAGCCATGTCAGGAAGCGTGTACAGCACTGTACTGTATTTAGCTTTCGACATTGTTTCTAAAATGGTTCAGATTTCTAGCATACTATACTATATTCCGAATTCCTCAAAGCGGTAAGCCTGTGTCGTGTATCTAAAGCACAATATGGGTATTTAATCCTGCGCGAAGGGGAGACTACTAAAATCTATAGATATCAAAAACTGTGACTATGCTATTCATATGAACAAAATAATTTTGAACTTTTCCGAAACAAACACACGACTCTATTTTTTTCGATTCGATTTATAACCAAATCTTTAAGTAAGGTTCTTCTATCATTTCTTTAAAAGTCCTAAACGACGATGAACAAACATTAGAACGAATGATAAGATTAATGAATGAAACGCGAGCAATTTACACGCGATTACGCGCGAAACATTCGCGTACTTCATTTCATTCCACAGTATTTGACGTCCTTCACTCTTCATTCCATTTTGCGTAATTCACTTAAGCAAAGTTAAATTCAAAATATCCGAGGGAATGCCCTCGGATATTTTGAATTTAACTTTGCTCCATTGTGACGGATCTATGTTCTACGTGTCGTCGTGTTATTAGTTGGCAGAAGTTTTGGGATATTGTTAGGGTATGTGAGAGGATTTGATATTATTCTATGCCTAATAACTTTGTAAATTTGACTGGATTGAAGAAATTTACTTGTGCAAACTACAGTTTAGTATGTGATCTTAGAAAGTCGAAAACAGTTGTTTCAATTTGAATGACTTGAATGGCCATCCAGTTATAAAAAGTATTACCATTATACACATTATGTCATATGGTAAAATATGTTTTGACTATATAGGTTGTTTACATTCGCAAGCAAAAGTTTTGATAGGTGCATATTTACCTTATTTTACGCCACAACAACTATTGAACTTACATAGAAAGTAAAGTAAAATACTTCACACGTTCCGTATTTCCATGAAAGTTTTCACGTGCATATTGTTGACACTTCGCATCAACTTAAACTTCTGCAATGCCATCTATTTTGCGTCACCGTTGACCTAAAACTCCACTATCCAAAGTTATCTTCGATGTAAACGATGCAAAGGAGCCATATGCTCACAACAAAGAAAAGTGGACTCTAATCTTTTGATTGAAGGTGTATTTTCGGGCAGCAGGATCAGTAATAGTATATTCAGGGTTGGTACTCGTATTCGGGCCCGATATCTGCGATACGATCGGGGCTAGGCTGTTTTGTTTCCTTATTTCAAGCAATACCTATATAAAGGATGAGTGACACTTTACTGGATTAATTTAGTGTTAGGAGGTCTTGAAGTGCGATAGATTGGGCCGAGGTTTAGGAATTACTGCCAAGTTTTTGTGTTGGTACGTCGAAGTAATTTAGTAGGTTCGGTGTAATTGTGTCCTGGGTTTGTAACAAAGACAATACGTTCCCTTAATGTTCCTGTCTTGGATATTTTAACTTGCTACTGACGAGGGTACCTTTTGTTCTAGTTTACTGCGTCTTATCGATGCTATTGAGAGAATTCTTTTAGAAGTAACAATGAAGTAATTGATGCTTTGGTGTCGATGTTTATGGAAATGAAATCGGATGGAAATTGGTTTTTATTTTTCGTCTATAGATATATTTGGCTGACGCGCGTAATGGTTTTGTTCGCATTGTTGTTTGTTATGTTTTTATTTCTCAATTATTTTCTTGTTGACAGTTATTTATCAGATGTGAGAATGTGATGCTTTTACGAAAAATAAAAACCAAAATATACAATGATTTATTGTTATCGAAACGTGTCACTTTATTTCATTAACAACAAAAGAAAATTTGGTGAAAACGAAGTCGGAATACAATTATTTTGTTTGATTACAGAATACAACCTTATGATCACAGACTAGAGTATTTTTTATCGCACTTCCAATAAGGCAAAGCTAATAAAGTAATCAGTATAATCTTCAAAGCTTCCTGTCACTTACAGACCCCTCGCAAAACCTCTCAATTCAATTTATTAAAATACCATAAAATGTATACTTCCTCTTCATAAATACATCACGTAAAACACCCCCTCTTATTAAAGCACCCCCCTTTTATCACCATCGCGCAACAGTATTGCATTGTGCGATTTCCATCGATGATTCAAAGGTAATCAGCTTAACTTGGTTTGGATGAAAAAAACGTAATGGAGTGTAAAAACGAGGTTGTATCGCGACCCGATGAATTTTTTATTTGTTTTTGTGTATGGAAACTATGTTACGTAGAGGAAATGTGAGAGACTTTTTTATGGAGCAGAATGTGTTTCTTTGAAATATGTTTGTTCTAAGATTTGTTGTTGTAGGACTATTTGTTCTCTTGTTCAATGGTTTCGGTAAAGTAAGGACCCTCACTTCGAAGAAACTTGAATAAATCTTGTTGATTATATAAGAAACAGCTGCTTGACGTACTCAGACACAATTCCATTTATACAAAATATTTTCTTGGTTTTAAGTTTCAATCGACCTTTTTTTTAACCATCGCCGAGACGTAAATTTTTGCGAATAATATAAACTCAAAAGCTAATAAAATCTCAAAAATATACAAAATAATTTGTACCGAAAAATATTCTATGAAAAGCAATACCATACACATTGAGAGTACCGAAACAACGCAATATGTAAATGGAACAAAAGTTATACGTACAAAAACAAAACTGTCCTTTCTACAATTTATTATATTCGAACAAAAACTTTAACTTAATGGAACTTTGTTTCGGGTCCATTCGGGGAAGAAAAAAATACAAAATATATTTCTAAAGTAGGTACCTATAGCTAATTAGATATGATGGAATCCCAAGAGCCAACTTAAGGGTGACGTTGAGATATCCAAAGTAATTTCACTGAAGAATCACTTCAATTAATCTAACTTTATTTTTATTTTTTTACATTTTCGCTCCCTTCTTTGAGAACTAAGGTACTCTTGGTAAAAGGTAACATTACCGCTTTTTTAAACTTTTAATTAATTGTTTACTGTTTAAATACTTTGAAGTACCTACCTAGTAACTATTTTGCTCCTTTATAGCAAGAATCGTCACTTTCCTTTTTGTCTTATTTTTAAATTGAAACGGCACTTTTGATTTTTTTTTGAGGAATTTCTTCTCAAAAAGTAAAAGTTTCTTTTGTGTTAATTATATATTTTTATTATCAGATTATAATTCCCAAAAAAATATTTTAATTAATGGTTTTGTTTCCTTCTACTATTTAGTGTCAAATTTCAAAGCATTACATCTGTTTGTAAAATAAAGACTAGTTCCTTGACCAACAAACCATGTAAATTCAGACCAAAAATATTATATCTATTTAAATGAAAATGAAATGAATGAATGAAATGAAATAAATGAATGTACATTAATTTTAATAAGATAACTATAGCTAAAACAATGAAATGTTATGACTAATAGTTTGTCATGTTACAAACTATTTACAAATAGAAACTTACTCTTACAAATCGTAGAAATCGAACATCCCCACGTAAATAGGGGATCGCAGCATAAATAAGAAGGAACAAACAGCCGCGTAATTGTCGCCGTCTACCTAATTAGGAGTTATAGCGATTGCAACTAACAAACAACGCTTTTAGCTAATTTATACGAGAATTTCGACAATTGCCATTTGGTACTTAGCGACAATTTAATTTATTGCCAGAGTTCGATGCTTCGTGGCAACTTTTAATGTAATATTTAATGAAACGAAACTTGTTATGCCATTTGATAAGTTTAGTTCATTACGTAAGTGATAATTGGCTTGTAATCAAAATGTTTCATAAGGAAAATGGACCGTGTTTTGTTTAGAACGGCTTCGTCACAACGTTTATTGAAAACCGAAAATGATTTGATTGAACAACTTGATTACAGTAGGTAACTTGTTTTTAGTAACTAATCAATTAAAAAAAAAATCTTGAATACTTTACTTACTTACTTTTTT
Organism: Autographa gamma; assembly: GCA_905146925.1. Taxonomy (NCBI): domain Eukaryota; kingdom Metazoa; phylum Arthropoda; class Insecta; order Lepidoptera; family Noctuidae; genus Autographa; species Autographa gamma. The sequence goes on along the minus strand of LR989853.1, from coordinate 11,328,239 downwards.
TTTTTTACTTTTTCTAAATCAATATAAATGAATCTCAATTTACCAATTATTGACGGACTACAGTAAATGCAAAGTTGATAAGTTTTAATAGTTGAGTCACAATTTAAATAATATAAACAACAAAAATCTAGAGTATTTTTGCTAATTCGTGACAATTTCTTAAAATAACAGTCGTATTTGATACGACTGTTATTTTATATAGCTCAATTCTAGAAGGCTTTTTAAAATAACTTACATTGAGAGAAAACCGCGGGGCGTGGCGAGTATAGCTTCAGATTTTTGTCTGTTTTTTTTTTCATTTAATGCAGGGCTGCCCTAGTCTATCCTACGTAGATTTATTAGCAATATTTTGAAGTAGGGTACATATAAAACACACGACTGCTTTCATCTCCGATAAGTCGAGTTTCTGATATGTATTTCGGGAAGCGACAACCATCTGATCCGGCCCTTAGGGAAATTAGGTCAAATGTCAAAGTTATTGCTGTACCTATACAATAAGATATTTCTTATATTATATATTAATGTAGGTTTAAATATGAATAGGTTTCTGGCTGGGCTACTTGGGATTGTAAGTAAATAACTTTTATCTTTTCTTTATTTTGTCTTGAATCATATGATTTTCATTAAATGTTGTATGGACATATCTCTTAACAGAGATATTTTTAAAGCATAAGATACGGAATCGACATATTTTTATTTCAATACACTGTCAAAATGAGGGACAGTTTTTTTTCGGATATAATTCAAAAGAAGGGCTCACTGTGCTTAAATAAATATACAATTTTGTTTTAAACTTAACCTATGGTATTTAATTTATTTTATTCTAGGAAGAAAATTTACCACTACGTTTAATGATCACACATGGCATTTCTCAATGAGGCATTTAAAAATGTTTTAATAAATACGGCTTAACCAAAATAACGATATAAGTATAAATTTACTCAGAAACCTGTATAATTGAGTGCATACATAAAAAATACCGTAAATTATTGAAGTAAGTATTAAAAATTAAAATTACCAGTTATTTGGTATTACGATAGTTATTTATTCTCTCCATTAAGTCTGATTAAGTGGCGATTCACACATCAGTGGCTTGTGGCTTCCTGATATTGACGGCTTTTAAATGCTCCACCATTTTACATTGTAGAATTGACATCATTTTGCGATTGCATATATCTTTCCACACCAATATTTTTACTCGACGTTAAACATGTGAAGTCTTTTTAATATATTTAAATAAATATAAAATTAACTTCAATTATTCAATCATGGTTTGGCTATGTCGAGAGAATGAATGAAGAACGATTGACGAAAAAGTGTTTAGGCTAGTGTGAACGTTAAAAGGCCAGGTCAAGAGTATCATAAACCGAACAGCATTTATGAAGGGAATAATGAAAGTGGACAAAGCGAACTCAGTGTGTAAGGATCGTAGCAAGTAGAAGGTGATGGTCTCTGCCTACCCCAAGGGAAAGAGGCGTGATTATATGTATGTATGTCAATATGAAATTAAAACTTTCTGTATTTAAAATGATTATTAAATAATAGTAGGCTTGTATTAAGATTATTTATACACAAGGGGCCAGGTCTAGACATATGATGATAAGTGTAGACAAGACGACCTCGCTAGGAAAGGTTAGTCAAAACACATCTTGAAATAAATGAGTTATATAATATATTTTTTGTCCATGTGAAATACAGAGGCGTAACTAAATATTGGAATACTCGTAAGATATTATATGTGTAGTTTGTTTATAATTTAAATTATAGATAAAGATTACTCTGGTAATTGATATTGTTATAGTTTATGTATTTAATGCCATACTAATCATCAACTATACATCATTATAGGCTATGCCTTTAATGATCACATAAAGAATTTCGGAATATCGATTAATGTAAGCAAACTTTCAAAATTCGAGAGTATGTTTACATGGATCATTCTTTATTATTGATTTAGTGGAAATGATTGTGCAATGTAGAATAAGTAATCTTAAAAACTACCAACATATAATTTTCTATTTACCAAGACCGGACGCAAGAAATGCTTGAAGATAATAATAATAATATACCGGGACATCTCACACACGGTTGTCTGATCCCACGCTAAGCAGAGCTTGTGTTATGGTAACCAGACAGCTGATAAACACTAGTATATTTCTAAATACATACATGTTATAGGTAAATTACACCCAGAAGCAGAACAAATGATCGTGCTCATCACACAAAGATTTGACAAGACACACAAGACACGACTTCAGGTATAGCAGTCAGGGTCACTAACTACTAGACCAACAGGCCCCTAAGATAATTCTTATAAGAAAAAAGAAAGTTGAACAACAGACCAACATTACCTACAAATGAATTTGTACCTTGTTAAGATTATTACGGTCGTAATAATATAATATGAAACTCCTTAATTGGCTGCGAAGGCTACAAACATTTGTATTCACCATACACCGCCATACAGCGCCATACAAAGCCTTACAAGAGGGGTGTTAATGGGGATAACCCCTATCAATTCTATGGGATTATTATCCCTTTCAATTGATGTATGGGGATGTTACTATTTTATGTAACTGTGTTTGTTTATTATTGAGTATCGACGAATTAGAGATACTTATCGGAATACCGGTTGTATTTGAGTGCTTGCTACATTATCTTCATAATTCTTTAGTTCATCTATTCTCTTTTTTTTTGTTTATTGTTCTGTTATAGTACAAAAACATAGGTATTTTGTTAAATTGCTTAATTACGTCATGCCAATTAACATTCAATTCCATTTTGTTTATTGCTGCTCTATCGGAGTAACAAATCCATATGATCTGAATTTATTGTATGACAAAAGAAAAGAAGTAAGGGTAACCTTTATTAAACTAAGTTTTAAGAAAATAATGTTTTCTACTTTGTTTTTCAGTTAGTAAATGAATTTTCCACTTATCAAATTAAGAAATTATCACTAAATCGGTACACTAAAACAAATTCATAACATGATTCAACAAAACCACCACTTTAGATCCCCAAGGCTCCAAGTCATTAGTTCTTCGAGTTGAGTGCGAGGACATGTTTCCATTCCTGGTCGAGGTTCTCCCGCCCAACGGTTATTGGTCCGTTCTGCTACATATATTGCCACTTTAACACTCCATACGATGCTGGGTTTAGAACAAAAAGAACATTCAATAAAATGTGAGATTCGATCTTTTCAATTCAATTTTAGTTGTAGCTTGATCGATGTACTATTTTAGTTTTATTTTTTGTACTTGTTATGTGATTTTGGCGTGAAATATAACTATTATGTTAGCAGTTAGGGTTTGGATAAAATTTGTTAATGTACCAGGAATTGTTTTGATCACATAGTCTTAAAAAGGAGGAATAGAATCAAATTGGTTTTTTTTCCTGCAAATTTATAACAAATATTTTAGGTTACCAAAATAAAAAAATAAAAAAACAAAAAAGATATTAACATACACTGCAAAAAAATAAATATAAACCTGAAAGAAACAAATTAATGAAAACTAATCTAAATAAAAAAAAGTTTCGAGATTTTCCATTTAAATATATTTTAAAGTCAAACATTAGAATTATCAAATGCTTGAAACAATGAAAACGGTTGGTCTTTTCATCTGCGGCCATAACTCAGCCAATTCTCTGGTAGTGCCAACTATATTTCATGTTAAAACATTTTATCTTAAGACGGTTGGCGCCTACACTTTTGACTTTGTCTCAACTGTTTATAATCCTTACCTTTGAATTTATTTTCAAAACTATTTTAAGTTATTCTTATCTTTTAACTGTTAGGCTGGGAAAGTGCGACTGTTTTTGTTTTTGGTGAAAGATCGGGTTACTTTGTTCTGTTGAATCATGGTAAAACAAATTAAAGGTTTTTTGCGCGGTTCATACGGCGGTCTCTTTTGTGAGTTCTTGCACGCGGCGTGCACCTGCTTAATAATTTAATGTTGAATATAATTATTGGATACAATTCAAAACTCTGCGACACGTAATAACTTTCTGTGAAGCAAATATTTTCAAAATCGAATTCTTTTTATTTCTCACAAACCAAAAAAGGCGCAAGAACACTTACGTTAAAAACTACTGACTCCAGTTGCTCGATTCCAAATTGTTCAAAATTTTGTCTTCAGGACGAATGGCTCCAAACATTACAATCACACAAACTTATATAGATCTATTTTAATAATGCATCGTTAAGAATAATTTCCGTCTACATCCCTTCCATATCTATATTTCCCATGCAAGTATCACAGTTTATTGAAAATAAATCGTAAGAATATAAACAGCAAACAGTAATAAGGAATGAGTCGTACATTTTATTTTATTATCAGCATTTTACAACTCCATCGCTTCTGGAATTCTGTTTAGTGCTCATTTTATTTACAAGCTAACTTATTTTTATGGCGTCACTATAACTTATACTATAATAGTAATAACATTAAAATACTTACATTTTAGTTCGTTAGTGGTTTTAGCCTTGAGGAAAGTAGGGAAAATATTGTTTTTGTAAAAAACTTAGATAATATTATGTTACTTTTAAACTTTTTACCTAAATTACCTCAATTTGAGTAAAAATCTCTAGTCTCTAGTCTCTAGTAGGTCTAATTTTATTATAAATACATTCAGATTTAGTGTTCCTCTAACGTTGTCAGGTAACTACTAAGGTTTTATAAATTCCCTGATGAACTGTAAGTACACCAATACTCAATAGTTTTTATATTAATCTTAACCAATAATAATTATATGAATACATTCAAATCCAGCTTCCTCTCTTATACCCTTAACAAAGTACCAATAAATCAAAACTATACACCCCGTCTATTTTATTAGAGAGGCATTTGAAACAAATAATACGTCACTTGTACGCGATAACACGGTACCTGCCCCGATTCACAAGATCGCATCTGAAATTGCCGGTAAGATTTATAGTCCATTGTTTGTACCGTGTTTTGATTTGTTTCTATGTCGTAAATTCATGAATGGGTAAAATTGGCCTGACATTTTCCTAAAGATAAGTTTGTAAGAAACAGGGATCTCAGTGATTCGATGATTAATTGCGATTGTTCTTGTAGTTTGTTTGTATTGTATTGAAATATATGGCTCGACTATTACATTGTCTTAATAAGCTAGCTTCTAGATATTACGTTATGTTCAGTATTAAAATGGTTGCATGTTGTAAACAAATTGCAGTACCGATGTATTGTGTTAGCCAAGCGGAAACTAGTATTACCACAGGTATATGAGCCGTATTCTTGACGCTCTGTAACTATACAACATAACTCAGCGGGAACTATAACATCAACAGCTTAAAGAGGCCATAAACGACGCTAAATCATGCACAATGTGCAAGTATACACGTTCATAAAATAATGCTTAAAACTTGCTCGCACGTCCTAAAGAACATAACCTATTTGGCAAACCAGCACACTTACATTTCTTTGAACTCCACTCCCCAGGGCAAGAGATGAGTACTTATCGCTTTTAAAAATTAAACTAGAACAATACACAATTTTAACGTACAAAGCAGTACACTCGCGGCCACATTAACGTCCCGCGAAATAAAAATATATACAAAAGAATCAAGAACAATTCGGGCGGTGCATTTAAACTGAACACAGGTAGATAGTGTCAGTGGCAATCGCGTAGCCCGGAGCGCTCAGTTCGCAGGTGCACGCCGAATTATACACATAGAAAGCGGAAAACAGCGAATTGAGGCGAGAATTTTGTGCGAAATTCGCCGCGATAACGCCCCGTCCGATTGTCCGCCGCTGACGTCTGGGAACAATTTGCGCTGTTTTATTTTTATACATGTACATTGTTCTTTTGTAATGAAGTGTAGTGTGCGATCGCGTTTCATTTACTCAGGGAACACTGTTGGGGACTTTTGTCTTGTATTATTTAAAATCTTTCTAGATTATCGAAGTTGAGATAAGTATCGCTGAACGCTGAAGCGTCGAAAGCATTACCCTGGGGCCTGTGATTAGACTGCCCGAGTTTCCTTCTGGCTTCGTATTTATTTCTTTTCTTTCGTAGAATTGTGTCGGAATAGGCGTTATTGTACTTATGATACAATTTGGAGGTCTGTCACGTCCACACTGACATATAAATATAAGAAACACCAAATACTATTACCGATGTGCGTAGTTTTATGTAATGTGGAGGACCTTTGGCCTTGCCCGCGGAGATATCAAATTATATAAAGAAAAACTGTTGAAGTAGCGGAAAATTGTTGAATTGGGTACTAACATATTTATGTGTTTTACGCGCGAAGCTGGAATATGGCTCATATAGATTGAATTTGGATCGTCTAGCGAGAAATGATATTCTTTAAATCCGATTGATTTCACACATACCTACATATTTGAGTGAATTATGGATGATAAATGGAATTCTTTTACAGTAATCATATTAATTGAATTTGTATACTGTTGATGATATTAGAATTAAATTAATTATCCTTCTTAAATATTAATTTAAAAACTTATTTCGTGTAATAATATTTCGGTGAATGTAGGATTTTTTTCCTCTCTTTTTATAAAGTGTGTCGTTCGTTCCACAAATGTAGATAAGTTACTTAATTTCAACTTTGCGCTGTCCACCACTAAAATATGTTCAAATGTTATTCTGTCTGGTTTTAAGGTAGTTCGTAAATATAAAAATGTCGTTTCCTTACATTGTCGGAAATCCTACGTTTTGCGATGAAGTGACACACATTACTTTGTTTATTACGATGTTAGAAAGTTTTAGTATTCAATAAAAACTCTTTGATCGGTCGACGATATTTCTAGGTATCTTATTTTGATAGTCTACCTACGTGCAATTTTGTGAGACTGAGACAAAGCTTCTTGGATTCTTTTTTACTATTTACTTACACAGAATCTTAATACCTAATTGCTAAATCGAAGTATTGCAAAATGTAGACTTATCAAAAGATCAACATTGCTCACAAAATGTTCAAAAGAGGTCAGATAGTAGAGGTCATCGCTTCATATTTGCTAGATTTAGTGACATTGTAAGCTAAAACCCAATATCTTATTCAGCAAATCAGTTACGTTCATAAAAAAGAAAGTTAATTTCACAAAATTATGTTATAGGTAAATCGCTTGTTAGACGGCAGACAGCTAGATTATGCGATCCACCATTTAAAATATAAAGCAAGTTTACAATGGGCCGTCGTATCGTTAATAGCAATCTCTGACAGACGGGCTTTAGAAAGGAAACGCGATAAGGAAAGATTGCGGCCATCTTACAGGTATAGAAGGAAGGTTATAAAGTTTATTTTGGGTATTAGTTTGATGTATTAATGTAGATGTTCTGATGGTTCGAAGATAGAGTTAGAGTTAGTTGCTTTGGTAGATATTTGTTATGAAAAAATATATGCACGTTATCAATTGATAGTACTTTTAGGTTTTTATTTTATTTAATATATATCACATAGTATCGTAGGCTAATAGATTTTTTAATATTGATACAAAATATATTTACAAGAGTTTAAACAAAAAATTATGTTACATCACAAATGTAATAATTACTTTTCAGAAACATCTATTAACTAAGTTTATTATAATTGTAACTTCCTAAAAAACAGTGAAAAAAGGGCAAAAAACACTTACATTTTAATTAAAAAACATCCCTTTCTAAAAGTGTTCATCCAAATGAAAACCACCTTTTAAAAGTTGGATCTTTTGAGAAAGATGTAATGAATTTCTGGAAAGAGTTGGTCAATAGAGTTGCGACATTCATGAGTCTATGCCCCTCTCTATAAAACATAGAAAGGTTACTCTTTGCCAATTTCCTCTTGTTAGGGAAGCTAAATGAAGTTCCATCAAAGCTTTGAAGGGGACGCGTTAAATGGAAGCCGATGCAATATTAGGAAATGCACTTTTAGACAGTAATTAGACAGTAGGAATTCCCTGAAAAATGGGCTAGGCTAAAGCTTTTTGGCAAAAGAATCGTGGTAATTAGAGGAAACATTCTTAAAAACAATCGAGATTTTGTTATAAAGCAGTAGAAAAACATATCGGATTTTTGAGATTAAACTTGTGGGATGGAATCAAATCAAATCATTTATTGGAACATAAACCAGTAAGTAACATTAATTATGCGTTAACAGCCACATTAGTTACAAAATGGACTGCTCCAACATAAAATTATTAAGTATAAAAACTTATAACTAAGAATAAAATAAAAGTAAACACTGCCAAGGATCTTCTAAACACTAGTAGTCAGTTAATAGGTGATTTTATTTTCAAATTAGGTATAAAGGCAAAAACTTCATCAACAAAATGCCTTAAAAAGGACCTCTACTAACCTATATCTCGCATTTTTCCAATAACATCTAATAGAAAACCACAAACATCTATCAGAAATTGTAAAACTTAATACTGTTATTAGAACTCCGAGCAATGTTCGTGTGCGGTCGACCGGCAGCGAAGACTCGAAAGCTTTTAATCTCACCAATAATGCTGAAGATTCTTATAAAAAATATTATTGGTCGTACTTCAGATGAGAATCGGCTGAACACCGGAGGGCAGGCTCGATGTCAAATAGATTTTAATTATTATGTCCATTTATGAATTTTACGATCGGGAGTTATTGAAGTGGAATTGTGAGGATTCGTTTTGGGTTTTCCGTTGAAAGTTTTGAGACATACTTTTAATATAAGATTTTCTTTAAGATTTATTTTTGCTGACTTGTGAGGTAAAGTTTGAATAAACTTATGGAATGTATAACGATCATACTATGTTGGTAGTATGGTCAGTTATAAACAAGAAGTTGTTATTTGGAGAAGGTTTTTTTTTAAATATCATGTAATTTAATATCTACAGGCACATTACCCCGTATAAAAATTTCTTTAATAGATTTTATTCGATGTCGTAAAATAAACATTATTCTGTATAATTTTCAAAACATTCTTGAATGTATGAAACAGCAAGTCAATTCACTAACAGGCTTTTACTAAAATTCACAACTATTTGCAAAACTGGCAAATCACATAATGCGCGATAAAACGTTGCATAACTCCTCGTTTATGTTACGTCATCATTTCTTACGATATCCACATGTTATGTAAGAAAATAAATTAAGCCGAAAAGCAAGTCGAGCCTTCCAATTAACTAAGGAACCGCAAAGGTCCTCACAATCCATACAGAAGCGCTCGCATTCAGGCATCACTCAGCGAACGATTGAAAAATGTCGTGCCAGCTAACGGACCTATTTAATTAACTTTCCCGGGCATTATGACCGGTTTATACCCGGTTTTTATGCCCGACCCGGGCATTGTGTGGACTCAATATCGGTTGGTTTATTGTCGACAGTTCGAGTCGCAGTTGGATTCTTTATCAGGCTCTACCCGCTACATTATAAGGCTCGATAGATCGCTATTAACTGAATGTAGATTTGGGTTCATCGTAAACGTTCCTTGTTGTTTATTAACCGTTAACCGATCGATTATTTGAAGTAAACAAAAGGTTTATAACCGATTGAGATGTTATGCGAATATGTTTTAGTAGATATCTTTATTGACAGACAATCAAATTGATGTTAAGATGTCTTGTACTTTTACGATTGTTGAATAAACTTGAACATCTGTTGTACATAATATATTCGCAATATAAATTAACTTTGTGGATCACGCAAAGATGAGGGAACAAATCTCAGCAGTAATTATGAAATTTCAAAGCAACGTACAAATTAGGTTATTATCAACATTATGACACGGGTATAGATTATACATGACTAACGTTTAAAAAAAGGACTGTCTTAAAAAATGGAAATGCTAGATTTCGCTGTGAAAAACACATCTGTACCATTTTCCAGAGCAAAAATTCAGGCGTCATTAAGGCCGCTTTCGTAAAACCTTTTTTCTCGTTTTATCACCAAATACCGATATTATCAGTTTCCATTAAATTGAAACATTTCCATCAATACTTAAACGTTTTCCTTCGGAGGCTGGTGTGGGTACGTTTTTTATCACTTGTTCGATGTCGGGGTGATCAATCATTTATGATAGGACCGTCTACACGACGCCGTATTACGACGCTCTGTGTTAAGAAATTTTACTGATTTTGTATGAAAATGCGTATAAATGCAGATGTAGTTTGTATGTTTTGTAGGCAATTTAATTCTTTGCATATTAAATATTGTATAAATATATATACATATTGGTCTATTTTGTTGGAAATTTTGGCGGAAAAAGGAGTTGTGAAGAAAAAAAAATAGTAGCTTACTAACGCTAAATTAGGTCACATGTGATCTAAATTACTCGTTAAACGATTTAGGTCATGAAAACATGTTACATTTCTAAAAGAACCGCCTAAAGCAAAAAATCTTAATCTAGGTCAAAATTACTATTCTGATTGCTTGCTACTGTTACAAAATATTCAATAAACAATCAGGGATGTTGGAAACCTTTGATTAAATTTGCTTAAACAAACCGGTTGTACACCTGAGTTTGAAATTTGACAGAAACAATTTAACTTCAACATTTACATTTCACTGCTACGCCGTAGCAAGGTCTACGGTCTACGAGACTACGTGACGTAGCTAAGTTATCGTTATCTGTTATATTGTTGAATTAATTGATTGTGACGTCATGGTATTCTAGATTTCGGCATATGTAAGGTACATAAGAGACGTTGATTTTTATTAAATATTTTCAAATATTATGATGAACGGCAAAACATTGCTAGAGTCAAAGAATGAAATCCCTTCTGCGGGTTTTTTTTAAACTTTTATTTTCAAAGATGTTTTCTGGTCTTTTATTTATAAAGAAATGTTAGTATATATCAATACTACTTACTTTAGTTATGTTACTTACAAAATATATGTTATTCTAAGGTTATACAACAATCAAAATAGGCAATAGGTACATATTGAGACAAAAAAATATGATTTTAATTTTCTCATTAGTTTGTGTACTAAAGGTTAACTATTAAAGTATGATTCAACTGCTTTTTAATATTATACTCTATTTATATGCCTTTCTCTCCACTCGTCACATTAAGATTCGATCCTACTTGTCTTAAATAAATTTACATTTTCAATTAGTGTATAGCATGTAGTAAATTGTCAATTTCAAAACATAAATATTTCACCTAACACTGACGTCATAAGGAGGTTATAAACATTCAAAGTTGCAACTTATTACTGTAGAGAGCTTTATTACAATGTGATTTGCAAGAGTCATTAGAATTTGCATTTAACTCGCAGTATGCAAATACTAATTACTTAAGATATACTTCTACATTGTTAATGCCCTTACAAACAAGAAAATATACAGTCAACCAGATGGATTTGTTTTATGATCCAGCTATATATCAAAAGAAAAAGTTTTTCTATGTATTTTTTGAGAGACGTGATGAAATTAAAAAAAAAACCTGCCTTTTAATAACAAATATTTTATTTGTATTGAAAACTAAAACATACATGAGTCCTAACCAACTGAATTTTATTAAAGTCAAATATAATAATTTAATCAACAAAGATTCATACATTGCAGAAAAAAAGTTTTATTTGTGTTAAAAACTAAAATATACACACAGTATGTCCAAAACAATTTAATCAAAGTCAAATATAATAATTTAATCATCCAACGTTTTGTTTTACGATCACTAATTTCTTCAAGTAAATAACTGGGCACTAAAATGAATCCCAAACAACCCACAACCTTTGGTTATAAAATAAACATTAATACCTTTTATAACTAGGAAACTATTTCAACACATTTTATGGCCTTAAAATATTTATCCGAAGTTCCGCCCTTTAAGATATTCGGCATAAATTACGTTTACCCTTCGTTAATTAAAATAACTAAAGTGGTGGCCCAGCGGTTGAATATACGGATTTGTGTGTAAAAGGTTGCAGGTTCGAAATCAAGAAATTACCATTGTGACTTTTCACCTCTTAAATTATAATAAAATTTAAATTATTAATTTTCTTACACACTGTGTCTACGTCTCTTTTAAATGTATTCTTTCGCAGGGCTGCTGGAAGAAACTTCATATGAAATAAGCAGTACCTTTGTACCTATTTGTTCTGTATGTGTTAATTACTTGTGATTGTCTGTTGTGTGTGTACATTAATTCATAAATAACTAAATAAAATTATTAATAATTTTACACAGAAAATCAATGAAAGGATCAAAATTCCTCGATTTGGATTCCAAAAATTTAAATTGATTATTCTAAAACACCAATAACAACAGGGAACCTAATACTAAAAATCTGAATCGTCAATGCCTAATAAGCAATTTTATTTAAGCCCTATATACATTTGTCCAATAGTAGGACAATTAAATTCTAAAATTATTAAAGTTACAAATTACAACTAAACTCCCCGTTCTTTGTTCCAGGTTGCCTGCGGTACACCAGTACCAAGTAGTGACGTAATGGAGACTGCATTGTTTTGATGTGCGCGAGATAATTCGAGTTCACTGGCGCTGTGATGTCACGTCGTGTGAGAATTTAGATGTGAAGATGGGGATGCTGTGGCTCGGGCTCACCTGCTTCATCTGTTGGATTTCTGGTAAGTTTTCCTTTGTAATCTGATGTAGTGTTTGTTTAAAATGTTCACGAATTGTTTTGAATGTTGACAATTGTTTTTGGACGATTTGAGTGTAATGTTCTAGTTTTTTTAGATTAGATTAGTTACATATATGATACAGTATTTTTGATGTCATTATCACATAAAAGTATTCGATATTTTTTTTCTTGGTAAATCTAAAAAAAAAACGGTTTTAGGAGTAAAGTACACAGATTCATTGCATTTGATTACATGTATATTAATGATTAAATTACTAATATTAACTTTAAAATAAAAAATTTATGATATCTTTTCGACAAGTTCTGATAACAAGTCAGATCGTCAGTTTAAAGAAATGCACATAAAATGAAAATAAATAGGTCAGTAAGTAATATTAAGTTTAATAAATCTTCATTAAATCCGTTTTAAAGCACTCCGAATGAATAAATCTGCAAATTGAATTTCGAAATTCCAAATTAAAGCAAGACTACCTTAATTAAGATATAAAAAACTTGTTTAATTCGCCATAAATTAACTCCTTTCTTAATTCGGGAAGTAAAAAAGGCTTTTAGTTGATTAACTTTTCAACGGGCACTGGAGGCTCTCCAAGAACATAAATCAAGCATAATACAATTACAGTTAATGTTTGATTAAATACGGATCGTTGTGCCTTCGGGCTGTCGGGCTATGGCGTCCGCGGGATGCGGGATAAACTATTTATAGAAATCGTTTATCTTTTGTTTAATTAGCTGATTTTGGTAGTGTTTGCTTTATCGAGATAAGGTTGATGTATCTCTGTATAATATAAGCCATGTTTAGGCTATTTTGCTTTAATATATATTTACACGTATCTGTTATAATTTTGAACAGGATCAACATATCTATAAATAGACCAACAAATAGTTCCGGATCAAGTTTATCTCTTTAGTTTTTTTTATATAGTTTTTGGCATAGCAGTCTAACAAAATGTTTAAATTAGAGCACTATCATTTATATAATATACCTGACATCCAGATAATTTACAATCAAAACATTATCTAACACAAATACAAAGTGCCTCTACAAGTTGTTTGTCCTGTACAATCGGAGACACAAATCTTGTTAACACAGATCTACTGTTGAAATAACACGAACAAACGACTGGCGCCTGGCCATGTACGCTCAGCTACGGGACTCTAAAACTAGATGTATTAAAATTTTGTTGCCAGTTTTTGCATGTAAACATTTATCAGATTAAAAAAAAAAGCGACATAATGCAAGTTTTATTAGTTCAATATGTAGCGTATGTATATCATATAAGTATACCTTTTATTTAATTATTTTTTTTATTATAATTATTTATGTCGTTTAATATCGTAAACACAGTTGAGTGACAATAAATAAATAAATCCAAGACAATTAATAGGATATCTAGGATATCTACGTAGTAAAAATGCATTTTAGAAAAACGAGCATATCGGCGAACCTCTACCAAAAAATCCATGGCAATATGTTTTGTAAACAATTGAAATAACAAACTGTCGCGTCATTTGTTTACCTGAGCGTTGACGCGCTCGCTAACTGTGTGGCCCCAACGCACTGTTGTTTCAGACTCTCATAACGAGATTTCGACTTTCTGTAAATTTATTACTTTCAAACGTTTGAACATAATTGCGAGCGTGTGACTTAGGACTCAATTACATTTGCATGGGTGACATTTTAGGCCTCGTTTACGAATCAACGAATCGAGTGATACAAGTTTTTTTTTTCTTTAGAATGTATTATGTTGCTAACTAATTATCAGTTTAGGATATAATTGCAAGAGTGTTCTTTCTAAATCATCCAAGTGTAAAACAAGATTTTAGATCGAGTAGAATCATGTTTATTATGTACACATTATTATGTTATCCTATACCTATTTACGATATTCAAAGAAAATAATGGTGAGCCTTTAAAACAAATTAATGTACCTATGTCAAGTAGTCTGCTCATCAATTTTTCTAAACTCTGTACCAATGACGTCACCAAACTCAAATAAGTCAATCATAAACAAGCACCAAAACAAAAGATTCTCTCAAATAATTCCATGGGAATGATTTACTGACTTAATGATGGCACTGAACTTATTTCCGACTTTCACTTGTTTCTACCCTTTAAACGAACCTTCCGGATTGTATTGCGTCACAGTTTGACGTGTTTGTAGGGATTCTTCGCGTGTTCGGTGCGTTTACTTTGTGTTCAGCCTTTTGTTGTTCCAGCTAAAAGGGCACTTAAGGTTATAATTATGTAGGCTTTTAACACGTGCTTCGTATTATTAGGTTTGATTTAGATTGTTGTGAGATCGGTTTTAGTGGAAGCTATTTTTGGTATCAAATACCTTGGCTTCGTTTTCCTTAAAGTATAGTAAAGTTAAGAATTTTTGTATGTTGTAAAGGTGACACACTGTGACTTCAACACAGTTGCAATTTCACTTTAAAAGTAGTCTTCAAAAATACCTTGTGCACCATTATTCTTTAGTACCTACGAAGGTAATCGATGGCGTTCGTTTTGTTACATCATTGATGTCGTTCTCAGCAAGTCTGGAGTGGCTCCCAGTGAATCGTGCTGGAGTCTTTTGTGCCACATTACGTGAGTTTACTAAGCATGTGCTAAAAAAACTACTTTGGAATGGGTTGGAGAGTTTTATTAAAATAGAAGTTGGCGGATTTTAGGTTAATGACGTTGTCTTGATGGGTAAATTTAAGTAGGACATAAATTAACAGAACTCATACCTTTTTCTGCAAAGCTATATGAATGAACGATACGGTTTCGCTCACTTTGTGCTAAGGCTTTCTTGAATGGGTATGTCAAATAAAAAACATACTTAAACTGTCAACAAAATGATATAATAACGATGACAACCGCAATCGCGTTGAAACCTTCCCACACGCAGACTTAACATACTCTCATGTTAAATCAATAACCAAGAAAGGAAGCACCGTCCCAGAAATGCGTTCATACGACAAAACGATAGAAACATCGGTCAAATACATTCCAACGTACCTCAACATTATATCCAAAGCATATTATTCAATTTGGACAAAAATCAAATCGAACCGGAACCGAAAATTTGGGATCCGAAAAAATATATTCGAGGGAAAGTCCGATATGATTATTCGTCTTCGGGAATCCAATAATTCGTTATATTGAAGAAAGTTTCTTTCTTACAAAGTTGCCAGTTCAATATGATTTTCTTTGACCCAGCTTCAAGCATTATTAGTATTATTCTTCGTTGCCAATATCACGATTGGTTTTCGTGCCTAAATGTCAATTCGGTTAGCTGTTTGTTTTTCCCGTTGAAAAGGAATGTTAAAGTTAGTGAATTAATATTTATACTAGGTACTTATTCGTTTTTACCGTTCACATTATTACATTTTACAAAAGCAAAAAGCCAAGAAACAATATAACGTTTATCGAAACACTGAATCTTTCTCTATTAACAAAATCATGTAGGTAAGTATTACATATATATGTCAAATTACTGTTACAATAATTTTATAAAATATTTACTCGTTAAGTAATAAATGGCCAAAAAAGAATTAACAAATGGAACATTAAATGCATTCGAAATAAAATGTATATTTAAATGGAAGAAATGGCTGTCATCGCACGAGTGAACAGGGATCGGCCCACTGAACGTATGATTGAACTAATGAACGAGTTGAATATGATCCATTCGACTTGTATGAATGATTACTCTGGGGACGCCAATGTAAATTTGTTGGTGATTTATCTTATATTCTTTACATTTGTAAGACATTTTCTAGTTAACTTACTTTTTTTGTTTTATATGTTTACTGATTATAAATCATTGTTTAGGCAACTTATACGCATTTACGATTTAGTATTTACCGGGACTTTTGTAAGTCAAAGTAAATTCCCGTAGCTTTTAGTTTTATGATCTTTAACTCTATAAATTATTTACTCTGTTAGTGTAAAAATAAGATGTAAGTAAGTAAAATAAAAAAAAAAACTACTATTAATACAAGTAAAAAATAATGCTTCGCTTTTGCGTAGCGATGAGCCTTAAAATATTGAAATAAAACTACTTTTTCGGATTTTATCAGGTTTGTATTAAAATTTTAGGCCCCCACATTTCGATACCTTTGCAGTTATCATGGTCACGGACAGACTGGCAACGCCCTACATAATAGCTGTAAAATAAAAAAGTCGTTTTATTCCAATGTCTAACATTCGCCTAAACCTCAAAAATCAATAAGCCTTACATATTTTAAATCACAACATTTCACAACGCGTCACATCAACCAATTAACATTAAAACCTCAAACATAACCATTCTCCTAATGATGCATTGAAATAAACAAAACAACATCAGAAACTTGAAAAGTACGTAAAAGTACCTGAACCGTTTAGTACCAACATAGAGAAACGTATTGCTGCCCGCTGGGACAAGACCAATTGTTTCGCTTGACTCCTTCACTCGAGTTGATGCACCGCTTTGTGGAGCTCCTACATTTTTATTCTCAACCCTTTAACATGCAAAGTGGAACGCTGTGATCATTGCTCGTCAGCCTATTTTATGGTATTGTATTGTTAGTTTGTGTGGTTTTATTTGGTTAATAACGCTAGCTTTATTTAGTAATTAGTTTTTTCGGTCCAGTAGAAGTCCGGTGAAGTTTTAGTTAATTGATTTAAATATCATTTTGGAAATCAGATGGCATGTTTTCGCGGTTCTTGTCTGAATATTTCAAATTAAATCTTATATTTGAAGATATTAATCGTCTTATACAATATAACAAATCACAAGCCCTGTTTTCATACTTAGAAGTAGACGTCTTGAATCCAATCAATTTTGACCTAATTTGACCCATCACCACTCAGCTCCGACAAAAAACATAGACCATTTACTAATAGTTTATTCAGCGAAAAGGCTCTTCACGATCCAAGAATAATACCTACATAGTGTCACATCCACCATTAGTACAGTACGGTGCAAACTTAATGGCGGCACTGAACACGAGGCGAGTCGCTGCGCAGTAACAAACTTATGCGCCAGCGGGGATGCGGGGCGAGGTACTGCGCAGCGTGTAGCTAACTTCACAGCCGCCATTACCTTTGAATCCAACTATACTATAATTGCTGAGCGAACAGAGCGAGCTCTTAATTACACACTCCCTATAATTTACTAACGTATAATAATGCCTTATCTTAATGGTATATGTTTATAACGCTAATGTGTATAAAACGTTGTAAATGAAGCTTCATATTAACGTTCTTGGATATTCACGGCTTTATTAAATTGATGAATAAGAATTTTAATGTTAAGACTCAATGGAAAATAACTGTACTGTAACATTCAGTAGATGGAAAAAAGGTTAATGAACTTTATTTTACATCGAAAATATGAGAGTTTCTCCATCTTCTTCTTCCTTAAATCAATACTAAGAAAAATTCTTAGGTAATACACATAGCGTAGGACTATGAGCATCTTTAGAATAGAATTGTTCTTTATTTGCCCAGAAAGTAGGTACAAGATACAGATGTTATGTTTATAATGAGACCCTTATATAATATATTATATCTTTGAGTGCGGCGATTACTCATCTAGTTTCATTAAGTCATTAAGATTAAAATGCTCGCTGCCTCAAGACAACCGAAGATAACGATTCAATATTTCTCAACCCGTTGTTCGACTATTGTGTCTACTGGCATATTTTATGGTTTTGCCTGTTGGTCTAGTGGTAAGTGTTCCTGATTGTTATACCAGAGGTCGTGGTTTTGATTCCTACCCAGGAAAAATCTTTGAGTGTTGAGCACGATCATTTAATTTTGTTTTGTGTCTGGGTGTAATTCATGTATAACTTGTATGTATTCAGACATTAGTTATCTGGTTACCGGAACGCAAACTCTGCTTAGCTTGGGATCAGATAACCGTGTGTAAGTTGTCCTGAAATATTTATTTATTTATTTTATTTTTCTATTTAATCTCAACATATGACATACCATCGATAAACAAACAAGCCGGTCCCTCAAGACGGCCAGTAATAAATCTGTGAGCAATTGCTTCCGCGTCCAGTGCTGTTGAAATACTGCCAGATTTACGTGCACGCCTGCAAGCGTTGTTACTCAGCTGTAGATGAACTATGTATTATTTTGGATTATGTGGATATTTGAATACAAACTTAATTGGTGTGTAATGTAAATGCTTGCCTTTATTAAAGTCACAGCTATTTCTTTCTAGTCATTTAAATTTAAAATGATTAGAAAGTAGACATAATTCTTGTATCAAAATGTATGTTTGAGTCCTTCATCGAAGTCTTACATATAGATACGAGCCTGTTTGTCTAGTGGTTAGTGACCCTGACTGCTATACCGGAGGTCGTGGGTTCGATTCCCACCCAGGACAAATGTTTGCTTGATGAGCGCGATCATTTGTTCTCCGTCTGGGTGTAATTTATCTATAATATGTATGTATTTAGAAATATATAAGTATGTATGTCAGTTGTCTGGTTACCTTAACACAAGCTCTGCTTAGCTTGGCATCAGATAACCGTGTGTGAGATGTTCCGGAATATTATATTATTATGGTATACATTTTTTGCACACTTGAGAATTATAATGTGAAAAATCTAAGTAACTACTGTGTATCTTGCCGAAGAAACATAAATTAAGATTTATCTGTTTTTATTACAGTAAAGGGGTCTGAATTACTTACACTATAGTACATTGAATAAAATATAACGTTTCTTTTAAATAAATTTTATAACTCTTGACAATAACAGAAATGAAACGCCTAAAATATTGCCTGAATTGCCTAAACAGCTGACTCAGATAGGCAGTGGGCACGTCCATTTGAATCTGCGTGATTTCATTATCCGCTACTTCAGGGCTGACTACAACAGAAAATGATACATGCAAATAGCCACAGCACGAATAACCAATCCAAACGTTCACTCCGTACAATCGTTCTCCATTCACTCATACATTCACGTTCGATTGCGTACAACTTACACACACGTATACACACATGGATAATCTCAGTTTGTGTACATGTTTTGGGTGTTGTCACACAGTCATAGATGTAATGTCAATGTGTGTGTGAGTGAAGAGTGAAGTGTTTTTCGCAGCGCTCCGTCCAGTGTGACCCATATACGGTGCGTTGTGGCAACATAAATTATGAGGCCAATTGTTTCCTATTGCCCGCCTATTGTATCTTCCATTGCATTTATTTAGGGGTATTTTATTAACATTACTGTTTTACTTTCTGAACTGTATATATTTTTGTCCACTAAACTAATTTAATTTGCAATTTTATTCAGTCTGTATTTTTAGGAAATAGGTTTTGTGTTGTAATAATATATTCTGAAAATACAATTATTTCGATTATACATTTTTAGTTAAGTTGTTGTTAAGTACATTGTAGGTAAACGTTTTGCACGGTGTTTAAGTATGAATAATACCTATCAGGTTGTTTTTGTAACCAATGATTTCGGACCGGAAAGGTAATTAACGAATGTTGGCAAACTTTATTTATTTAAGCTCTACGTGATTAACGTTTGCTTTTAATCCCTTACTTTATTTAACTCTACAAATTGTTACCGAACATCTACTTATGTTTGCAAACTTACCAACATAGAGTCAAAGCTATTCTTAATCACAAATATGTTTGTTTACCTGATTCTAAGTGATGGACTGTTTTATGTGTAAGTTAAATTCTGACGGTGCCAATTTTTTTTATTTGCCTTTTAATTTTATGTACAAAATATTAAGCTACAATGTACTATTTTACTTGATTTACATACTCTCCGAAAGACCTTTTTATTTGTTAACTACAGATCTCTACACAGAGTCCATTATGTAATTCTTATTAAATAAGTGTAAGTAGTTGTTTCATGTTTATTCTTGTTAGTACAATTTAATAAGTACATAACATTTATACTCCACTAAAAATCTCGAAATGTACAAATCACAATATTTCTTACCAGTCGCTACAGAAGCAAATATTTTGTATTCCAATATGTACCGACAAAGCCAAACAAACAATATCAATAAAACATATTCCTACGCAACCCTATAATTCGTTTCTGAAGGTAGTTCAGTCGCTATAAGAAAATAAAACCACACGCTGTATATATTTGCTAGTTATTTATGTATGTAAATGGCAATTTCGCAAACTATTTGTCTCCCCTGTATATAAGCTGGGCCGGGTCGCCCGGCGCTGTTTCCGGCTGCCCGCTACAAGAATTAAAGTCTGTGCTAGAAATACCTAATGCCTCATATAAGGAAAAAGTCTGCGATGAGCGCAGAGGTTCGCAAAAACAACATGGCGGGCAGCTACGTTTTGAAAATACACAATTATTTTTTCAAGCTCTATTTTAAAAGCTTGTTTTTGCACTACTTTGAACTTACGAAAATATAGGTAACGCAATGATGATAATATTATGGTTTGGAATGCTAGCTTGGCCTATGATTCTTGTAAAAATGTAAAATCAAGTTTTGAAGTTTCAGTTCAGTTTAAGAAATCAAGCTTAGAAAAGTCTTATGTTTATTAAGCCTGGGCAGGACACCTTAACAAGAGCCGTTTTAATAAAGAGCTCATGTCAAAGTATCAGTTTAAGCAGTATTTTGAAATGAAATAAATTAGCTAGAGCTTTCTTAGTAATAATGAAGGACACTAACATAATTTACTACAGTAGCAAAATTTTCTACTAAATTCGAGTTCACTGAACTCTTAATGTTACAAATATGATTAGATTCCCAACGAATGTTCCACATACCGAAGTATACCTTAATTTTCTCATAACAATACAGATATAACTGGCATTAACTATGTTTTATGACCATATATTACCCAAATTATGGTCTCATAACATGTCTGGGAAAACATCTCCCATTCTTTCAGATATTTGCGTCCCTTCCAGTAAATATTCGGTGCTCATTCAGAAGTAATACGTATCTTGCAAAAGCAAAGCAACAGCAAAAATTGCAGACTTATTGCTGTCAAATTGCTGATTCATTTTACCGACCGCGATTGCATCATACAAAATTAGGAATTTATCAGCAAGATTTTCCCAAATTTTGTTGTCAATTGCTATCGCTTTGCTGTTGCAAGATACGTAACAAGTCCTCCGATTATTATCCTGTTGACGTGTTGTGACCAACAGAGTGATGCATGAGTGTTGTCTACGATTGTTTTGATACTAACAAGCCCTTTGTTCGCAATCCCAGTGAATATTTTTACGTATTTCGTCGCTGCCATCATTGTTGATGGATATAAAATATAGCTTTTGGCTAAGAAGTAACGAGTGTGTGTGATATATCGCGATTATACGGTAAATAACTCTTCTTATTTCTTGTTGCTATGGTCGTATTGTCACATGGAAACAAGTCACAAAACTGTTGTGAAGAGAATGCCTTGTCAAGGACATCATTTTGTACGGGCTTCTATATAATATGTCTATCGCAAAAACAGACTCGGGATGTAACTATAAACATGCAGGGACTAGGTAGTGAACTAATAGTTCCTCTTCTACTTTTTATTTCTAGACCGGTGTTAATCTTATTTTTTTTTGTTAATCTTTACATTTTTTTGTTTCTTTAAATAATATCATTAACTGTCGCACTTATTTATTACTTATCATAAAAAAAAAATAGTTTAAAGGCGTTAATGGTTACTTGAGGGATCTTTTTATAGGTTTATAAGAGCCAATTTTAGGTATTCCGAGAATTGACTTAATATTTAAATCAAGATAAATCAATAACTATTAGGGCTTTGAGATCAGTAGTTAACGTGTTATCAGTAAATTATCTTGTTAATTCTTGGAAATCACCCATCAATAAAAATAAATCTCCTTTTTTCAGTCAACTTTTTGCCTTACTGTATAAGATAAGTAAACGGGAAACTTGTTTTTATACAAAAAACAATCAAGTCGTGACCTTTAAAAGGACATTTAGTCGGAAATGTAATGGAGTTGATTAATATTTATATGATATAATGTTCTTTGATTTCCGAGAAGGTCGCGGATATTTTTTTCTGTGGGCGTAACATAAACGAAGAATTGTTTCAATAGTACAGTCGTCTACAAAAAATGTGATTGTTTATTGTGAACTATACTTACTTTATATAAGATGAAGTAAAGAACTGAAGTGTGTTTACGTGTATTAACACTTTTATACTTTATTTATTTACTTACAATACTTAAAAGTAATATGGCAACAAACACTTACAACTATACTAAAATTAAAACTTACATAAATAAATAATCTCAAAAAATATCTCATTGTCATCCTCATCAATGGTGGGAAAAGTACCCAGTAGAAGGCTGGCAGTGTTTTAGTGCACAGTTTATAAAGGACCACACATAGTAAGAAATTTGATCCTCATTTTATTTTGGCATGTCTGCGATTTATTAAATCCATTAGATGCCTTGTAAAACAGAGTTTAAATAATTCACCATCTTTAGTATAAAACTTAAAAGTGCAAAGTTTTATACATTAAACATTTATTCTAATTCTAAATACAACTTTAATAAAGTATTATTAGCTTCAACCTAAAGGTATTTTCAGACATTCTAATAATATTTAGGCGTATTTTGTACCAACACGGAGTTACGTCAAAATTACTTTTTTTGGCATTCTCGTCTAAATATCTTTGAGCGAATTGGTTTGTTTGACGGGAATGAAAAAGGAAATATTCATACAGTTTTCCTTAATTTGTGTTTGAGAATATTTTTGACCTTTCGCGAATTCGAAGCGAGGATTAAATGTAAACGTTAATGTGAATAGATTCAAAGGTTTCTATCTTCGTTATTGAAGTATATTCCTGTCAGTGAACATACCTGTATTGGCCATGTTATGTATGATACACAGTTCTCTGTAAACGATTTTGGAATTGTGTTGTATTTTTTGAGTAGTATTACATTAAATTGCTTTCCGCTCTATGTATGTATTTGTAGTAACCTGTAATTAATGTAATTTGTTTTTTTTTGGTGCCCGCATAACTTTTGTGGAACTCGTGTTCCAAAAAGTGATTTGTGCATCTAATATTGTATATACTTTTTGGGTTAGGTAAAATTAAATAGGCACTATTTTCAATAGATTTTGGCGTTGCTTATAACCTAGTGTACCTGTGTAGCAAACTGAAAATTGCAAAAAATCTATTCTCCGTTAAGTAATGTTCAACACAAATCGTATATTCGACACAGCAACGCAACATTTAAATCCCACAATCCAATCAAACATCTCACTTAAGAATCCGATGACACATGACACCAATTTTCCAAGAACGTAAAATGAATAACCGCAGCCAGACACCACAGTATGGAGGTGTAAATCGGTTCGCATCGGAACCATTCACACTGGACGCAAGTATTTTGCGTTTCACTCGCAATAGTTTGTCGAACAATTTGCAACTGAACGCTGCCTTGTGTGCTGTGGCCGACTTTGTTGGGAAATTGTCCGGTTTAATGGAATATTTCGTAGTGTTGTGATTTCCAATGAAGAATGCTAGTGGATGTAGGAACTATAATTGGCTGCACCTAGCTGAACGCGTGTGTTCAACAATTTATTTAGAGCAATTATTTGGATATTTTAAGGCAATATCGTCTCGTTTTACTGTATTTTCTAGTTAAATAGATTATTTAGGTTGCAAGCAAGCGCCTTATGTAAAATATGGTACATAGAATCCAGTAAAACTGAAAGCCGACGCCAACTAACTTGGGAAAATACGAACCATGTCGTTAATTTTGGACTCGCATTGACGCTACTAATCTTTGTAAGTCGGCCAATGCTGGTATGAAACACTGATAAGTTTTCAATTATAACACAACTATAAACTGGTAACAAAATACGTATGTTATGAACATGTAGTTGATATTTCTGAAGCCTTACAGCCTACGGCTTACTACAGAATAACAACACATAGGCGTGTGTCATATCGCGAGCGGAGCGGATGTAAAAGAAAGAAAGTTGATTATGTTTCATAGCATATTTAAAGCTCACAAAAATCAGTGTTTATTGTTGAATTGTTCATTATATTAATGCATTCGACAACTATAAGTCATTAAGCCCTGTATAACACTTGAAAATTTTAAACTGGTAATCAGGAATGTCTGGAGTCAGACGGGGGAGACCTTTGCACAGCAATGGGACACTTAAAAGGATATATATATAAAAAAAAAAACTATCCTCTTCATTTTCATGTTTGACTTTAAACTAAAGAGGTTTTCTTTATCTCTTTATTTCGACTGCTCAAAGCAGTCTAATGCTGCTTGCAAAGAAATGCAATATTATTTAAGAAAACTCTACGAAAACACCTTGAAATTAAATTTGATATGCAAGTACGTTATTAGATTAGTGCGACTTTTTTAAACCACGCTTACTATGCGGCCCCAGCCTTATACCTCAGCCCCCGTTTGACTCTTTCAAGTTGCGTGGGATAACAAACAGCTGATACGCTATGTTTTTCTTTCATTACGAAATGTTAAAATAATGTGTATGTATAAACATTAAAATATTTTCCTTCACATGTAATTAAATTTTAATCTACTGGTACAACATTTAGGGTTGTTTTTTGTTTGTCATTTATTTCAACGTTCGCGGGCCTGTTTTCGTTAACATGTTATGCAAACATGTTATGTAGTTTGTTTTAATTTAATGCCCTAGATTTGAATATGTTGGAGTAAATACAATTAGCAACAATTTTTTACCCTTACAGGATTATAATATGAGAACAAAAAAGCCCACAGTCAAACCATTACCACGGTTTTGTGGGGCTTAGTTTATAAGTTTATTTACCAACATGTATAAGAATAAATAAATAATTTATTTATTTATTTATTTACTTAGGAACAACAAAGGAAAGGAAAAAAAAGAAAAATTAGGAATAAAAAAAAAAAACAAGTCTTTAATAAACATAAAATCTATATTAACTCACTTAGTCAAACCCTTGATAAGTAGCCCTAATAAACCATTAGCCTTAGGAGCCAAAAAATACAACATAAATAAATATCAGTCTTAAAAAAATATAAGAAAAAGAGCAACGTACGAATTCCCGAACGTAACGCAATAAACTGTACGTGACGACGAAAAAATAATATTTCACGAAGAAAAAATGTTTGTCACCTTCACTTGTTTTTGCGGCAAGTTATTTTTGATGGAGACACGACGGGTGAGAAAACAGACGTTGAAAACAAGCGGCGACGGGGCGCGGGGCAGTGTCGTGTATCGTTAGAGAAAATTATATTGACTGAGGTATATTTGAGATATCACCTATCACCCATTATCTGCCCTTAATCAATTATTTGGGGTGGCCGCAATGATTTGAGATAATTGGGAAAAATGGTATT
Source organism: Autographa gamma (assembly GCA_905146925.1). Classification (NCBI taxonomy): domain Eukaryota; kingdom Metazoa; phylum Arthropoda; class Insecta; order Lepidoptera; family Noctuidae; genus Autographa; species Autographa gamma. Next base: position 11,302,386 of record LR989853.1, on the reverse strand, counting down.
AAGAAGAATTATATTAGAAATAAAATTGCTGTAAGATTTCTGAAAATCTGGCGCTTATGGGCTGGTTGATATTTAATTTTAAAACTTGAACAGTAGCATGACAATGTAGTTAGTATTAAATTGCTATGTTCATGGATTCCTAACTAAATAAGTTATGTCAAAATTCGATTGATGGATTTACTCTTATTACGAATGCGTGTCCGTTTTAATCCAGGCTCAGCCAGTACGCTTAGCAAACCCACATTTCAGTCGAAACTACGAACTATTCAATAGACAAATGATTGTTTCATAGAAATGACGCATTAGATTAGGCAGGATTACGTACCGTGGTCTGCATTATTTTGATGAGAAATTCCGTACATGCTAGGCTGCAATTCTGACGTGAAATAGAGGACCAAATGAATTAAAGGCAACGCATTTCCGAAATTTCTTGTGATTGCATATTAGGCTTTTAACTGTCGGTTAAGTGATTAAATTGTTAGTGGAATGGGTGCAATTCTTTTGAAACCGCCTTTAAAAAAAAGGAGATATTCAATTCGACTGTACTTTTTTATGTTTGTTATCTCATTACTACCGACTAGGTGAACAGATTTCGATAATATTTTTTTCATTTGAAAGGTGGTGCTGCCAGTGTGGTGTCCCATTTTAATTTAGTCCAGTTATGACCGTAGGTTTCATAGGAAAATCATATAATATATTTTGAAGTCGGTTTTTTCTTTGTGAGAATTATTTTACTTTTGTTAAACTCAATAACCTTACTTGTTTATAAAAGATGGTGATGAAATTCGAAACTTCTTTAGCAAAGTGTTTGACAAGTAGCCGCGATCAAATAAAAATATCAGTATCAAAATAAACTAAACCACTGTCTACAAGGCTCAGAGAACAGCGGAACGTGGTGCTATTTGTGAATGTATTCGTCATAACTTACGTATGAGTATGTCGCTAGCAGCTCGCTCGAACACGGCTTGCGTTCGCTCGACGTGTGAAAATCACGAGGAGGGTTTTAAACTTAGTAAAGTTTAGCACAGCATAATGTGTTTTTTCGTGATAGAATTTATTTGCTTAAAAGTGGGACCGCGCACTGATTAATTGTCAGGAAAAATAATTGCTATAAATCGATAGGTCGATACCTCTCTTATTGCAGAAATGACATATTATGTAATGTTATTTGATGAAGTTTCATTTCTTCCTACGTCTTTCAGTAAATATTAAATACAGGTAGCGAATCTGTACCAGGAAGGAATAATATCGTTAATCATAATTCCAAATGTTGCATAAGGCATCTTCATCGTATTGAAAAAAATACCGCAGTCATTTAAAGCACACAACACCAATCTATTTCTATTTAAAGTACACTTTTAGTTTATACACAGTTCCACAGCGTTGAAAAGACTTTCCAAAGTCCGTCCACAAAAAATAAAGATTTCACACTTTATACCGGTAAAGTTGACGGCATAAGCATACATGCTCAGTGTATATCATAATACCTAAGTCGGGCGAGCGTTAACAGGGTATTAGATGTAATAATGAATACGCTTATTCCCCGAGCAAAGAGCATGTAAACCATGTTCTCCCGGGTGTCGTAACAAGCTAATTACTGAGGCGGGTGTGTCGCATTTGTTTGTGCATTGATACTCGTATTATACACGGTGTTTAAATTTTGTCGCCTGATACACTGGTTGCAAGCGAGACAGGGTGTGAAATAAGATGTGGTTCTAATATGTAGTTCGTCCTATAGTAAGATGGCGTTATTGTTCATGGTTTTATTATTTTAGTACTCAAACCATGAAATTATTGGATAAATTCATGGATTTTCCATGTTAAATTTTTGGCAAATCTAACAAAAATCCACAAGGGATATTGTGGCATAAAGCAAATTACAAAAACAATTTAAAATTGCATAATGCACCCATTTTTGTAAGGTTTGGCCGTCAAATATTTTGTAATAATCATACTCTACCCTTTACAGAATACAAGCGCAAAATCAATCACTATTCCCCCAATTTTTAACTCATTCAATTAACCACCCAATTGAAAATAGGAGCGTCAATTATATTGGGTGCTCGTCAAACGAATGTCGCGTAATTACAACTGTTATTTCGCCGGTAGCCATCGTCCATAAAGGGTTCCGGGCCATTGAGCAGGCCGCGACGATAAATCACCAATACATTACTCGTGAGCAGTGTGACGTATACAGGTAGACAGGGATGGATGACTGCGAGGGAAAGAGACGGAATATTACCTAATTGGGGGATTAGATTGATTTTAGTGGAATTATTTTGGGATGTTTTAGAATGAATGGGTATTTTAGGAATTTATAATTAAAAAAAATTGTATTTGGTTTTTGTGTGTGAAGGCAAAAATTTCCACGCTTAAAATATTCAAAAATTGGTATCTAAAATCGCCAATCTGCAAGTGAGCCAGCGTGGTGATCAATGCTCGTGCCTTCTCTAAATAGAAAGAGGCCTGTGTCCTGGCTATTATTATATGTCCGATATTCCTAGATAGGCAAAAAAAGAATTTGTTATACATATTATTTTTAACTAAAAATGCTCGAAATTTGCATGGAAAATTATTATATACCTAATAGTTTTACCACGTATAATGTTCAAAAGACGAAATCACGTGACTCTTAACGCCAACCCCCGAACGCTACATTGCACTAATTGTCGCACTTCATTAGATGTAAGTAGGCGCCACCTGTTGTAATCGCTTCCACTCCATTGAGTTAGGGTTGTGGTAAGTGGGCTCGCCATTAAAATCACCTAATTCCTTGTAATCAATTTATAGGGTGATCTTGATTCGGTTCCGCTTGACGACGAAGTAGCTTTCATGACATTTTTAAATTGTAATCTTTATTTAGCAATCAAACAGATATATATCTATTCGAGGCTAATTTAAGCTTATTTATCGGAGGAAATGAGAATATTTTGTTACCATCAATATAACTTAGATTTTGTATTTGCCTATCAAATCGTCATTAAATATACGACTATCACAGGTATCCCTGTAAATGTTCTTTTGGACGATAATACGAAAGTAGTATTATGTTTATCTCTCAGTTAAGTGAGCGACACATACCACCTGTATACCCAAATATCACTTACCTATTCCATCTTCCCTTTGAATGCGAGCGTTTTAGCTTATAGCGACGTTGCAGGCTCCGGCCGTCCCTAAATGCATTAACACTAAGGCACAAAGCAGCATCCTGGGGCGAAACACTCGTGTACCCACGTATCTCACCAGGACAGTCGCGCACAGAAGGTGTATAATCTCAGGGGGCTATGTTGGTCTGCATCGCAATCTCGCACAGTTTACCATTACAATGGAGCCTTCGACTGTGTACAGTCGCCGACAAAAGATATATTGTCTGCGCGGAGCTGCGCTTTACAAATCGCTCGTCTAGTCAAGTTGGCTTCGATTGTTTTCAATGGCTCAAATCGAGTGGAATTGATGTATTTTTATAAAGAATACTAATGGTGATTTTGTTCGTTATTTCTGCTTAGTTATGTCAGGGTAATCATATTGTGTTGATTTACGGTTGATAAACGGTTAAAATTATTTTAATATTGACAGTATATTTATGATAGGTATAGCCAATTCGATGGATATCTTTTTAAGGGTAACTATTTAATTAAACATTTTAATTGAGATTGTTTTATTTTAGGTACAATTAAAAAACATTTTTTCTCTGAATAAATACACATTACACAATTTCAAATCTTCATAAACAATTATCACCATATTCTTTCAAAAAGCTTTCACATTATCTCCGCCTTCCTATCAACCACAAAAATGTAATCAATGACACACAGGCGGCACAACAACTATTTTCATTACATATTATCAGAGAAGTCAAGGCTTATTGTGTCACAAACAATGGCGGGTAGACCGTGCGAACCGGTTTAATATGTGGCGCGAATGTGTAAATTTAACTGCGAACTGAGATAGTTCAATAAATCTGCGATATTAGCAATTTACATGCAGTATCGGTTAAAACGGATGATGTATGAGCTTTATTTGCTTGCCAATTTTCGTATGATTTTTTTGTTTTATTTGTTTTTCGTGTCAGTGTGCCGTTGGCTGTAGAATACTGTCTTAGTCTTAGCGCCAGCGCGTAACATTCCTGGAAATATCGTTGATATAATATAACGAATTAGTTTTTTCAATTGTTTTTAATTTTATAATTAGATTTCGTTCTTCCTTACTCGCTTGCTCTTGCTCAAAATTTTAAGATATGTCACGAAAAAAAAAAATATGTATTAATTTAATTTTCTTGAATGCTTAATTTATAGTTTGTTGCAAAAAACAATGTAAAATACCTACTAAGTAAGAGGTGTCAATGCGTTCCGTTGTTACAATTATTAAATTTATAGATACATTTGTCTATCACAATAGTGGAAAAATACCTAAACAGAAACAGATGTCTTTAAAAATAGACAGCAAGAATATCTGAATAAAAAATGTAGCAACCAAAATGCTTGTATAAAGGACAATGCCAGAAACTCTATAGAACTTTGACCCATGCAGTAAAAATCGTTTACAAGCATGCCATATGCAGCATTTTATTGCTGTTTTATTACTGATAACGAAACATATGTCTTAATGCATTTAGAACTTACGGTTTCTGTTTAAATCTAAGAACAATAATTACATTTAGGTGCCTTAAGTTTTCGGACAGCATTAGGTTAGGTGTAGTTTATATTGTGAAATAAATAATTGCTGTTTATCGTTATAATGCCATTGTTGGGCGGGAGTTCAGCATGAGGAAAGAGGGTATTATTATAGATACAGACCCGGCAGTATCGACCCGAATCACAGAGCGAATGAATGACATTGACATTTTGACATAGCATGTCAACGACGTTCCAATAACCAAACGCGCGAATGCATAACAATGATTGTAATTGACTATAATAATGTACACAATTATTTACATAACAATTGTTTTTTATTAATTAACTATCTATACTTGAATAAAATATATATTATGTTTTGTAAAAAATATTTTACGCTACATGAGATTTTTTTTTATTAATGATCTCTTCAGTCCGTCTTTTATGCGTAAAAAGGAACGCAAATGGTCGCCAGAAAAACGGGAAATAGACCCGGGGGTTTAATTCCTTTTTTTAATCATTTCTTATCCGCAAGTATAACAGATTTACAGTTTATTATCAAAGGATCTTATATTCATAAGATTATTTTCATTAATTTACATTTTTTGTAAATAGGTGGGTCACGATCTGGCATTGTCCTTTCAATAAATTTGAATCTTCAGAATAAAATTGATTTGATTGAATTCTGTAGAATATTTAAATAAGAACTGCGTAGGAGTTATTGATTGATAGGTAGTAAATAACTTGGATTTGAATAGAAGAGTTACTTGTTGCTACCCAATACTTGAAAGTAACTTAAATAAGTTGCCTTGGCGTTTAGACCTTGAGATTCAAGAAGTAGCTTAGATACACGTCAATGTATATTTTTGTTAATCGGTAATTATGTACTTTTACCTATTTTCTAGTTCATGAAACCGTAATTTTATTTCTAGTTCAATTAGTTTATACCTTGAGAGTTTTACTTTTTTTTTAATGTTCTTGACAAAAGCGTTAACATTTTTGGTATCATAATTATAAAAGAGTTATATATGTTAATATAAGCTTGGTTTATATTTTAAAACTAAGTAACTAGAATTATTAACAATAGGATTAAATTTGCAATTTATTGTTTACATTCTAAAACAAATTAATTGTGTATTTTTGCAACAACACCTAGTCAAGTTCAACCCGCACAAAATGTCCCTCAAAAGTATAACACAACAAAAAATATTTGCTCCTTCAAAAGCTACATCGCGCATCGGCGGCAAACATTCGAGATACGACGAACCACTTTGTATTCATCTGAAGCCAGTGATGCGATGACGTCACGTCGATAGCTACGTCAAACGTACATGAATAGAACGTAGACTTTTGTTAAGGGATTATTTTGGTTAATTCTTGTGTTCGAGGTCGTTTGATATTATTTTAGTGGTGAAGAAGTGGGGTAGGTGTAGGTAAATTAGTCTGGCTGTTTTTATTGGTTGTATGGAGACTTTTTTGTATGTGTAGGTAAATTATTCTAGCATGTAGTTTTGCGAATGTTAGCTGAGCAATATTATTTTTATTTTATCAATTTTAATTTCGGTTATTCAGTCCATGAATTAATCATATGAATAGCAGAGAACTTACGAAGTAAGAAAGATGTACTTGTAATAAACATTTTTCTTTATCAGTTTATCAATAAATATTTTATTATCATAATACACCTTAGAAGACATAATATAAAATAGGTCAAAAGTTTTCGTAACTAAATCGAAACTGCTTAAAAACTAATTTTCGAAAAACTTTTGTTGTCAAAGATCCATCCCACTAACCCGTGGCATCAAGCTGACACCATTTCCAAATTAATACAAACCTAAATTCATACACAGAAAAAGTTTCCCGATTATTCATACCTCGATAAGGCCGCAATATCTGTGAGCTAACGTTCAGAATACACGGGGGACTGACATTTAAACTTGCCGAATTCCTTCCCTCAACAAGGGCCACGGTTACTGTTCATCTTATCTCGAAAGCTGTACATTTACAAAGGTTTACCATATAAATTGCTTCCACCGAATGCACGGGGAGAAAAACTGTGATAGCTCACATGGGAGTGACCTTTTTGAAGGCTAGACAAAGAGTGGTTTTTTTTTCGAGATATTTATTGGGCTGTTTACGTTATTTTATTGCTTCTACTTAGCTTGGGGTTTCGCTTGAGATCCTTATAAAAGTAATTGGCTGTCTAACACAGTGGCTGTATAATTTAGGCTAATTAGGAAGTCGAGGAACTATTTTTGTAATTAGTTTTTTACAAATCCCCTGTGCCTTACGTTCACGTAGAAACTAAGTAGAAAATTACTATACTTCCCAGAAATATTATAAAAATACACCTACTTCAGATGTACTTCAAATTAATTACTAAAAATCTTCACTCAAAAAAACTTACGCGCAATAAACCGTAAAAGACCATCAATAATACGAATGTGACGCATAAATAACTCAGGAACACTTTATCTCGTAATTAAAACAACATTAAGTCATGTCAACCACTCCATTGTTACATAATCCCACAAATAATGTCACTTAAGAATTCCGACAAACATTTAATAAGGAATATTTTTATCAGAACTCGCTTCGTTGATTCCTTTACAATTTGTGAGCAGAAAAGTCTGTAAAAACCTTTGGTAGCGTTGAAAACCACTTTATTTTGGTCACGTCCCCTTCGTTAATGAAAATAATAAGTCCATCACGGAATTATGACGCGCGATGTTCGTTTTGACTGGACGACTTTTGTGTGAACTTTTACACTTTTATACCACATAATTATGAAATTGTGAAGATTGCTTGTGTGTTTTACATCGTTTTTTTAAACCACTCCTGCTAAAATACCTAAACTCATTCACAGATAATTTTGAATCAAGTAATTTTATAATACTCAAACGCTTGACCCAAGTGTCGATCCCGCAGTACGTCGCGCATTGGTGATTTGCTTTTCCTGTATACCACTCCGCTATACGTGCAATAAATACATAACATGGATTTCAAAATACATACATACATATAATCACGCCTCTTTCCCTGGTAGGGGTAGGCAGAGACCACTTCTTTCCATTTGCTACGATCCTTACACACTTGTTTCGGTTTGTCCACTTTCATTATTCCCTTCATCCATGCTGTTCTTTTTATGGTACTATGTTCGGTGTATAGTATTTCTAAATACGTATTGTTATTTCGTTTATAAACCACACATACCCATGTTTTCTTCGTATCAGTTGTGAGCACAAGTAATTGTTATCAAATATCAAAAGCTCTATCGAGAATATTAATATATCTTTTTTATAAGACAAACTGGTAGCCAAAACATAGATGTATCAAATTATAAACGCAAAATGATTTATTTATAAACCCAGTATAATATCAACAGCTATAATTGCTCCTTTTTTAAATCTAGAAATATTTGCAATTAACTTTGCAACAAGACGCAGTTTTTCAATCCTTCATTTCCCTTTTTTTGTGTTTTTAATGCCAAAACAAGCTTTCAATAACCCATGAATAGTTCAAAGACTGTCCAACGAGAGCTATTGTTACCAAATAGAATGCGCTTGTGTTAGTTTTGTTGAAACTGACAGTGACAGTGACATTGACATTTCCTAATGTCACTAACTGTCAGGTTGACGTAAATTGCCTATGTGTTGACGGTTTATCGACAGAGTAACATGCTCTATTGACATTTATTGTGTAGGAAGGGATAACAGGGAAACTTTGATTAAATTTCAAGTTCAAAACGGTACTGTTTAGTTTGTTTTTACGGTATACATTATTTATCCATTATTTTTATTGAATTAAGATTGTCAATAATTTATTATTTCTTTATCCTTTTTACTTTTATGTTGAAATTGCATTTCAGTAAATAATTTAAAGGAATTTAGTCTTTGAGGCATTCGTTTTTCATCTTTGTAATTACGTCTATATCATTTTAATGAACTCAAAGAACACGACGTCTAGAATTCTCTCAAGCACATTTACTTTCTCAAGTCCAAAAGCAACATAATTAAACGAAACACGTTTAAAAATACAGCCATTTTCAATGCAACATACGGTTCTATAAACACTTTAACATAACCACTGTTCTAGCAAATTAAATTAACTATGAAGGTGGTGTAAAGAAAATTACGCGCTCCTTTTGCCGAGTCCTCGTTTATTCATTGTAAGCCCCACTTTAACGATGCTATCCAGGTAAAACATGCAACAAAGCATCTGTGTGCCGTTGAGCGGCAAGACTATTTTCTTCAATTAAAATACTGTAGTTGGAGATAGACGGGCATTTGTCGAATACTTAGATGTTTTTACTTTTGGTTGTGGGGTATTGAATTTGTGGCTTTTTGTTATCAATTTATTTGATACATTAGTTTTCGTGCACGTTGGTTTGGCATTATATTGCAATAAGGAAAAAAAATAAAAATTACATTTACGTGCGTTGAGTCGGTTTCTCGTGACAATGTAATACATACATGAGAAAACGACTAAACGCACATATAATGGAACTTAATACATATAGGCATTTACGTACTTTATCACCATAAAAATAGTGATGTAATTGTCATTAAATATGCAGTTATTTCGTCTTAAGATTATGCTCTTTAAAATGGCTTTTAAACAATATGCACATAACGCTTCACAAAATGAATAAATTATTTATGAAAAAAAAATAAAAACAGTAAAACGTTTTGACAATTATCTCATGCACAAATGACATTATCAAAGATAGCTACATCAAAACGTCGAAACGGAAATATAAAAATACACATTTCTTTCAAATTATTCCTTTTTCATATCGTAACACAAACAGAGAAGTAATGAGAATTTTGGTTCAGTATATAATTTCTCTCTATAAGTAATTTTTGGTAGTATATATGAAATATAAAAATATAAATTGAAATACCATTTTCAAGGTAACTGCTAATATTAATTTTCCAGGAATTCCACTTGATAAATTAACTTAATAATGTAACAAAAAAGTTGAGATTAAAAAGAGGAAATTGTTTTTTTAATTATTAATCAGATCGTATTGTCGAATTCTGTGAAGCATATTTTAGGCGTAAAATACATATTTTTATAATTATTTCATTAGTCTCCTTCGAGTGTCCTCGGTACTTGAAATTTTAGTCTTTATTATCAAATCAATCAATCAATTTATTTACAACAATACAATATACAAGCCAACAAATAAATACAATCCATTTATATATTAATATCTAAACTCAAATTCATATGTGTTTTATAGTTTTATACACTTTTGGTATCACTAAATTATTCTTTTCAGTTAAACTAGATGTAGTCTATCTTTAAATTAAACTAGATGTAGGAGTGTATCTATGCATATTATTATTTACAGAGTATTAAATGTTACGATATGAGTGTTATATGTTAAGATAAATATGTTGAGCAATTGTAGAGGTAAAAACATGAAACACCTCTACCGCGTGTTGACGGACAATGTATCTAAAGATCTGCGTGACAGAGTCTGCAATAGGTCAGACTTATGTACGTCATGCTTAGGAAGATTTACCACAGCTTCCATTGCATACCTAGCTAGTAAATCTGGAAAAATATGTCCGCATGCGTCACGGAGAGCAACAGGAAGTATTGTTTGGATAAAATTAAATCAAGCTCTATGGAGTTTATAGGTTAACATTGTTGAAATGGCGCCCAACGTGGGGCTTTGGAATTTGAAACAATCGTATCGATAACTATAAGAAAAAAAAAATCCTTTATTTATTTATTTATTATTCATTTATTTCATTTGAAATTCCTGCTTCACCGCACAATTCAGTTTCACATCTCACATTTTTTTATTTTAATTTCTAAATTATTAATAATAATATATTATTATACTCACATGATTTCTCGCCGCTACAGGATGACTTGATGCACTGACCAACACTTCACTTCTAACAAATCACCTTAGAAGTGCACAAGCCTAAGTATTTTTGTACAAGAAAATAAATGTTTTTCTATTTTTATTTCTATTTCATTAAAACAAGTAACTTTATAACACACTGCTGAAATTTAAACATTATCTTTTGAATGGCTCGTCAGTTAGTAAGTATACCAAAAGGGTCCATCCAATATGTTACAAAATTATAATTATTTTATGATATAAAAATATTTTTTTCACAATTATTAAGTAAAAAATCCACATAATTTTTACCATTTTGTTACGTTTATCAAATTCCATCTCATCGTATTCGCCACAGTCCTGGGCAGCCACTGCTTTGTATTCCGTCACGGCGGCGAACAATAAAAGGCCCCCGGGACTTGCCGCGTCACTGAATATAACTTTGTTTTTTGTCCACACTTTTACTCGAATACTAAACACAGTGCTACACGTGATCGCGCTGAAAGAAAACGGACGAAAATGTTTTTTACTAAATATTTCGTGAATCAGTTAAATTGATTTCCTAGAACGAGTAACAGGTTTCGGATCATTTTGTTTTTTTTTGGGTATCGGATCATTAGGACTTTTTAAGTTATTTTTTTATACTGGAAATTTAGAAATAGTCCAAATACTGAATCAATTTATCACAAATCTGAAAAAGGTATAACGGGTTAAAGTGTATCCCGGTCTGTATATTTATGTGATTCCTATGGACAAAATACTTTTTGCGAAATAAAAGAAATCTTTTGATTAATACCTATAAAATTTTGTGCTGCACAAGATTAAATTTTGTTCAAGTAAAGGTTAAACAATAAATAAAATCAATGCTTATTTATAACCACCATACATAAGCCAATGACGTTGAAAAACATTATTAAATAATCAACATAAATAAAACTGTAACACGACTGAATAACGATCAATTTTACATAACAACTCAAATAAATGCAAAAAGCACGACTATCAAAGCTTCGAGTGAAACACACGACCGCGGCCAATCTGTCTCATCGCAGTTTCGCGGTAAACGAGGTGTGGCGAACGGTGAATGGTGGCTGACAATTATAAAAACCGGATCAAACTGGATCGAACCGATGCGGTTTGTTAGGGTACACATTCCTGACGGTTATTTGGCAATAAAGCTCTGACATTGACGTTTAGATTGCCAGAACTAGGCATACATTGTTTTTTCAATAGTTGTAAATTAAATAATAAATATGTTAACTAGTCCCAGACCCAGTCAACTGCGTACTGTGTTAGTAGATTTGCTCTTTACTTATTAGTTCATAATAAGTTAGCCTTCTAAAGATAAAAGCCAAATCTTATACTGAATATATTTTGTTAAAGATAAAAATTTAAATGTAATGTATTATTATTTTTAATTTCATAGGACACAATGTTCCATACTTGCCCCTTATAATCTCATTACAGATTATAATTATTTTTTGATCACGAATAAAAAACACCAGTATAAATAAAAAGGTACAAACAAACGAAAGCCAATCGGCCTGTTATCACGGGGCACGTGAAGGTGCGAGACCGCGCTCACCGCAGCAAATTAACATAAAAATCACAGAGTAAATGCTGATTTAAATGAAAACCTGGTCGAGGGGAAATAATGTGGAGTTTCCACTGTAATGTATGTTTGTGTCGTGTTTCCCCTTTTTTATACTAATTACACCGTTTCGGGGCACGAAAACATTGTAAATGAGTGGGGTTTTAAATAAACGTTTTTGAAGGAATTATGGAGGAAGTATCTTAAATGCTGATTATTGTCTAATGTAAGGAATTAAAGGTATTTATTGACCGTGGAATGTCTAGAATACTTTATACAAATTTGTAGTGTCAAAGGATATTAAAATTTGCAAGTAGGGTGAATACAGCCAGCTTGGCGTAGTTTCATTCCTCAAATTAGTACATGTAAGTTTACGGTGTCTTAATTTTTGAGATGCACGCAAATGCCAGACATTATAAACTATTTTTACGTATTTTATCGCGGTTTTTTTTAGTTCCTGTGATTTCAATATCTTTGCAGGTGTCATGGCCACGAGCAGATCTTGTGGCGGCTTTTACATTTTGCATTTCATTGAAAACGTATATTTTTGTATGCCTAACTATTATCCATACAGTCCAGCGCAAATAAATTCTATTGAGTAATAATAAAAAAGGCAGTTTAACTCTTTCTCTCTTGCCTACTTATGTTAATACCAAACCGTCAATCTATCCACAGGGCACAGTTATAGGTTGCACATACCGTTAAAACAAAAACACCACAAAACAACATTAACATAGAAAGAGTGATTTTATAAACCGCATTCGTGTTGTCTCACCGAGCACAGGGGAGCTTAGGGTTGCCACGCGGGAATTAGACGTGTATCCAAATAAAATTTTGTTTGGGTCCCAAGTATAGATATGTAAATTTTTATAGGCTCCTTTGGTGAGAATGAAAGGCAGTTTTAGGTATTCAGATACTAAAAGACGCGGACGGATTTTTTTAAGTGTGTGATTGGTTTTATGTTAGCATAAGCGTAATAATATACAGTTGGAGTTTTGTATTCTAAATAACTGATTATTGTTGAAGTTAGCACAATGACCTGTCGATCAAACTAAGTCTGTATTGGACCTTGAAACAAGAAGATTAATTATGTCAAGAACTTACGTTTCTAACAATGTTGAGCACTAGACAGGCATTACTTGTGAAGCAGGATGACAATAAAGAAAATACTAAGTTATGGTTACCTACTTCAATCTAGCTTATCTTTTGTTTAAATCTGTCAAAAAAACCGTTCACCGTCCGTTCACCTGTCGGGATATTTGTGGTTGCGACAACCCTAAAAGCATGTAGGTGACGATGATATCTATGTGTGCGTAAACCGTCTATTTTTACGCGTTTCTCCGCGTAATATTACGTAAGCGACGCTTTATGGAATACTAGCTTTGCGACCCTTTTCTTACCGTCAAATAGAGCTCATACCATTCCCCTGATGTACACGGATTTCGGATTTGTTTTTCTTCCAATCTTTGTCAAACAAATAAGGCAGATAGTTCTGGTTTGATTGATGGCTCGATATTTTATGGCAATGCGTTTTATGTTCTGAACAGCAGTTGTATGAGTTGGATAAAAGGAATATAATATGTTGTGTCGACGGCTTATTACTTTATTGTATGTGTTCGATTCGTACTTGTTTTATTGTATAGCTAAACAATTTTTATTTGTTATCTATTTGTTTGATATGACATCAATGCTTTGTTTCTTTTATATTTTCTGATAAGTTGTGCCTTATAGTCTAACTTACCTATTTAAAAGATCCGAAAAACAGAGTTGTATGTTCAAAATTCAAGTACCCACCTACTTTTCTGAAGAATTTGGCTTTCAAAGTCTAGAAGTCAGACTTTTCAATCCAAAACAAAGTGGGTCGAAACAAAAACTTCCACTATATTTTAAATAACAAGATTACCTCACAAAACTTCCATATCCCTACAGTTAAATACTTAAATAAAATCGGTAAATACATTTCAATAATTGAGTTGCCATGAATGTCGTGACGTCCTTCCGTCCGGTGCACGGAGCGTCGTTCCATACCAGCTGACTTGCCAATTCTTCCACTACGCATGAGAAACTGTTGACACGATAAAAGAATGGATTGAATACTGGTTTATTTGTATTTTGTCGTATTTTATACAGAAAAGCTGGTGGTATTTTATGTTTAAGAAAAGTTGGGTGAAATTGTGTGCTTTTTGTATTTATTAATAAACATAATGATTGAAACAAATTGACTGACAAATTCTGGATATTTTATTATTTATTTAGGAGTATAGGTTTTGTAGTCCGCCCCGTTTTTGATAACTCTACCAACACTTTAAGGCAACAAATTGCTGTGTTGAAGTAGGTTTGTCAAGAAAATAATAATTAGGAAAGGCTTAAAAAGTCGGAATAAAAAGCAGGTTCAAAAAGACGCCTGAATAGGATGTAGGCCACATTTCTCATCCATAGGTTAGTATCAACAAATAAACGGAAGATATAACGGTTCTATCCATAGCTATTTAAATTACAATATAAACAGCGATTAAGCGCTATTTACCGGCCACTTTTCATCTACATTTTAATTTGTCCCTCTGTACCGAAATCTTTATTCATTCAGCTGGTTTATTTAACACCACGACGGTTTTCAAATAAGCTGGTATAATTCAACCGATTCGGAAAGTAAATATAGCTCTTAGGACCTTGGGAATATGTGGGAATTTATTTGTAGGTTAATATTGTCGTAAGCCGTTTTATTATGAGTTAAATATGTATGTAATCATGTTAAGTCTGTTGCCATATCACTGAAAGGTCTATAAATATGTCTAAATATCTATTAAAGAATCTGATTGTGAGATCGGATTATTTGAGGTCTGTATCAAAATCTTTGAAATTTAAACAACAATTTGATAACCATTTCAACTAGACTTAAAACATTTTCACCTTCTGAATCAGTTCCTTAAGCCTTAAGATCATTAAACATACAATAGTACTCTAAAAACAAAACAATGTATTACATATAATAGTAAACATTCTACTAAAAACTTTTATGTATCACCCAAAAAATGAGCAACAGTCGTTAAAAATATTCTTGCATCCATAATGACGTTTTGGACTAGATAATACAGAGCTAAAAATATCTCCGTAGTATATCTGAAACTGTTTATAACCACACCCTTAGGCTCCTCGTTACCACTGTGCATTGAAATAGAGTTGTCGAGTATTTTAAACAAAAAGGACTTTTGAAACGAACCCGTAAATATCAACAGATACCGCACAGTGGTTTAGGTAAAATTCACCGGGACAAAATGCGACACCGAAGTTTCGAAATATGTTGGTAAATTTAAATTTCTGTGTGCTTTCCCGTGGATTGTAGTTTTTGTGCTTTTAATGAAGTCGGTTATATGCATAATAGATAACGTAAATATATCTTGTGTGTCTTTATTTTTTTGCAGTAAAGCATGTTACATTTGATTAAATACGACGACGGTTTGCTATGTGTTTTTATAACGAGATGATTAAAGTTTTTTACGGCCACGATGTTTGACGGGCTTTTTAATCCGTTGGCAAATGACCAAATATTGTTGCAGTATAGTGTTCTAGATACTTAATAATTACGTACGATGATAGACGGACAATGTTTTCAGTAAATAATTGTATGAAAAACACAAAGTAACACGTACCTACACATAAATTAGTTTACGTTACATACGAAATAACGTATCTTGTTCCTGACAACGGATGTTTAATAATATTAAACACACATAACATAGTAATCTAACAATGCAAGTTACGTTAGTTACTCCACACTTCCTAGAAACTAGAACCAAACCTAATTTCCACTCCAACTTTACGGTAATCTCATGTGTATTCAAAGCCATCCAAACTAGAATAAACAAAACATATAATACCTACGTAGCTTCTCTACGGCGGGCCCTTAGAATAACATAGAACCATTAAGAAAACGTTGTTCTTGCTTACTGCACCCATTAGGCGTATAAAACTATCGTTAATCCCGCCCTTGACCGAAACAAAACCAATTATGCTTTCAATAAATCTTCGAACGTGTCCAATGGTCAACCCACGTATTTAAGCTATACTAACATAATCCATCTCACAAACAACAATGGCAGAATTTGGTCTGGACTTTTTTTGGCGTCCATAGATTTCATAAATGTTAATCAAATTTAATTAATTTTCTACAATTTTTCAATTATTCATTCCTTCTTGTAAAAGCCGGAGTTATTTTTATGTTTTTAAAAGCTCATAAAATGATGTTCGAATTAGGTACCTACATTCTACATGTTACCATTAAAATAGTGGTGTGACTCTGTGTAATTAAACAAATGATCGATACAATCGACCGATCGATCGACCCGTGTAAAGTTCGTTTTGTTTTTAACATAATATTGAAATTATCTATTCTTTCGTCTCTAATCAGTGATATATTTGAAAAAATGCTCCTACTTTTAAATCCAGTTAGTAATGGATCAAAATATCAGAGGATCGTTTCAGTGTCGTATCGATTCTCAAGAAAAACGAATCCAAAAGTGCAGCACCAGTTTTGTCTTGGACAGTGAATGTTATCTGTGGTTGTCTGTCAAGTGAAGACGCTACAGAACTACCCTCCATTATATTTTTCTATGCTACAAAATCCTTCCGTGTTTACTATGTCGGTTGTGTTTTATGATTATATTTGGCTTTCTATTTATTTTTACCCTACCTGGACTGTTTATGGACTGATTGATACTGCCTTGTGTGACTAGTGCGTGCCCTTAGGACTACGATATTGCTTTTGCGTGAGCATAAGCTAATCTTACTTTGCTTCGATTGTGCCTATATAGTGAATTGGATTTTTGTTGTAAACCCATAATAATAACTATGGCAGATTACGATAGAGATCATCGTCGCACGCGCATTTTATGTGTAATGAGATGAGGAATGAAATAAATAATTATGTTTAATAAAATGTGTTTTTTATTTGCCCTAACATAGTTTTATTGTTTACGGTGCAAGTGCATTTTTTTAAATACGTGTTCAGCTTTCTTAAACATACAATAATTGAGTACTACTTGATGACCTTCGTGGTCGAGTGGCGTACGCACCGGTTTCAAGGTATCGCTAGCTCTGAAGCCCGGGGTTCGATCCCCGGACGGGTATGTATATAGGTTAGGTATGTAGAATGTAGGTATGTATGTAGAAACCAACATTTCTACATTGTCCCGGGTCTGATTGTTTGTGGTACCTTCGTTGTTTCTGAATTCCATAACACAAGTGCTTCAGCTACTTACTTTGGGTTCAGCGCAATATAATGTATGTGATGTTGTCCGCATTAAAAAATAAAATGTACTACTCTACACCGAGTGTAAGAATTTATTTAGTTTTTTCTCATTTATCCGTAAATACTCTTATTCTCACTTAGACCACACCACATTATCATTTCTTTAGGACTTAATTTCGATCTGCGTTATGTTTTATAGATATAATTATTGACGTTAATTTAATTAAAATTCTAACACCGAAATCTTTTTTTTCCGGCTTTCCCAAATGAAAATAGTCTCACTTATAGATTCTGGAGCTAACGCCAAATCTTTTAACATATTTTTCATAACGGGACGCTTCAATTTGATCCCAGACAATTCTTAGTATGGAGACCTGCCATTGTCCTTTATACCTTAAATACCTGATTATAAGATCGATAATTAGTTGCTAAGAAAAATATAATAAATTTTGTTATTGTTCCAACATTTTGACTACAAAAATGATGTAGCGTAAACAGCGGGCGTCGGAATTCCGTATTTAATGGATTCTTTGAGTTTTTGTAATTCTCTGCCCGCTTTTTTCTGATGGGGTCGGAGTCACTCAAAATTTCCTGATATTGAAGACACCTAATAAAATATTTATTTGAGTTAAGAGGGGAATCTTTTCGGTGAAAAAGAGATGATAACGGGCCGCCTTTGATATCGAAAGTGATTGATCATATTTAAAATTAGAAGCAAGTCGCTTTTTTATTAAAAATATTTCCATCGATATCAGTTGTTATGAAATTACTTTTATCGATTTTAACACCATTTCAAGATCGAATGTTATTTGTTGTTTTAAGCTAAGTATATAATGTAGGTGTTCGTACTAAATTTTTCTACTAGAGATAAAAATATTCAGTCTAACACCCTAGTTGTTTCTTTCAGTGATATCGGAATTACTGTTATCACAAAGATAATATGCATCTGTGTGAACGAATGGCAAAAACAGTTCCTGAACTGTATTTGTTCGAAGATTAGGGGTCGGAACAAAAACAAAGACTTACTTATCTCTCTCTCGAGTCGTCTGTCGACTAATGGAAATTGATTGTTATGGGGTTTTGGCGATTGGCTAGTTGTGTCAGTGGGTCGGCCGGCAAATAACTCGGCGATTTGATTGCACGATGTTCGGTTACGAGTACATAAACGGTAAATGCTGTTTCATTTGTCGTAAATATGTATTACTTATTGTGACAGTTTTTTGTGTGTTTTTATGTTCGTATTTAATATATTTTTAATTCAGTTATACGTTGATACAAAAAATAAATTCTCAAATCGTTTTATTTCATTAAAATTAAACTTTATTTATTACTTTAAAAGATATAAAATTATTTTGCAGAAATTCATTTTTCTTAAAAATTTAAGCAAGTTGACAATTTCAAACCATTTACATCACATCAACTACGTTTCTAAAACTACATTTAAATCATTTTGCTAATGTCACTCCTAATTCGACCCATCAGATCAATAACTCACACCAACTTCAACCACCCATCAAACATATATTGTCCGTCAATGAGTTCATTCGAAACTATTGACAGACCGTACAATCATCGCTCGTGTGACGTCAAAGGCACTGACAGGTTGATACCCAATAAATTGGAGTGCTCCCGAACAGTGCCGAATGATTCCGATACATCGTGCAACGTACAACGCTTTGATGTGCGGACCGCTTCGCAACTGTCATTTTATTTTGTTCTGCGCGAGTTTGTTTGTTCTGTCGAAGAACACGGATATTGCATTTAAAATATTGGCTGCGGAAGTTTGAGGATGGTGACAAGTTGTTGTATTGTTTTCCATTTGTACTTATTTTGCAAATTATTTTGAGTGGTTAAAATATGACAAAAGGATCAGATATTGTCATATTTGTATCGATGCAGTACGATTAAAGTCCATATAGACTTCAAATCGAATGCTGTAACCTTCATTGTTAAGTTATTTATCAATGATTTGACAGTATATTGCAGCTGAATTGAAATATAGACAAACGGTGTAAAATTGTTTTATGGATAGGTAGTATTAATCATGACTTTTATAGTCAGTACTTTATAAACAAATAAATCATAATAATAAATATTAACATTCAATTAGCCCACTTATAAAAGTCACAAATATATCATTTTTAAGAACTCTACTAAAATTCTAACAATATAGTACTACAATTGAGTTGTTTTACAAAATAACTTTAGACTATCAATTTGTCAAGTAAATTCTCGTTAAAAATACTCCTACTTATAGTGACGTACGTCTCTAGAGTTGACAAACACAGCGATTGGTCAATCGTACTAGGCGTGTGTTTGAGATTACCTCCAATGACAAACGTTTTAACAAAGGAGGTAATACACCCGCTCGTGTAGACCTGGCCTTTAGTCTGGCTGAACCCTAGACTTAGGTCCTGACTAAATTGAATTTACGGACGCCATTTGTAATTAAGATTTGGGATTAGGGAAAATATTAGAACGCGATCGTTCATTAAATATGAAGCGGGTTTCGTTTGATCTATTACGTTGTTCTCTATGTTATTATATTGTGCTCCCTTTGTTTAATAGAGTCGGATATTGTACAGGTAATTGTAGAGTGATTAGATATTTAGTTGGCTATTTATACTAAGGCCATATTGTATTTGTAAGCCATCATTGTTTGAGCAACATCAAGTGTGCATTTCAAGACAGATTGTTCGGATAGTTATTTGACCCGTTTTATGACAAATGGTTGTCCTATCAGTATGAAACATAAAAAATAAATAAAAAAGGCACTGATTGAATACGTCATTTCCAAAAATCTTATACCATACTTTTTTTTATTAAAAAAGCGCTCTTGATTTCGTAAGCTTCGTCAGAGCATGCATAAAAAATACATTTTAAACCTTACAAACTTCTCGAAGAATAAACTGTTAGTTCAAAGGCACCATGTGTCCCCACTTAACCTGTCGCCGTTTAAAAGCCGATACATTGTATCGATATAAAGCATTAAACGTATGTCTTCGGGCCTCTGGCCGGCGCAGGTGCCGCTAACTATCGCTTCTCAAGCCACTAACACTCACAATTTATCGTTAATGTGGGAAACTTGGTTGTTGTGTAACGAACGATTGACGCAGTAGTGCATTAAACTTTGCTTCCTTCGAGAAAGTAGGGATTTATTGCTGGTGGAAGTAAAATAGTGTACAAGTTGACCAGTTTTCTCGCTTGTACAAAAATTGTATTTAAGATAAAAAAAAAAACAAGAAATGATTTCTATTTATAATTTTGGGATTTGGCATCCAGTCCTGCCTGTTTATCGTGATTTTTAAGAAAAAAGCTGTTGAAAGATAATACAAATTTTAAGTATTTCCTACTAAACTAAAGTGAGTAAAAAAAGAAAATAATTTCTTTTTAAATTGTATATATACTCGGCAGCACGTCGCGCATTATGTTGTTGAACCTTACAAGTCCACCATCCGTAATTTAAATACTGATGAGCTACCGTTATTGCGCTCACCAGTTGTCGCCACTGTCGCGTCAGCTGGTCAAACCAACCAACAAACTATGTTATTTGACATTTCGTGCGAACAGCGCCTCTAGCGGCGAAACCAACTGCAGCCCTCAATGGAAGTCCTATTCTAATACAATAATGTTACCACTGACAAACCTTCTTAGATTACGTGAGTACGATCAAATGCCATACAAACTAATGCCATGATGACAAAACTGGCGAGCTTCTACTAATTGCATCTGATTGTCGCGATCTATGTAATCCTTTTAATTAGGTAATTATGCGTCGTAATGATATACGCAGATTACACAAAGCTAGTATTTAAGCGCATTAAATTGAATGTGGAAACTGTGTTATATCTTTTTAGTGACGCAATTAGGGATTTTTAAAATATTTTGAAAATCATATCGCAATTTTTGTTTTTAAGCCAAATAAGTCGCAATTTTAGTAAGTTATGCTAACTTACTAAAGATACATTTGTATAAATATGAGATTTCACCTTAAAATAAAGGTTTTCTTATCAAAAGTTTAGACTCGGAAATGCCTATACAATATTTTTTTTGTATTCTTAAAAAAATATGCATTGTTTTCATTATTCAGTATTATTGTACTATAATGTGAACCTAGATTATAACTACAAGACCTTATACCTTATCCAATTACTATGTTATTTCATCAATATACTTTGTGCTCGAAGCCTTCGTTCTAAGGCTTTATTTGCTTAGCGTAACTCACGTGACGTGAGCGTATTAACAAAAGCAAGTCCGTTTTATAGACCTGTAATGTAACAAGACTTATCTCATTGTATGTGAGTAGAGATCATTTTGCTTCTGCTGTTTTTATTCTTAAAGTTATTTTCAACTGTTCGGATTTAACTTTTTTTTTTCAAATTTTATTTAAAAGCTGGTAAAATAATTCTTACAAAAAAACCGACTTCAAAATAATATTTATATGGTTTTTTTGTATAGTTTTATATATTTTCTAGTATTATTTCCCATTGTCATAACTGGGGTAAAATGATACCAAACTTGAAGGACTATACAACACCTTTTAAATAAAAAAAATCATAAAAATCCGTTCACCCAGTCGAAAGTTGTGAGGTAACAAACATATTAATAAAAAAATCTGTCAAATGAATACTTGCTCTGTTTTGAAGTTGGTTAAAATTCAAGGTGAAAAGATGTGCATTCACCATGGTAATCCTATTTTTTTTACCTATCAAAATTTAAGGGAATTTCTAGGCCACCCTTACCGTATTCTGATAATACATATTGTTAGTGATTCCTTGAAGAGCTAGATTGCTTTTTAGACAAGGTATTTAATTTGTATATTTGCCATTAGTTCAATAGTTCCAATTAAAGTCTTTTAATAACAATTATATTAGTATATAATATCACAGCGGCTCTTAAATATACCTCAACTAAATAATTCCACGACTACGACGAGTTTTGATTGTAGAGAACTCATAGTAGAGTTGTTGACCTACTGAGAACTTCACGCTGTTAATATATTAAAACCTCTTTCACACACCAGCGTCCCTAGCTCACAACATGAACGTTTCAAGTTTCCACACCCTTCCTCCAGCCCTCAACGGCCTCAACAAAACCACCAGAGCCCTAGCCGGCTAATTAGTATTTCTAAAGCCAGTTGTCCCAGTTATCGTCACAAAACTAAATGAACTAGATGCTTAGCTTCAAAAACAATGGTCTGACATTACAGAAAATAGGTTAGTATGGCATGCTCGTAAATTATAGTGGAATTGAAGTGGTCTGGAGAGTCACGACTCGTTTGTGGACATGATTTATGTATTTTGGCGAAACTAGGATAGATTGTGAGTTAGGTGCTTTACGTGGGATTGAATCAGGTGTTTATCTTGTAGAAGTTAGCTCGGGATGTGTTTTCGAGTAACTAGGTATTAAACTTTAAAGCGGTGTCCCACAGTTCCATAAATCGTTGAGGTGTGTGATTTATGTGACTGGCAAAAGATCAAATGTCCTTCGGTCACGTTTATAATATTGTTGAAAACGTGTTTGCAGTGCAATTATCATGGAAAGGAACTTGATTATAATAGCTTCGCAAATGAACTCTTTAACTTAGGAGAAGCTTGTAAGAACAAAAATAATGAGAAAAGGGAAAGAATTAAAAAGAAAACTGAAAAGCCAGTTGCGACGGTGGCGCAGCGTCAAAATTTTCAGCAAAGATGAAAATTTCCACAAAAGCTTGGATGAAGAATCTGTTACGGGCAGATCGTTCAGTCACTTTAGACATCGTACACCCCCATTATCGTTACGTCAACAATATTACATTAAACCCTATCTACAGTAAACAATATAAAACGCGATCGACGTACAAGAATTCAATAAACGCTTACCCGAAACTATGCCAAACTAAACTTTCATACCAATAAAATCGACACCACTCGATCAAGTTGCTCACAAAATATATTAGCGGTGTTCATATAAAAAGGCTGGGGTGTTATCGGCACGAAGCAGCCGTTTGAGGCAGGGTCAGCCGTATAAATATGGATTAGCCAGAGGAAATATGAGGGAACATTGCTGGAATAAACCCTTGTTAGCCCTGCAGTACACTGGCGGTAATATGCCGCGACTCACTCCTATTAAGCTTTTCTTTTGCTGTAAGAAAGTTGATTGTGATATTTATTCTAGATTTTGACTTGGTTGCTGTTTGCTTATATAACAATGGTATATTATTCAATTATTAGATTATTTCTAATATAATTATTTGGACACCTCCAATTTTGAACGTATTGCTTTACCAAATTGATATGATCTATTTTCTTTAGGCTTTTGCCGAAGGTATATTGGGATTACCTCACAAGCAAATTTAATGCAGTAATTACATGGAGTAACTACCTTTTCTGACAATCACAATCTCTTTTACAGGGTAACTGTATCCTATGCTAAGATTGGTTGTCAGAATAATAATGACTTAACGTCTGCCAAACATCAACGTACTACGTTGTGACTTATATAATGTAAAGTAAATTAGGTAATGTATATTACTAAGTTAATGAGTTTTGTAATTGGTTTCTCACGACTCAATATTTGTCTTAAGATAGTACTTATATTCTATAAAGTAGGTAATGTATGTCAGTCCGGTAAGTGGCAATAGGCTCGCCCCCTATTACATGGGACTTAAACATATCGGCGAACTGTGGGTGTACATTTTTACACCTCTGCCTAACCCTTCGGGGATACAGGCGTGATGATATGTTATGTATGTCAGTCTGATCAATGACCGAACAAAAAAACAGTTGACGAGGTTTTTGAAGATGCAAGTTATTACTATGTTTTGACTTTCAAACATACAAACTAAGAACTAAGTCTAAGTTTGAAGCGAGAGGATTTCTTGCAGCTATACGATGAACGCGACAAGGAAATATTTGGTTTACTCTAAATCTCACTCGCAATTTGTACGAATGTCACTAACAAGGAGTAACTCGGAAAGTTGAATTTGTTGAACGCTGCTAAGAAGTCGAGTGGAGGTGTAGTTTAAGAAAATACAGTTATGTTTCAGCTGTTAACATTCCAACGTTTTGGGTATAAACATTTTAATTTTGTGTAAATGTGTCAGGAATTTCTGAATGTGTTTTCGCTGAAAGGCCAAATGTAGTTTTAGTTTGCTTTGAAATTAATACGCTAACGTAAGTGTGTTGAGAAGACATACAAATAAAATACTTGTCTGTAATGTTCTTGTGATAATTTATAGTTGTTCATGATTGCCCAGCAATACCATCTCTTAAAAACTGTATTTTTTTAACTCCACTCGAAATTTCTATTATGACATGTAAATGTCAATTACCAGCTACAATCATAGGTTTAATACTCAGAATAGCTTGATTGGCAAATTAAATAATCATTCCTCTAAGAACAAAATTCAGGAAACAACCATCACAAACGTTTCCTAATCAAACACTTCAACTTTACCACGTGATAAAAATATATCAATAAACGAACCAACACTCAAGTCAAAGCCAAATGGCGTAACAGGCCCCGACGCTAACGTGTATAAATAAGAGCCCCCAAATTCCCCAATTTATTTTGCGTCACCCCGGGCTGAGTAAAATATTCCAGTTGATGTCCATTGGAGCGAGGCCACTACAAACCGGATTAGCTTTATACAGTTCCACTGATAGAAATTCTTAGAGATTTTTGGTGTTGGTCTCATGTGTGGAAGAATTTTTACCTTCTTCTCGGTCTTTCATAGAGATTTTTTGAGTGAATTTTGGTTTGTAAAATCTTACTGCTTGTCAAACGATTCTTTATACATAAAGTAGAAATCAGGAACGAACAAAAAACAACGAAGTTAACAATTTCGGAATCCACGTTTTTCTCAGGATTTTTTTCCTCACCAGTATTGTAAATCGTGTTTGTCAATAATCAAGAAAGTAGGCATTACCTACTTTAAAAAAATTACGTTGTTACTAGTCTGAAATGAAAATACCTTTTTCTCTACTACATATAATAACGGTACCTATACAGAGCTTTTTTGGCATTTTAATAATGATGCTGATCCCTTATGATATAATTTATATCAAACAAAATACGAAGATAGAACGTGTCCTAAACATATGGAAAGTTTTGACACTTGTTGAGACAAGTCAGATGTCACAATTATAACAAAGTGTCTTCCAGTTCCCAGGTTATTCTATTTGTCTCTATATAGCAAGAAATGTTATTATTGTAAAGGACAGCTTGACCTTTTGATTTTGTTTCTGTCAGTTCTTGGAAGTAACGCTACTAAAATCTTAACGATTGTTAGTAAAAATAGATAAGGTTTACTTATCTATTACACAGTTTCTTAGGATAATATTTTGTATTGTTTTTCTGTGTTTTTTATGAAGTAGATATGTCGCAGGCAAATAGTATAATTTGGCATTTTACATACGGCGTCGTCAGTTCAGACGGAAATCTACATTTTGCCTTCGGCATATTACATAACCGCAAACGTTTTTAAACTGACGACGCCGTACGTAAAATGCCAAATTATACTATTTGTCTGCGACAGATATACTATCAGAAAAATGGACGTAATAAATATTTGTCGCTTCGCCTTATATTCCATAGTAAATACCTACATATTTTAATCATTATAATGAATAGCCTCCCAAAATAATTAATAAAATAAATTCCAAGATTACTATCTATACATAAGCATTGTAACAATTATTTTCTTTAATACAAAGACAATAAATATCCTCACATACCAACAAAGTTAATTAGAATTTTATCTACATTGTTATCAAGTTAGGCCCAACATACTGCGGACCTAAACTAGGATTCAATTTGCATTTTAAAAACCAAACTAGAGAACGATGACAGCGTGAGTCGACGTCCAAAACTGGCTAGCATAACTTGAGCCCTGAAATTTTCATTCAAAACCTCGAAAGTTATACAATACTACGGCTAACATTTTTTTAACGACTAATTACTTTATTGATTATACAGTGTATGTTTTAAATGTATGTTTTTAACAGTATAAAAAAATTAAGATAACAAAGTGTTTACGAAAGGGTATATCTATCCAAAAGGGCTGAAGAGTCCATCCGGTATAGAGTCGGTTTAAAAAAAATCGAGTTGCGAGAATGCGAGTTTTTGTAAATTGATTAAAATCCAGTTTCTTTTACCAATTCTTTAACAACAAAAGACATATTATATAGCCTCTCTGGAAGATTATTAATAAGACCACCGTTGTACTCCTTCACTGTTACTTTTTTTCATGGTGTATCTCTCAGAATTTTCCATCTAAAGGTCAGTAGGGCAGGCCAGCTTACACTGGATGTAGTTTAGGCGGTTTTTACGGACGTTTATCTAGATATACCCAGGATAGAGGTCAGAGACATGTGTGAAAATAATGTCTGAATGCATTTCATATTGAAGTACGCTACCGCTTTAGGGTTTCGTGGCTTTAGCTCTTTATACAACATAGAACCTGTATAAGGTTAGGATTTTGATAGCTGCTGCGTCGTAATTTACAATAGTTTTATAATTTACTTTAAACCAAAAGCAAGGATGGGAGTTTATCTGAAAGCAGGTAATGTTCATAATCTGAAGCATTGCCTATCAACATAACAGAACCGAATCCAAGTTAATAAAAAAATGAGTATCTTAAAAATTAAAATGTTTATTTACGGCTAAAAACTTAATAAATAATGTTGAACACTTTCGCATTTACTATACATTAATTATTTTTGTTGCTCTTATTTCAGTTACCAAAATACATCGACTTACTTATCCTCAAATTCACCTTTATCATAACGACATGCTTCAACCAACACGCATTATCAGGTTATTATATTGTTGCATAATATTAAATTGACCAGTCAACAAGTTTCTAATACACTGGCATCCACGTAGCTCACCCAAAATCAAACATCGAAGTTTCGGGTCAGAACAAACATAATCCCGAGCTCCGGTATTACTTCAGACAACCTGTCAGATCTCGAATAACGGATCAATCCTCGGAGTTAATTCACATCCGTGCTATGAAAAACCGAAGATCCGTTTGTTGAAATTTTGCAGCTGCATAGAAAAAAATGCGAAACGCAAAACAATCGTGCCGAAAAGAAAAGCAACACTGAAAATTGGCATCCATTGCGTCCTAAAAGAACAAAATGTTAATTCTTAAAAAAAAAAAAACAATGACTACGAAAATTTTATACGAAGCATGTTTTGTTAGTTAAAGAAATGTTTCAAGTAAATGATACGTGTAAGGTTCACAGAAAAATGCTAATAAACCTACAGAACCGTCTGCAGTACGGAATCCGAACTGGCCGCCTTCATTTCATATTCAGAATACATCACATAGACAAAATAAAACCGTGTATGAAATTGACAGGTTTCATTTTTTCATAACGACGTTTCGTGTTAGCTCTTTGTTTTCCAATTTAGCCGTTAGATTATGTTCGATATTTTTTAAATTGACGTTCGGTAGGTTTGAATGAATGTTATTCGATTTACAATTCTTTATGTGCATAATTAAATATGTTAGTTTATAATAAAGTTAGGTTAAGTTAGATGTCAAAAATAATATTCGAGGATTGACGTGTAAAAGAGACTACCTACCTATATGTAAGTAATTGACTGAAGAAATCAATAAAAATTTAAATACCAGCCTATTTTAAAACGTCATTCTGCTGGGCACAGGCCTCTTCCCATATGGAAGAAGCACGAGCATTGATCATCATTGGTGATTTAGAACCCAGGTTTCCTCACGATTTTCTCATTCACCATTTTTTAGAAATACATTTATATAAAAAATGTTTTAAATGAAAAATAAATGTTCATGTCATAAATTTTTAGCACGGGCATTGAAAATGGTTTAACAAAACAACCAAAAACCAATATTAGTGAAGTCAATATTGTCATTACACTATTCATCTTAGCAATTCAATTCGAGTCTGGGGCCAATCCGGGGAACATTGTTTTCCGGCATCCACGTGATTGGCTTAATTAAGCGAGTTCCAGTTGATTTCCTGTGGGTTGTCCAACATTAAACCTTTAAGGGCTTGGCAACTCTGACACTCAAAGTAAACCATAAAATTAAAGGAAATAAATACGAGTTTAGTTTTGATAGCTGGTGTTGAGGTTTAAAGTTTGTACATAAATAAGTTTGTATTTTGAAATATCACCGAAATATTTTTGTCATTTTGTTAAGGTATTACTGAAATTCAAAATAACATTTGATTTATAAAGCAAAACGTTTTAAAATCTGAACAGTTATGATGTCTGTTTCGTATTTATAAATGACGATTTAAAATTGCCATAAATATGAATTTATGTTATATGTTATTTACCCGGTATAATATATTTGATATTTATTATTATTTTAAAAGTTATGAGTTCAGCGTTTCACTTCAGCTTCGTGTTCTTAATAAACTTTGATCAGCTTAGTGCCAGGCTGCCATTTAATACTCAAAACATCTTTGACTAGAAATATGGACTCTATTTAAATATTTTAAAGTACATTTACCTCAACATAGGCTGGTTTACCAAGCAAGGAACCTATGCAGCTTTGAGCAAGGTACACAAATTTAGCTAGAAGTTATTCATGAGTCAAATTTGCACCAGCCCGTCTAAATTACATGTTTCTTGCTACCTTGATGATAAAAATTACGATGGTTGAAATAAAACATTTTTAACGGATTCTGTCGCGGTATCCCTGAGGTTTTAGTTCCCGACATTTCAACGTCTTTGCAAGTATCATGGTCACGCGTAGACAAGTGGTGTTGCTCTTGATGGTTGAAACGCCTAAAGTAGTTTGATTTCAATGTCTAACATTTGCAAAAACCTTGAAAGGAAACTTGCGATAATCTAAAAGTTACACCATTTAAATCCTTAGCCTATGATTGGCGCAATGTAAGAAAACTCTTACTCAGAACTGGCAAGTAATTCTACAGTTTAAAAGATTTAAATGCCAAAGAGTTTCGTTAGTTCGAGATTAAAAATAGTTTTTTCCAAGTCACTTTGTTTTAAGATTAAAATACTTGAGTTTTGTCGACAGTTCACTGGAAGTCTTCCATGGTTATGGCTCGTTGCTATGCAAAATACTTTGGTATAAATACTTGTGTTCGCCTTTGACCTTACGTAGTTTGACAGTAGCGGGAAGAAAATATAGACTTTTATGTTGATAAAATGTACTTCTTCTTTTTGTTAGTATCGATGGTTTTCTTCAGATTTGAGCAGCCCAAAACATAGTAAGATCGATTGCTCTTTGATTTACCTTTAGACTTCTTCTGTGACGCTAACTAGGTATTTTGCAGCACAGTAAGACCATGGCCTGTGTCAAAACACCGTAGTCAAATTTATTAAAAAAACAAATAAATGCGGAAATTATCACATACATTGCTCTAACCCAAATTAAGTAGACAAAGCACTGGTGTAAGCTCTGCTAATTCACTGTGAGTAACTCACCGCTGAGATGATATATCAATTTTGCTATATAGGAGTGATCGAGTTTAGGCTCTTAATTGGCAAATATTTGACATAATGATATGGTACAAACACTAAAAATAGGATGAATGAAATCTCTTCATTTCAAAACTTGTCTTTTTATGTAAAGAAATGCAAACTTCTCGACGGCTATCTATACCTACATGAATATGTAAACATGGAGTGCAAGTTGAATGAAGGCTGTTTTAAATTAAATAAAGCGGGTTCTTGTGAAGAAACTCATTAGCAAGTCACAGTTATGGACTCTGGCGGGAACTACTAACATTTTAAAGGCTGGGCTTGGTTTCATGTGGATTTAAGAATGGAAAAATAATTATATAATTGGTACAACTAAACTATTATATTATAATATTATTTTTATGTATGTACAGCGAATATTTACAATTAAATACTATACTGAAAGGTAAAAGAGGATCACACAGATTTTGTGTCTATTTATATTATGTAGTAATCTAATACCCATGTACTTACATCGATGAAATAAGAAAAGTAGATGAGTTGTCGAGGTTTCATAAAATTATAATACCCATAAAACCTAAACCTTTTTTTAGCTTACTTAAGATCCTACTGCTGGGCACAGGCCTCCCCCTCCATCTTCCAAACGTGTCTATCTATTGCGAGATTGCTAAACCTAAACTTACAACAATAAAATAAAAATTGAGAACAATGACTCTTTTTCCAACGATAACCTTTTCTTTTACGTTTTAAACTCAAAATCAAGTAACCATTAACAGCAATTAAAATAACGGTACCTTTTAATACCCCAGGGTCCGCAATTAACTGACATGGGAGTTATATAGTCTTATTGTCACATAAAACAGGAATGGTAATTAAAGTACCTCCGTTTCGTGGAACTCCAAGACATCTCGCTTCACTTTTAAATTATATTAATTTGTAGGAAGATGTAGTGGAATGACGCTCTCTGAGAATATTTTAATTGATGGGATGCCTCTTTTTATATGAAGAAACTTTTTAAATTACATACTTTGTATCTAAAACTAAGTATGGCCTTTGCCTAGCTATGGGACAGTATAGGAAAAAAAAACTGTTACTGGCTGGTTTTGTATAGCAGCTACCAAGGTTAAAAATAAATGTAAAAATTTTTTTTTCTGATTTGAATTTCGAATTAGAAAGAAGAAAGAAAGAAAGAAAAAATTTATTTGACACAGCAAAACACAAAAAACACACAAAAAAAAAATACAGAAAAAAAAGACAGACAAAACACTTTGCAGAATGTGTGCCTAGCGGCTGTGCCAAAAAGGTCCAGTTCAGCATATGTCAAGCAGCTAATGCTTGACGCTGGTTTTCAACTGAACCTATGATGGTGTGGCGTACGGATGTAAACCAGTTACATACTTATTTAGAAGCTGGAATTCATTCCGGACTGTAATCAAAAACTCCTCCCTAAAACTTCTTAGCTCTGCCCTGAAGACCTCAAGGTCATGGCTCTGAGTAATATCGAGGGCTGTGTTATTGAATGACGTTGTGTCCATAAGGTGGACACTCTCGTCCATATTTGCAGGTGAATGACCCCTTACGGGTGTCTCTGCCCTGTTATCCCTTAACACATTTTTTTTGCACTCAGGACAGTGCCAGTTGGACGGCATACGACCAGTTACATCCATTCCTACACATGGCCGATGATAAAATAATTGGCATTTTGTATTGCTGCATCTAGCGGCCTCTGTCGGTGAAAGGAACTTTCCGCAGGCCCCACACTTTGCCATTGCTAATAGATCGTCGACTCACGCGCACTGTCGTTCTATGAATGAGGTACGCTAATAGCTCAATAGAGGGCGCTATCTTAAAAAAGACGTTTATGGCAGTTTTATGGTGTTGTTATGGTAGGGATCGACACCATACGCTGATTCACGGTCTCGGTGTAAAGGTGTGCACACACTGAAGTTTATACACTGATGAGTTTCGGTCGATTAACGAAGATCAGTTTCTTTCTTTCACTGTCAGGTAGACGAATACTAAGAGTAAAACTTATTTTGGGATAATTAAGTTTCTTGTAATCCACACTGCACAGAAACACACACTAACAATGTTACTTGTAAATTGCACTGTAAGGACTATTTTCACTATAAAGATTTTCTATTTAAACTGTTGTTTTATTTATTTACAATTGAGAAATACGCAGAGCGCTAATGACTGATTGACATCCGTGACGTCACTCTCCACGGATGATTGTTCAATTAAACACTGTCTTAAGTCATAATAAAAACAATTGGCTTTGCACTACACACCTATTTGATTCTTGTGTGGAATATTTTTGCTCCTATTTATTTAAGTTGTCACCGAACGATATTTTTGCAATTTCGACAACTTTTTTTACGTAAAGCTTATTAAACACGCTTTTCATAGAAATTCCTATTAATGTACATGAGTAGCATACATATTAAATAGTTAATATAGCTACTTCAATGCAATAAAATCGTCACACATAAGCGAGCAGCGAGATATTGCATTACATGACTGGCCTTAATTGAAATCACGGGAAACTTATAAGGAATCGTTCGGTATTGGATCTGCTCGTTTATTCCAGTTAGTGTGGTGACACTTTTATTTCTTATGTTATGTTTCTTTCCAACATAATATGGATACATGCTTTGGTTTGTATACAATAGACGGTAAAAAGTAAATACGTAGAAACAGATTTCAGACTCAGAAAGAAGTCACTTATTCGCATGTTTTCTTTTTTAAACGGAAAAAAAGATTATAATTTAGATTTCAATCTATGCTTATTTATTTGTTTTGCAATGCTACGCTTTCTTTGATATATGTATACTTATAACGATTCTGACGTATCGTTTTTATTCAGTTCATAACGCGAGAATACTCCATTTATGAAACAAAATATACTTAAATTACGGAATTTAGTGGAATTTGTTGTTATCGAAAACCATTGAGTACTGAAAATAAACCTGCAAGCAAAACACGCGGTTATTACGCGCAATGTATCTCGGTTTCCGTTAAAACAATCGCCACCGCAGTGTGGTGCGGTTGCACTCAAACTTTTGGTAAATATGTTTTAACTAAAACCCGATTAATATGGGTGCAAATCAAATAAATAATATTATTTAAGTTTTGTGGAGAATAACATAAACATTTAAATATTTAAACTATTATTTTAATAATTTTTTTTACGACCTCCGTGGTCGAGTGGCGTAAGCACCGGTTTCAAGGTGTCGCTAGCTCTGAGGTCCCGGGTTCATTCCCCGGACGGGTCAATGTAGAAGCCATCTTTTCTACATTGACCCCGGTATGGGTGTTTGTGGTAACTTCGTTGTTTCTGAGTTCCATAACACAAGTGCTTCAGCTACTTACTTTGGGTTCAGAGCAATGTATGTGATGTTGTCCGGATTTATTTATTTAAACTAGATATTGATAATTTATATTTGAAAAGTTTAGACAGAGGTCTTAACCAGTTTACACGCAACACTTTTATACTATGATTTTGGTGGCATCAACGATTTATAAATAAATCCAGTCAACGTAATTTTCTCGGATGATTGTTCAATTGTGATAAAATTCTGTCATTAAATATGCAGATACCATTATCAGCTTTTTGGTATATTTTATCAATATTCCCGTCATGTAACTGGGTTGAATCTGATGTGATTTCAGTACCACTTATATATATTGTTATGCTTCTTTTTCTGCATAATAGCTATGGAAACGTATAGTAATCAATGCTCATTCCTTCTCTGTAGAAGAAGAGCACAGTTTAAGCCATATGAATATTGTTTTAAGGCATTTTAACTATATAATATCAAGCAATACTACTAGCTTAAATAGCGGCGGTTTCATAATTATTATAACTGCTGAAATGTAACTTCTTACTTACCAAACTTACTTCCTACATACTATAAAAAGAAAGTAAATTGAACCATAGTCCACTCTTTATACTTTCGCAAATCTTTTTTCATCCCAAAATATTCTTCAGTCAATATTATTTGACTTTATAATTACGACTGCAAGGTCCAGAGTTTGAATCCACAAACTATCGCAGTACTTCGAGTACAAGCATATTTAACTTGGTTCCCAGCTAACGAGAAAAGTTGGTTATGCATCACTAATTTTAAAGCTTTTTAAAAAAGTGTATGTAACTTACGTAAAGGCATTCATAAAATTCGCGGAAGCATTTATTTTGTTGGCGTTTAAAAATAAAATTATGTTGGAAGAACTAAAGTTTTGAATAAATTACACATTATGAAGTTGGTCCAGAGAACGAGCTTGCGCGGGAAGCAAAAACAAGAGCCGATCGAAGATAAAATAAGCGACGCATTAAATTCCGTTTTGTAAGTTTTTGAGCCTAAATTTAGACTTTTATTTTCCCATAGTAACACACACTGTTACGTAAAAAACACGATCCTGTATGTTGTTAAAATATGAAATCTCCCGAATACAAACCAAATATAAATTTCCT
The DNA here is from genome assembly GCA_905146925.1 of Autographa gamma. Lineage (NCBI taxonomy): Eukaryota > Metazoa > Arthropoda > Insecta > Lepidoptera > Noctuidae > Autographa > Autographa gamma. The sequence goes on along the minus strand of LR989853.1, from coordinate 11,268,177 downwards.
CATGTCTAACAACCATCATTTAACCTTTACAAATAAAAGGCTTTCAGAACCATTACGGAACAAAAAAAAAACAATCGAAATCTATAAATGGGCATATCACTTCAAATAAGGCTCGATACGTACCTTAATCCGAAATCACTTTGTAAGGGACACATTTACCGAGTTGCCCGACAAATTGCGAGTGAACCAGGGGCAAGTTGTTATACGTAACATCAGAAGTCTTGCGTCCATTATCTAAATAGCCTGTTCGGGTCCAAAACCAATTATGTTTTATATAAACATCTAGAGAATAGTTAAGATTCTTCTCGACAAGACTTTTGTGTAGATTTAGTTGTGATAAAGATTTCGATTTTTGTTATTGTAATGTAACGTGTTATATGTAAAATGTTTGTGTTTGAATTATTTGGAAGTTGCAAATATCGGTTGATAGTTTTTTGTTACATAAATTGCGACATCGGTATTAGTCCAATGTTTTAGGTAATCTAGACTTTAAATGAAATGAATCATCTAGGCGGCTTTTTCCAAATTGTTGTATAATAAAATTGATTTAATGAAACTATATTTTCGATAAGTAAGTTTAAAAAGAAGCAATTAAAGTCAGAATTGCCATTTATTGTTACGTAGAAGGAGTTAGTTTTAAATGTTTTATACAAAAATGGGAATTATATTCCTCGCAATCTTGTAATCTAACCCAGGTAGATATTTACGGTAGGCAGCCAATATTTCAACAAAATAAATTGTCAGAAAAGGATAAAAAAGCAAAGTGAACAGCCATTGGTTCCATTAAAAACAAAACACAAATACTTCTATTTGTAACCCGGCCATTTATATTTCGTACTTCAATTATTTATTTCGAAACGCCATTCGAAAAAGATTCATAAATAAAACATCTTAAGAGCCCTTATTGCTAAGCCTACTTTATTTCAAGTCAAGTTGACTGTATCAAATTCTGTTAATTCGATAGAGAGTGCTTCAAGTATAATTACTCGGATTATTTGATAAGTAACCTGAAGTCAATCGGGTGGAAATCATTACGACTTGGCCAGGTGAAACGAGGGGAAAAGCTATTTATTTCTCTTTGATAAGTGGGCTTATCTTTATGGCCTTTTAATTTTAAGAGTGGACTTAAGGGGTAAGAGTTTTTTGTTAAATTAAAACAATGCTTTTAAGGTTTTATAATCGATAAAAGACAAACATTTTGTAATAAATTGGGTCTTATCTAGACAAAGCTATTTGAACTGTTATTTATGCCAATCTTCTAACGACTATGTCTGTGACAGGGACACCTAGGTGATTCCATAAGTGATTATTTTTTGACGTGTAAGTGACACGTTATCTAAAGCCTGCAATACACGTTGGCCGAGTGTTATCGAGTGAAGGCCAATACAAACATGTACACGGTATATTTGCCTTGTCTTGCCATCGCTCGGTGTCACTGGCCTAAGTTGGTTGAGTATGACAAGCGCCAACGTGTATAGACCTCATTTGACGTCGCTTGTCACAACTTGCAGTGGCTCGTGATCACTTGCTTCACTTCGGAGCGGTGTCGGTTTTTTTGCACAAATCAAAGGAGCTCGCGCGCGCTCGCCCAATGGTGTTCAAATGTTTGTCTAGTTTCTCTAGGGTATCATGGGTTGACGTTTGTTGTGGGTACATTAGTTATTACTTTTCCGTACAAAATGTCGCTATCTACGAATGAAGATGTATTTAAGTTTTTGGAATTTTACCAGAATGAATATCAACATACTGTTACAATGCACAATAAAAATTGACAGCGCCCAACATGTGGACGTCTCCTCAAAACTCGTCTACGTTGGCCATTTGCATTGGCTTCCTTCAAACTTGCCGAACATCTAGACAGTACCGCTTGCCTTGTGTCCATTTGTCTAGGCTTGCGTTGGTCTAAGCTTGGCCAACATGTATTGCAGGCTTAACTTACATGTGATATTCTATCACAGTCAGATTGTTTGTAAGAATTCTAGAACTCTTACGTCATGGATTAAGTTTTGGGTCTGACGAAATACTAAATAGCTCGCCTGCTATATAATGCGGGAATACCTGTCTAATTTGCATTCAATTCGCTGTTTTAAAAGTGACCAATAGGGATAGAAATTATATTTTTTGGTAATAACAATCTCTTAAAAATGTCGCTGTGGATGCATTGATATATTATCATAATTTTTTTTACTACCCGTTAGATCCAACTGCTGGGCAAAGGCCTTCCCATTCTTCCAAACCTCTCTTTTTTTGTGATTTCAGTCCACGTGCGCGCTGACTCTCACAAATGACTATCATAAGTAATAATATAAAATTTACATAAATATATATATAAAATATTTAAAGGACAATGGCGAACTCCCATACAAATTTTTGTTGACATAATTTTGTTGCGTCTTCTAATAAAAAAAATCTTAAAATATAGAGTTTAGATTTCTGAACAATATTGTCTTAAGGTTTACTGATGAACGAAGTCACCAATAAAAGATATTTAAGTTTTAAAGAATTTCAGGCTAGGTGCATAGAGAATAGTAGGGTAGGTGTCTTGTCATTTAAGATTTGTTCAAACCATAGACTTTACATATACGTAGACCGATACCATCGCTAGTTTCCCCTTGTGCCAAGCGAGAGCACTTTTTAGTCTGTATCTAGTACATTCGTTTACTGATTTTAGTTATTTTTCACGCAACGAGAAACTTATATACAAAACTATCGATGGTTTTGACATTGTTAGGATAATATTAGTGTTTGAGATAAAATTAATAAAACGGCAAGCTCCATCTTCATACATAATTCACGACAAAACTGGTTCATATTAGTGCTTACGGTTCAAACTCTGATAGACTCACTCTTTAGTTTCTTATCAATACTCAGAGGTTCAAACTAAAAAAAACAGTAATCTAAAAGTGAAATTAATGGGCAAGCAATTAATTACCTTTGCTCGACTTTGCATTTTTATAACAGAAATTCATAGGAAATATGTTGAAGAAGTAAACCTCGTGAATTGGTCACTAATTTTTTAAAAGATTGGATGCGGTTCTTGCATAGTTATTAATATAGATATTATTAAACTAGGTTTTCCCTTGTGTCGCTTTGATAATATAGAGAGTAATAATCAGAGGTATCTTTTAAAATCTGTAATCCTGACAGAACATGTTAATGTTTTCTTATAGGCTTTCTTGTAATACTGTTAATTGCACAAAATCGTCTATAAAATAGATGACCAACTGCAAGAATGACATAAAAAACAGCATTAATTCTAACAGGGGATTGTCAAAGAAATTAAACAACACAGCTATATATTTTTTTTTATTATCTATTTTTATCCTCCCTTATCACGATATCATCCAGGAAACCAGCTGGTGCTGAGAGGCTTTACACGACTTCCTATCGTGAAAAACAAATCGTCTCTCTAACACGCAGTAAAATCCAAAGTAAGAAGTAGAATAAGAGTCAAAAGTTCACAGCAAAATGTCGTCGTAAGTGGTAGGTAATCGAAATCCTTTGGCAAGCACACGTCACAGGAGATATGTGGAAAGTCCATACGCATTCCAAATCAAAATTAAAAAGAAAATAAATAGAATAGATACAACAATAATAGGAGTAACGAACGTTTAAATTGACAGATCACAAACAATGACAATTGACATAACTCAAAATGTCACATTGATTGTATCCGTTGTTGTTGCCATGCTGGAATGAAGTTTACCCAATTATTATATTTCTCTATGAAGTTTACGTATTATTATTTTGATTCTATTTATTCATTTCGGTAATGTTGGGAAGAAATAATATGTCCTTAGATTATTCTTGTTCATAAAACTTCAATATATTCTAAAAAAACAGCTTTTTTAGTTTACTAGCGAAATATATTCGTATGACTTAGTTCAGATTTAACTTTCAGTCATGGAAACACTCAAAGTACAATTTAATCAATTGTAGTTCCAATTTAAAATATATTTTTCATAGATTTAGACGCTATTTGAATAAAGCTTGATAAAATGTAACTTATTATTTCATGTAAATCTGTAATGACGACGTTTATAGACGCATAAGAATTACATCAACAATGATTTCGCCATTGTCCTTTATATTTATATATTTTGCTCTTGGTGTTTTTATGTAAATAGTACATAATCATATTAGCCTATGTTCAAAGAATACTAAGCAAAAATTGACGTTCCACAGTATTTTCAACAAAATCATCTTACTAACATAACATACCTACCATAATATACACTTCTCATCAAAAAAATCGAAACACCTCGCAGTTTATGATTTGATAAGGATTATCAGAAAAATGTGTATATTTAGGAATAAATGTAAAATGTCATTTAATTGTGAGTAGTATGAGGTTTTTAAATCCTAATGTTAATGTTCTAAATTCAAATTAAGTCTTCATAGGTTTCGTATTTTGTATAATGAGTAATTTTTACCCTGTATGGAATATGAAGGAAATGGGTAAAACAACACGCGTAAATGAAAAAAAATGTAAGAAACGTTTATTTAATAACTTGTATTCCCTCTGCGAGCTCTTATTACTGCTCCATACGGTTCTTCATCGATCGGATGAGAGTCACGATCACATGTTGTGGTATAGTATCCCATTCCTCTTGGATTGCATTTTGCAGCTGGCTAAGTGTTTCTGGGGCTGGATCTCTTGCTCGAATTCGTCTCTTTAATTCATCCCATAGATGTTCAATGGGATTCATGTCCGGGCTTCTTGCTGGCCATACCATAGTGGAGATACCGACTTCGGTAAGATAATCTCGTACGACGCCCGCGGTGTGAGCTCTAGCATTGTCGTGCATGAATATGAAGTCGTTGCCAATAAAATGTGCATAGGGCATCACATGAGGTTCAAGACACTGTTCGATGTACCGATGAGAGTTTAGTGCAGGCAGCCGTGGGCCAGACACAAAGGCAAGTTCTGTCTTACCGTCGGCGCTGATTCCTCCCCAAACCGTCCACGAACCGCCACCATAGCTGATCTTTTCTTCAATGCAGCATTGTGCAAAGCGTTCTCCATCTCTTCTGTAGACCTTGTTCCTTCCGTCGTTACCATACAGCATAATTTTACACTCATCAGAAAACAGTACTTTGCTCCACTGAAGGTATGACCAAGTTAGGTGCTCGCGTGCAAAGTTAAGGCGCGCTCTTCGATGGTCTGCAGTTAATTTCGGCCCATTCGCTGGCTTATGCGGTGCCAATCCGCGTTCCTTCAACCTTCTTCTTATTGTAGAGTCACTTACAGCTACTCTTCGTACAACGCGAAGCTGCTGCTGCAGTTGAAAAGCGTTAAGGCGTCGATTTCGTAAAGAAGTTGTTACAATAAATCGATCATCTCGCTCAGAAGTGACCCGATTCCTGCCAGATCCTGAACGGCGCGTGAACGAACCAGTCTCTCGATAGCGTTTGTAGACTCTATGAACAGATGATAAGCTTGGATGCAATCTTGCAGCCACAACACGCTGACTAAGTCCAGAATCCAGCAATGCCACCACTTGGGCGGCTTCTGTGGGCGAAGTATCCATATGTTTTAGAAAATAAAGTTTTTTCAGACGTCCCAAAGTCACAGTTAATGAAATAAGAAACAAAAAGTTTAAAGACAAGCGCTAATTTTTAGTTTTTAAACGAGAAACGTACTCCAACCCTAAATACACATTTGTCTCAAAACAGTGATTAATTTCATTTATAGGATAAACAAATGAAATTCTAATTTCAAATTTTGATTTTTTTCTTCTTTCTGTAATGACCAAACTGCCAGCTACACAATAATGTTTTTTTTTTCATGGAATTAATTCTCTTTTGTAAAAAATTAGGACAAAAACAATAAAAACGAAAGTGTTTCGATTTTTTTGATGAGAAGTGTATTACAGTATGGAGTTTCACAGTCACGTTGGCGTAACGATACTTCCCAACTAATTATATCTTGTTGTCTTAGCTATTAATATTGCCAATTGATCCGATCATCTCATGTTTAGTTATTAGGGATTCTAGCCGTTATTATTAAAGCGTTGGTGTAGTATAAGCTGGTATTTAGTGGTATTATTTCATGGATTTACAGCATTATTACATGTTATTTAGATAATCTATTTCTAGATTTAAAAAAAAACTTGATTGTTAAACGAAGTCACTTAATGGTAATAGGGTAGACGGGTATGAAAAGTCAAAATCAATTTAGTCCACCATTTAGATTATCAAAATATAACAGACATGTATTTTTCATTAACCAAATCTACAACCAAATTTACAAAATACGAAGTCAAATCGCTTTAATTTAAAGTTCAGAAGTGGGTGCTTGTGACGTCACGGGTTGGTACAATTTATACTTAGACGTGACGTCACGCAAGATTTGTACTCACTGCTGTATCATCATATTTTTTTTGGTTACGGGACAAACGAAATAATACGTGTCTAATATTTTGAGATTATCGAAAAGATGGACAAAAATTAAAACGTTCTTCATTATTTTTAAATGTTGTGTGTAGGTGAATTAAATATTATCGGTATATTTCGGAGATTAAGAAGGCAAAAAATCAAGCACCAGGCAATATTTCACGCAGTTCGGTTACGAGAAATTTCTCGAGAAAGCCAATATTTTTACGTTAGTTTGCGGCTCAAGACTGATTTTTTGCCAAACTTCCCCCGACATAAAGTTGCGTGTTTTGATGAATTGCACCCCGACACGCGCATACGATCACTCATACCTTCTGTCAAATGTTTCTTTTTATATTCCCTTGATGTTGTTTCTATATATTGGTTTTTCTTCAGTATAAATTATGCTTAACCTCCCCTGAGTCAAATTCGTCTCGTACTTTGTGTACCGGTAAAACGATATCAATTTGACGACCTCCGTGGTCGAGTGGCGTACGCACCGGTTTTCAAGGTGTCGCTAGCTCTGAGGTCCCGGGTTCGATCCCCGGACGGGCCAATGTAGAAAGTCACTTTTCTAGATTGTCTCGGGTCTGGGTGTTTGTCGTACCTTCGTTGTTTCTGCATTCCATAACACAAGTGCTTAATAGTGACTTACTTTAGGTTCAGAGCAATGTATGTGATGTTGTCCCCATTTATAATTAGCTTATTCGTAAGTTCAATTGACTTTTTCATACCCAAGACAATAAGCTAATAATATGTAAAATAGTCATAAAGTTCTGGCTACTTCGCTAAATAGATTCTGTCTAGACCAGAATCATGTATAATGCATTCCTAGATAAACTTTCCATCTTCCTTCACATTTCAATACATACTTTAGATGACCTCCGTGGTTGAGTGGCGTAAACACCGGTTTTCAGGGTGTCACTAGTTTTGAGATCCCGGGTTTGGTCCCCGGTCAGGTCAATGTAGAAAATCACTTTTCTACAAAGTCTCGGGTCTGGGTGTTTGTGGTACTTTCGTTGTGTCTGAATTCCATTATACAAGTTTTTGCTGTTTACTTTCAGTTCAGAGCAATGAATGTGATGTTGTCCACATTTGTAATATTTTTTTAATATTTTAATTTTTATTATATTACTTTTTACTATACCTACATCAGTCTAATAAATTCAGGGCCGCCTAACAAGGTAAGCTGGGCACAATGGGCACACCTTGGATCGTAAGTGGGTATAATGGTAAATAAATCGGGCGTCTGTCGTCTAATTGCATTAAGACGCAGGCGTCGCTTGATGTAATGTAATTGTTTGCGGTCAAAGCAAGCTACTGGCGCGTGGGGTGTGGTGCGAATGTTAGCGAGATATGTTTATTTATTGCACAAATACAAGTTAGGAAAAAAATATATGTGATGAGGTAAAAAAAACATCCTCATTGCGCATGATTTTATTCTTGACAGAAGTAATAATAGGTATTAAATATTGGAAACAAGTCCTTATGTCCTCTCTTTGCTATATCAAGTTTGATTTCCTATATGATACGACCTATCTGTTTGGCTATTTTAGTCACCAATTCAACGACGAATTTGATGTTGATTATGTTGTATGATTTTTCGTAAATTTGCCTAACAGCTGATATTATGTTTACATACACTTATAGCTTCTATTAACCTACTGAATAACCGTATACTAAACGAATTAAATGTTTACAAAACAAAACGCACAAAAGATATTTTAAAAACACATACACGTTTCATTCAACTAGGTATCGCTAACCGCTTAAACTAAAGCCACACACGTCCAATACATACCGCATGTCGGCTAGGGAAAAGAAAATAGGACACTCGAACAAATGTTTCTGTACATTACTCTGCTAAATTGATTTACCGTCGCCGTATCAGTTGCTAGATTGGGTCCGAGTACCAACATATTGAATCAAACGTTATTTGCAACGATATAAGAAATGGTCTTTTTCTGTTAATGTGTAGATGTAATAAGATAGTTGGCTTATGTTGCAAGTGTAGGTATACATTTTAATCAATGGCAAGTAACATCTAACATGGCTTATTATCGCGAATTGGATTAGCTTTTTACATTAAACATTACAGATTTCATTTCTTATTCAAAAAATTCTGAAATAGATGGCATAACTTTGTTACCACGAGTTGCAAAAGTAAACATGCAACATAAATCCGAGTGATATTTAAAAATAAAAATATGAGCATACGCAATTAAACACAACTCAAAACTCCGTAAAACTAATATTTTCGTCATTTCGTCTTGATTGAAAAGAATTGCATCATATAACCAAGTGGTACAGACTGCAGCAACTACCACTATTTTTGTGCGAAACTGTGGGTCTAATCTCCTTCCAAAGTCTGTTCATTCTCTACCTCAAATTTGAGCAAGTGATTTTCAGTCTTATGACACCTACCACAGAGATCAAATTTGTATCTAAAAAGCTTTTTCCTAACCTAAAACCTCCTTGTTCCAGATGCGCTATCACTCCGCGACGTCCAGCTGCTCGCCCCGTCGGCGGTGAAGCTCGGGGACACAGTGCTGCTCGGCTGCAAGTGGACCCTCGAGGGCAACGAGACGCTATACAGCGTGAAGTGGTACCGGGGGCGGCAGGAGTTCTTCAGCTATCTGCCCAAAGAGTACCCTTTTACCAGGATCTTCGCGCAGCCTGGGATTGATGTTGATGTAAGTTTTTTTTTAAGTCTTATTTTTTTTCCTAACTGTCCAAATTCATTGCAAGGCGTCGATTTCATCTCGCCTCTGTTTTTTTTTTCTAAGACAGTCATCCTATGTAATTATGTTACCAGCTTAAGAATAAAAGATTTTAACTTTTAAACTATCGCGCTGCATGTTTATATTAATATTATAGAACGGGGATTAGCGCGAACATGCATAAATACCTTTAGGGCTTGACGTTTCGACCAGGTTACACCGGCCGTGGTCGCAAGCAGATTGGAGATGCGGTGTCATTGCTCCGTGCACGAAGTAGATGATTTTTCATCTACCCCCTTTTCTTCAAGTACCCTACACACTACACTGACCGTGTCCGTACTATGTTCACTAACCGACTTTGCAGAGAATCGAGGTTGTGTTAAGGGAATCACTGGATACCAAGATGCAGGTAGTTTAAAGCCATCTTCCCGATTGAAATTTGGATGCTTCTTGATTTCAATCGCTTCTGCCTGGACATAGTAAAGGATAAGTTGAGTGATATGGAGATGCCCCACAACTATATTGATCTACTCAAACACTGCTTAGAAGGCAATTACTTTCTCTTCCGCGGCCAACATTACCTCCAGATTGATGGTGTCGCAATGGGGAGTCCAGTAGCCCCTGTACTTGCTAATCTCTGGATGGAACACTTTGAGGAAAAAGCTCTGGCTATGGGGCCAAATAGCATCAAGTTGTGGAAGAGATACGTAGACGACATCTTCTGTGTCATCAGAGGCAGACAGCAAGAAGTAGATCAATATCTCAAACATCTTAACTCCATCCATCCAAAGGTGAAATTCACGTGTGAGATGGAGAAGGACAGATCACTCGCTTTCCTGGACGTCAAAGTGAATGCGAGAAAAGATGGGTCATTATCACACACTGTGTACCGAAAACCTACACACACAGATAGATACCTGCATGGTACGTCGCATCACCACCCTGGACACCTGCAATCCATGATGACATCACTCAAGAATAGAGCGTATGACCTCTGTGACCCTGAACATTTAGAGCGCGAGCTAGATCATGTTCAGGAGGTACTACACAAAAATGGATATAAGGTGAAAATAAAAATGAAACGACCGTCAAAGCGGGTCAGACATCCGGACGTTAATAGACAAAGAGCCTACATGCCATATGTCAGAGGAGTTACGGACAAGATCGGGGCAGTACTTAGAAAAGTCTCCATACCGACTGTCTACACTCCGGGGACAAAGGTACACAACATGGTGCGCAAACCGAAGGATGTTTTACCCCTACAACAGCCAGGTGTCTATAAAATCGACTGCAGCTGCGGTCGCGGAAAGGCTCAAAGAGCATATCGCAGCTGTTAAGAACCGTCAGACCACTAAATCGGCAATAGCAGATCACGTACTCCAAGCTGGCGTTAATCACTGGATTCAATTCCATCGCGCGCAAGTCCTCTCCACCGAACGCCACTTTCATTCGAGAGTAGTGCGAGAAGCGATTGAAATCAAGAAGCATCCAAATTTCAATCGGGAAGATGGCTTTAAACTACCTGCATCTTGGTATCCAGTGATTCCCTTAACACAACCTCGATTCTCTGCAAAGTCGGTTAGTGAACATAGTACGGACACGGTCAGTGTAGTGTGTAGGGTACTTGAAGAAAAGGGGGTAGATGAAAAATCATCTACTTCGTGCACGGAGCAATGACACCGCATCTCCAGTCTGCTTGCGACCACGGCCGGTGTAACCTGGTCGAAACGTCAAGCCCTAAAGGTATTTATGCATGTTCGCGCTAATCCCCGTTCTATAATATTAATATAATAAAAGATTTTGTCAAAAAAAGACGGGGTTGGTGAGCATTACTTTTAGATTAAATAATTATTGAGACTAATCGCGTTACTACCTCCTCTTTGCGCCACACAATTAGTCCAATTACAGTATGTGTATTGTAATTGACACAGTGCTTTTACATTTCTCTACTATAATCCTTATAGACTTCCAAAAGGAAAGCGAAAAGGTATCTTACTCTAAACAATTCAAATAAGCGCAACGCCTCTCCCTTCTTTTAAGTGATAATCAAGCAGAAGGGATGAGCAATCTACGGTTTATTGAAAGCTCATATAAATACGTTTAATCCTAATATATCTTTATAGGCATTATTAAGTCAAATAATATTATAACTATAGTCTATTTTAATACATTTTGCAGAGTTTTTTTATCTAGATTAAACAAAAACTTTACGCTAGTGTCATTCTAAACATAAATACATTAAAATTGTAAATATGTAATATTTAAAAATGCATTACAATACTATCACTAAAACTAGTATTTTGCATCAATTGCGAAAGCAGTACACTGCCTAGTGGCATAGTGCTAGTGGCTTTTAGGTAAAAGCATAATAAAAACGGGAACTCCACACGAACTGGCGATACGCCGCTTTAATCCTAAACCAGCAAAAACACTTAACTCATTTAAGTTAACCAACATCCTGACCATAATTCGATGGGCGTTGCGTTATCTGCGACCGACAAACTTTTAAACAGTTAGGTGCTGCCATACAAAATGCGATGCGATGCGAAGCCGTAAAGTAGGAACTTCTAGCAAAGCTACCACTCTGTAAACGACTTTATATCTGACGAGTCACTTAATGATAAATATTTCGCTAGCCATGGTGCGTTCAGTACTGATATTAATGATGTAATGATAGATGATCATATATAATAATAAATTAAACAAACATAGGTCTTAATTTCATTTTATATTTTATTCTAATTATGACATTAGACATTTACATTTCCATTTTCATTTCATTTATTCTGATTAGACATTTAAGTATATTTTTATAATGTTACTGAAAATAAACATGTACCTAAACTTTATTATTGTATGGCTAGAAGCCAGGACATATTAGCTATACCAGATAATATCTGTATTTTGTACCTACCTGTGATCACCAATAAATACTATGATTAATTGGTTGAGAAATAAAGTTTAAAATAGAACGCGAGCTCACAGCTATTTGCGAAGCGAAGCCAATTCGCAGCTATGTGTGAGCACCCTAAGCTTCAACTCCACCAGTTATGCAATGGTGGTCGGGTATAATAATTTTTCAAATCGTGTTATTTCGCTGACTTCTAGTTATTTTAATGAATAACTCTCGAAGTCGGATTTTATGGGAATACTGAAATGTCCAACTGAATTCATGGAAGTGCAGCGAGCTTTTGTTTATGATGCTTTTGTTACTTGCATTTGTTTATTATTCAAGTTTCAATTTGACGAAGTTTTAAAGTTTCAATGACGGGCCTGTTGGTCTAGTGGTTAGTGACCCTGAATGCTATCGGAGGTCGTGGGTTTGATTCCCACTCAAGACAAATAGTTGTGTGATGAGCACGATCATTTTTTCTGGTCTGGGTGTAATTTATCTATAATATGTATGTATTTAGAAATATATATGTATGTTTATCACTTGTCTGGTCACCATAACACAAGCTCTCTTAGAGCTTAGCTTGGGATCAGATTACCGTGTGTGAATTGTCAAAAAAATATAAAACTTGTTTTTTTATAATCGGTTTATTGAATTTAGTTTTTAATATTATAACATTTTTGCTCAGTGATTGAACGAAATGAGATTAAATGTTTAAGAAATATAATTGCTTTTTTGATAAAGCATTATTAGTCTAGCTTTAGGAATAAGTAGGCACTAAAAAGTGTAAACATCAACGCATCTTCATTCTTAATTGCCTAAAAACAATGTTAAGATAAGGTTAAATGTACGATACCCGTATATTGTTTAATAAAAACGAATTCTAAAACAAAGTAATTAAATTCCTCAGCTTTTGGGGTGAACCGAGGTTAGATTACATCATTAAGAAAATGTTTCAGCTATGTAAAAAAATATTTCTTAATAAAGAAACCATATCGGTCGTTACACAAAATAACATGGAGATTTTTTAGCTAAATTTTACCAAATGAAAATATATTAAGCAATAAAGGAAAATCTTAAGTTTCGTATTTTATTAATCTTAGGCCGTTTTTTGAAAATCTTTTATAATTCAAGGTTTTAATCTGGGTAGTAACAAACAAGCTTCGATGAATAAATAATACCAATAGACTGTTATTGTTATCATTTAATTTAATTACCAGGTCATTTACTTTTAGGATTAGAATAAACCAAAGATCACTGAATATAGCTGTCTGTAGGATAAATATTAGCCAGTTTTAGTTTCCAATTAAATGATTTTTCTACATAATAAAAATATATATTAGATACTACGAAAATTTGTGAAACGAAAATATTTATTTGAATACTATTTTCTTTCTTGAAATTGTGTTCTAATAAAAATAACACAATCTTTCAGAGGTATAGTATATTTCACCCATCTATCTCTTCTTAAAACTCTTTATTCAGAATACTAAAGCTTATATACCCGTCAGCTTAATATTATATACCTAAGGAATGCCTGATTATAATTCTCAATCCACAAAAGATTATTCCTACGTAATACCCTGTTGTTTTTCACTCCCACGCGAATTTATTATGCAATCTTCGTCCGTTTATGTTGAGGCACACGACTTACCTTTTAAAGGAAACTTAGTAAGACATACAGTTAACTGCAGAACTATAGTAATATCACTCAAGCTGAAATCAACTCTATTGCTTGGAGATAAGAGTGTTATTGTTGTCGAAGTGCGATGATTTGCGTTTGGTTCAGTGTACATAGCTGAGATGCCTCCAGAGAGTTGCGAAGGCACTGACGCGATGTATTAGATCAGGAGTTACTGAAAAACATATTTGCTGGACACAAATAGAGGTTTCAAATAATATGATGTTTACTTAAAAATACTCCATAGAATATGAAATAAAGTATTATTCTTTTTGTCAAATTACAGAATGTTAGATATTTTTTTTGGGTCAAATTACGAAATAAAGTTCAGACTTATTGTTGAGGGCATTATAGCAGTTACTTATTTTACACAACTAACCATGTTTTTAGCTAATTATTAACTACATTTTATTCCGTGAGTCACTTATAAATTTTTTCATTGTTTCACTATACTACTAGCTGTACATAAAAGTTGATAAATACATATTCAAAACTTCGCTCAAAAAGAATAACCTTTTTCCATTTTGGTTAAATCATTAAAAGATACCCCCATTCATTTCGAATCAATCTCCACCAGAACATCTATCCTACACAGACAAGTTCTGCCTCGGCTCCTTCATTTGTTTCCAACCAAACACGATCGTATTTCCACAAGCGTATTGAGCAAACAAGCGCCGTGAATGTACATCCAGTTATATTCAAACGGACCTCTGAATAAATACCTATATACCGGTTCTGAAACGAAAATTTAATAAGATTTAATTTTGCCACACGTGTAAAAATTATAGCCACGAATTCTAGAATAGGTAGTTATTGAGTTATTCTAATTCAATGGAAGTTGGGTGATGGTTTTCTTGTAAGTTAACTGTATACGGAACCCAAGTTAAATTCCATTCAATTAGTTCAACAGGCAGAAATTCCTCTCATGACCACTACCGTGTTCTTACTACTGTTCAAGCTCTCCGTAGCATTCGTAGCGACTACGTACTCCAACAGATTTTCGTAGCAGCTTCCTCCGCTACGTGTGTAGCACACAGATTCTTATAAAACCATGTGGAGCGTAGATTGTTTCACGAACTTGCCAAGAATGTTAATTAAATACTTTGTACATAATTTAGCGGCTCATTGCTTTAGTGATGGTAAGCGATTGAGGATCTTAAGGTCTTGAGTCTATCTCAAGTTAAGGGAAATAAATTGGTTTTTCTTCGCAACGGTGTAGCATAGAGTTCACTTTTGGAAAAAAAGCTATTTAATATTTTTTTTCCTTTTGTAAATTGTAACGAGAATAGGAAAAGGTTCGATACACAAGTAAGCAAGCACGTGAAGCCTGAAACACGTGTTGGTATGAGAAATCAACTTTTATAAGGCTTTACAATATTGCCATGTTTAATTCAGAGTTAAATAATTTAAACTTAACTTTGCAATGATTATTTATTTTCGTTAATTGAATTTTAAATATAAATCCACATTACTGCAGTGAAGAAATGAATACTTATTCATTACATCCGTTCAGTTTACGGTATTTAAAGAAATATTTTTACAATCGTATTATGATAATTATTATTGCTGGCTATTATTAATGGGTAAATCTCTTTACTCATTTTATGGTTGTATTCAACATGTTGTAATACGTCTGATAATTACTTTTTTTTTGTTATTGAAACCTTTGAAGCCTATAAGTATTATTTTTTGTAAGTTTAAAATCTTACTTTTAATGCGTAGTATGTACTGTTAACATCCATACTAGTCATATTTGTTTCTTAGGTTTACGCGAATGTTAGACATTGAAATAAAACACTTTTTACGGATTTTGTCACTGTTTATTTTTAGATTTTAAATCCGTAAAAATAATTTTTTATTTCAATACTAGTCAGTTTAAAAAAAATGCGCAATTTTCAGTCTTCTCTTGAACTGTATTCAGTCTACAATATAACATGAATATTGAATACCTTGTAATAGTTCTGTATGGTACGCCAATAGGCTCTGCGTCCTTGGTGGCCACTCACGTAAATTGCCGTTGTGGTCCTATCGCTCCTATCGGTCCTATTGGCTACAGCAACCGACGGCTGCTGCGGTTTGCCTGTCTTAGATATATGTCTTGGAGTTTACTCGATAGCCTGTGTATAGCCTTTAAATGATCTTATGTTAATGGTTTTGGTAAAGGTTAGATGTTATTTCCGTCACAAAGGTGAAATTTTGAATTGATTGTTCTTGTAGCTATATGTTGTGGTGGACTTGCGGTTTATTGAACGGATTTATTTGCCAAAAATTGTAGGTTCAAGCTCAGGTGGTGTACTAATGTAACTTTTTTAAGACACCTCTGATAAAGAATGCGGAACTATGTATATAAAAAAAATCACAAATAGATAGAGGAATTTTCATGATTTCAAAACAACCTGCTATTAATCAATTTTATCGTGTTCTAAATATTCAGAACGTTCTTCCGAAACAATAATCGTGTTTATTGTTCGGCCATCAAGGTGATGCCTCTAATACCATAGCCTGACCTATTCGCAGTCCGATTTTGTTTAACTACGTCCAATAAACAGATTTTATAGGCCGTTAACGTACTTTTCATGTTTTATTGTCAACCATTGTTAAGAAGATTCGTTTTACGACTGCCACTAAAAACCTTAGCGTTTCATATAAATAAGTAACTGCTGATCTAACGTATATTTGTTTGTTATATTTTTACGAAGCTTTTATCAAATGCGTACTAAAATAAAATTGACCATGGATATAGAAAAATGGTCCTTATGATCGGCTGGTCCTTACGCCTTTATTCGTGGTCCTTTGTTCCGGGGTTCACACAAAGAACAGCGTAAACGTCGCAAGTAACGGTTGGCGATTAGGACCAATTTCGTATGGTATAAAATATTTTATGCATGTGCATGTACGATTGCTTCGTGTTTAGAATGTTAATGTTCCTGATTGTTTTTGTTTTGAATAAAGGAAACTTTATTCCCGAACGTTCGTTAGAATACGGCGGCTTGTAATTAACCTAGAGTTCTCAAAATTTTGTGATTAAAGATTTATGAAAACTAATTAGGTAGTTTGTTGCTCGACTTGTTGTAGCTGAATAATTCGTATTTTTTCTAGTAGTCAACTATTTAATTAAAGTTTGATAGTGTTTTCAATTACCCTAATTGGTTTTGTTTAAATTAACTTTACACTAGTTACAAGGGCTTAAACCTGTACTGAAGCATTATCGTTTAAGTATTTATAAAATGAAAAAGACAAATGCTGTATACCCAAAGAAGTCTTGTGCCCTGTATATACATTTCCCATTTGTACATATGTTTTTTTTTTATTTAAGTCAGTTCATTCCCTTATATTAAACGCCCACTTGTTTATATTAACAACAGCTCCATCGGGATCACAGTCAAGTATGTTACAAGCATTTGTATGGTCGTTCAATTACCTCGCAATCAAGTCCAATCAGTTCTTATGATTTTAACGAGGAGGTCCGTGTCCATTGCCGCATTAATAGGGCATTCCAAATAAAGGCATTGCCAATAAAAAGCAATGGGACCGTAATTGTCAGATATAATCGTAGGATCCAATCAGGTAATCGCGTTCGGTTTTACGACATTATTTTTACGTTGAATCTTCGGGAAATTGAATTTTTGGTGTGGCTTTAAGGATATAAAGTTTAAATGATTAAATTGTTAGGTTGAGTTTTATTTGCTTAATCCTTGATTAAAAAAGAATTATGTGAGATAAAATCCGTGATTTAATTTTACCAAATTTCGTAATGTAAGTTACAGGCTAGGTTTCGTTTTGATTTGGCAATGCGATGAAAAAATAGCAATTACCTTGAGAAAAGTACTAATAAAACTGTATTAGTAAATTCTAAATTCTCTCAATCTTAAACTTTTCTAGATAATCAACAGATTAGTTATCTAAAAACCAGCCCAAAAATAGTTCCAGTATAATGTATTTAACAGTCATTTATTTCATGCAACATAAAACTGTGCTTTGATTTAAAATGTATAGAAGGCTTTTCGTATCAAAGGACCATACAAAGTGGGCACAAACAAGATAACGAATAGAGTTTATATTGCAACAGTTCATTAAGTTCTAATTCATGTTAGCGCCAGTTTGGCGCTGTGGTTAAACGTGGCCTTTTTGATGTTTCATTTCCATTTTAGATCATTTATTTGAAGAACTGTTTGTATCATATTTAAGCATGTGTTTTTCATAATTTATCAAGCGTTTGATATAAGTGTTAATTTCGATATAAAATGGCGGTACTTTGACAACCATTTTCTTTTTATTCATGATTTTGATAGATTCGAATTTCATATAATTATATCTACTGAAGATTAAAAGCTAGAAAATAAGTAGAGAGCAAAGACCTTAGAAATTAATAAATTGCTATGTATTCAGAATGGCCTGAAATCGTCAACATGTATTAAGTTATGAATAATAATATGTTCTAAGTAACTACTATATTCGAAGATTATATTAAGACGCTGTTCGATCTTAAATCTGTAGGGTACATTAATGTTAACGTCCTCATACCACGGAAAGTAATAAAATAAAACATTGTTTTATTCATGTGAATCTATTTACTGGTGACATCCAAATCTCGACGGGTCATTGTTATGGAAAACAAATGACGTCATCGTATAGTCCCTTTGTCACGAAGTCAAGGGCAAACCTTGAAACTTCTCAATCAAGTTTCTCAAGGAAAGTGGATAATGTATCATAGTATGCATGAGTTCTATGTTTTCGATAGTCTGAAGGCGGAAGTCGCAAACGAGTCAGACTGAGAAGATAGTGCTGGGATAAAATTGATCACATTATACGGGATTGGTTTAAATTGGCTCAGAACGAAAAAAACTGGAGTCAGACGGAAATGACCTTTGGCCAGCAGTGGAATTAAATATTTATAATTTATTGTGAGTCATTAGTGAACCACTGCAGGGCAAATGCCTCCCTTTCCTCTTTTCATATATCCTTTTATTCATAGCGAACTGGGTTAAAGTTCTGCTTCAAGATGTTGAATTCTTGAATTCTTGAGATCTTTTTTTGTTTATTATTGTCGATTAAATAGGTTACAATAAAGAAACAGCAACCTTATTCCAAGGTAGGAAAGTTGTAATTTGAAACTTTTATTTACCACAAAAGTGCTGGCTATTTTTCGCCCAAAAATTAGCGTAACAATTGGGGGATAATCACAAATCTATCTATAAGTACTTATACAGTTGTTCGGATACTTTAGAAGACAAATGTTTGTTCAGGATCACAGTACCTTCGGATTTACAGCTGCTTTCTGAAAGGCTAATTGTTTGGAGTTTTGTCGATTTTAAACTTAATAGTTTGTTGTATTCATTCGGTTTTACGGTGAATTTTGTATTTAAGTGGTTTTGTTGTTACAGTTGTAAGGAAGGTAGACTTATTTATTTAGGAATTCGTAATTTACCTTTTCTTGGAACTACTGTTAGATCTTGTCTTGTATTTTAAGAAAGGATAAGCAGATTTTGCAGAGTCATAGTATATTTTGCCTTTTATTGTAAGTCCCATTTGTAGACGCTGTGCCTAGTTTTCATGAGTAAGTAAGCAAACTTGAATGACTTGAATGACAAAAAAAAACTATGTCAAACTGAACATTCCACGCTACTTTCCAAGACTAAATTATATAATTCAATTATTTCTTTACATTCAACCAACAGCACAATTCAAAATCGTATGCAAATTCATAGTGACGATTATAATTGTCAGTATAGTTTGACATACTTACAAAGTTTTAGCCGTTGTTTATGCAATACGGTGCAGTAAAGTGATGCTAATGTATGCAACTCACTCGTGTACAGGTTTTGTCAGTTGGTACTGGTCTACCGAACTAGCTGCGGTTAGCAATCTCATCCATTTTAATTTGCCTGATACTGGACGCTGGTTAATTATGTGGAGAGTCAGGTTCTATGTAGTAAGACAATGGTGTTACAAGTACCGTTGTAATATTGCTATTGTTCTACTGCATTCATGTACGGTAATGGTTTGCTGATTACCGTATTCAAGACGTAACCGCTATTATTATTATTATTTGAATGGATTTGACATCGGTTTTATTTGTGGATCTAACCTTAATTTTATATTACTCTGGCCTATGCGAAGGTCTGTTTTATGACTTCAGTGTACTAAAGTTTTATTCATATAAAAATAAATAATGTAAAACCCATTTCTTCTCCGCGTCTGTCTGCCTGAACTCAAAAACTACCAATAGTACCAATTGATTTAAAAAGAAGGTTTTTGAGCACCTGTTCTACTAAATGTTATGCCGTGACTTGTCGAAGCCAGGAAAAGTAGCTAGTATATATTAATTCCATCGTTAACGACCTACATCGATAAGCAAGTAACACCGCTTTAATTAGCAGAACAGTTCTAATATCCATTTAACAGATAAAGGCCTGCAGCGGCGCACTTCGCAAGATAACTAATAAGTCGACAAAGTTGCCAACTATCGCGAAACTTTGCAAATTTAATATCGAAACTCATTGGTCCGAAAAACAGGCCCTGGCTTTATGCTATGGTCGAATAAGTAGGTAAGCAGAATATTTTTCAACGTAAGTGGATGCTAGGCGAGCCTGTACAAGTTTTGGCTATCCACTTAAAATATTCGAATATTTTTCGGTATCGGTATTTTTATCGGGTAATACGATATCCATATGGGATATTTTTAAACTTAAACTGTTTGCAGTGAAGTAGCACATGATAATAGACATATGTTTAAAAAATAATAAGTTTATTTTACGTAGATAGACAGAATATTCTTTATACTCTCTATGTACACCATCAAAATTACTTACTAAAGTATTTACCCAATTAATTACTATACATTGATCCTAAATTAGAATTCTATGTTACGAGTTAATTTATCTAACATTACCTGATCATCTAAACCGTCTATTTATAAAGAGTATATAAGTGTTTGAATCGTTTATTTAACGTAACACGTTTACATTTTAGCGAGGTTTAAACGAATGTGTTGACAATTGTATTATCATTACCAAAACAGCCTTACACGACCTCACACACGGTATTTCCCTGACTGAAAACAAAAACAAATGAAATCTTGCTAAAACAAATACCAACAACTCGTATCAACCAATCACAATCGAATGATCATTTCGATAATACTGTAAACATAATAGGTTTGCGAAACCGATTGTAAATCGAGTTGTATCGATAGAATCGAGTAGATTCGATTGAATCGATTACTGTAACACCTTCATCGTTATTATTGCGTGTTTATCGTGGGTCGGTTTTTGTGAAGGTTGTGTACGCCTGTTTTAATGGGTAGTGGACGAGCGGTTATCTTTATCGTTACCGTGTCGTAATCGTGTCGTATCGTTGCGTGTAATACGGAGTAAGTGCCCGGATTAGATTAGCTGTTTTCTTATAGTACCATTTGGGTGTTATTAGTTGCTAATTGATACTATTTTTGTACTACTGTTATACGAATTGGATATAATGTCCGTATGAGATTAGCAGTACATAGAAAGTACTGTACATGTCTTCTAAGTAGGTTACTTGTATCTAATTACGTTCAATGTCCTCTTAATAAAATATACCAATAACTGACTAAAACATTTTTTGTCTGGATATTTTCACGTGAACAATTTCTAAAAACAAACTAGTCGTTCGGGTATCTTTTCCCAATAGAATTATTTTGCATGAACGAGTACAACGAACTCAAAGAATTTTCAACACTTTTTTACAAATTTTGTTTTGATTATACTAAATTATTTTCTGTAATTTAGTCGGGTATGGTTTAGTCAGTATAATAAATTAAGTAATTATTATTAAAAATACATGTATATAACAAGCTTGAAAGATTTGATAGCAAGTAAAGAAAAACTAATTTCATACACAACCTACCTCTACACAACAAAACACCGAACCTCATTAAAAGTGAGAAATATCACTCCATAAACGCAGGTCGGGTAACACGTATCATTAACAAGGAACATAGTTGAGCAATTGAGCACGATACTTGAGTAAGAGAGCACGATTTGAGCAAGTGAGCACTCAGCCCAAGGACGCTATTCTAAAGATAATCGGCTCACGATGGTACGGAACACCTGACCACGGGCGTTAAACCAAATTAACAATGTATATGCTTCTAATGATACAGGCCTGAATGGGAAACCATTATTTTGGGGCCGTGACATGTTTGTTTAGTGATAAAGGTATTATGTTGGGGAATCTTGGTTTTGCTGAACTTTTTGTTTACATATTTTATGGTTTTTTTACGGTTTACTATTACGGTATGTGAATTGGTAGGGACTGAAATAGTGTTAGCAAGCTGCATGATTAGAGTTGCTTTTATAATTAATCCCGTGATTTAGAACCTCAGGTACAAAATTGATATATAACAAAATTATATCAGTATTAACACAGATTTACAAAGCCTTTATCTCTAAGCACTAAAGTTTTCTAACTAAGTTACTAACATTTTCATAATACAATCATCCCATTCCCTTGCTTTCCACTGTATTAAGTAGTGACTAATCACACAAAAATAAATTTCGCTTGTCCTCAGATTAAAATCCTTGAAAACTTCGGCGTTAAATAACAGTATATCTCGTAACATTCCAAATTCAATCGTCCCTATACGGAACGATTACGCCGAAGACATCTGAAATATTTATATACGACCCACATACGGGTCAACTAAACGCAATTTGTGAGCGTTTGAGGTCACTTTATTGAAATGTCACTTTGTGTGGAGTTATTGACGCGCGATCCGACAGCTCCCGTTTTGGATACGGTTTTAGTTATTTATAAAACTATACATCAAAGATATTTGGCGTTTTGTTTTATGGTGTGTTATGTGATGTTTGTGGTTAATGATGTAATGAGTGAGTTATTATACAAAAAATATTTGTGAATTCTATTTACAATTTGCCGAAAATAAAACGTAAAAAATACAGACAAAAATGATACCCTCGAATTAAGAACCTTGCCTATTTTAAGTAGCTTAGAAAGTAAAGTATTAATAAGTGTATTGATTATACAAACCAAAATTTACTGAATGAGTGGTGGATAAGACAATACATATTTTTAAGCGGGAATATAAAATGGGAATTCAAAATAATTCACAAGGTTTACATAGTTGTCAAATACATACTTATCAAATAAGTTATACTAACATCCGTCCTTTTTAAGTATTCAAAACTCAGCGACTGCAACATGCAAATGACTGCACTTTTTATACAACGTTTCACATCATATCTTACAGTGTAGAACGCAGTTTGGATGGCAACTCGTCTGGCAGTGGCTTGCCAAATCACCTAATATAGCCCAATGGCATCCGATTTACTATGCACGCATGAATTTTAAGAAAAAAAGTGCAGTGTATGAACCACAGTAGTATAAAAGCTCTTGTTCTACCCTTATCAACTGCTCTCGGTAAGTAGAGGTTATTTATTTTAATGTCTTTATTTATATTAACAACCAATCACAGCATTTAGGTTTGACAGATAGGTGATGATTGCCATTAATAACAGCGGATTTGAGTCGTTCAGCGAAGTCAAAGTCCTTTGAATTCTCTTAGATTATAACACCAAAAATTCTATTACTTACGTACAAAAGCCAAGCTCTTGGAATTGACAGCAAAAAATTAACAATTAGTGCCATCATTGTAACTTATGTTTTTGTGGCGATGGGTAGGACAAATTTCCATTGGAGATCAATAATTTTAGATTGCATCTACAACAATTTGAAAGAAGGAAAGTGACAGAAATAGAAGAAACTAAGACAATCGTCCAATTTTTAATGTCAAATTTTCACGCCAAAGTCCGACATCTACCTCGTTTTTGTATAAACAGTATTCATATTAATGTGTCAAATTCTATCGACTTGCTATTGCAAGCTAGAAAATACCGCTTCGCATTTCTTAATCCTTTTCTCTTCCATAACGATTACCCTTCCTTTAAGTTTTGTTGACGCAAATAAGTCAAGCAGAATAAAGTTAAAATAGAAACATTTTATCTTGAAGCATTTTAAAAGTTTCTGTTGTTGATCGAACTAGAATATCAGCGATAAAGGACCTCTTTTTGCTAGAGAACGGACAACCTGAAAGCAATCTTAAAGCTGAGAAAGTAAAGTTGAATGTCTTTCAAACAATGTTTGAATCGATTTATAGCGATGGGTACTTTTGTATTTTCAGTATAATTGCACTCTTTAAAATTAAATAGTTATTAGTTCTGAGTCTTTTGTCAAGAAGTATAAATTGTTTAGCGTTTCCTTGCATTTCTTAATTGTATCTTGAAGTTAAATAACTTTTTATTAATTTAAATTCCCTTCTAATTTAGTTTTTCAATTGTAAACTAATTTATAATTGAGTCAGTTTTTTTAAATGTTTAACTTTGACTTTATTTTTGAACTCATTAAAGTAAATGCCTTGAGGCTGCTTTTAGCGAATTATGTTGGGCTCAAGAATTTAATAACGTTTGTTTTGGGGTCATTCGGGAAATGAATGAAAAATGAAAGCTGAAAGCTGAGGCTTTACTCACTTATCTTACGGCTTTTTTATTTTACCTTGGTTTTATTTAAATGCTTATTTTGTACCAAACCTTCCCGAACTTACTTGTATATTACATACCTAGTATATCTATCCTTACAGCTCTATTGAATTACAAGTTCTGTATACGGAAAGTTCACAACAGTAAAGTACATAGATACGTTCGCGGCGATAATTAACTAATTTGTGAAGTAGTTACATATTCAACATTAATAACCTAACTCATCAAGCAACATAAATATATCGATCCTTGTTGTTTACTGTCACAGTGGAAAAATATACGCTGTGTGGGGTAAACAATATTAATTCCTTTTTTTGGTACATATACGTTTATATAACATACATATATATAGATACCCCCCAACTATCGGAGACAGTGCTATTTTTTTGCGAAAAAGTAATTCTATTATTTCTAACAACGCACAATTATCCCTATAAGAACATTTCCTAAAAAAATCAGTACACCGAACTAAAGAAGTAAAATTTTATCGCACTATAAAACCGAGTCTTCCAGTTTAGTGCGAATATCGAAAATCCAAGAAACGGGTCCCAACCCCAACCGGAACAAGTGACAAAATAAAACGCGACAGAAATCGTAGTAATCTCACTGATTCCGATACAATAGAAATTTTTATTCCGCCGTTCGGAGGAAGGATTATGAAGCGAGCAGCGTTCGAACAATGGGGCGTTCAACTCTTCCTGTCATCAAAGATAATAAAGGGGAAAATATCGTGAGAAATTAAAATGAGCTCGAAGCTTGGTCAGTAAACAAGAGGGTGGCAGCCGCGGCGACGGGCGGGTGGTTAGCAATTTTATTTTCCAATGTCGGATCAATAAGGAGAAGTGGGACACAGGATATTGCTGGACATTGAAATGGAAAAAAAGCGTTTTAATTACGCCCCCGTCGCTTTGAGGAGAGCCAGAGGTTGGACTTGTGTTGTGGCCACTCAACCGTTTATTGCCACTGCTTTTTTAGAAGATTCGTCTAGTGCAATTATTTTTTGTTTCCTGTTTTTAATGCTGAATTTGTGTCGCCAGTAAAATTCAAAAATTGGTATGGCATTAATTACCCTTAATTTAGAAAATAAGCAATGCTCAGCATTTGGCTTGGATGTCTTTTAAATCGATTGCATTAAAACACAGTTTTAATTTATTAGCGAGGAGGTTTTTACCTTTTTCTGGTAAGATAAGGTAACAAGCGCTGGCGTTTTTTCCTAAAACTAATCACTTTCTGTTTTTATAACCGCTGACATATATTATATTTCAGGTTATTAATACGAAACAGTAAACAAAGTAAATTAAGTAATAGAAGTTATTGTGAGCATGCATCAAAACCTTTATAGGCCATTTCGACAAGGTTGCACTGGTCAAAAGCTAAGAGTCAAGTTCTTAAAGGTATTTATGCTTGTTCACTGGGTAGTGTCTACCCTTAATGCAACTACTATACCTGTATTCATACAATATGTTGTTGTCCAGGTATCAAGATCGACGTCCCAGCAGGTGGTGCTCCGCGAGGCGACGCGCGCGCTTGCTGGCCGCTACCGCTGCGAGGTGTCGGCCGACGCGCCCTCCTTCCACACGCAAGTGCGCTCTGCGTACATACATGTTGTTGGTGAGTTTGTTACTTATTACTTTGTAGAATAATACAGTTTTTTTTTATATGTGTGTACGATTTTTGATTTAATGAAACGCAGGTTCTCGTATTTGTTAGTCTAGCTTCTGAATACTAAAACGCAACCTAACTTAAGGTGGACTTAAATGTCTATCTGTCGCTATTTTACATGGTAAATTGACAAAGGCAGCATGAGACTGTACTGCTACTCAAAACCAATTCCTTTTTTGGCCCTAAATGTAAGAAATATAATGTACCGTGATATTGGTATATGGCCCTCTCGATTCCAACGTGAGAAAAAAAAAATCTGTTATTATTGTATACCAGAAAATAGGACAGATTTAAAAAACAGTACAGTAGTCAAGCAAACAAAAATGAAATAGAAGAACAACATTTTAATCACTAATTATTGGGTTATTAATCCTATTTCCCTGCAAGTATCGAATTCGCATCCAATAACTTAGCTACTGCGCCAATTAGTAAATAATTCAATAAGAAGCTCAAATTTATTATTTATGATTCTTTATAATTGGATCACTTGGATCCAACCATGCGGTGCCTTCGGCTCGTGAAAGAATTCCAACAATAGGCCGAGAAAATACCGGACGTATCCGGAAGAGTTAATTAACTGGACAATGGTCAATAACCCCATATGTAGTTTTCCTCATATTGTGACGAAAATATTAGAACGTAAAAATAAAGTGTATCGGATATTCTTTTTTTTCGAATTTTTGTTTGGAGCTCTACAGTAATACAATTTTAATTAAAGTTTAGTCTAATCAATTTATGATAGAAAAAGCTTTAATTAATTTTATATCGATTCAAACTTAATAAAGTTTTTTTACCCAAATTAATATTTACGAGGTTTTTTATTAATATCAAGTAGGTATAATTAAGTGATAGGTACTATCTAATCGATGAGATCATATTTAAATTTTCTATAAAACTACAAGTATCTAGGACGGCCGACTGACCTTAATATACAAGCTATCAGAAAGTAAACTCATAACCCTTCTAACGACTCCGTCGGGTAAAAACTCGTTTAGCTTTTATATTTCCTTTTAACCGCTTACTTAATAGTCAATTAGAAATTTCTTTTCACGCAAACAGAAAGCTTATTCTGTTTATTCTGTTTTCCCTCTAATTAACCTCGCTTGTTGCTAGTTCCAAGATTATTTATTTGTTTTCTTTAGGTTTTTACCGACGACCACTTTAAGCCTTTATTGACAGGTTGCAGAATTGTAGAATAATTTTTCATACTAAATAATTAAAACTTATTGTTTCCGTTTCAAAATTTTTGTGGTTTAAATAATAATAATCTATCATAATATGGACGTCCCAATACTGGACACTGAGCCTCTTCCGATATAAAGAAGGCACGAGCATTGATAACCACGCTTTTTCACTGCGGGTTGGCGATTTCAGATAATAAATTTTGAAAACAAGGTTTCCTCACTATGTTTTCCTTCACCGTTTTTCAGAAGTGTCTTAGAGTAATAAATAAAGTAAATGTATGTAACTTTATAAAAGCCACATTAAAGCCACATTGTACAAAATTACAATTTAATTTAAATAGGTATTTGCCTTCATGATATTTTAAGGTATATAATGAATTTTGAACACAAGAAACAATATCCAGCAATTTGTCTTAAAAACCATCACCAGGATCGAGTTTTCAATCCACGGCTTGAAATATTTCTGTCATACTCGCTGACTCAGATTATACAGCTAGATAAAACTTAAACAAACAAGCCAACAATTCCTAGAGTATTTGCAGCTTTATTGTGATCCAGTTGTTCCAGTGCGGTTTATTCTTTAACTGTTATTTAAAGAACGTCCGTCTTCCTAGTCAGACTGAGCTCGACGTTTATAACTTCTTGCATTACTTCATAAAAACATAATAGTTTCTCTCTCAAAAATTCTTAATATTTGGCCCGAAATATGCAGCAGTAAAAATAAAACAGCTAACGCAAGCACTTCAATAATTTCTTCCTTATAACTTGCCAAGTATAAAAATTTACTCATGTACTAATAAATTCCCGAATCAACAAAGAAATAAGTAGGTTCAGTAAATAAACAGAACACACTTCGGAAAAGCCTTAAGAATAGATTGTATAAATCTCAACACAATTTGTAGGTAATCGCATACATTTGCGAGTAAATCTCGTGGTGCCGTAAAAATAGCTTCTATTATCATATACACAATGCCTATAAGCTATTGTTGGGGACCTATTTGCATGGCGGAATGGGCGGCCATCGATCCAGTTACCCTCTTCCTTAGCGATACTAAAATGTAGACAGTAGTAGTCTTACTTTATTTCGACCTCGGGCTTATTTTTTCTCGTGACCCAAATGTTTAAGCCTGTCAGAATACTTTTACGTACATCGATTTGACCCTACTTTCAAATAACTAATAAGTTTCAAAAATATAATTCGATGTTTTTCCTTTGGTTTAACAAATGTAGTTATTTCGGTCATTAGTTCCGAAGGGCTCGTATGGTAAGCATTATGGATGTCACTGGTCACATAGTCTAATGGGTAATGAATCGTTTAACCCTTTAGATTCAAACGGACATAACCATCTTAAAACCAAACACAGATGAATAATCCTAAACCTCTTGTTTCTCGGTTTATTCATCTGAATACTAACCAAAAGTCCGTTTTGATCAGTTAAGTGATCACTCTCAACAAAGCGATGAAGATAAACCTTGCCTTTATCGTTCAAATAAATATACAACATTGATGTTTGGGATATATGTAGATACACGCCCATACTAATATCCCGGCTTATGTCTTCCAAAAAGGAAAAGCAAACATCAAATACAAGTTGTACTTCTGTGTATCGGTAAGAGTTCCCACTGGCAAAGTATAACGTAAACATGTTGGTTTAACGTTTTATCCGCGGCCAATGTCCGTTATACTGAAACTCTTCAATATTCAAAGTACATATTGGGAATGAGGGAAGCAAAAAATAGTATAAGAAAGTTTTGGAAGTTAAAAACGCGGTCAGGTGTTTCGACGAAAATGTTTTTGTGCTAGGAAATTGCTGTGTATAATATTGGTGTGTGTATTGATCGTCGGTTCTTGTGCGAGCTTTTAAGGATGTGGAGCATTTTGTTTAGTTAATATTTTGGGGCGTGGACTCTCGGCCTGTCTTAAAGTGTAGGCCTCATTATAACTGCCGAATAACTTCAACTTATACTTGCAAAATCAACAGTGTCGTCAACTAAGTTTTATATAAGACTGGTTTGCCAGTGCTGATAATATTTCGGTAAACAGTTTTGGTCTTTTCTTACTTCAAAAAGCTACGGTCTATACTCATAATAGGAACTCTTAACTACAATGTCACTAATTCATCTCTAATCACTATTATTCCACAAGCACTTCAATAATTTTGGCAAAACTCCGAAAATACTTATCTATTAAAACCTTAAAGTTTATGATCGATTCACAGATAAATGTTCTTGTTCAAGTTTACACGATCATGAAATCTCTCGAACCGTATATTCAACGAAGTCGGAAAAAACATTTGTAATTTATCCGGGACAAGCGACTTGGCACAAGACGCAGGTACATGGAAGCTGCAGCTTTAAGTGACATTAAA
The DNA here is from genome assembly GCA_905146925.1 of Autographa gamma. Lineage (NCBI taxonomy): Eukaryota > Metazoa > Arthropoda > Insecta > Lepidoptera > Noctuidae > Autographa > Autographa gamma. The sequence continues at coordinate 11,238,761 of LR989853.1, read as the reverse complement.
GTGCTTTCCTCTATGTATACGTAAGAATATAATAGTTTGGGAACTGATAGTCTAGTAGTAATAGTTGAGCACTAGAGGTAACGTTTTATGGATGCTTTGGAGCCAAAATAAGAATGTTTTCGTGAATGCGGTGTGTTTTGGAGTTTATTTTTGGATTTATTTAACTTCTATAGAAAGTTCTTTTCGGGGTCTAAACACATGAACAGCGTAGACACCGGTTTTCTAATCACCGGACTCTGAGGTCCCGTCAGTGTAGAAACCCACTTTTCTACATATTCCCGAATCTGGGTGTTTGTGGCCCGTTCGTTGGTTCTTAATTTCATAATAATATGGGTCCAGAGGAATGTGTGTGATGTAGTCCGCATTTATTTAAAGACAAGGTTAATAACAGCCAGTAGAAAGGACGTTACTTGAAGCATTCAAACCATGTTTTATTATTGCCTTTTCTATAAATACCGGAAGCATAAAACACCCGTAACGTTTCCTAAAGGTTTCAATACGTCATCCATATCAAAACGTCACAAATAAAATTATTATTACGCGAACTTATATCAAACCTTTTATGGCAGCCACAAAATCCTTCAGCACATTTTCGTCCGGCGGTCAGCCATTCCGCCTATTTTTTACTGACAAACTCGCTGCGTACAAATTGAAACGTCTCATTCCTTTGAATATGGCTAATTTAGTGGACTCCCTTGTGGTCGGGGTTTTTTCCCAAAGTTTTACGTACAAAGTTACAGAAATAAAATAGCGAGTATAGTTGTATGGGCGTGTGGCTTTATATGGAAATTTCTGATTTTTTGACGAGAGATATGAATAGTGGTCCTAATGTACGAAAAAGAGGAGTATGTTTGCTATTCGTATTTTGCTATAGGAATGAAAGAGACAAATAGTTTATTAAGTATTAAGTCAAAAGAAAAGTAGTTTAATTTACTATGTTGCAACTTTATAGAGCTACAAGGGTACTGGGCTTACAGCGACTTACGAAAATGTACCTTACTTGGTCGAAATAAGGTTGATAATGTCAAAGTGCGTTCTCAATAGCATTAAGTCAACATAAGACGTGCTACAATTTTAACAATTACACTAACTTTGGTGTTTGTTATCTTAATGTTAGATTGAAGGTAACCTTGCTTCACAAACTGTTGATGTAACAAGTAATAATAGCAGTTTGAAGGTGAACTCAAAATTACTTATTACTTAAGTAAATATTTTCTAAAAGTAAGTTAAAAAGTAAAATCGTAAATTTTGTTGCTAAATAGGTACCTATAATATTATATACACTAATCTACCCGATATGACCTATTGCTGAGCTTTGTTACCCTAGTACGCTATAACGATAGACTTAAGAGCTAATCAGAGAGCAATCAATTGATTTAGCCATTCTACCTGTTTTAGGCTGATATAAAAAAAATGTTTTACACGAACAGTTAATATCAGCGAAAAAACTATCAAAACATTCAAATTATATGTAACAAAATACTTTGGATAAAAGCACTGTATTTGAAATATACATTTCAAAAATATTAACTGCATAAAATTGTGTTTTTGTATCCATATAATATTCATAGGAGTTTTGAAAATTGTTTGAAAAAATTGTTCTAAAAGAAAAAGAAACATAGAACGTACATCAGAATCCCTTATTCGCGTCTGTCCGTCCGATACGGCATTGCTTCGTTACGACTGTTGACTGGCCATTTTGGCAAAACAATGGAAGACTACGAACATGTCATGTTTCGCCGTCAACATTCCAGTTCTTTCCGGATTTTACTTTTAATTGAACTTCACGTTTATCAATTCGTTATATTTTGCGAAATAAATATCTTTATTTAGAACTAGCTGTGCCCTGCGGTGTCGCCCGCGTGAATACCTAGGTCCCGTTCCCGGTGCCTTTATGTCCAACAAATCACTATCGTAACAAAAGTCAGGATTACTTAATTTTTTTTCCCGTGCAATTTTCTATTTTTTTTTTCTTACATAAAAACCTTCTCCTGATAATAACTAATACAACAAAAAAAGAATTAGTGAAATCGGCCCAGGCGTTTTTGAGTTATGGGCTTTCTAACACATTTAGCGATTATTTTTTATATATTTATATAGATTATACATTATTGGAGGTCTGCTAAAAGAATGTCATGTATCAAATGACCTATTGTTATTGTTGTCTACCAACATTTTTATTTTTAACCTTTACATTTTTCGAACAGATTTTATAAAGGATTTTATTGGTAATATTTCCTTTACAGCCTTTTAAAAAAGCCAGGATTGATGTAGCTATAAATTTTGTGGCTACTTTTTAATGCAGATTTTTATAAGTCTGTTATTCGAGCGCGTTTTAATGAAAATAAGAGTTTTTAGGTTCAAAGGTAAAACAACCATTAGAAGAATATTTTTTTTGTACCTACACAAATTAATGTAATACGAAACAAAAAACACTGAACTTATTATTATAAAACACTAACTTGATTAAACTTACTAACTTGGACTTTATGTTGGACCCGGCTAGTTTATTCCTACGTAGTTCTTTGTCATATCAGAAACAAACTAACATACCAACGTGCACCTAAATGTATTATTTAAATTTTTAAAATTTAGCTCTAATAAAGGCTTTGGATAAAACATAATTATTACTCATCAATTCTTTTACCAAAACAGTTGTACCTATCGGAGCAACGCATTAAATATTTATTCAAAAAGCGAAAAATGTTCGCATTGCCTTAAAAATAAATATATAACCAATCTTTATACGACGGTTATGAATATTTGACGGCGAAGTGTATACTCGATTACTGGGGGAGTATACCGAGAATGCCCCGGGGCATCGAGAATGCCCGCCGGCGTAATCACATATAGGTAAAGAACTCCCAATACAACTTGACCTCTCTGAACTTTGACGTTTAATAGAGTAAGCGAGACGCAGTATACTATAACGTGAAGGCAAAACAGAGATGGCGATGTTTCGATGCTGAGTTCTGACGCGTTAAAGGATATTGGTTTAGTGTATGTTATTGCGAGTGGTTAGCTTGTTGCTTTTGCTACCGATGCTTCGTAAAAAACACATTTTATGATTAATCGTAGCGGGATTAGGTTCGGCGTCAGGGTTGAGGGTGATAAACTGGCAGGAGTTCATGTTAACTTTATGTGGTTTATTTTTAGAAGACTGCTTTTCTAAATATAAAACTAACAAAAAATATGATACATAATCAAAACGACTAGATGTTTCAGAGACAATAATCAAGACTTCGCTAATCAGTTATCAATTCTTTCCGTTCAATAGTAAGTAAGGACTACACTTACTATTTTGAATCTTTATTTAATAAATAATAAACCATAATTTAAACCAACATTAAAGTTCTCATGAAAATTACCAAAAAATAACATCACATTTAATTTAAAATTGATGTCAAGTGCTACCAAACATATCTCGAGTGTGACCCCAACAAATTTACCGAACTTTGAATTTTCAGGTCAACGACGAATCCTTTTTGGTCCCATTCACTTTGTACCAGCATCCACGATCCGGAACCAATATTAAAAACAATAAATAATATCTAACGCAGTTTGGGATTCAATAGAACCCTAAAAATTTACGAACAGCCCTTTCGTTTGGCGGATTGAACTTTACTTTCAAAAGGTTATGAAAATTTTCGCTCGCAGAGGAAATCTAAGGACAACCAATCGAAGAGTTTTGCTTTTGGTATGTGCTTTGTTTGAGCTTAGGTATTTAAGTAAATTCTTTAATACCCGACGCAAATAGGAAGAAGCTATAAGTTGACATGTCTTTTCTGTGGCATCGTAACTACTAAAGGAATTGACTGATTATGAAGCGGTTTTTTTTTTTAAGTTGTCTTAAACTTAGAAGAAGATTGTTCAGCAGCAAGTATTTTTCCCATTAGTTTATATAATTTAATTTATTGTTATTTTACAAATACAATACATACATATTCAATTATTTTAAAAACCTCTAGAATATATTCTAAACATTCTTTTATAAATATCAAAAATACTAAATAAAGATTTTAAAATAAAATAACGACGCTGGAAAACGCGTTTCATTTAAAACAGCAAACAAATTAACACGAAAAATAAAATCAAGAACAGACTCGGTTTCTCGTTACATTTATTTAGCTCATTACAAGAGCAAGAGCAACACAATTAAGTAGCTGTTAATATCTTATTTTATTTTCTGCAGCAATGTAGGCTGTCACGTTCATGCAAAAATAAGCTCCCTGTGAGCAAAATAAGCCGCTTGGTTGCCCGTGAACTGTTCACAATCGAGCCTGCTTTGTTTGTTTGCTTCGTTCCCTGCGTGGTAGCTGTTTTACAGTTTATTTATAACTTGTTTTGAGTTCCTAGGTTTTGCGTTAGGATAGTTAGAATTCTCTGACACTTAAATATAAAATCATTTTTGTAGTGCGGCAAAATTAGCATGGCATCAAGTGTGCGTATAAAAACACAACCAGAAAGAATTATCGAGACAAAAAAACTTAAATACAAAATTAAGTAAAAATATATCAAATAACATTTGACGACGCAATTGACGTTTTTAAACATTTTAAAAATCGTAGCAAAAAAAGTTGTGTCTACAATCCGATCACGGATCCGTTGTATATGGGTGAATTTCCCAAATGCCTTATTTTTTTGTCTTCGTTGAAATTAGTATTTGAAAAAAGGAATATAGTTCTGAATTATTTTTTTTAGTATTCAATAGGTAGTTATTGGGTTGTGGCAAAAATATGATTTGCCTAGGACTATTACAGAGGTATAAATAAAATACATAAACCTCTATTTTCTTGCAAATCGGTGCTGTCCCACTACTTTTTTTGCAAACAAAACAGCTTATACACTAATAAAAATAAATAAATTAGGTATATAACTTATTCTATTTCATAGAATATTAGTTTTTTTATTAATATATAGCATATTTTATTACATAATTAACGATTGTTATTACTGAGAGGCACAAACGTACTTGTCCTGAAAAATATTCTCATATCGCTGGACAAAAGTAATTCAAACATAACTTTACATCGACGAGTCGGACAGCATCCCCACCCCAATTGTATTTCCCTAGTTGGTGTGTGCTAGTGGGCAGTCAGGATAGAAGTGGGTTAAATCGCTGCATATGCCCACCAAAACTGTAAGAACGCCATTTCAGTTACTCCTGGACAATTATTTTATATAATCGGTGGTTGCATTTTTCTAGTGTAATGAGTAGCTTTTTTATTGTTGTTTGGTTCTAACAGGGGTAGTAAGTGAATTAGCTTCATTGTCTGTTATTAAATTTATCCTAGATATTATGCATTTTTTATAATTTTCTAAAAACTGTGTATTTTCTCATGTCGCTGTTCTCATATCGCTGTAATCGGTGGTCTTTTTTACCACCGATGTGATAATTTACACCGAAATGATAAGAAAAAATCAATCGGTGTCATATACCAAATATCGGTGTTCTGATTCGTGATCAACGCACAGTTTTGTCACATCGGTGGATTGCTTTATCATATCGGTAGATCATTTTATCATCTCGGTGAGTCGTTATATCATATCGGTAGATCCCGTGTCATTTCGTTAAGTATACAAAGAAACAATGGCACATACAAACATACATACAGACACATACATATATACCTACATACAAACATTCGTACATACATACATACAAGGTAAGTTTACCTACATAGACTGCCAAAATCATTACCACGATACCACTGGGTAGTAGAAGATGTATAAATAAATGTATCATTAAGGGAGGTCTGTATTCGGTAGTACGTCCATAGGCAGAGATGATGATGGTGAGTTGGAGCAATTGAACGCATTAAAAGTTTCTATGGCAAAAAAAATAGTTAAAAAAAATAGTAAGTACGTAATAATAAATGACAAAATAATTAATAGCTAAAAAGAAAACATAATAGAAGCTTAATTTTGTTTAAGACTGCCGAGGCCAAAACTAAAAGATGAGGAGAAAAACCCATTGCCATGCCCATTCGCCAGAGGAGATCATATCGTGCTTTGACGACCCTTTTCTCCTTACTCAACTCTCCCACTCCCCCCTCATATCTGATTCCTCATTTTCAATACCTATGTTCTGGTCACTCTAAACATCTCCGCTCTTCTCACAATCTTCTTCTACACTGTCCTTCTCATACTTCTGACACTATCCATTCTTCTTTCCATATCCAAGCTATCCTTTTGTGGAATGCGCTGCCCTTGGAAATCAGGAAGTCCACTACTAAGCAATCTTTTAAAACTGCTGTTCGGAAGCTTATCTTTAAGAAATTGGAAGAATTATCATCATGATTGTTTATATATTTATTATATATATATATATATATATATATATTTATATATTTGTATGTATGTATGTTAAATATTTGTGTAATGGACATTGTATATTTATGTAAGTATATATCATTATGTAAATATAAGTAGTGTTCAGTTTATAATATGTATTTAATTTCAGTAACTTTCTTTACAACTGAATGCACCTACCATGTTATCTCTGCATCACCTTAAGGTTGACTGGAAAGAATGCCTGTGGCATTAAGTCCGCCTATGTACCATGTTGCATAAAGTTAAATAAATAAATAAATAAATAAAAACAGGTGGAATAGGTTGCTGGAAAGAATAAGCAAAGCTTAAATCAAAAGCGATTCTGTGTTAAGAGAGGAGTATTTAAGATAACGTTTAGCTAAACTTAGATATGAGATTTTTGTTTTTTTTTTCATATTTCATTTTAATAAAGACAATGATAATAAAAAAAAATACATTATTTTTTAATTTTAAGTACCTCTAGAAAACGTAAAAAGTAGGAACATAATTTCAAAAATAAATTTTTATTTTATATCTAAGAACTCAGTTCTCTTTGGATGTGATCTACCCTAAGTTCAGATCTTCATTTCTAAGTCACCTTTAAGTACCTACTAACTATTTCCTTTTTAATGTTCAAAGATGAAAAGATTATCATATCGCTGGATACGTACATCATTTCGGTGGATACACTTATCATATCGGTGTACAAAAAAAATAATCGGTGCCGGTTTTTCACATCGGTGGAAACCAAAATTCAAACTGAATTTACTCCTCAGTCTTAAATGATACGTTGATGATATTAAATTTGGGGACATTTTGTGTCCTAAAGATTACATAAAACCTGAAAAATCTACAAAAAAATAAAAATTGTAAAAGTTCACCGATATGATAAGAAAAATGGCATTTGTTGAAATTCACCCATATTATATTATGTAAATTAACACAATATTACTAAAGAAAAATAACCTAATATAAGATCGCTGTAAAATCTTATTGGTTCAAGGGAGCGTAAGGCTCTTTATGAAGGGATTTTTATCGGAACCATTCCTGAAATGTGTTTATCCAGGTGAAGAAAAATTATGGAATCTCTCTCCAGTTTATGGGGCTATCTCTTCACACTTTGAATGGTTTATGATTATTTAATCATGTACTTTGACAATTTTATAATTCTTAATTATTTTTTGAAATTTGACCTACTAAATTCCGAATTTTCATAAAATATTTATTTTAACATTAACTTGAATCAATCGGAAAATGACTGTGTGTGTTTGGTCTTCTAGTTACGAAATAAAGCAACCTGTTTAAAAAAGTCAACTCTTAAACTAGAAATGTATTTTTGTTAGACGAAGTGACCTATAGGTATTTCATACTGCCAAAGCATGACCTAATCCCATTTAATTTTATAAAGTCCTATTGACCTATTTCCATTGACTATTCTCAACTCTCCTCTGAAAAGTAAGAATAAAACCTCCTTCACGTTACCAGTCATCTTTGACGCATTTTGTCGGACTGCTAATTATTTTGATGAACCTTTTTGGTCCTCAAGAGTTCTGAATGTTCGGAATATTGAAGTATACCGTTATTATATACCGAAGTCTTTAAGATCTTGACCGCAATCGTGTATGGTCTTATACAGATCTTGATAAAGAGTGTCCTTGACGGAAAGGTCAAAGGAGCCTTTGTAACTAGAAATGGACTGAAATGTGTTACCATAATTATGGGGAAATGTGTAGCTGTAATTATATTGGAGTTTGACTGCAAATATTTTGTATGTAGCTTTTGCCATAATAACATATAAACTTTTCTTCTTATTTTTTTTTGCAATTGTTTCATTTATAAATTAATGGATGTTTATAGCAAAGCAGTTTTTGCATTGAATATGCATTCAAAAAAAAAATAGTTAATTTTCCTGTTAAAAATCTCTCAAAAAAAGGCATGTAAATTCTGAGGTGCAGAAATATCTTACTTTTTATCAAGCAAATGGATGTTTTACGGTGTCAATACCGACAGTGTTGCTGCATATAGTATGTCTTACTCAGTTTATCCCCATAAATCCTATTCATACTTACATGTATCTATTGTGTTTCATTGTAGGCAGTATACCACAACACGTCCAGCCTTTTCTTCTCCTTGTTTGTTTACAAAAATACATGGAAGCGGTCGCAATCCGATTTGTGTTTTTCAAACTGTGAGCTGTACTTATTCTTGTTTTTAACCTATTTTAAAAGGAGAAGGATTGCCTTTAGAGTTTTATTTTACATTTCATCTCTTCGATTATTTTTTTCGTTGGATATTTAGATCTTAACAGTCATAGTCTTCTTTGTTGTCGATATTATTATTGCAAATCATTTTCATCGATATAGGATCAGTTTGAATATATTAAATGCAATCCTGGAATCCATAACTATTTATTTACCTACTTTTATAACATAAAACTGGCCTATGGAGTATAAAGGATCATATTTAATAGGTATTAGGAACCTGAAAATGTAGAAACCTATAGGGAAAATGGTTCTGTTATAAGCAGTTCTTTCTTCTTTACGAAAAGCAGTTTAGCAGTTCTTTGAAAAAAGTTTTATGTAATATTTCTAGAAATGTTGAACGTCTAAATAAGTAATATTTACAATACGCCAAGTTAAGAATTCTACTGCATTTACCTTTTGGTATACGTACCTCTCAATATTACAGTAGGGCTACGATCAAATACAACGTAAGCTTATTTAAACTGTCTACAAGATTTTTGTGTTTGTACAATTGGACTAAAAATAAAAGGGAAATCTGAAATACCCAGACCTAAAAGGCATGTCATACTTAAATATTTTTAATTTGACGTGTCTATGTTTGTACCATACATAAATATGGCCCGACATAGCTAAGCGCAAACCAAAATATCCAAAAATAAAAAACCGCAGTGATAAAAATCTTGCTATTTTTCTAAATTGGAACTCATGTGCATACAAGTAAATTGAGTAAAGAACTGGGCCACTTAGAAAGTTCAACTATTAAATTCTAAATCTAAAGAATTTTCCATTTTGAACAAACAACGACACTTACATTCTCAGTCCTTGAATATAGCACAAAATTCTCCACAGCCATCAAATTTTATTATCTTTCTCTTTTATACAGTTTTTATACACGAATAATCTTCCAACCCTCGAGTAGCATTCATACTCATGTCAAAATCAGATCCGAGATTACTTGACGAATGTCCACACAAGTTTCGCCACAAATAAGCCAGCGCTAGTGAAAAACGTTCACAATACTTTTCCAATAAAACATGAAAACTTTTGTTACTCACTGTCTCATCACAAATCCTTGGTGGAATTTACTTTTGTAGGGATCTTTGCTTCTTCCTCGTGATTTATGTTTGTATGCGCTTCCCCCACCGTTTATAAGGCGGAGTAGGGATGTAAGCCTTATTATTAACTCGTTTTATTTGTTCAATTTCCATTTACGAGTCTGATTATAAGGGAAGTCCGGGGCCTTGGGTCTTGTTGTTCGTGATTTTCTTCTGTTTAGCAAACTTTTTTTCTGTGCTACTGTTGAAGAATAGTGTTGTTTTATTACTTATACATACGTACGTTATTCTGGTTTTACGAAGAGAAATATGCTCTCGAGTCTGTTGTTTCTCTATTACCGTATAAGCTAGTTGAACAGCTATGTAATCAACACGCTTTTATCTCGGAAACAGGTATGTTTGCTCACCTGCATTTTTATAGTCTGCGTAAATATCAAACAAGACTTGCTTCTTATTCTGTTCCATGTGGTGAACAGCCTTTCTTATATAAAGACAACCAGCATTGAACTGAAGACAAGCAACTTTTATGATAATATGGTGACGTATAATTTATTTGTTAAAGCCATGTACCAGTGTACCTGGTTGGAATATGGCAATGATCATGCTCGAATGTAAATTACCTCTCGATGTCAAATTGCCTGGAGGACTGTTATTGAATATACGCGTAAAGTATGTAGGTACCTGTACATAAGGACAATCTGATTTATACAGTGAAATGTTCGTAAAACTTTTACTATAGGTTATATAGATATAAGTTGAATTTGCAGTCATAATAAATGTTAAACTGTTACCCCGTGTGAAAAAGAAATGAACTTATCGGTTATTTTCGAGAGAAGGATTCTAAGATTCTGATGATGAGACGCTAACAAACAGTTTTTTTTTAATGAGAACGATACCTAATTAAGTTTCAGCTTTTCAAAAAATATGTTGTTATGTAGCCTAACTCGTTCTAGAACCTTTTTAGGATAATAAACTTTGATGAAAATGCAACCTTATACTACTGCGTAACTTTTTAGTAGTCATAACTGCAAATTGCGTTCGTTAAAAGGGGTTATTTTTTATTGAAACTTTTTCGTGAATTCTGACTTGTATATCGCGAACAAGTTTATCAATCTCCCAACTTGAAGTGAACAAAAGCAATATACCGTTTCAAAATTCAAATTATTTCATGGAATCAATCGGAGCTGCACGAGTACGCTAATCGTTGTAGAATCGATACAAATGATCTCTCGATATCATGTCGATAATTTGGTAGCTCGTGCCTGCGTTCATACTCGATACTGGAACCATTTATTATTTGACGACGGCCTGTGAAATACGTACGCGTAGTGATGTGAATTTTCCAATGTTTTCGTTTGTCTTTTTCCATGTTGCGAACTTGCCAATGTTAGGAATGCGCCGTTAGTGTTTGATAACAAAAATAATTGGAAAACAAAGTTTTATCGTTTTCGCACTATTCGAAAAAGCCAGAAGCTGTTCGCTGATGTAAAAATGGCTTGTATTGTTTTAGGAATAGTGTTGAACGAAAAACTCATACAGTTCTATGTCAAAATATTGAGCTATTGAATAAAGGCTTTATCTATGAAATTCTGATGAATTCAGTTTTGTTCAATATTTACCTCTTTTATTCATATAACCTAAAAAAAAACAGAAATCCTTTTTTTTAAATACCAAAGCAAATATAAAAACAGGCTTTTATAAAACTGAATTTGCGTAGTCCTATGTATAAGCTGATACGAGTACTTCCAAAGTAAAAAAATCTTGAAATCATGATGCAATTATTTTCTTTCCATCTTTTAAATATTGTAGTAATCACGACCGGAAGGCACGATAAATGAATTAAAAAATAAATCAGTCTCATAAAAGGCACTAAGTACTCAAAATTGAATATAAACCTTAATGACCGTAATACAGCAAAATTATTAAAACACAAAACCTCATCACCATCGAAAAATATGTTCGCTGATAATTTAGTAATACTTACCATTCAAATTACTTGTAATTTATTCGAAATAAGGCCCACCGTAGGTTCGCGGGTCGTGAAAATCCAATTGACTCCCGACCCACGATTGAAATCTATTATTGATAGCGAATTCGAAATGGTGACTATTCATTAGTCCCTGGATACGTGAGCCTGTACAATGTACGTATTCGAATCGATTGCGATGACACGAATATTCGATTTCACGTTTAATGAGAATCGAGTGATGTTTACATTATCGTTTTCGAAATTACGTGGTTATCGGACATTTTATTTTATATAGTCTGTTGGTGTATGATTAGTTGTTTTGATTTAATTTTGTTAGTTTGTATCGATACTGGTACGGTTTGCATATACAATATTTGTTGATTGTGAGTTAATTTAATACGGCATTTTAATTGAATTTTACTGATGTTTACGTTGTATCGTAATATTTATTTAAAATTTTATTCAAAATTAGAGTAAATAGAGAAAATGTCGTGGTGGCCTAGCGGTTCAATGAACGGAATTGTATGCACAAGGTTGCAGGTTCAAACCTAGGCAAGTAACAATGTGGCTTTTTCAAAGTTATATTATTATGTACTTTCTTGATTATCCTAAGACACTTCTGACAAACGGTGAAGGAAAACATCGTGAGGAAACCTGGATTCTAAAATTTGGGATCTGAAATCAGCAATCGCCAGTGAGCAAGCGTGGTAATCAATGCTCATGCCTTCTCTATATGGGAAGAGGCCTGTGCTCAGCAGTAGGCGTTTATAGGCTGGACGATGAGAGTAAATAGTGCCTATAAATCAAATATATTGTCGTTTTTTATTTGATAAGACTAACTTATACAGAACTACACAATTTTAGAACATCCAGTTTAATATAAAACGAGATACACTAGCTAGACCAATCACGACAACATTGTGAGCTCAAACAAATTCCGCAGTAAATACATAAAAGCTACTGGCAGCTAAGAAAATACAAACACAAAGAAACTCCAACAACTCAACAATCTCTTAACTTAAATAAAAAAGCGAACATTAATCCAAAAGCTTAAGCTAAATAAATGCAATTAAAAAAGGAATACAAACTTAAAAAAAAACTATTACGTAAAAGTGTGCTCATATATTTTGAAACAATCTACAAATCTTTCGGTTCCGACTGGCGCTTAGCTCGACAAGTTCCAGGCAGGTGGCGCCCCTGTCGCCGGAAGTGGCGTAACGGCCCACTTCCGGCACGTCGACGCCTCTGGCCGACACCTTCTTATGTTGGTACTACATGCGAATTAGACCTCTTTTGTTTCGCTTTCAAATAACGCTAATACTGTAGAACATTGTTTGGTTAGGCGTGAT